>CAWUFW010000485.1:0-1200000 GCA_963921515.1 Calotriton arnoldi | reverse complement strand
TAAGTCCGTCTGCTCCACAGGCTGGGTGTCAGTCTCCTCAGTGTCCTCAAATGGGTTGAGCACAACTCTCCTTCCAGCACGTCTGGCTACACTGGGTGTTGCCCTTGCACAGGACTGGCTGCTGCCACTCGGTCCCGCCTCCTCAGTGTCTGTGTTGATGTTACTCACCTGAGCAGGCGGTACTGGCAAGCTATGGATGGGTCCGCCTGTGCTAGGGGCACTGGTTGTGGATATTGTTGTACCAGCTGTGGTAATTGGAGGTGTGTGCTAAATGAGACCAACTGAGTCTGTTTGACTGAGCTTCCCAGGAGTGTTGTCATCGTCCATGTCTACAAAGTCAGTGTCATCACTGAGGACTTCTTGGGTATCTGCAGGTTCAGTGGTTTGACTCTGCTCACTAGCCTGACTCTGACGTGCATCAGGGGTTAGGCTCATCTGTGAAGGAAAACACAACTGTGATTTTGAAATGGAATTGTTTTCTGAGGGTGGACATATTCTAACTTACAGCTTTGATGTGTAAAGCTACAAGAGCTTACTGGCACAGGCTGATATCTACAGTAGTGTTATTCGTAATATATATTTCACATACTCCGCATTGTGACAGGTGGGGCACTTAGAAGTGCATCTAGCATACAATCAGTTAGCTGTGTAGTTGCCACACAGCATTTTTTGTAAGACATTATCAGGTTATTTGTTTTTTAATTATGCATGAGACATGGACCAGTGTCTCTGTATCCTTGTGTAGTTCCTAGGTTGTCTAACACAGTATTTCCACCTTTGCCCTACTTGTAACGTAAGTAATGAACTAATGTATTTTTTTAACACTGTTTTATTTGTATATTGATTGTGCACCTGTCATCTGTTTGTTGATATGTCCAGAGTTCACAGGCTAGCAATTGTTGTTGACCTTGTTTCACATTTAATGATCAAAACTTGCAGCACTACGCTCCTTTATCATCTGTTTCATGCTCTTCTAATGGCTGTGGTCAGACTGCTTTGTATTCCATGAATATGTTTGATATGCGATTGGGAATGGCCTCGGTCTGGATGCTGACCAGGCTCGTATGATATTCAAACAGTGTCTCATTGCCTCCTCCACACGGGGGGAGAATGAGTTTGTCGTGGCCTTCCATTCCTACTTTGAAGGGGCGTTTCCATTCAGCTAAGAGGCCTGAGTGCCAGATTACGTAAACAAGATGTAGCTATCAGATCTGGTTGCTTGACCTTCATGAGGCAGGTGTTATGAATGTGTAGTGAAACACAGTCATTGTTGCACACAGTCGTCCTTTGTGCAGTCTGTTGATATGTAACCTCAGTGGTCATACTTCATAGACCGAAGGAATCTGCTTATTAGACATATGTTATCTGTTTGGGCTATGACTGATACTTATGTACTGTGCTTGTGTTGGTTCAGAGTTTCATTAATTTGAGAGTTGACTGTGTGTTTGGTCTCTCCATGTTGTGGCTGTTCCTAAATAAGGGAGGTCTGTTCATATTTCTACTGTTCAACAATGGAGTCATCATCTATGGTCTAGCTTGAGGAACAGGTGCTTCAATTGTGTCATGACAGGATGCTGCAGATATTCGGTATCCTGGTTTGAGAGAATTGGATCATCATTGGTCCCTTACATTTCAACCTGCCTGGTTTGGATGCATACAGCCTGTTTTCCACTGTCTATGGTGTCCCTTTCAGTGGAGATTGGATCTTTGCTTATGTTCACCCACCTCAGGTGCCCAGGACTTTGTGCTGCTGATGAGTCCATTACTGAACCATTATCTAATTTGTCAATCTGACTTGCAATTGCTCCATCATGCGAGGTTGGAGCCAC
This sequence comes from Calotriton arnoldi, assembly GCA_963921515.1. NCBI lineage: Eukaryota > Metazoa > Chordata > Amphibia > Caudata > Salamandridae > Calotriton > Calotriton arnoldi. Next base: position 1,198,171 of record CAWUFW010000485.1, on the reverse strand, counting down.
TAGTCTCACCTGAAGAAAGTGCATCGACACCCAGCAGCCTGATTGGATGGTCGACTGACATGCTGGTGTAGTTCAGGATCATGTCTGTAATTTGGAATTCATACAATGGGCAGTGGAATTTCTTATGGCATCAGAAACTCATTCAGATTTGCAGTGTGTGTTACTTCCAGTCACTAATGGATCAATGGATAGAGATGGTTAAAGAAGTTTGGGATTGATTTACTTCAAAAGTCAAAATGTTTGCAGAAGTATATTTGAAATCAATTGGTGAAAGTACATTGACTGACATTTTCTCAGACAATTCATATTCACTGGACAATTTGTCGAAGGGGGGACGTTACTCTGCTTAATCTACGTTCCTTCATCAATGTTCCGTTAACTGATTTGTATTCCTATCTGTCTGCAGTTCTTTGTGTTGTGCACTTTGATCTACATTATTTTGTGACGCTTATTGACTGTCAAGTCAGTGGACTTCCTAGCTGGCTAGTTCTTTCTTGATTCACCAGGCAATTGGTGTGCAGATGTTCTGAGATGTTGAACAACATTGTTCCATGCTGGATATGTTGTTAATGCACTACCACCTTTGATTGTCTCTGTGAGTCAAGAGTGTTTTGCCCATCCCCAGAGATTGGATGTTTCAATTGCCAATATTGTATGTAGATCTAAATCATTTGTGTAAAAAGTGTAGATGACAGACATTCTGGCATGTGGTGATGTTTTATTTTCTACTAGGCATACAGGAATACATAGTCTGTTATTGACTCCGGAAATATGTGCCTCTCCATTTCCATGCATGCTTTGCTTCTGTAAGGGTGGGTTGGTAGAAGGATCACCTGCATGACACACTGGCAGACCTAATTTTATATCACTTTGGTCAAAATGTAGACGCCTTAGCATTTATACTTTTTATGTTTGAATGCCACATACACTGTGTTTGAATAACATCACATTTGGCAAATTTACACAAGTTTCTTGTTTATTGATGATGTTTTGGGTGTTTGGTGTGCTACAAACATTCAAAGTGTGTGTCTTCATGACTATGTATCAAGATGTTTTGAGGGAGTAGTGTTGTTGTGTGCCAATCAACAGCCTCCTCAGGTGAAGTTCATGGACATGTGGGATAGTATGGCTTTCGTTAGCATGAGTATAACAACAAGAGAGGGAGGGAAGATAAAGGAGTCACTCTTAATCCCCTGGTAAATATAAAAACAACTAAAGAGTGATGCCAAAAACTATGAGAGGAGAAAGAGAATCAACACAATGAAAACCGTTATGTTTAAAAGAACCCTCACTCACCAACCTGGTTGGTGACATGCTTCATCATTGGGTCTCCACCAGAGAGGCCGAATGCCTCTCTGGTGTGCTACAACGCCTGGTTACAGCGGAGCTGGTTTTTGTGATTGGTGTAAGTGATAGTGAAAATAAAAGATGCCTTGGTTTATTCCCAAAAAAGTTTAATGGTGGAAAACCAGGCAACAGTAAAAACAAATGTGTTGGATGAAACCTGCCTGGCTAAATTGTCCAGGCACATCCAGTGTAAGAAGTGTATAAAAAAGTGGTCGACATGTTTCTGCTTCAATGTGCTTGTTGCGAAGCTTTCATCAGGACCAACCCACCACGGCGGTATGTGCACGCTAAGGCACACCCTAACCTGTGGGGGTATATCAAACAAACTCACGGTTTACCCGATCAGACCTTCAGAACTTTTGAAAGCCGTTATGGATGAGAAGTTATATTAGACTTCACAACATGGGTCCCGGTGGGGGGCGCTTGATATCTGATCAAGCCTTCAATGAAGACCTGCGCCCGTTCCGCACCTACTGATTGCCCTCCATGGACCCGAATGTGGTGGGTTGGTCCTGATGAAAGCTTCGCAACAAGCACATTGAAGCAGAAACATGTCGACCACTTTTTTATACACTTCTTACACTGGATGTGCCTGGACAATTTAGCCGGGCAGGTTTCATCCAACACATTTGTTTTTACTGTTGCCTGGTTTTCCACCATTAAACTTTTTGGGGAATAAACCGAGGCATCTTTTATTTTCACTATCACTTACACCAATCACAAAAAACCAGCTCCGCTGTAACCAGGCGTTGTAGCACACCAGAGAGGCATTCGGCCTCTCTGGTGGGGACCCAATGATGAAGCATGTCACCAACCAGGTTGGTGAGTGAGGGTTCTTTTTAAACATAACGGTTTTCCTTGTGTTGATTCTCTTTCCCCTCTCATAGTTTTTGGCATCACTCTTTAGTTGTTTTTTGATGGTTTCGTTAGCATGACCCACACATCTCAAGCACGATATGTCGGACATGAGTAGAACTCTCAGGAGGCCATTTCACTCCCACATGAGATTAGGTCTGTTGCAGGGACATGGTTCAGGGACATGTGTTTTGAACCACAGGATATTCATCTATGGTACTGGTACAGGTGTGATTTTTATGGTTCAGAGCCTCAATATGTTGATGTGCGGTGTCCCAGCCACAAATATTATTTAATGTGTTATTAAAATGCACTCCTGGAAGTTATGTTACATTGCATTAGCCATACTGTTACACTTACTTTATGTACAGTTGTGAATATTGTTGTTGGAATACATTAGTAATATTTGGTCATTCTTGAGATGACTGTTGTACAAACGTTTGAGATGGTACTCCACTTACAGACTCCATTTGCATATGTGGATAGACATTAAATATGTGTGTATGGGGAGTCATTTCACCTTATTTGCACAGCCACATAAGAGACATTTGCATACAATAGTTTCAGTACTGGGCATTGTAATTGTCGATGGAGGAGTGTACAGGCAGGGCATTCTTGTTAACAGACACATTCATGTGTAGTGGGGACATTTGTATTGTGGTCACTTACCAGTGTCGATTCCACCCTGAATTCCAGTCATGCCCTCAGTTTGTAGGTTTTCCAAAACCTTCTCCTCCCATGGCTGTAGTTCTAGTGGTGTGCTGGGAGGGCCACCGCCAGTCATTTGGGCCTCTTGTGATAGTTGGTATACTTGCTCTTGATGCAGGACCTGAGGTCCATCGTTCACTTGGTTGACTATCCTGGTCCACATTTCCTGTTTACGTGTGTGAGGAGTAGTCAGGACTTGGGTACCGAAAATATAGGGTTCGGCTCAGATGATTTCATCCACCATGATAGTGAGCTCCTGTCTGCTGAATGCCGTTTTTTTGCATGGCATGGTGGGGTTGTGCAATTGAGAAGTGCAATTTGAACGAAAAAAGAGGTGATAAGACGTGGTGGTTTGGCGTGCAGCAAGGGGGGCGAGAAGGGACATACGTGGTTTGTGGGTGATGCTGAATGTGTGCTTAGTGTACTGGTTATGGCGATAAGGATGATGGTAAATAATGGCGTTTCAGTAGTCTTCGAAAGGGATTGTGGTCTGCATTTTGAAGCTGTTTTATGGACTGGGTGAGAAACAAGTCAATTAGTTACGTTGCTTCGTGTGCATGGGGTGTTTGAACCTGCCAATGAACGCTGGTTCCTGAAAATTGGAATCCTACTGTGATTTGTTGCTTATGACGTAGGTATTGTAAGATGGAGCAGGACCACCTATTGGTATGCGTCACTACCGGGCCACCGATGCCTTTTTTAACTCGTAATGAGCTCGGTAGTTAGGCTTTGGGCGCAGGCGCTGCATGGCGGTGAGCCGACAACGGGTTTCCCAACCACAAGGCCGGCGCAAGACCACTGGCTGAACTGCCGAGCCAGCGGTGGCGGATCTGCATGCGAAACTCCTAGGGGCAGATTTACAAGCCCCCTGCGCCACCAGTACGTCACTTTTCGTGACGTACTGGTGGCGCAGGGGCTCTCGATATTTACAAGGAGAGGAAAAGCCACCATGCGTGACTTTTCCTCTCCTTGTAAATACCGTCCCTTCACACGCAGCACTTTGCGTTGAAGGGGCGTTCCATGGGTGTTGCTGTGGGTGTTCCCACGCAACACCCATGGAACAAGACACATCTCCAGAATTACGAGAAATCGTAACTCTGGAGATGCGTCTGAAGCTACGCCACCCTAGAGGTGGCGTAGCGAGAGCGCACCGAGGAGAAATGTTTTCATTTCTCCTCGTTTTTCTCTTTCAATGCGTGCTGCATTATGCAGCACGCATTGACAGAGGAAAAAGCCTGTACTGATTGTTTTTGTGCAGAAAGGTGCCCCTTCCTGCACAGAAACAATCTCCCCATGGCGCAGGCATCCTTGCACCATGGTGCAAGGGTGCCTCCGCCGGCGCTTGGCAGCTGTTTGTGCGCCAGCGCAGGGGAGAGCACAGGAATGCGACATATTCTTGTAAATATGTCGCATTCCTGTGCTCTGAAAGTGCCGCAGCGTGGCGCAGCCAAAGGGCTTGCAGCGCCACGCTGCGGCACTTTCTTGTAGATCTGCCCCCTAATGCGGCTGACGGACTTGCGCATGCACAGCGGTGGCGTGGCACAGGCGGTTTTGCGCCATGCGCACCGCCAAACTCGTAATCATCCCCTAAAAGCCAGCACAGTGCAATCATTTACCACACACCTTGATGCGCATTGTTGCACTTTTAAAATGTTTAAAAATAGCTTTACAATTCAATAATAGCGAATTCTAACAGTGCTTCAAAATATAATAGGAAAAATGTCCCCATTAACAAATGCATTCAAGAAAATAGTTTATCACGAAAAATAAGACAGATTTCATTAATAAATCACAAAACGGTATAAAAAAATGAAGGTGACAGAACTTTTGCCTGAGCACATGAATGACCTTTTATGCCAGTTCTGTATACATGGCTATCAAAATTACCACAAGTTCGCTAATTAGAGAACACATTGTCAAACGTGAAAGGCGCAATGCTGTGTGGTTCACTCTTTAGGGACCTCATTACTAGCAGCCCGTTTAATTGTGATGTTTTGCATGTTGACCTAGACTGGACCACTTTGCTACTTTTTAAAACATCTACCAAGTGGCTACCTGTCATGTGTGATAACTTCCGACTTTTTAGCCAATTTCACTTGCAATGTTTGTGTCTTTCAACACATAATGGCAGTTTTAAAAGCAAAACTACAATTCCCATGATGCAACTTATTAGTGGCTGAAAAGCCAAGTTGTTATCATATGGCACTGAGCCACTTAGCAGTTTTGTTAAACGTAAACTAAAATTTAAATAGTGATTTTTTTTTGCCCTTTTTCATTGAGACAATCAAGGGTTAAACAGCTCAGTGAAGCTGAGGCCGTAGATGTCCCTTCATGTGCAAATGCGCACATCCCGCTGCTTATGGACAAACATGAATATTCTCCTATAACAAATAGCTAAAAAAACCTGGCCTGCCAAGAGCAATAAGACTACATGTGGGAACTGATCACTGGAAAACAGCAGCTCACCCCTTTTCTGTTTACTCTGTAGCATCGGAAAAGAAAAGAAAAACAGAGTGCTGGCATCGATCTTAACTGAGTTCAGCCGGTGTGGGGACGTTGGCATACATTATGTGAAGCACCTGTAACACCTGTAGCACCTCTGTGACGTGCCTTTCCTCCAACAGGGGCAACACATGCTAGGTGCTGCTGACCCGCAAGGGCTGCCAGTGTGGCTCCAGGCAAATGTGGTAATCTCCTTTGCCTCTGGCCATGATAATATTACAGAAGAATACATAACCCTCTGCAGCCTGAGCTGAATATTAGCCACACTATCGAGGTAGTGTCCATTCGGTGCACTCCTAGAGGAGAGGAGGCAGAGAGGTTGCATTGAGTTTCCTTGTTTTGTGCATGTGTACTTCCATATTCCCTTTGGATGGTCCCAGAGCTTTACGTGGGACGTGTGCCTCCAGGTCTCAATCCTGGCAGTAATCAAAAACTGACTTTGACGTTGGCCCAAGCAGGGTCATATTCACGTTCTTCATTTACAGGCAAACACACTGATCGAATCTCTAACAATGACTGTAAAAACCCTTTAGGTAATCCATGTCAGCGATGCATACCCCTTTTACATTTCACATGTTTTAATACATCTTGCAGTCTCTGAGAGTATTTTTTCCCAGATGTTGTGTTCCTGTATTTTGTATTGCAACATATGACTCGTCTCTCGTGCAAAATGTGAACTGAGGCGCCTCTAGGTGTTTGGACGGGTTCAGGTTGTGGGTGGGTGGGTGTTCTTGACGGAGTATTGTTAAAGGTTCTGGAGTTAAGGATGAATGAAGAGTTTGTTTTAGATCTGCAAACATTGACAACATCTCCATGTGAGAGCAGGGAGGGACTGGGGGCCTGAGCTCCATAGGGGAGCTACTAAGCAATGCAAATACTGAGCCATGCAAAGTGGACAGCGCTTTGTGCTGAGCACTAATAGCCACTCTACATGCCCCTTGCCCCAAAAACAAACAAACAAAAACTTCCAAAGTTGTCGCTGGATTCATTAGGGAGGTTGCAACCTCCACCTCCTTGATAGACTTCAGGGCCTAGGTTTATAAAGACTTTGTGTATGGCTTGCACTACTTTTTGACGCAAACCTGATATATAGTGTTACTTAAATTGTGATTTGCATTGAATTGCAATCAAAGTAACTCAAAACTGCGCAATGCACTGCCTTGCATTCCTTTGCATCAAAGGAGCTTTCCATGTGTGGTGCATGGGCATTCCCATGCAGCCACCCATAGGTTTTAACACAAACTTCTATCCACATAGAATTATAGACAGGGATCTGCACCAAAATAGTGTACCTCCCTCAATCAATCAATCAATCAATCAATCAATCATGTCACTTATAAAGCGCACTACATACCCGCGAGGGTCTCAAGGCGCTGGGGGAAGAGGGGGGTGGTGCTGCTACTGATCGAAGAGCCAGGTCTTGAGGAGTCTTCTGAAGGCCAGTAGGTCTTGGGTCTGTCGGAGGTTGGTGGGGAGGGTGTTCCAGGTCTTGGCGGCGAGGTGGGAGAAGGATCTGCCGCCAGCGGTCGTTTTCCGGATGCGGGGGACTGGGGCGAGGGCGAGGCTGGTCGAGCGGAGCTGGCGGGTGGGGGTGTAGAAGCTGAGTCGTCTGTTGAGGTAGGCTGGTCCGGAGTTGTGGAGTGCTTTGTGTGCGTGGGTGAGGAGCTTGAAGGTTATCCTCTTGTTGACAGGGAGCCAGTGCAGGTCTCTCAGGTGGGGTGTGATGTGGCTGCGTCGGGGATGTCGAGGATAAGACGTGCAGAGGCGTTCTGGATGCGTTGCAGCCGTCTCAGGAGCTTAGCCGTCGTTCCTGCGTAGAGGGCGTTTCCGTAGTCCAGCCTGCTGGTGACGAGGGCCTGGGTGACTGTTTTTCTTGTTTCGGTGGGGATCCACTTGAAGATCCTGCGGAGCATTCAGAGGATGTTGAAGCAGGATGAGGAAACGGCGTTGACCTGCTTAGTCATGGAGAGGGTGGGGTCGAGGATGACCCCTAGGTTGCGTACGTGGTCGGTGGGTGGCGGGGCTGTTCCCAGTGATGTTGGCCACCAGGAGTCGTCCCAGGCTGAAGGGTTGGAACCAAGGATGGGGACCTCCGTCTTGTCCGAGTTCAGCTTCAGGCGGCTGGTCCTCATCCATTCGGCGACGGCCTTCATTCCTTCGTGGAGGTGGGCTTTGGCGGTGTGAGGGTCTTTGGTGAGGGAGAGGATCAGCTGGGTGTCGTCGACGTAGGAGATGATGTTGAGGTTGTGCTGTCGGGCGACGTGGGCGAGGGGTGCCATGTAGATGTTGAACAGCGTTGGGCTGAGGGAGGAGCCTTGGGGTACGCCGCAGATGATCTTGGTGGCCTTGGATCGGAAGGGGGCGAGGCGGACGCTTTGTGTTCTGCTGGAAAGGAAGGATGTGGTCCAGTCCAGGGCCTTCTCTTGGATCCCGGCGTCGTGAAGGCGTGTTCGTAGTGTGTGGTGGCAGACCGTGTCGAAGGCGGCTGATAGGTCCAGGAGGATGAGGGCTGCTGTTTCTCCGTTGTCTAGCAGGGTCCTGATGTCATCGGTGGCAGCGATGAGGGCGGTTTCGGTGCTGTGGTTGCTGCGGAAGCCGGACTGGGAAGGGTCCAGGATGTTGTTCTCCTCGAGGTAGCGGGTCAGTTGTTTGTTGACGATTTTCTCGGTGACCTTCGCGGGGAACGGGAACAGAGAGATGGGTCGGAAGTTCTTGAGGTCCTTGGGGTCTGCCTTGGGTTTCTTGAGTAAGGCGGTGATCTCGGCGTGCTTCCAGCTTTCCGGGAAGGTTGCTGTCTCGAAGGAGATGTTGATTATTTTCCGGAGATGGGGCGCGATGGCTGTACTGGCTTTGTTGAAGATGTGGTGAGGGCACGGGTCTAGCGGTGAACCGGAGTGGATGGTGTTCATGATCTCGCTGGTGTCCTCGTCGGTGATGTTGGTCCAGGAGAGCAGGTGGTTGGTGGTTGTGGGGGCAGTGGTCTCGGTGGTTGCCGGGGCGGTCGTGGTGTTGAAGCTGTCGTGGATGTCGGCGATTTTGCGGTGGAAGAAGGTGGCCAGTGAGTCGCACAGGTCTCGCGACGGCTGGATGTCGTTGGTGTTGGAGCTGGGGTTGGAGAGTTCCTTCACGATGTTGAAGAGCTCTTTGCTGTTGTGTGCGTTGTTGTCTAGGCGGTCTTTGAGTGAGGACCTTTTGGAGGATCTGATGAGGTGATGGTGACTGCGGGTGGCGCTCTTGTGGGCGGCGTAGCTGTCCGCTGTCCGTTCGTGGAGCCAGATCTTCTCCAGTTTTTGGCATGTTCGCTTGGAGGCCTGGAGGTCTTCGGTGAACCAGGTGGCTTTCTTGCTGGTGTGGCTGTTGGGCGGATTCTTGAGCGGGGCGAGGGTGTTGGCGCAGTCGTCGATCCACTGTCTGAGGTTGCGGGCGGCGGTGTCGGAGGGTTCGGCGGGTGGGCTCAGGGCGAGGGTTGTGGTTAGCTGGTCTTCCGTGACTCTGCTCCAGCAGCGGCGAGGCATTTGTTCGGTGCGGTGGTGCGTGGTGGGCTTCCTGTAGGTGAAGTGGATGCAGTGGTGGTCAGTCCAGTGGGGTTCGGAGGTGTGGTTGAAGGAGACGTGTGGGCTTGCGGAAAAGATGGAGTCTAGCGTGTGGCCGGCGGCGTGGGTGGGTGTAGTCACGAGCTGTCTGAGACCGAGGGTGGCGAGGTTGTCGATCAGGGTGGTGGAGTTGGTGTCCTTGTTGTTCTCGAGGTGGAAGTTCAGGTCCCCGAGGAGGATGTAGTCCGTGGAGGCGATGGCGTGTGTGCTGACGAAGTCAGCGATGGAATCGCTGAACTGTGGTCAGGGTCCGGGGGTCTGTAGATGAGGGTTCCTCTGAGGGTGGTGTTGGGATCGGTGTGGATCTGGAAGTGCATGTGTTCGGCGGTGCTGAGGGTGTCGTCGGTGTTGGTTGAGACTCTGAGGGTGTTCCTGTGGACAATGGCGATGCCTCCTCCGACTCCGTTGGTGCGGTCCCTGCGGGTGATCTTGTATCCGTCCGGGATGGCAATGGCGATGTCGGGGGCTGAAGCGGGATTCAGCCAGGTCTCCGTCAGGAATGCGACGTCTGGGGAGGTTGAGTCGAGAAGGTCCCAGAGTTCGATGGCGTGTTTGCGGGCGGAGCGGGTGTTGAGGAGGATGCATCTGAGGTAGTTGGGTTCTTTCCTGGGCGGTGGTTTGGCGGGGCGAGTGCTGGCGAAGCTGCAGTTCCGGCAGGTGAAGGGCCCTTGGGTGCGCTTCGGGGTGGCCTGGTAGCAGGCGTGATCTTTTCCGGGGTTGAGTGCGTGGAGGGTGCTGGCGTCGTATCGGCGTCTGTTGATGTGGCGGGCGCGGGGGATTCCCGGACCAGGGGGTCTGGCGCTGGGCGCGGTCACGGCGCGGATGGGCGCAGACGGGCTTGCCTTAGGCGCGCCTTTGGCGCACCAGCGGCGCGGCCGCGCAGTGGCCGCCATAAATGGGGAGGTCGGGAGGGAGGAGCAGGGAATGGGGCAGCGAATGGGCAGTGAGGGGGCGGGGCCGCAGGGGCGCAGCGGCGGGAAACAGGCACAGCAGGGAAAACGAGCACAATCAGGGCATCAAGGGGGCACAGAAAGGAAAAAACGAGCACAATCAGGGGCAGCAAGGGGGGGCTGCCCTGAGGTATGCACTATGCCACAAGGATGTCTGTATTGTTGCATGGCAGGTTAAGTGCGCCAGTGCAAAGAGAAAGCAGAACAACACCCCATCTTAGTAGATAAGGCGCTGTTCGGCTCCCTCCCATTCATTAAACTCAATGCAGCATTGTTAGACTTGGCATCTTTGGCATGGTTTTCCCTGAATTTTTGCCTCTACCTCCTATTTTTTTGATGCTGTGCTGGATTTCGTTTTTGCTGGCTTAGATGCTTTGGGCATTTTACCGCTGCTGATCAGTGCAAGTGCTCCCTGTGTAAATTGTTGTTACAATTGGTTCTCCCTGATTGGCCTATTTGATTTACTGGCAAGTCCCTAGTAAAGTGCACTGAAGTGTGCCAGGGCCTGTGAATCAAATGTTACTAGAAGGCCTGCAGCACTGATTGCTCATGAGTAGCTCTGAAAAGGTAACTCAGGCCTGCCACTGCAGTGCATGTGCGCAGTTGTTTACTGCCATGTCGACTTGGCAAGTGCACCCACTTGCCAGGCCACAACCTTCCCTTTTCTTACATGTAAGGCATCCCTATGGTAGGCCCAAGGTACCCCCCTGGGCAGGGTGCAGTGTATGTGAAAAGTAGGACATGTACTGGTGTGTGTGACATGTCCTGATAGTGAAATACTGCCAATTTCGTTTTTCACTATTGAAAGGCTATCTTGTGCCATAGGACAAATTGGGAGTTTATTTATAACATCGTATAAATATAACTTCCCATTGGAACAAGATAGAGAAATAAAGTTTAGGCTCTCTGAACTCATAATTTAATAACACATCTTTTAGTAAAGATGGTTTTTAAATTGTGTGTTTGAAATACCACTTTTAAAAACTAGGCATTTTCTTGTTTATCCATTTTGTGTGCCTCTGCCTGTTTGTGTATTGACTGTCTGGTTTGGAAGTGACAGGGGCTGGGGATGTGCATTCAATGTAGACAGCCACTGGGGGGGGTTGAGGTGTGCTTGGCCCTTCCGGGATGACTCGGACTTGAGCTGAATGGGACTTGAGCTGAATGGGGCTTGGCTGAATTTAGAGTAGTGGGAGGAGATTTTCTTGCACCTGAAAAGGGCCTGTCTCCCTTGCACAATGCTGTCTCCACCCCCTGTGGTCATACTGCACCAGTGAGGACAGAACTGGTTTGGACCGGGCTTAGAGACTCTTGCACAAAGAGAACAAAGACATTTTGGGGTATATGTATTAGACTTAAAACCCCTAAACTTTAAACTACTTCTTGAATCAAGAGGAACCTTTGCCAAGGAGAAGAGCTGGAGAAACTGAAGAAGAAGTACTGCCCCTTTGCTGTGTGCTTTCTGGGGTTGGCCTGCAGTAGCTGTTTCTGCCAAGGAAAGGAGAAGGACTTTACTGTGTGCTGTGTCCCCTGCATGAAGAAGATCTCCAAGGGCTTGAGTAGAGCTTGCCTCCTGTTTTGCAGTCTCAGGGACACAAAGACTTCACCCCCAACTCCCTGAACTTCCTTGCTGGGAGTTCTGACCTGCCAGGAGGTGCCTGTGGGCCTCTGGAGGTTGTTTCTGTTGTTGGGAACTGGAAAAGCAACGCAACTACAAATAAATCGATGCATCGCTCTTCTTGCAGCAGTTTTCCCGATGTAGCACCTGTGCGAGAAGAATCTCCACGCATCGCTGTGCTGCTGCCGAAACCGACACAGCGCCTGTCGCCGCTGCAATAACCGATGCATCGAGGGGTCGCGCTGAAGAGACCGACACAGTGCCGCTCAACACCACCGCATCGGTCGCTGACGCATCCCGGATTTCCATGCATCGTACCTGTGCGGAAAGTTTTTCCGACGCATCACCTGTGGATCAGAGTCGCCTCAGAATCGACGCATCGTTTTCCCCCTACATACCAGATCCGATGCACCGCTCTACTGCGTGCAGCAGAACCGTCGCATCGCATCCTCCAGGTCTCAGGAAATGATGCATCTCTTTGTTTTTCGACGCCTCCCATCACTGCAGCTGTTTGGCCTTGTGAATTTTGTTGCAACTACAGGTACTTTGAGAAAAATCACGCATCCATAGTTTTCTATGGACCCAGTTGCCTAAAACCTTTTAAAGTCATTTTAGTAATACTTGTAAGTTGGATTTTTGTTGTTTTGGTCTCGTTGAGTTTAGATAAAGATACTTTATTTTTCTAAACTGGTGTGGTGTCATCACTGTGTGTTTTGAGTACAAATAATTTACACATTGCCTTTGGGATAGGCCTGTCTGCTCGTGCCAAACTACCCAGGGGGCTGGCAGGGGTTATCTAAAGTGTGTATCCCCCTTACCCTGACTAGAAGCAAGGGTCCCTATTTGGACAAAGGTACCCACCTCTGCCAACCAGAGTCCCATTTCTAACAAGCATTTTTATGTGCTGTGCTGCATGATTTCGTTGAAAATCTGGGACCAGCTGTGCACAGCCTCCACAATGGAGTTGGAAACTCACTCTGCACAGGGGTTTCCAGATCACATGGTCTCCAGCTGTGTGATACTGAATGTTCACTGGGATATAATGTAAACAAAGCACCAGTGTGTGTATGGCAGGTCTTGAGTTTTTCTCAGTGCCTGTCAGTTGATCATAATGGTGTTCAGAGTACTTGCTCATTCAATCATGGACTTCTCTGCAGAGTGCAGAGATCAATGGTCATATATGCCAATTGTAATTAAGTGTCATAAAAGTATGCGAAGGAGGTATATTCAACTGTTGATAAATTGACAGTTCCTAAGGAAAACAAAATGCTGCTTTGTTTACAGGTAAGGAGAAAGACTGAGGGCCTTCTTACAATGTCGGACACACGTTGCAGAAAGGAACTGCCCGATCTTAGGTCCGTGGTTCCGACTGCACTATTATGATGCAACTGCCAATAGGGCGGTCGCAAACATCCATTTCACAATTGGAGGGCCAGGGGGTAAGAGAGCCCTGCTAGGGGCCCCCAATGTCGCTTTACAACAGCTTTACAAAAGACTTTCCGGAAAGACCGACATGGAACGGCTGTCGGAAACCAACATCATAACCCCGACGGTGGAGCCATGGTCATTAAGGGATTATGCAGGCTTTCCGACAGACCGACAAGCTCCTTGAGCCCATTGGAACCAGTCGGAATCCCCCCGCAGGTTTAACTTCGACCGTTAGTTCGTCAGTTAGTTTACCTAATACGGCGATCAGACTTTAAACCTACCATGTCTGGCAGAAAGCATCTGACCGTTGGTCGGAGGCTTTCCGCCCAACATCGTAATCATGCCTTGTATGCGAGTTTGCATGTGGGTTTGTGCATGTGTGTGTGTGTGTGTGTGTGAGAGAGAGCGAGAGAGAGCAAGGGCCAGGGGTGTATGATAGACAGTGATAAAGAGGAAGTAGATGTTGTGTGAAGTCTGAGGTACGCAGCTGTAAGATTTCAGAAAGATGTGGGGAGGAAAATGATGAACTGGTTTAACTGAGTGAGAAATTGCAGAGGAATGTAGTGTGAAAGGGAGATTGGAAAGCATTTGATGCTCTGAAGGCTGCTACTACTTCCACAGGGAACCATATCATTGTTGTTACTCATTTACCTGATGGTTTTAGCAAGCACTGAAAAAACAATGGGTCTGGTTTGTTTTCGGTGTATGTGTTTGTTTGTGTGATATGTCTGGATGAAGTAAAAAATGACTGTAGCAACACTTAAAGAATTTTCTCAGTCCCACCCTACACCACAGCTGCTAAGCAGTGTCCTAGGGTCCTAATGAGGGAGAAAGCACAAAGGTGACTTACACCTACCCTTGTGAGGGACTCCAAGCTACCCTTAACATTCACGGAGACCAACAGCACACACTCTTGTAACAGCTGTTAAACTTGTCATGCTATGACTCTGTGCTGTTCCCTCCCCTGGCTGGGAGTTGTGTGTTTATGGGCACCTGCATCGACAAGAGCACACAATAATTATGATGGGCCACACAGCAGGGTTCTTGAATAGCCATGTTTGTGTTCACTTATGAATGTGCAGACTGGTGCCATTTAACGTTTTTGGTAGAAAAGCATCTTTGTAACTGTAACAGGCTAACCGCGGTCTCTTAATTTCCCCTAAAACAAAGCTTTGTGAATTTCCACTACTGCCCTCCATATTTTTCAATGTTTAGATTTAAGTTATGGCATGGCAGGTTAAGTGCGCCAGTGCAAAGAGAAAGCAGAACAACACCCCATCTTAGTAGATAAGGCGCTGTTCGGCTCCCTCCCATTCATTAAACTCAATGCAGCATTGTTAGACTTGGCATCTTTGGCATGGTTTTCCCTGAATTTTTGCCTCTACCTCCTATTTTTTTGATGCTGTGCTGGATTTCGTTTTTGCTGGCTTAGATGCTTTGGGCACTTTGCCGCTGCCGATCAGTGCAAGTGCTCCTTGTGTAAATTGTTGTTACGTATACGTGCATCTGTCAGTTCAACCGGAGAAGCATTGCTTGACATTATTAAAGGTATTCTTGTAGTTTTTCTACAGGTTAGGACATGACAAATATAAACATTTTCTGTCTTTTAACAGGTCTGGCAGCTCAGTTGACTACTGCATCCACGCCAGAGATCTATGTTTGACATTATAGCTACAAGTTCAAATCCTGGCACGTCCACCCAGCCTTTCATCCTACCAAGGGACACATAAAGAGTACCATTGAGCTATGAAACTACAAACATCTGTTAGTCAGTGCCAACATGCCCCACGGGATGATCGTACACTTAGCAAATACACGTTATATTTCCTTTTCATAAAAGAGGGTATTTGTCAATCATAGTGAAAAAACGACACCTTCGAGCAGGAGTAAGGTATTTATTCATCTTACTGCACCAACAGTCATGCAGCAACTGCCACACTTGGAATCCTCCTCACACATCCATCTCTCAACATTCTACCCCACCATTCTACACCAGATGTTCAAACTGAGTACAACCCAACACATTCCTTCCCCTTACAACACAACATAAAAACAACAAACTCACAATAAATATATACCCCCTAACAAAGATAAACAATTTGTCATGAGCAAAAACATGCCCCCTGACATGCTGAAATCTATTTAACACCAAAATAATAAGTAACATAGCGATATGGCAAAGAACACTAACACCACCAGCAATAGTTTACATTACAGTTTACATTACATAATCTTTAAATTTTGAAGGCTTCCTGCTTGAGGGCATATATTTTCTTCTGAGAAAACTGGGGAAATCCTTGACTGGAAAGGATAAATCATTTAATTTTCCAGTGGTCTGATCTTGGCACTACAACTACCATATTCTTGTTTCATATTTTGCCGTTTTCAAGGACCACATCCTGAACTTTTACTTTGTTAACTAAGGCAGGAGGAGAAAATTTGGAATTACCTTTTTTTGGACATGGCATGGAATTTTTATCCTCACATAAACGCCCACTTTTACACATAACTGTCTTTCATTCCACTGTCCACATTTGTCCCATATCTCTCTTTCACACTCCTCCTTACATCTAGCATATTCTTTACATTGTTTGTGTCCAAACACTTCCTATGAAGCCACTCCTTATTCAAGTGTGATCCAGCAGCTCTGTCCCTTAATAGGGAAATTCCCCATACTAGTATGTGGAGTAGTTCTCGTTGCCATCAACATATGTCTTATTACTTCCTCCAAGATAAACCATTCACCAAAGCCAATTGTAATTGATCTTTAATGATTTGGTTCACCCTCTGAACAAGAACACTGCTGCAACAATGGTTTAATAAAGTCTTAATGTGTTTGATAACATTCTTCTTCAAAAACTCATTCATTTCCTTTGACATTATCTGGGTATCGTTTAAGGGTGGGCGTAGTTCGCGAAGTAATGCTTCGCGAAGCTACGCAAAGTGCAGTTCGCGCTATGCAAGCTTCGCGTAGCACTACGCGAACTGCGTAGCGCACTGTTCGCAATGATTGCACAGTGCCAGATGCTTGTCCGCACTGTGCAATCATTGAAAACGGCAACTTGCACAGTGCGAGCTAGTCTTTACTGCCGCTCGAGTAGATTTTTACTCGAGCGGCAGCTTCTCAACGCGGACTGGTAGTTTCTCATCGCGAGCGGTCGCGAGCATACGCGACCACTCGCAATGAGAAACCTGACCTCCCCGCGTTGAGAATCTCGCCGGAGGTTTATTTTCCACGCTCGCGATCGGCAACTTGATGTTGCTGATCGCGAACGAGGAAAAAGTCTCGCGGGGATGTCATTTTGCTTGCTCGCGGTCGTCAACTTGACGTTGAGGACCGCGAGCAAGCAAAAAATGACCGCGGCACTACGCTACGCAACGCTACGCGTGTTCGCAC
The DNA here is from genome assembly GCA_963921515.1 of Calotriton arnoldi. Taxonomy (NCBI): domain Eukaryota; kingdom Metazoa; phylum Chordata; class Amphibia; order Caudata; family Salamandridae; genus Calotriton; species Calotriton arnoldi. The sequence goes on along the minus strand of CAWUFW010000485.1, from coordinate 1,181,773 downwards.
TGTGCTACGTGCAATTCACGTTGTGCGAAGTAGCGAAAACTTCGCAAACTACGCGAGCGTAGCGTAGCACTTCGCCCAGGCCAGCGACCTATTGCTCAGGAAAACCTTCATTGATGGACACTTCCTGGAAAAACTTCCTGGACACTGTTAAAAAAATTGATCTCAGTCCATTTTGACATTTAATCCACTAATACTAGCACATACTTAGGAGGACTCCCTAACACTCCACATGGTCCAGACACATCAACTGCTAATTTGCGCCATGGTATCCCATTACTGGTAATAGGTGAAATGGGGGACGGTATGGTAACCTGTGATATATCACTTAACAAGGAAGCGTTACAATCTGATAGAGACTTCTAGCTGCAGATTCCTTACCTTTGAATTTCCCAGGCGTCAGGCTGGATCCGGAAACTTTTGCTGAGCAATATCCCTTGCGCGCGACGTCGCGTGGCTCCATTCGGCTCCGCGTGATGTCATCTGCGTCGGTAGCATCGGTTATGACATCGCGGTGCCTATATAGGCGCCACCTAGGCGTGCGCATGTCAGTTGTTTTCTTTCTGCGCCAGTTAAGCGCTGATCCGGGAAGAGCTACCCCTCTGCTGCTTTTTGGCAGGCTTTTTCTTGACTTTTGTCTACATCTTTGGATTCGACTTCGTGTGCGCGGGCTGTCTTTGAGAAAGACAGGCTTCAAACCATGAGGGATTTGTTCCCGCATGACGTCAGTCACCGATCCCCTCCGCGTATGTCTGTGGTGTCTTGAACGCGACCACGATACGAGGTCGTGTTCAGACTGTCGGGCGATGGCCCCGAAGACCTTGAGGGAGCGAGCAATGAAGTTGCTTGTGGCCCGGCAGTCGACACCGTCAACCGAGACTCCGAGGCGGTCACGGTCCAGTTTGAAGAAGAGGAGGCCTAAGTCCTCTTCCTCCCATTCGAGGTCCTCTGGACACTCGGGGAAGAGGCACAAGAAGAAGACCATCAAGCGGACTTCGATTTCACCTCAACTGGCATCTGTAGTTGAGAAATGTAAGGAGCAACGATGCTCTAAGCACAGTTCTGCGGAGCCGGAGCCAGAGTCGACTTTGCGCCTCCCACCCTTTCCGGGAGCCGGAGCAACTCCTGCTCAAATTAAAGTTTTACGAGGCCATGTGCTGCGTATTTGAGCGGAACGACCCTGTTTGTGAGCCCTTGGGCCCCGCGGGGTCGGATGGGACCCCATTGGGTTCGAAGCTGTCGGCTCCGGCCACAGCGCCAGTGGGGCCTCAGGGATCCGATCCGGGTCGACGCCAGTCGTGCCAACACGACCTTCCCGGCGTAGAATCCAAAGTCGGTGCCTGCGAGGTCGCTGATGCCCGTCGGTGGCGCAAGCCCCATCCTCACCCCCGATGACACGGAGCCAGAACGGCATCGAGCGACGCCGATTCCGACGTCGACAGAACTCAGGGGTTCTATGTTGTTGCCAGAGCACTTTGTGGATGTGCTGGGCTCAGGAGAGGAATGGGAGGAGTCTGGAGACCCTCTTGAGAACCAGGATGTCGCTGAGGAGACAATGGACTGGTATGGGGAACTTGGGGAAGCCAGTGGTCTGGATACTTCCCCCAGACAGTGGCATGCTCTCTCTGCCTGCAGTGGCTACGGAGGAGGGGGCGTCCTATGCCATGGTGGTTAAGAGGGCAGCTGAGGTCCTTGGACTGGAGCTGCCCTCAGTGCAGGTCAGGACTAATCTCCTGACCAAAGTGCTTCAACCTGGGGCTTCCACTTCTGAACCACTATTGCCCTTTAATGAGGCACTTACGGACATCCTTCTAGGAACATGGTCCAAGCCTAGCACAGGGGCTCCTGTGAATAGGACGATTGCACACCACCATTGCCTGGCTCCGGGCGACCCAAAGTTCCTCAGCCAACACCCCATCCCAGAAAGTTTGGTGGTGCAGGCCTCTACGTCCCAAGGCACATTCCCTTCCGCCCCTCCGGACAGGGAATCCAAGAGACTGGACTCATTTGGGAAGAAGATGTTTTCTTCCTCCAGTTTGGCATTGCGGTCGGTGAATACGCGTGCTTATTGGGCCGTTTCTCCCACTCCTTTTGGGAGATGGTTGCTCAGGTGCTGCCACAAGTCCTGGAGGAGACCCGGGCTGTGCTCTCCCAAGCTGTCAAGGATGGGAGCGATGCAGCAAAATTCACTATTCGGTGTGGTTTAGACATGACCGATTCGCTGGGCAGATCGATTTCAACGGCGGTGGCCCTGAGACGCCACGCCTGGCGTCGTACAACTGGCTTCTCGGGGGATGTCCAAGCCAATTTGATGGACATGCCCTTTGATGGAACCCGCCTTTTTGGGGAAAAGGCAGACTCGGCCCTGGTCAGGTTCAAGGACTCTCGAGCTACGGCCATATCCTTCGGCCTCTCCTCCACTCCTCGTGGCCAGTCTTCCTGTTGCCCCTTTCGTGGCAACCTCTGACTGCTGCCTCCGACCGCACACATTGTAATGCGTCGGTTGGACTGCAGCAGCAGATGCAGTTCAGACCGCAACCAACAAGCCGTCGGTTGTGGTCTGAACCGCATCGTAATTAGGCCCTTAGTATTTGCAGAATTTGCTGAAAAAGAATGCTAGCTATAACTAGGATAGCAAGTGTGAAGAAGATTTTGAGGATATAAGAAAGGACATCATTTCTGCCCATCCTCTTAAAGCATTTGATACACAGGAAACATGTATAATTAGTACTGACAAAGCAAACACAAGGAGATGATGGACGGAGTGCCAAAACTTTTCAGACACTCACCCCCAGTCACAGATCTGGGTTGAATCCATCATCGTTCTTTAGCTCACTTGGCCATCTCAGTTTAGACCCAGCTATATGCAAATCAGTCTTGACCCTGTGCCTCATGGGAACAGTGCAGCCTGAACTGCCAAGCCAGGTCTTCCCTGGGACCGGTTTCGGGGTAACACCCTGTAAAGATGAGGCCAACAGCCAACGTAGTTTCCTTGAAGATTTAATGAAGAAAAGAGTAACAGCATTCAGGACTAGAGGGCCCAGATGATCAGCACCAACTTATTAAGGTGTTGCGAAGACGGCCAGTACAATCTGTCTTCAGTAAGTACACATAGAAAACATGAAAAATGTCTAAAAAGCCAGCGCTGAGTCAATCATAAGTTGATAGACTGGAAAAGAAAAACAAATTGTAGATCCCCGAGCCCTCAAGTGGAAAAAAATGAAAAGAGTACCTTTTTGAATAAAATTGAAGACACAACAACGGCTTGATGAACACGAGTTTTGCTGAATCCTTATCCCATCCTCGTCGCCATTTTGTAAAGATGAAGCCAACAGCCAAAGTAGTTTCCTTGAAGATTTAATGAAGAGAAGAGTAACAGCATTCAGGACTAGAGGGCCCAGAGGATCAGCACCAACTGATTAAGGTGTTCCAATTCATTGTCCTCCACATTCTATCGACTACATAACACATAATACAAGCACCAACAAAGTGCCCTACATTCTTTACCGTATAATATGAAAATACAGTGCCTTAAACAATTTTAAAAGGATAACAACCAGAAATAGCAAAACACCACACACCCCTCATCAGCCAGGTTAGCTTGAATCCAGTGGCAAAGTGAGCAAGGGACCCATGTCTGGTCATACCCTGCCAACTTAGGGCGAAAAAAGCAAACCACAAGGAGGTGATGGACGGAGTGCCAAAACTTTTCAGACACTCACCCCCGGTCACAGATCTGGGTTAAATTCATCATCGTTCTTTAGCTCACTTCGCCACCTCATTTCAGACCCAGCTATATGCTGACACCAGTAATTGTGGTTTGGGCACATTACTAATACAGATCAGGAGCTGTGGAAAGGAAAAAATTATTACATTTGCATCTAGGACATTATGCGGGTTGAGTCCATATAATTTACCATTGAAAAGGAAGCCTTGGCTTTATGGTGGGGTGTTCAACATTTCAGGAATTTTGTGTGGGAGAGCCAGCTCATTTTGCGTATAGACCATAAACCTTGGGTGGAATTGTTTTGCACAAGCAAAGGTGAGAAAGCGACTCCTCATATTGCTATATGGCAGTACAGGCTTCAAGAGTATCAGTAAAATGTTGTTGCTGGCTGTCTTTTACGTTTGCCGGTAAAACCTGAGTAATCAGAAGTGGAGTATGGTGATGACGATTTGGAGTTTGTGTGTTCTGCAAATGCCATTAATTGTGGTGCTTTAATGAAAGATGAATGGAAGTTGGCTGTTAATGAAGACAGTGCTTTTCAGAAAGTCATTGAGTGTGTTTCAAATGGTTTGCCTAAATCGGGTGACATGGATGAGTCTTTAGTTCCATATTGGAGGTCAGATAACGAGTTGACTCTGGTAAATGGTATACTGTGTAAGGCAGAGCGCCTAGTTGTGCCTCAGATGCCTAGATCTAGAGTGCTCTATTTAGCCCATGAAGCACATATTGGAATCAGGCTATGAAACGCAGAATCAGAGAAGATTTTTAGTGGTCTGCAGTGGAGCATTAAGCAAGAGACTGTAACGCTTATGTGTTAAGTGTTTTATTGAAGTTACCATCCCCCGTTACACCTATTACCAATAATGGGATACCATGGTGCAAATCAGCATTTGATGTATCTGTGACCATTCGGAGTCTTAGGGAGATCTCCGAAGTATATGCTAGTATTAGTTGACTATATGTCAAAATGGACTGAGATCAAATTTGTTACCAGTGTCAATTCTGGTATTGTTATCGAGTTTTTCCCAGGAAGTGTTCATCAGGGAAGGTTTTCCTAAGGAATTGGTAACTAATAACGATACCCAGCTAATTTCAAAGGTAATGAATGAGTTTTGGAGAAGAATGGTATCAAGCATATTAAGACTATATTATTCCATCCCTGTAGCAACATTCTTGTTGAGAGGGTGAACCTAATCATTAAAGATCAATTACAATTGTCTTTGGTGAATGACTTATCTTGGAGGAAAGTAATAAAAGATATGTTGTGGGTATTAAGAACTATTTCACACATTAGTACGGAAAACTTACCCTTTCTTCTATTAAGGGGTAGAGTTGCTGGATCAGACTTGAATAAGGAGTGGATGGGTAGGAAGTATTTGAACATGAACAGGGTAAAGAATATGCTAGATGTAAGGAGGAATGTGCAAGAGAGATGTGGTACCAATGTGGTCAGTCGAATGAAAAGAAAGTTCTGTATAAAAGTGGGCGATTATGTGAAAACAGGACGCACCAGGAAGACACAGGAACTTCAATTTGGCCGAAACACACGCAGGATCGCTTGGTGCTGTCTCCTCATTGTCACTGAAAAGACAACACCTTCAAGTAGAAGTAAGGTATTTTTTTGCCTGACAACACTGCCAGTCAGGTAGCAACTGCCACCATTGGAATCCTCCTCACATGCTAATCTCTACCCCACCATTCCATACCCAACGTTCTAACCTAGTACAACCAAACAGGTAGGTGTTGTGAAGCAAAATAAGTAGTAGGTTTACAAAATTATTTACACTATCTGTCTTAGCTCAATTTTTTAATGTGTACAGTCACAAACAGAACAGTGTAAAGTGCTGAAAATGTGTAAGTTGTGTTTTCAACACACCATTGACCCTTACAATGTGAGCTTGCTGATAAGACCATGGGAATGGCAGGAATATATCTTGCCACATTCATTATTCACTAAGGAAAAAGCAAGATGTATGACTGTCACAGAGGCATTGTTCTGTGCATTGTCTGCTTGTGGCAAATTTGGTGTAGAGAGATGTGCAAACTTGATAGGGGACAATGCCTCCTACTAACATTGCAGGTCCCATGTGTGAATCTGCTCAAGTGAACTTCATTTTGTGCAATATAGACTTAAAAGAAAGCCCAAAACAATTAACAATGAGAGGTATATATACATGTTCTGACAAATATGGCCTTCACCTTGCTTTGTATTTAAGTTGTTTCAGGATGATTAAGAATTGCAGAGGACTTAAATAGGAAGTGGCATCGTGATTGTGGAGGTGCCCCATCAAATGCCCTTCTAACCATCATAATCAGTTACATCTGTCGAAGCACTGCAGCAAAGGTAAAGCATGCCATGTGGCAGGGTCAAGAAGGTCAAGATGAGTGGTGGTCTGCAATATATAGCAAACTCAAACTCAATGCAATGCTGTACCTACCAAAAATGATGGTTTTCTTATGTTTATCATACAGGACAGCTCAGATGCTGAAGAGGTGTGAGATAATTATACTATCTGGGACAGACGAATGACATATGTATACAAAGGCTTCAGAGATCAAATGAAAATGATTGGTAGGATATGTTGCGCAGATTAAATGGATGCCGATAGATCTCCAGCTTTTCTGGAGTCAGATGCACAGCAACAGAGATCATAATTTGAAAAATCTTGCTGCAATTGGGTTCTGCCCATTCACTACGCCTGGATTTCTTAGCTTTTTGGATCACCCCATTTAGGACTTTTTAATGTGGGTATCACTACATGTGTCTCACCCTTGGTAATTACATGGCAAATGGACTGCCCGTGCTTACCACTCATGTTCACCTTTTAAGATACAGCTACTGCGACACAGCTAGAGTAAGGGGCACTTGGTGGGTTACATGTAAACACGTGTACGCATGCGTCTGAACATGTGTGAGGGCTGCACGTATGCGACTACTGTTGTGCGCAGCCCTGTAACTGCTCATAGGTAGCCTGGTGAAGAGGATTGCAGGATTGTATTTTGACCTGGGTAGGCCTTATAATATTATTGTATGCTTGTAGGGAAAGCCAGTGTGATTTACCTTTTTATCTGTAGTGATGCTTTATTATACACACAGGGAGAAAACTGCCTTAGAATGCAGTTTTGCTGCCCTTTGGCCTAAAAAGTCCACAGGCCTAAAAAGTACACATATCAAGATGGGGTGGAACATGTGCGAGAAAATAAAAGCTGCGAGTTCCAAGACAATCTGTGTACAACCAATGGGTCATCCAGAATTGTCATATTTCTCTGGCTCAGCTCAGCTCAGGATCAGAACCCAGGCCTTTTGTTACCCTGCTGTGCCAAGTTAATTACACTTCTCTCCAGTAGCAGGAATAAAGTCCTCCCCGCACAAAAGGAGTATTAACAGTGCTTACCTCCGCTCCTGAGGAAGGAAGGGTGGGGATAAAAAATATGCATCTGTTAATTACCTATCAAACTGCACCTGGGTTGGGGACAGCCCAGGCCCACTGAACAAAGGAGGAAGCCCAGAAAACTTAAACCAATACAGGAGGGGGCTGCTCTTTGAACTTTTGGTGGGAAAGGCCCGGGTAGTGATGTCAGGAAGGGGGCGAAGCTGGGACCCTCAGAGCAGATGTGACGAGTGACTCCAGGATGACACCATCTTTAGCTATCCCAGCATGCTGTGCAGGAGGGTTGGGACAGGGGTAGAGAGGTGATGTGGCACCCTAGGATTGGCATGGGGTGCCTGGCTTCTAGAACCTTCCATCCTTCTTTGAGAACTCTTGCACAAGGTGGAGACTCTTTCTTCGTTGGTGTTTTTGTGCTCTTGGTTGCTGGACCCTGGGTCTGCGACAGCCATGGACAACTGGAAAGAGGACCCCCTGATTTCCAAAAAGGACTACAGACTGCCCCTGTTGACCCCAGGACCAGTGGGCCTCACCAAGTGCCAGTGAGGATGGCCCGCTTACACTCCCTGAGGACCAGTTGAGGGAAAGCCCTGGAATTCTGCACCAAGAGATAAAGACAAGAAGGAAGGCTGGCACAGGGAACCAGGAGAACCAGCTTTCTGCTATTTAAATCACTTTGTTTGTGAGGATGTCTGATACAACTGCACCTGGTGGTTAGACCTCATCTCCAAGAGTAAAATGAGCCTCAGGTTGTCTAAATCAGCCCAACAGGGCCAGAGTTATGGCATTTTGAAGATTGGCAGCCATTGACCTTTTTTACCGACGGCGGAGTGAGTGGGGCTTTGCCACCCACCTGGATTTTACCCTCGGAGTGGGCCAGGGCTCGGAGTTTGCTGCAAGGAAACTTTATCTTTGTAAATCCTGGGACGGGGTGAGCTTAGAGGTCCCGGGGATCACAACCCCAAGGGGAATTTTTATTACGGGGTCTGTCACGCCCACTGTTAGTGACACCATGCCTCTCAGCTCCGGGCCTCACAGAAGAAGAAGTGCCAGGGGAGCGCTGCCGTGCCCTCAAGTAGTTGTCAGCCTGCTCTATTCCCTGTGTCTGCAGGGAGCGAGCGGCCACCACTAGTAAAGAAAACTCAGCCCCCAGGAGCGGGCATGGAAGAAGGAGCTGCAGGCTCCCACGGTTGCATGTGGAAGTGCAGGCTGCATGGGAGCCGGCATGGCAGACACGGGTGGGATCCCTCGGCTGCCACCAATGTTTTAGAGGCACAGGGAGAATTGCACCCATTAACAAAAGAAATTAAAACTAAAAGGAAATGCTGCACGAGATGAGACTGTGCAGCACCACAGAAACAATCTGCCGGAGCTCCTCATCAGTTATTCCAGCTCCAGAGGGAGTGCCACATAATGCCCTGCTAGGCTAAAAATGGACAACGCAATTTATTCCCATTATGGTGGCCCTAGGACATTGGGGTCACCACCAACAAGCATCAGAGAGTGTGGGGGAGCTGTAGAAGCACCACTGCTCCCCCCTAAGGAGCCCAAAGAGAAATCTTCAAAGTACTGACCCTTTGTTTGCAGGGCCTTCAAAAGAAGGACCAAGCTGGGGTTTTCTGCTCTGTCAAGCACTCCCCAGGCTGGAGCAGGTGCTCTACAGCTGCTAGTGCAGCGGGCTCTCTAGGGGCTGGTTCTATGGTTACATTGAGTGTGGCATGAAGGTGTGTAAGGAAGATGCATGTGACAGGAGCAGCCCATGCAGGCAAGAGCGGTGGGTGGGGGTGGGACTCGACAGACAACTCCGTCATCATCTGTCAAGTCCCCGCCCTACTGCCCTTACCTGCACGGGCCGCTCCTGGCATGTAATGAAGTGCCCTCTAGGGGCTGAATCTATGGTTGCATTTTATGTGATCCGAAAGTGATGCCCTGTAGGGGCTGTTATTATGTTTGCATTTTCATGATCTGAAAGTATGTAGAAAGCACACCGACACAAATTATGCTCATTTTAAAATGCTTTTTTAACATAATAATGTTGACAGTATTTATTGAACAACGTGGATATGCTTTATTGACATTAATAAGTGAATTTACACATGATTATTATGGATTACTGCATTTACGCACAAACCGATGGTGTTTTTGACATGTGGTTTGTTGATTTTGAACCTTTGATCAAGCCAATAGACTTACATTATATGTTTGTATGCTTCTTTGGGGGCAGCCAAAGGTGATTATGCAGTGTCATCTATAGTTTTTTCCCTCAGTCTAATGTATATTTGTAAATTAATGCATAGTATTTAGTAGTGAGTGTGTAATAAATGTTCTTTTGCTTTTTTCTCAGGAAAAAGAACTGAATTAGCAATCATTTATTGAATGTGATTATTGTGTGCCAGCGAATGGTGATTACTAGGCCACCCCACCTCTCCTGAGTGGGCCTTAGGCTGCTCTGCTTCACTACCCTGAGAGAGTCAAGCGCTACAATGGGGTGCTTGGTTTTCAGTAAGGGGAAATTGTGGTCCTATGTGCGGGCCACACAACTACTAGCCCAATTTGCTGCAGATCTGATCATGGGTCTTGATTAATGACTAATCATATAGATATCGTTAAGCAGCCTTCACATCCAAGATACATTACTATTACTATTGCTCTTACTGTTATGTTACTATTACTACTGCCATTACTATCACTATTACTATTAAGAAATTTACTTTTAGACAACTTCCAAGCACAAAACAAGTTTTGCGCTGGAAAGTAAATAACAAATCAACCTGAATTTGCATCAATGTTGGTTACTTTGCACCAGCACAAATTGTTGATATATCTGGCTCCTCACGTTTTAGGTGGTGCATCCACAAAAGAAAACCTGTTCTTTGCCAAGCATCTACTGCCCTCTGGAGATAGGTTGTACTGGATCAAATACCTGAAACGACATGTAGCATCGGATGACATTGGTGACTAAATGATACCCAAATGCCTTCATTATTACTAAGGTAGAGGGGGAGATAGGTTAAGAGCACACTCTGGATGTAATAGTCATCAAATGCTACAGTTTTTGTAATATTTCCATATTATGTCCCTATGTGGACAAGGGTCTTCTCATTTCAGAAAATATGTTTCATAAAGGTGGGGGAAACATGGGAGATATTATGCCAGTTGGAAAGAAACGTCTTTAATAAATGGAAGCACACGATCACACAAAAAGCAGCCAATATAGCAGACAAATACAATACCATGCACTAGTAAGGTCAATAGGTTTGACTCATGCACAGGCATGACCAAAAAGGGGTGCGGGGAACCATGGGGAAAAAAAGATCTGAATAATCTATGATAAAAACGGAGGAAACCGCTAGGGTTTTCCCTCCGATCCCCCCAAAATCTCACAAGATAATATATTATATCGAAGAAATCCACTCCCCAGGCTTGATTCGTCAGATTGGTGAACATATTGCATGAAGAAAATTGAGAGAAATGCAGTTGAACAGAAAGGGGCACCAGAATCAGTAGCAGCAGGAATTCACGCACAACCAGCTCTTAGCAATGTGAAGGGGAAATGATACTAAATTGCATTGCACGTTGCATTTGTGATATTATCTTTATACATTTGACTATTTGAATCATTACTTCGTAGGTATCGTCTCCAAATCGATCTAGTTACGTAATCGGATTATAAAAGGTACATTATATTGTTAGTGTTTCAAGCAATACATGTTCATTTTATGTCATACGCTTTCCTGTATTGGGGTGCATGCAGAGCACCTTTCATAAGATTACTGATTCACCAAAATGCCAGGGTAGTAGTAGTGACCTCTCACACTATTTGACCTCAATGACATCACAGGAAGTGACATCATTTGGCCTTTGAATTTGAATCCCTGGAAGTGATCCCACATATCCTTGATCCTATATCACAATTGGCATCACTGAAGCCTAGTGCTTACGTCAAAGAGAAAATATATTGATAAAACATAAAAAAGAGATTTAAAAAACAATAGTGGTCATTTCACCGGTATTAATTCCTATGGATCACATATTGAATATAAACGATGGTACTGGCATAAATTACTCCTTCATTCTAATTAGTTTCGTTTTGTGATAATTTGTTAGACACAAACATGCATGTGATTCACAGAAATGAAGGATTTATTTAAACACATTTTTCATGTGTTCAGAATATGGAAACAAGTGAAAATGTTATGAAGTTTTCCTGAATGAATTGCACTGGTCACTGTATTCAATTTATAGATCTGAAAGGGTAACATCCAGGTGGGAGCTGCAGAAGGTAAACGTACTTCATGAAGACACCTCCTACCTTTTGTTCTCGGCACCCTTTTGCATCTTTGAGGCCAGGGGTCACAAGGGCAGTACCGGGGATCTCAAGGTGAAAGCCAAGTGTAGCAGCTAAATGATATTCATTGGGTTTGCCAAAATGAAACATCTAAAAACTGTTATTCGAGTTCCACATGCAAAACCCTTTTCTCAATAAGACTAATCAAAGCTAACAACTAATTATTAAATGTTACTATTTTCATTATTTATATATATATATCATAGCGCTCATATTCCCCAAACGGTTACGTGGCACCACTGTTTGTAAGTATGAAAAATGGTACAAGACAAACAGTAGAAATGAGTAGAAAGGAGAATCCACACTTTTTTTTTTTTTTTTTAATAAAGCATTAGGATTTTCTGTCTTTTTTTAGGAATCAAAACGATAAATTGGTGGTCTTGCATCTTCCACAGACAGGAAAAAGTCTTCCACTCTTTGTTCGTATAGCGTGCATATTCTGAGGTCGGTATGATGAGATGGGTGTTGCCATTTGGAGGGGTATTATATAGGCTCGGGTGAAATTTAAATTATGCCAGCATAATTTGTACAATGTCAGGAATTTCATGTTCCGCTAGGTACTCAAAATTCATGAAATCATAACATTATGCTACATTGTGTAACTACACTGCCATTTACAGCAACACTTTAGCACTAGAACAATGCAAATAACAAGAATGCAATCGGTTTTTGTTTGCGGCACTTGTGTATTCAGTGCTATTTTCTTAGCTGAAATGCACCCTTGTGTCGAAAGTTGACTCGTGAATGAATTTTGTGTTAAAATATAGAGCTCAATGCCAGAATTGCGTTTTACATATTTGCATATTTTTTGTAATTTCCCTGAAATTTCCCATAGTTATGTGAATTTTGCACACCTCTAGTATTATATAAAACACATGTGCAAATTTTGTTTCATTAGGACAGACTTTGACAAAGAGCAGCAGAGAGAAAGTAAAATAAAATAGCATGGAGGAAGAGAAAGAAAGAAAGCAGTGGCAAAGGGAAGAGGAAGGCATGAAAAACAGCCTGCAAGAAGAGTAAGAAATAGAGACCAGAAGTGTAGTCTGGTAGAAGAAAGAGGCATGAGGTGGTAAAAACTAAGAAGACTTGGCATTCATCAACCGCCGCATTCAGTAGCACCAGTGGGCTGCTACAAAGAAAAATGTGTGCTGATTTATATAATTTTTTATAAATTAAGCATTGATTGCTCATTAACAACAGGGGTACTTGACCATAAATGCTGCAATTAGCAATTCAAATTGCCATGTAGAGACTTATTGACTATGCGGTGCGCCTGGCATTATTCCTGAGAGGCTGGAGCCATGGAGGTGGGTTTTGGGTGGCTAGTGTCCAGACACTGGCATTTCATGTGTTGCCCGAGTCAGTGCTGTGATACAGCGGTCAGCCCTCCTTTGTGCTGCGTCTGGTGAGCATCCCATCCCCGCTCCCAAGCTCTGTTAGGCCACTAGTCTAGCCTGACACATCTGTGCAATGCCGGTTGGCATTGAAACAGATTGAGAATCAGTGGCCGCCCCATTCGCCTACCCCCCAACACTGCTTATAAATCTGTTGGCACTGCAGTGTTCAGCAGTGTGGGCGAGTTTTTACTAATCAGAAAATTTTGCCTGTTAGACCTGGCATCCTTGGTGTGGTTTCCCCTAAATTGCCTTTAGACCTCTTGTTTCGCTGACTTCATTTTTGCTGTCCTAAGGATTCTGCACACTTTACCACTGCTGGCCAGTGCTAAAGTGCTTGTGCCCCCTAAAATGTGGTAACAGTGGCTTATCCACAGTTGGCATATTTAATTTACTTATAGGTCCCTAGTAAAGTGCACTACATGTGCTCAGGGCCTGTAAATGAAATACTACTATGGGCCTGCATCACTGATCATACCACCCACTTAAATAGCCCTTTAAACATATCTCAAACAGCCATGGCAGAGCTTGTGTGTGCAATTTTAATTTAATCTGACATGTCAACCTAGCAAGATGAACTTATTGCCAGGCCCAACCCTTCCTTTTTAATACATCTTATTCACCCCTAGGTTCGGCCCTGGGCAGCCCCAGCGGGCACTGTGCAATGTATTTGAAAAGCAGGACATGTACCTTTTAGTTTTGTCAGTCCTGGTAGTAAAAAAACTCAATGACTGCGAGGCCTATATAGGCTAACATTGGGATTACTGTCTTACATTTTATGTGCAATTTCCAAATGGGAAGATATAACTGGAACAAGTTTGGCGTCTTTGGAATGCTAATTTAAATTCTTAATTTATGGTGAAGTCAGATTTTAAATTACAATTCTGAAAATGCCACTTTTAGAAAGAGTGTCAACATAAGGGGGTTAGGCCCTTTACAACAACCACCTTGGACCTCTATAAATATAAACACGAAACAACAATAGGTGGCTGCATCATATTAACAATTTTACTTCTTTGTGAAGATCATTTTTACTCAATAAACATGACCTCTGGATATTTTTTACAAATGCTCATATCACTTTTTAATTTTCAACATCTTTTCAAGCAAGAGAGAAAGATCAACTTTCTATTATGAAATGTACACATTTTTTTAAAAACCTTTGTGTTCATTGTGACAAAACAAATCTTAAAGCATAAACAAATAAAACAATAAAAAAAACATGTGAAATTCAATATTCAACCAGTCCTACATTTGGGGAGCCAGAGCGATAGATTAACAACAGGCGCGCTTGGTGTACAGTATGGGGGTCCAAGCCAACTAATATGGACTTGATGGGATTGGTTTTCTTTTCGACTGAAAATTAATTTTTAGTGCTCCATATTGATCTAGGTTGTGCAAGGATACCCCATTAGTCGTGGTCTATGCATTTCAAACCCTAATTTATTTACGGGTTCTCCTCAGGACAAGGGCTGGGTAATTTCTGAAATAGGAAACAATTGTGTTTTACTTAAAAAAGAAGGAACAAAATTGTGAAGAGCACTCTCCCTACACTCTGGCATTCATACGTTGTTCAATTGTCATTTTACCTTGAAGAGCGAGGAAAAGATTTTTGTGTTGGAAATGTCACTGCTTCTTTAGTTTAGGAAGAGTAAAAAATCCCTTTGCCTCAAGGCGGAACCCAAATTTCTGGTTTGCGAGGCTTGGTTCATTAAAGGTTCATTTGTAGAAACAGCAAAAGAGTAGAACGATCCTCTTTGTGACCTTTTATGACTTGTATCATAGTATGCGCACAACATGATATTCAGCGTTCACCATTTCCAACATTTTCTACCCTGCTATGCCCAATAACTCTCAGAGTCAGAGTATGTTGTCCAGGGCGCAGCCTTTTATTCACATCAAACCAGGTAATTCATCAGAGACCAATAGGAGAAAACCATCCTATTTGGATATATACATTATTCACAGCACCATGCATTAGCAGCATCAACCTGTCAAAGGCATTAAGTAAATCAGGCACGACATTACTTGAACTTCATTTTTGGCCTTACACTTTAGCTGCAACAACATGTCAACAGTAGTAAGAACATTAGGCACAACATTTCACCAGCACTTGAGCTTGGCCTTACAAATGGAACTTGACCGACTCATCCCGCCAAGCTCTCCACTCAGCTGCGCACATTGCGCCGGTAGGCCCCAATGCGCGACAGCAAACAGTTGCTTTACTTGAAATCCAGGGCACCGCATAACGCACAACATTTCACCAGCACTTGGGCTTGGCCTTACAATGGAACTTGACCGACTTATCCCGCCAAGCTCTCCACTCAGCTGCGCACATTGCGCCGGGCACCGCATAACGCACCGCATAACGCACCGGCCCACCGGGGTGCCTGAACACAGGCAGCCTCCCCAAGGTTCTACTCAGTCCATACATTGCGGGTTAGTGCAGTAAAGTCCAGGACCACCGGCAGGTCGGTCCCCCTTTTCCGCCTACCCTCTGCACACGTGGATCCTACCCCCTCCTGGGGTCCATCCAGTTGCTGAACTTCCTTTGTTGTGCATCCCCCTTTGTTGTTAACTGTCAGAGCTCCGCCACAGAGTGAGAAGCTACCCGGCGTACTCACCCCCCCTCCTTGGCGCTGACAGTGCTCCCTAATTGCCACCAGTATAATATGGTTAAAGAGCATATATGCATTTCCTCAGAGATGCACCCCCTATTTGCGGAACTGGTCCCTTACATCTACTATAGCAAGTTGTGCCAACTTGTACCTGTTGTAGCGCCCGCCAGAATTTCTATAATTAAATGGGTAGCTGTACCGATGTTATTATTGCCTGCACAGGGACAGCCTCAGCCCAAACTGCTTGCGGTATTACTTCTGACAACATGCGTGAACTAGGCCTCCTGGAACAGATATTTTCCTAATCAGATTAGCACCTTCCCACCAGCATCAATGACTAAGGGACTGATTGGGGAACGGCATTTGATTGTATAGCTTGTTTAAGCCAACCCAACGTAACCCGGTATGTTACAGACTTTAACTTACTGGCCAAAAGGAAAATTTGGCAAGGCCAACCATTTGAACCTTGACTTGGCCGTACCCTAGATACCGCTTTAGCCCCGGGGTTACCTGCCTAGAGGCATAATCCCGACCTTTGTACTCCACCGATGTTATTATTGCCTGCACAGGGACACACTCAGCCCATACTGCTTGCGGTATTACTTCTGACCACATGCATCAACTAGGCCTCCTGGAACAGATGTTTTCCTAATCAGATTAGCACCTTCCCACCAGCATCAATGACTAAGGGACTGATTGGGGAACGGCAATTGATTGTATAGCTTGTTTAAGCCAACCCAACATAACCCGGTATGTTACAGACTTTAACTTACTAGCCGAAAGGAAAATTTGGCAAGGCCAACCATTTGAACCTTGACTTGGCCGTACCCTAGATACTGCTTTGGCCCTGGGGGTACCTGCCTATAGGCATAATCCCGACCTTTGTACTCCACCCAAATTAATGGACGTGCTGCTTTGCTGTGCCACCAAATAAGTCTACCTTAACGTATGCGTACCGGGCTCAACTAATGTCTACCTTAACGTTTGCGTACCGGGCTGTGCCTATTCATGGGGCGCTGTTGCCACCGCTGAAGTGCCAATGTTGGAGACAGAAACCCTAAATGCCACCTATTTTCCGGTAGTGTTTGCTTATGTATGAAAGGAAGCCTGTTCAGAAAACCACATCTTCCCCCCTTGTCTTGGCTCTCTGGCGCCCCAAAAGTGGGTCTCTGGTCCCACATTTTCTAAGAATTACCGACCAATAAGAAAACCATACTGTTTGAAAATATAAAATTATTCACAGCATTATGCTGTAGCCATATTAATCCGTGAAAGGCATTAAGTAATCAAGGCACGATATTATGCTTTAGCCACATTAATCTGCGAAAGGCATTAAGTAATCCAGGCACGACATTACCCTTGAACTTGGCATGAAGTAATCCAGGCACGACATTATGCTTTAGCCAACTTAATCCGTGAAAGGCATTAAGTAATCCAGGCACAACATTACCCTTGAACTTTGTTTTTTGGCTGTACACTTTAGCGGCAACAATATGTATATTAATCCGTGAAAGGCATAAAGTAATCTAGGCACAATATTATGCTTTAGCCACATTAATCTGCGAAAGGCATTAAGTAATCCAGGCACGACATTACCCTTGAACTTGGCATGAAGTAATCCAGGCACGACATTATGCTTTAGCCACCTTAATCCGAGAAAGGCATTAAGTAATCCAGACACAACATTACCCTTGAACTTTGTTTTTTTTTTTTTTTGGGCCGTACACTTTAGCGGCAACAATATGTGGAGGGCAGTACGAAAATTAGGCACCATCTTATACCTGCATTTGAGCTTGGCCTTACCATAGAAGTCGACCGACCCATCCCGCCAAGCTCTCCACTCAGCCGTGCCCATTGTGCCGGCAAGCCCCAACGCGCTACAGCAAACATGACCTGAAATCCAGGGCACCGCATACCGCACCGGCCCACCAGGGTGCCTGAAACTGGGCAGGCTCCCCTATGTTGTGTCCACTCTGTATGTTGCGAGTTAGGGCAGTGGGGTCCGGGACCACCGGCAGGTCAGTCCTCCGATTGCCCATACCTTGGCCATAGAATAAAGCCTTTATAATGTAAATGGATTCCCGGAATCCCACTATGCTTGACAATTTAGTAAAGCCACCCCATTGTTGAAATATTACCCCGCAATCCCTATTGCCTGCGGAGTATGCCTGCAATAACTCACCACCCGTTGCTGGGAAGTGGTCACCACCTGTTGCCGAGATGTACGTTTCACACTCATTTGGTACGAAGGGACCGCATTATGCTGATAGTGCTGCACACCACCAATCTTTCGTGAAGTCTGCTGATAATGAAAATGGGAAGAAAAACTTTGCCGGTAAATAAAAGGCAATTGCGTTTAGCCTTATAATGGAACCTGTTATTGCGATGTGCTTATACCATGAATTTTCTTCCCAAGGCCCACTCCCTAGTAATTGCGTTGCACACCAACAGACCTCCGCTATCATGATGTATGCCCTTCCTGGGTCCCCCTGCCTGTTAAAGAGTTGCACCGCCTCATTCTCAGTAAGAAGTACCGACCTTCAACAACAACAAAAAAACGGAAATTCTGCCTATAATTAATTGGTAATTGAGCACATCCCAATTAAGGAAAGCCCTATCAAGTAGCACATATATTGTAATGAATATGCGCAATGCATTTCCTTCCCCAGGCACCCTATGGGTCTTTACCAAGGACTGCTGACAATTCCCCATATAACCTGTGGCTCATGACCCAAATAAATCGCTACTTGTTATTGGGATGAACTCTCAAGCTGCATTCCTGCCCCAAGGTCCGCCCATTGTTAATTGTATAGCACACCATCCATTCTCACAGAGGACTGCTACCACTTGGAAGGAAAAAGAAAATCATACATAACACTGTTAATTACGTAAAGCCATATCTTTACTCTTGTGGGGATGATAAGCTTGTAATGTATATAGTTGATCCCTGCCTTGTGTTATTAAGTCTGGCTCCCCAGCTGATGGACAAGGGACCCCTTTTTGGTCGCAAACCTGTTCAGGCCTCCTGCACTGACTCCCCACATGGTCGGGGTGGCTCACTGCATCCCCCTTAAAACCAAGCTGGTAGTGTAAATATTTGCGCTCTGCCTTGTGTCATGAAGTCTGGCTCCCCAGCTGATGGACAAGGGCCCCTTTTAGGTCACAGACTGATTACCTCACAATAAACCTGTTCAGGGCCCACTAAAACATGGTCCCAGGTTTTCTTCAACACGGCACAATAAATAGAATTGCGTTGGTGTCACTTTCCTGTAATAAGTGTAGTACCCCTATATCACCTTTCGCGATAAATTGTTTGTGTTACTAAAACCGTAATTTTTAACTAACAGGCTCGGTAAGTGTCTTTACAAAAATACTTGTTAAAATTACAGTTAAAAATTCAAATAACAAGCTCGGTAACTGTCAACCATATTACCCCGCGGCAACGCTGTTTTGTGCCTCAGCTTTTAAAGAAAAGTGATTTCGGGCATTAATGAATACAGCCACGGAGTATGACCCGGTGGGACCATTCTACCAAAAATACTTGTTTTAGCAGCGCCCTTGAAGACTCTGTGGGAGTCAGAAGGGTAACAGGCAACCGCCAAAAGCCCTCAGATGCCCTTCCTTCCTGGCACGTCCGATACAAGCCCAGGAACTATGGTGTTAGCTGAAGATTGTGCCTTAAACACAGCAAGTTCTGTAGCATCCATGGCAGCTTAACCGAAACAAGTAACTCCCGGGTCTGAGTTTGAAATGTAAACCAAGGAAAGCATGACTTATTAAACGCTTTAGAAATGTCAGCCCAAAAGTCTCGAGTTGTTTAAATTGTTAACTATTGACTTAATATATTTTGTCTATGGCAATAATCACATGCTCCTTGTATTGGTATGCCAATGAGGCTCTTTTGCGTTTAATTTGGCGAACGTATATCTTTTTAACTCCAGCCTTCCAACGAACTACATATTCTGGAGATGCTGCCAACTGCAGTTAAACGTGTTCATTCTGCCTCAGAAACCTAGGACCGAAATGGACAATTTTGTAACATCTTGTAAGGGCTATTGCTCCATGACATCCATAATCACGGTAATAGGTGTTTGCACTAGCAAGAGGCATGTACACTAGGCCTTAGCTGGTGTCTTCTCCTAGCTCCCCTTATAAGTATAAAATGCACAGGAATGTATAAGGAGACACTGTAGCTCCCATTGTAAGTATAAAATGCCCCGGAAGGCATAAGGAGGCACTGTTTATCTGCGGACCATGTATTAATGCGCCGTATCTGCACCAGTTTTTAATGAATTACGTCAGCCTCTAAATGAACTTGAGGTAAGTAGGATGAAAACTTAAGAGGTCCCCCTAAAGGGAGCGGCCGATGCCATAAGGGCGTGGCTTAACGACAAGCACGTCGATAAGTGTTGAAGAATACTTGAAAGGTATCCTCAAAATTAAGTTAGTAATTGCAATAAGTTCCAGGCGCCCACCCTTGGGCGCGAACCCAGATTCCCTGGTACCAAACGAGCACCTATTAGGAGCAGAAAGCGACACTCACAAGAGGGACTGCCCCAACAGGTTGCCTGCACATACAACGGACCTGCTGCAATTAATGCACCGGGTGGCACTAGGCGCAAAACATATTGTAATTGCAGTGTTCCAAAGTAGAATAGTTGCCATGTGCACCCCAAACACTTAATGAACTCACTGAATATAACCCGTAGGCTTCACACCTAACTCTGCAGCGAGCGCACTAGCCCCTAAGAGATCTCAGTGATTACGAAGCAAGTTACCTATAGGTCACACACTGGTCGTTGCAGTGGATGCGGTAACCCACTGATATAGCTTATGCCTGTGACTCCATTAGTTGTCAAGAGCAGGATATAAAACTACCGCCATCCTACCCTTTGCGTGACCTCTAATAGTTTTAACCTTGAATGCACCACCCTCAAACCATGTAGGCGCTGTAAACTTAATATATCGAAACTAGGGCGAAAGAGACAACATTTCTAACACAGCGCAGTATATCACGACCTAGTTAATTGACGACGGTGAAACAGCATGCACAGAACTTACTTGAATTGTGCCATGGTCTCCCGCTCTCCCCAGCTTTGCCCCACTAAAGAGTGCAGGGAGCCCTAAGGACAGCCTCCTACAGGGCCACGCCCCCTCAACGCACTGGTGCAGCCTTGCTCCCGGGCGGAATTCAAGTGAAGGCCGCCCTTCGAGCATTGCGTGTAACCAAATGCCGCTGACTCGTCTTCCCTAACGGAATGCCACAGTAGCTCTGCCATACACTTGCGTGGCTTCGCAAACTAATTGGACCACCCGAAGACACCTACAGGTGAGAGACTTTAAATGCACACTGCCAAGATGTGCTCGGCCTTTGCGCGAAAGTTCCCATCAGAATGGCACGCACCGCCCGAAGTCCGGGGTCCCGAGGCCCCCCTTCTCTCACGGCGACCTCCGGATTCTGAGCAATCAAGCTATTCTGAGCAATCAAGCTGGCGAGCAAATGCAATAACTTCCAGGCACCCACCCTGGTGCATGAACCGGATTCCCCGAAACTAAAACGAGTGCTCTGCCCACCAGGCCACGCCTCCCCCACACTCTGGCGCGACCTCGTTCCCACGCGGAATTAAAACTGAATGCCGCCCCTTAAGTAATGCGCTCCACCAAATGCCGCCGACTCGTCTGCAAAACGGAATACCACAGGAGCTCTGCTACACACTTGCGCGGCCGAATTAAACGACCCATATACGTACAGGTCAGTGACTTTCATTTCACTGCCAAACCTTGCCCATCACCTGCATGGAGCGGCCACCGGTACTTGAAATAACCACCGCACCCCCGAGCCCCTTAATAAAATTTAATCAGGCAATTGCGTTCTCCCGAAATTCATTCACAATAATATAATAATAAAGAAATTTAGCGGCGGCGTGCATTATGCGGCAAAGCTAAAATTGCGTAACTACCCTTGTCTACTGCCTACACGCCAACTGACGACCCTCACCGTACAACGAGAACGTCACCTGCATATGGAGGCGGGACGCCTCGCATCACGAGCCGCATCTCTCTGTCACGGCGCGGCCCCTGAAACCTTTACCGCGCACTACAATCGACACTCCCGGCTTAATAATTGTAAGAAGATTTGCTATGTTACCGAAACGACTACGCCTAGGCCCCCTCAAACCTCCCGTGCCACACTCAGCACACCGCCGACTGGAACTCTCTCCTCGTCGATGAGGCGCCTCTGCAGCTTGCCAGAGGTCTGAGGGGACAAAGAGGCCAACTATTCCAGGGCGCAGCCTTAAATAACTCTCCCTGCGCGCCCTGATGACGTCACGTCCCTCCTCACGATACACCCCCTTCTTACCCAACCCGGGCTCAGTCATGTGGCGCAACTAAGGGCGACCCTCCCCTAGGCGCGGGGGACGCCTGTTCATTCTGGAAGAAAAAGGGGAGCGGGCCTCGTTATTCTAAAGCTTCTTTGCTTAGGAAAAGTTTTTAATTTTATGCGTGCGGTGCGCTTCAGATAATGGGTCCTGTTTTTTTAAATCAGCATTGGTCATGATTTGCTCGCACGTGGCACACAGATGGTAAAGCATTTAATTACAAATGCGTTCTGCCACAGAGTATTTAACACATAGCCAGATCGAGTTTTACCTTTCTTAAATAAAGATGAATTATAGCCGGCAGCGTCAAAGCACTTTGGGGCAGATGTATCAAAGATTTGGTTAGCGATTCTCAATTTGCGAGTTTTAGCGATTCGCAATTTGAGAATCGCTTATCGCGATGTATCTAGAAAATCGCTAAAAATCTGCGATTACTTAAAAGTCTAAGAATTTTCTGCGAATCCCGATTTTGCGATTCCTTATTAGCGAAATTCGCAAATAAAGAATCGCAAAATCGGGAAGCAGCAATTCAGGTGCAGCTTGATGACATCACACCCAGGAAGTGGGAGTGATCTGCTTCACCTGAGTGCCTGAGGCTGGGTCAGAGGCTGTGAGGAGAGGCAGAGGAGTGAGCACAGCAGTCACAAACAGCAAAAATGGATTCCCAACACAAAGAGAAGGACAAGGAGAGGGCAGTGAGGAAGAGGAAAAACAAGTTCAGTGAAAGGGAGCAGGAGGTCTTGATTGAGGAGATGGTGTGCAACCATGAACTCCTATTTGGAAAAAAAGGCACTCCGTGTACCTGAGTCCAGGAAGCGCAAAATCTGGCTGGCCATCCAGGAAAAAGTAAATGCTGTAGGTGTGACCCAGCGCACGGTCGAAGAGCTGAGGAAGAGGTGGTACGACATGCGCCAAAGGTCCAAGGAGAAGGTGGCAACCAGGCTGGCGCAGTCCAGGAAGACAGGGGGTGGAACATCCACAGCAACAGACTCAACACCCCAGGAGGAGTTGGTGGAGAGCACCCTCCTGCCAGAAAGCATCAGTGGAGTGGCTGACATAGACAGCTCAGAGCCTGCAACCACCAGACAAGGTAAGAGGCATGCCAAATGCAGGCCCCCACAGCACCATCCCATCCCCACACACAGGAATGCACCCAACACACACTACAAATGCCACTCCGGTCCACTTATTCCAGCACATACAGCAATGCATCATGGGAGACGCAGTCATATGCACAACACAGTGGGGCAAGTACACACAGCAATGTTGAAGCAGTATGTGAGACCCTGTAAAGGCAGGAATGCTATAGATACCAGTTAGCCAATCCAAAATGTGAAAACTTTATTAAGTGAGAAATGTAGACAATGTCACAAAATCAATTTTCCCGCTTCATCCACAGCACAACCTGGGCCACTGGATGACAGTGCGGGAGATGAGGAGGTGGAAGATACAGCTGAACAGGCAGGGCAGGGGGAGCCAGAAGACAGCACAGAGAGCACACCTGTCCCAAGGAGGAAGCGCACCATTGTGCCACCACTGCCACCCCTGGAGGCAGATACACAGTCCACAGGCGAGGAAGAAGCACAGGCAGAGCCAGGGCAGGGTGTGACACAGGTCCCGGCACAGGCCACACTGCGACATAGAGTGCATGGATATGGGAGACGCAGGCCACGTGCCAGCACCAGCTGTGGCACGGATGATGAGGACACAGTGTTTGCTGGACTGGAGGGCAGCCTACTGCAGGTACAGCGCCTGCAACAGAAATCACTGCGGTCCATAAATCGGCAGCTGTGCACAGTGAACAAAAGCCTATGTCACATGGGGGAGGGCATCATGGCCATGGCAGGTGCCATCCATAAATTGTGTGCCACATTCAAGAGGGACAAGGCAGACAGGCACAGACTGAGGCAACGTGCGGACAGCCGACTGCACAACTACACCAAGGCGGTGAACCGCCTCTGCACTGCCACTAGCCAGCTGACACGTCGCACCATCAGCATGCAAGTGGAGATGTCCCACTGCTGCCAGGATGTGGCGAAAGGCCTGGTGCTGGTCACCAGTGCCGTGGAACACATGCAGACAGCCAACACAGGTGGCCCAGCACTTCGGGTCTCAGAGGATAGCGAGGAGGTATCCAGCAGGAGCAGCATTACACCACCAGTGCCTGTGCCAAGACGGCGCAGTGGGAGACAGGGAGCTACACATGTGGAGTCATGGGAGGCCAGTCAGCACCCAGAGCAGGCACCAGCAGGCCGCAACAGGAGAAGATGAGCTGCCCAAACTGAGTTACGCCAAAGGGTGAGGTAACCCATTACAACAGGACTCCTGGCTTGCGCACAGACCTGCACTGTGGACATAACATGTGCTACACATAGTGGGCTGCATGGAGTCTCTCAGGCTGTGTGACGTATTCTATCCTGCATGTAAGGGCTGAAATAAACACAGACCTGAAACCAAATAACACATGCCTCATGTCATTATTACTCACCTAGAAGTAGTTATGGGTTATCTCATCCCGTCTCTGTCGTCCCGCAGCTGCCCCAAATCCAACTGCAGGTCTTCCAGGGGGCATGGGTCTTCATCGTCAGAAGTGTCACTGTCTGACAGTTCAACTGGGATGCCTTTCCTCACCGCAATGTTGTGTAGCATTGCGCAGGTGGCCACAATCTTGCAGCTTGTCTCCGGGCTGTATTGGAGTGCGCCTCTGCTTTTATGCAGGCAGCGGAACCTGCTTTTGAGGATGCCAAATGTCCGCTCTATTATGCATCGTGTTGCTTTGTGAGCACGGTTGTAACGCCGCTCCCTGGCATTGGCTGGGTTCAGGTATGGCGTCAGGATGAACTCTCGCACCGCATAGGCACTGTCACCTGCAGGGACAATCATGAGAGGTCAGTCAATGGCCCACAGACCAGTGATGTACCTGTATATGGGAGGTCAGACATGCACTTACCTAGGAGGTAGCCCTCACCAAACTCGCCAGCAGTGAGACGTCCGTATATCCCACTGTGGCTGAAGATGAAGGAGTCGTGGCTGCTCCCTGGGAATTTGGCAACAATGTCTGTGATGAGATGCCTGGCATTGCATACGATCTGAATGTTGAGCGAATGGTAGGACTTGCGGTTACGGTACACATATTCGTTGGTTGATGGGGGTGTGAGAGCCACATGGGTACCATCAATACAGCCAATTTCGTTTGGGAAGTGTGCAATCTGGTAGAAGTCCAGTTGTGTCTGTTGTAAATCCTGTTGTGTGGTGGGGAATTGTATGTGGTTGCGTAGCCTTTGTACCTTGGCATCTAGGAATGCACGAAAGAACCGTGACAGGCAACTCTGGGACACCCCACCTGCCACAGCTATCACCCCTTGGAAACTGCCTGTGGCCAGCAGGTGCAGTGAGCACAGTACCTGGACATGGGCTGGTATGCTTTGGGTCCTGCCTGTTGGGTGTTCCATGTGGGGTCTCAGCTCCTCTATCAAGTCCAGGATGCTCTTTGTGTCCAGCCTGTACTTGTTGTGGATCTCCTCCTCAGTCTGCATGAAGAGTGTGATGCGCACCCTAAACACCCGTTCTTGTTGCATCCTTCTCTGTGCTGCCGCACGCAGTCGCAGCCTCCTTGCTATCAGGTAGAGTGAAGCCATTGTGGAAGTGGCTGGTGCATTGTGGGCCTCTTAATATAGCTTGCACCTGGTTACCACCTGTATTGTGTTGGTGTTAATTCTATGGTGCTAAATAGCGATTTCTTAGGATTCGCTATTAGCGATTTTTTGATACATTGCATTGCGATTCCTTACACAGCGATTTCGCAATTTGCGTATGTCGCAAACATTTTGGAGCTGTTTGCGAATTCGCAAGAGGGATACGCACATTTTAAGAAATCGCTAAATAGGAAATCGCTTATTTAGCGATTTCTTATTTTGCACTGCGAATATTGCTCATACATCGGGTTCTCGCTTTTTGAGGTCGCAAACGCTGTTTTTTAGCGAATCGCTATTTTTGCGACCTCAAAATCGTTTGATACAGCTGCCCCATTATTCCTCATTCGTGACTTGTTTGAATCTAAAAATGAAATGAAAGAGGAGCTTTGTTTAGACGTTTTTTCTCTTATGAAAAAGCTTGAAATGTGTTTTAGAAAAAGAATGCAGGCAAAAGATTTGCTTCGTGATCGGCATGCCTTTGTTAGACAGGAACCTTTTAGTACTTCGTATCGTCTCATGAAATGGATACATTGTTTCACACGCGCTGTCTGAATAAAAAGCAAATACATTCGCAGCTTGAGTCTTTAATAGAAAGTCCATGACATATCATCAGTTTATAAGCGCATAACTAGGGAAACTTCAAGGCTTTGATTAACATGTTGCCAAGTTTGTTGGAGTCTAATTCGACCGGCTTGCTTCAAATATTTTGTGTCTTTTGCTTGCTTCAAATATATAAGCGGACTTGACCTTAGTGCAGCTACATTTTTTACATTAATGTGAAAGAAACGCGACATATGGCTTAGCTGAGGACTATTAAAGCACTTAGGGGCATATTTACGTTCCCTGGCGCATCCCTGCATATCAGCAGGGATGCGCCAGGGAAAATGCGTCACGCAAGTTTACCCTTGCGCCACGTCCGATGCGCCGCATTTACAATGCGGCGCATCGTGGCGCAAGGATAAGCAGATGCGTGACGCATCTGCCGGGCGGAAGGTTGGCGCAGTGCTGAAGTCGTGTCGCAAGCGCGACGCAACTCCAGCACTGTCCCAACCTTCCCTATCCCTAACATGGTGCGTCAATCCTTACGCCTGCTTGAAGCAGGCGTAAGGATTTGGCGCACTAGCGCCGGAAAAGTGACTACGTCACTTTTCCGAGGCGTACCTGCGCCGGAACGCCCCCTGCGCCGGTACGCCCACATGAAACCTGACGCAGGTTTCATGTGGCGCAGGGGTTTACTACGTGACGCATCTCCCTAGATGCGTCACGTTGTAAATATAGCGCAACGCGGCGCATGGTTTGCGTCGCCGCTGCGTCACTTGCGTGACGCAACGGCG
This sequence comes from Calotriton arnoldi, assembly GCA_963921515.1. NCBI lineage: Eukaryota > Metazoa > Chordata > Amphibia > Caudata > Salamandridae > Calotriton > Calotriton arnoldi. The sequence goes on along the minus strand of CAWUFW010000485.1, from coordinate 1,154,891 downwards.
GCGCAAAAGTGGCGCAAGGGGCTTGTAAATATGCCCCTTACTTTTCTGATACTAAGGGGCCTATTAGCAATAACCGGCGATAATTATCGCTAAGCGCAGTTAGCGCTAGGATAATTATCGCCGGCTATCGCATGTTTCTATCGCGGAGATAGCGTGCTATCAGCAACGCTTATCTCCAAAGCGATAGAAACCCTGGAGAACAGTGTGGATATCGCTTGAAAACAAGCGATATTCACACTGTGACCAGTGTTAGCTTGGCGATAGGGCGAGGGGGATTTAGCCATGTAATCCACCTCCCGTTGGATTACATGGCTAAGTCAGGTCTGGACCAGGCGTTAACAAACCAGTTCGTTAATCACCTCCCCTGCCTCGCTAATAGGCGATAGCGAGCTTAGCAACTGTTTCCAGTCGCTTTTAGGTTGGGAACGCCTACTTTGCATGCCATTAGCAATAATATCGCTGGCATGCAAAGCGGCACCCAACCCGGTCGCTATCGCCTAGAAGCTGTCGCTAACAGCAGTTAGCGACAGCTTGCTAATAGGGCGTTAGAATTATCGCTGCTTTAGCGGGAAAAAGTCTCGCTAAGGCGGCGATAGAGCCCTTGATAATATGCCCCTAAATCCGTGTATCACTGCCAGCGCTCATTCGAATCAGGATGTCAAAACATGGCGGCTTGCTTTGAAAATTAAGTCATGCTCAATCAAGCACCAGAGGCTAGTCCAAGGAATTCTGGGAGTTGTAGTGTTAGTTAAATCAGCAGGACATGAATCTCAATTATAGCCTGTAGACACAAGACTTATAGGAGTTTCAGTGTGGATTGGAACATTAGGACGTGAGCCTCTATTGTAGTTTGTTCATCTCGGACATTTCATTAAGCCCTCTAAAGGCTGTGTTAAATTTCAAAATCAAGTATGCCTCTTTGCGCATAAGTCTGCTGTCCAAGTCTCATCCTCTGGGGGTCCACTTGGATCACGCTTAGCACTGTCCAATGGAAGTCTTTTTCTGAGTGGCCCATTTGATGGAAATGATTGACCATGGGTGCTGTGACAGTATTCGTTTTATTTCTGGACTTGTATTGAACAATGCGGTGCCTGACTTCTTGATTAGTTTTTCCAATGTAGATCTTTTTACATGGACAAATCACATCGTACACTACATTTTTGGTTTTGCAATTCGAGAATTCATTGTGGATCCAGTTTATTTTTCCATCAGTTAAGATTCATCCTTCAATTGTCTGGTTGCAGACAATGCACTGTCCACATTTGTGGTGGCCCTGTATATGCTTCATATTCCAGGCTGTTAGAAGATCACTAAGCTTCTCTGGTTGGATTAAGCTTGCCCTCACTATTTGTGATCGAACATGGGGAGGTCAAATCCGCATTCTGAATTTTTTATCAAGTGCCACTTATTGCGTATGATTTTCTTAAACTTTGTCGTGTTAGGGCAATATGTGGATACACAAACCAGTAAGGTGCTGTTTTTTTTTTTTTTTTTTCAGAAGCAGGCTCTCACGTGGTGTGAACCAAGTTCTCTTCATTGAATTCTTTAAAAGCTTACATGGGTAACCTCTTTGTTTTAGTTTGTCCTGTAATTTTTTTGCGTGGAAAAAATAATCTTCTTTTCTTGTGCAATTTCTGCGTATGCGCAGAAATTGCCCGTACGGCAAGTTTTCGCGCAAGTTCCTTGGATGGAAACTGTTATAATGCAAAGATTTATTTTTGTCTATCGGTTTTCGAAACAAAGTAGTATAAAGGGTATCATTGCATATGCGCACTTCAACATCCAGGAAGGTCAAGGTGGACTTACTCTTAGTCATACTAAATTGTATGTCCAGGCATCTGTTGTTCAGCCAATCGTGAAAGCTCGTGAGTTGTTCTTCGTTTCCCCTCCACAAACACCACACGTCGTCAATGTACCTGAGCCATTGAGCAATTTGATCAGAGAAAGGATTGTTGTTTTCAATAAACTTTTTTTCGAACTGTGCCATGTAGAGGACTGCCATCTCCGGCGCAAAGGGACATCCCATGGCAGTCCCTTTCACCTGGATGTAAAATTAATTTTCAAACGTGAAATAATTTCTTTTCAATGCCAATTCTGCCAGTTTAATTATGAACGTGGTTGGAACTCTGTGGTCTAGGGCGGGTTTCTAGAAAAATCTCAATCGCGTCAAGCCCATCATCTTGGGGAATTTGGGTGTGTAACGAAACGACGTCGAATGACACCAGCCAATGGTTGTCCATGGTGCATAGTTGGTCTTCAATTTTGTTTATAAAATCCATGGTGTCTCTCAGGTAAGATGGAACATCCGGTTTTAAAAAAACATCGACATACTGTGCAATTGGTTTGAGAGCTGAATCACATCCGGACACTATAGGGCGTCCAGGGGGGTCGGTGGCATTTTTGTGTAATTTTGGTAAGAAATATATCACCGGAATCCTGGGATTTATTTTATACAAATATTCAAATTCCTTCGGCCCTAAGATGTCATTGTCAAAGCCTTCTTGAAGTACTATTAGGATTTCTTCTTTGATCTCCCTTGTGGGGTCCTGGGCGATGTTACGATACCAATTCCTATTCTCCAAATGTTTCTTAGCTTCTACAACATATTTCTCTTTGGACCAAACTACGACTGCTCCCCCTTTATCTGCTTGTTTGATTACCATAGAAGTGTCATTTTTGAGTTCTTGAATCACTGTTGTCTGTTCTTTAGTAATGTTACTTTTGTAAAATTGTTTCTTATTTTCCAATTGGGCAATGGATGACATAACTGTTTCTTCAAAGGTGATAAATTCCTTAGGAATAGAATGCGGTGGAGGACAGAAAGTGGACTTTGTCTTTAGACTGGAGGATTCTTCGTACTTATTATCATCTTTGTTGTGAAAGAAAGCTTTTAATCTAAGCTTCCTGAAGAATTCAAGAGCTTCAATTTTCAGTCTTGCAAAATCCGTTGGCTTCTTGGGCACAAAGGACAAACCAAGTTCAAGGACTTTTTCTTGATCTCTAGTCAAAGTTATTGGTGATAAATTGACAACACTTGAATTGGTCAATTTTTTTCGTATTGTCGCCTCGAGGCATCTCCCATGGCTGGTTTTTGAAATGGACTTGGTTCTTTTGTTGGCCTTTCTCTAAAAAAGAATTCTGTCTGGCGAGATTGGAAGTGTTAGAACTGCTGCTTTGATCTGAGTCACCCACTGATTCAGAAGATGAAGTATCAGAAAATGTGAGGAAGCTTTTTTTGATCTCCCTTGGTAGTCGACTAGGGCTCGCCTGGATTCCACTCTTGTGTAGTAATCTCTTTTAGAAAGAGGGCATTTTCTTGCCTTAGCCATTTGGTGACTGCAGCCTGTCACTGATTACATGTCTGGGGGTAGTTAGCAGTTGAGCTTTGTGTATTCCACCTAGACAGCCAGACGCAATAGGAGCTTAGGTGTGACTTGATGGGCCATTCTCACAGGATGAGAGGGAGGAACTGGACACAACCCCACTTACACCTGAATAGGCTGTTTCATGTCCACACACAAAGGCCTGCATACCCCCCTGTAGTGAGTCTTGAGCCAGGGCAGGATGGGAGGGCATATGTGCACTTCAAAGGCATCTCTTGGAAGACACCCCACTTCAAAGGCACCAATGGGTATAAGTACTGGACCTCTGTCAGGAAAAAGTACTGCTGTGCTGCTGAAAGGACTGCCACTCTCCTGGACTGCTACTCTGCTGGACTCCTGCTTGCTGTGCTGACCTGTTGCCTGCTGCCCTCTTGCCTGTGGGAGAAGGACTAGACCTGCATCTCTTGAACCTTGAACCCAAGGGATAGTTGGCTGGCCTCCTGATACGAAGACTCCGGGACATAACAGGCTTCCAACAGCCTTGCAACTGCAACTGGACACTACCATGTGTGGGTCTACCCTGCAAGTGGTGCCACCCCAGTCCTTGACCTTGTAAGAGGGCCTAAGGTGCTTACCAGTGAAACCAACTCATCTTTTCTGTCGAGCAGCGCATCCTCGAGCTGAACGAATGCATCTCCTTGGCTGTTTCTCTGGAAGAAAAGGGGCAACCCAGTAACCCAGGGACCTGGGCTGGACAGTAAATATGTAAAAGGTGATCCCCATGGTGGAAGTGTATCCCTTGACTTCCACAGCAATAATATCAAAACAGAGCTAGAGATAACCTCTCACAAGAGTAGGTTTTCAATTATGGGGTTATTATCCATTACATATATCTTAAAAAAGATAAGGTGCTCCTATAAAGTGACTGCGCAGTGACAGTGATCAATAGTGAAAAAAGTGTGCACGAGCTGTGTACAAAAATATATACGTATGGCTGATAGGGATAATAAAGTGTTTGAAATCAATACTCGTCAAGCAAAGATTGATATCCACCATAAAATTCTTAAAACACAGTCCACATATGTAGTTTCATGGACGTTTCGACCCCTGGGCATCAGTTATTAAAGCAGGATCATCAACAGGACGTAAAATATACAGGAAGCACCAAAAATTGTGGCAGAAAATTGCACAGTCATATGGAAATTGAAATTCCAGTAGATGAAATAACTTCAGGAAGAGTATTTATCACAAAATCAAGTTGAAAAACTGGTGCAATGCTGGATGCCTAAATCATCCGAAAATAAGCTCCTTCTTTAAATGCATTCTGTACATCGTGCTTTAATAGGCAGCTTCCAATGAGCCCAGCTGAATAACGGGTGCAATGCTAGATGCTTAAGTCATCTGAATTTATGTTAATTTCTTTTAAAATATATTCAGTACATTGACCTTCAGTGTGCAGCTTCCATTGTCTCCTTCAGCCAGCTTGCATTACAGAATGCCAGTGAAGGGCTTGGCGCGCTTTCCTATGTAAGTAACTTGCCTGCCATATGACTGCGCACCTTTTTGCCACAATGTTTGGTGCTTCCTGATGATGACCCTGCTTTAAATAACTTATGCCCATGGGTCAAAACGCCATCTCCTTGGCTGAGCGGCTCATCCTCGAGCATAACCAGCACATCGCTGCTGCTGCATAGATTGGGCCTGGTGCATCTTCTGAATCGATGCATCGCCAAAGGCGTGGCACACCTCTGAACCAGTCCTCACATCCCTCATCAGGCGGCGGTCAGTGCAGGTAAGCGCGGTGGGGTGGGGTGTCGTTTCTCAACAACCATGAGAGTCACTATCCAATGGCTATTGTTCGCCTGGAAGGAGGTGGAGCTCATTTCCTACTTGGAGATGTTAGGGTTGCCTCAATGGGTGTGCCTGACCGCACGGTCCATGGCAGCCCGAGAGGGTAGTGATGAGGACCTGGAGCCTGGAAGAACAGCCCAGGTGCCTGCTACAAAGAGGAGGGGGTGTGGGAAACCCGCTCCTGAAACTCCCCTGGTCTGGGAGGAGGCTGACCCTGAGAGGGATGCCCCAAAGTCAGCAGGGGAGGATGCGGGTGCACTTGGGAACCTGCTTGAGCTGCCCAATTGGCAGCAGGAAGGGGGTCCAATCAGGTAGGAGTTCTGCAAGGGTCAAAATTAATGGCCTACTCTTGTGGGTCTTCAGCGGCAGGCTGAGACCCAGGCAGCTGGAGACACCGCTGGTGATTACCTGATTTTCTGGGACAGTGATCTCCTGCATAGTGTTGATGGCCCCCCAGTGCTACAGGGCCTTCCGACTGGAGCTGGATCATGATGTACCCCTGGCACATAATTTGGGGCAGAACAAGACCTTTGACAGGCTTGCTACCCACTTTTACTTGCCTCAAATGTGTTCCGCAGGTCCTGTCCTACCTCCCAGGCTAGTGACAAGTCAGAATGGAAGCGCAGGACGCCACTCCAACCATTCCCTGTCATTGGCACCCCCTTTAAAAGGGTAGGCATTGACATTGTTGGGCCTCTGTACTCCAAGACAGCCATGGGCAACAGGTTCTTCTTGGTCTTGGTGCACCATGCCACCCAGTACCCAGAGGCTTTTGTTTGCCTACAGGGAGGTACCGCAGAAGAGGGATGGCTTAGCCAGTTTGATATTCTGTATGGACACCCTGTGAAAGGACCTCTCAATTTGGTGAAGAAGGGCTGGAAGCAGCCCCCAGGAAGGCTTCCCAGGATGTGGTCAGCTACAAGCTGGCACTCCAAAACCAGACACTGCGCTTCTGGAAGCTCATGCAGGCAAACCTGGAAACCAGCCAGGAGGACATGAAATGGCATCATGACTAGAATGCCACACTGGCTGAGTTTCAAGCTGGTCAAAAAGTATGGGTGATAGAGACCGTAGAGCCTAGGACCCTGCAAGACTGCAGTTCTTGGCCTTCTGAAGTGAAGGAGCACAAGAGTGATGTCACCTACTCGGTGGACCTTAAGAGCCCCCAACCCTTCAAGAGACTTGCGTGTCAATTGTCTCAAGCCCCACTTTGAGAGGTCTGAGCTAACCATGCTCCTAGGTACAGACAATGGGATGGAGGAGGAGAGTGAACATCTCCCTGGCTTTCTTTCTTCTATGAAGCAGGATGGGTCAGTGAAGGGCATCAGCCTCTCCCCTACAATGACCCTAGACCAACAGACAGACTGCCACCAATTGCTGGGACAGTTTGCCTCTGTATTCTCCCTTACCACAGGACTTGCTACATGATGTACCCAGGATGTGAATACTGGGTTAAGCCTGCCTCTGAAGAATAAAATGTATAGGTTGCCTTACAAGGTGAGAGCCAGCATTAAGCAGGAGGTCTCCAAAATGCTGGTGTTAGGGGTTATTGAGCCCTCAAGCAGACCTTGGCCCAGCCCACAAGGCTGCCCGTCCAGATGTCACACCTGAACTTAGGTTCCATGTGGACTATCGTGGGGTCAATGCAGTAACCAAGACTGAACCTCACCCCATCCTCTGAGAAAATGAGCTCATACATCAGCTAGGAGCTGCCAAGTTCCTCAGCACATTTGACTTAATGCCTGGGTGCTGGCAGATTGCCTTGACCAAGGGGGCCAAATAGAGGTCTGGATTCTCTACCCTGGAAAGCACTTCTAATTCTGGGTAATGTCCTTCAGGATGAAGAACGACCCTGCCGCCTTCCAGAGGTTGGTCAACCAAGTCCTGGCTGAGTTGTAGAACGTCAGTGCTGCCTACCTAGATGACGTTGCGGTCTTCAGTTCTAGCTGGGAGGACCACCTGTGCCACATCAAGGAAGTGCTTCAGGCTCTGCAGAGGGCAGGTCTGACTATCAAGGCCAGTAAGTGCCATATAGGGCAGGGTTCAGTGGTGTATTTGGGGCACCAAGTGGGACGAGGTAAGGTGCAGCCTCTCCAGGCAAAAATTTAAACCATTATGGCTTGGAAACCCCCCAAGATGCAGATAGAGGTGAGAGCCTTTTTAGGTCTCACTGGCTGTTACAGGAGATTCATCAAGGGGTATGGCACTATTGTTGCCATCTTCACAGAGCTGACTTTCAAGAAGCAGCCACATCCTGTGATCTGGACAGAGGTGTGCCAGAAAGCTTTTGGTGCCCTGAAAGAGCTGTGTGCACAGCACCAGTGCCCAAGGCCCCTGAGTCTTCCCAAGATTTCATTGCACAGACAGATGCATCAGAGAATGGCATATGGGCCATGCTCTAACAGCTAACTGAAGAGGGCCTGCATCAGCCTGCAGCCTTCATCAGTAGGAGGTTACTTCCCAAGGAACAGAGGTGGAGTGCAACTAAAAGGGAAGCCTTTGTTGTGGTCTGGGCACTGAAGAAACTGAGACCATAGTAAACACAAGATGATGGTCGGAGTGCTGAAACTTTTCAACCACTCACCTCCAGTCACAGATCTGGGTTTAATCCATCGTTCTTTTGCTCACTATGCCACCCCAGTTTGGACCCAGCCATATGCAAATCAGTCTTGATCCTGTTCCTAATGGGAACAGTCCAGCCCGAACTGCTAGGCCAGGTCCTCCCTGGACCGAAAACAAGCAACCTGGGAACGGTTTTGGGGTTTCGTCCCTCATCAGCCAGGCTAGCTTGAATCCAGTGGCACAATGAGCAAGGAACCCACGTTTGGGCATACCCATGGCCACTTATTCTGAAAATGGGCACTTTTAGAAAGTGAGCATTTTTTTCCTTAGCTATTTGGTTACTACAGCCTATCTTTGATCACCTGTCTGGGGTTATTTGGCAGTTGGGCTTTATGTATTTCACCTAGACAGCCACACACAATGGGAGCTTGGGTGTGACTTGATGGGTCATCCTGATAGGATGGGAGGGAACAGCTAGGCACAGCCTCACTTACACTTCAATAGTTTGTGTCTTGTCCACATACAAAGGACTGAATACCCATCTGTAGTGAGTATGGAGGCAGGACAGGAAGGAGGGCATCTCTGCACTTACAAGGCATCTGAAGTCTCTTCATTTATACCACTGGGTATAAGTACTGGACCTTGGACACCACCACTTCAGTACACTTTTGGACCTGTGGATACTGTGCCAGGAAGAAGGACTGCTGTGCTGCTGAAATTGTGGCCACTCTGCTGGACTGATCCTTTGCTGGACTCCTGCTTTGTTGTGCAGACCTGCTGCCTGCTGCCCTCTTGTCTAAGTGAGAAGCACAGGACCTGCATCTCTTGAACCCAGAGTGACTCAGGCTAGTTGACTTGCCTCCTGAGCTGAAGCCTCAGGGACATAACAGGCTTCCAACAACCTTGCAACTGCACCTGGACTCTGCCATCTGCGAGTGTACCCGACCAAGTGGTGCCACCCCAGTCCTGGACTTTTGAAAGTGGGCCAGGGTGCTCCCCAGTGGAACCGTCACATCCTATCCTCGAGCTAAACTGATGCATCTCCTCGGCTGAGAGGTGCATCCTCGAGCAGAACCAACGCATTGCTGCTGCTGCGTAGATTCAACCCGGCTCAGAAGGTCTGCATAAACCACCATCTTCGGAACCGATGCATCACTAACAGCGTGGCACACCTCTGACCCAGGTCCTCACATATCTTGTCAATGGCAGCTCGACAACGACGCCAGCCTCCGCATTGCAGCCTCGCAGCTCAACAGAACTGACACATCGCCTCAGCTACACACCGCATGTTATATTCCATATAGGCACCCTATATAGGCGCAGGTAACATTGCAACCTTTCACCTATATTCTTCCCTACATTACATACATAACGGTTCTTAGGGACTGACCTCTTACCTAGATACGACACTGCATTCAGAACGCGGGTTTCCCCCTAGTTCGAATCTCATAAATTAAGCATGAGGCTTCTTGGAAGCACAGCAGGACTAACATCTCCTGTATAATATCTCGGTATAAAGTTCAGGCCTGACGTCATCCTTTAGGCCGACACAGTAACACAGCAAGGTAGGACCCCTGGGGAGACCTATGGGTATATATACATCACATCTTGCTTGGAAGGACAGAGGAGACCGAGACTTCCCGCCTGACACACTGACCAGAGACACTGAGGTTCCTGCATGCAGACACTCCAGCTCACAGTGGTCTAACATCCCTCGTGGGGTGTCCAACTCGAGACCAGGACGGGGTCCCATATTCTCTCATTCTCATGTAATGGGGTTGACTAGATCCTAGAGGGATTCTTGGCATAACACCTACACAGATGCTAGGTACATTTAGGTACATCTAATTAGGGAGGCATTGTAGGAGTACGCACTTTTTATCATGTGTTTTATGTACTTGTATATATTCATGATTTGTGCAAGACGGTAGAACTTTACCATCCCTTTACTTTCGTAGTACTTCTAATCATAGATCTCTGCTACTGTCTAATGGTTGTTGCAGCTCATCTATTCTACACTAGAATAACAACTGTTCAATAAATACTTATTGAAAACGCCCACCCTGTTTATTCTGTGTATCTCTCTGAGACAAACAAAGTGAGCATGAGTGACTGAGCGAAAGGTAGTATATTGTTTCTACGATTCTGAGGGATCAGGGTTGTCATGTTCTGAGGTTGCCAGAATCTATTCTCTCCTTGGTAAGAGGAGATTATAGTGGCACTGTGAGCTAGCTGATACAGACAGGCTAACGTATCCGGTGGGGGTGCATGGAACCAGTCAGCCACCAATCCCACAGTTTATGTTATCCAAACGCGCAGATCCTGTATAGGTTATATAGGAACTACACAACAGCATCCTAGCCGACCGGCCTTTGTATCGCAGGTGCCGTTGACAGGATCCTCAACGACGACACACAGGACCTCACACTGCAGCCTCGATGCATCTCTGAATCGACACATTGCTTCGACTGCATGAGGCTGCATGCCCCCGATCCATGCAATACTCCTGCAACCAGAATTTAAGCCTCTTTGTTCAGCTGGCTTCACCTGGTCCCCATAGCCTGCCCATGCTACATCGCGGTCAGCCTGTACTTGTGGCTTTGTCCCATTCTGGGGTGACCAGATATCCCTTGTTGGCACTCTGTTCTTTTTGGTGCTATTTTTACCTAAAACTTTGAAATTCAATATCTCCGGTTTCCCTGATTGGATATTTATCATTTTGGTATTTTTCTATTTTCTAAAATATTCTATATTTTTCTAAACCTGGCATGGGATCTTTTTATGTACTGTTTGGAGTTTTGCACAATTACTTTACACATTGCCTTCAGGTTAAGCCTGTTTGCTCTGTTCCAAGCTACCTGAGGGTGAGCACAGGTTTGGTTGTGCCTTACCCTGTCTAGGAATGTGGTTACTGTTTGGCCAGAGCTCACACTCCAGTCAACCCAAAACCCAATTTCTAACATTTAGACATTATTCAGTTGGCATAAATAAGGCCTAATAAGATTGCATTGACAGTTATTCACTTTTGCAGAACAATATTGTAAATATATTTTGTTAGCAGTCCTTTCGTTGTCTATGTGTACTTGTATGTTTTATTTCAGAAAAATCATTGAAAAGTAGTCTCATATGTGGTGTATGTGACACAATATTTGTGCTTAGTTGGAAAAGCAATGTTCATGATGTTCCTCTATTCTGTAACTTTTAAAGGTTTCCTGCTGATGCTCTGTGTATGTTATTCATTAGCTGAACAAACTTTTGGATTGCAGTGTTGCATAGAATGTCAGATCATTTCATTTATCATCTATGCATATCCTAACCTATGAGATGCATTATGAAGTTGGTCTCTAGAAGTATCTTATTTATAAGAATATTGCGGGAAGCAGCATTTACAATGGAGTCTAAACCATGATGTACCCTTACAATATAGTCTTAACCATACTTTAGTCTTTACCACAAAGGATTTTCCAACTACTATGTCTTTGCCACTAGTGTCATTACCATGCATGAGTTTACAACTATTTTTGGATCTAGATATTTAGCATGCATGTGTCATTACTACACATTTTTTTACCACTAGTGTTAATACTACTTATGTGTTTTATAACTAGTGTCATTACCACATATTTTTTACTACTAGTGTCATTAGTACTTATTTGTTTTACGAGTGTCATTACCACGTATATTTTTACTACTAGTGTCATTAGTACTTATGTATTTTACCACTCGTGTCATTAACATGAATATGTTTACCGCGCATCAATATGTTAGTATATGGGTAAGTACATATGTTATAAGCATTTGGTGAATATTAATTTTATAAATATTTTTTATATTTGTTTTAATAAAATGTTTCAGGGACGGGATAAAGGGGATATTGTGGTAATGGGTGGGGAAGTGTATTAATACTCAGGTATTAATGTATATGTTTTTTTAAATTATAATACGTTTTAGGGATGAGATGTTTAGGATATATGGGTATTTGGTGCGGAAGTGTATTAATGCTCAGGTATTAATTTATATATATATATAACATTGTAATACGTTTATGTTTTGGGATGCTAGGGATATAGGGGTATTGGGTGGGGAAGTGTATAAATACTTAGGTAATAATTGTAATACCGTAGTATTAATATTTAGGGATTGTAAGTATTTTAAACTAATGATAATTTTAACTTTTAAATTATTTAATAAAATTGCATAATTAGTATTTAGGGATTTGATGCAACGGATATAGGGGTATTGGGTTGGGAAGTGTATTACTACTCAGGTTTAATGTTAATACTTTAGTATCAATATGTAATATTTGGAATTTTGTAATAATAATATTAAAATTATACAATTTTTAAGAGATGTAAAATTGGTATTTAGAGATGAGATGTAAGGGATATAGAGGTATTTGTTGGGGAGGTGTATTAATACTCAGATATTAATTGTAGTAGCTGAATATTAATAATTAAAGATAATTTATTTAAGTAAAGATAGATGAATACATTATTTTCTTAAATTAAATGCAAATATATACAATTTAATTTCTAAAATATTATTAAATATTAATAATGAATCTTAATTTAAAAACATGTATTTGTCAAAATTACATTTTAACACATTGTAAACTACAGTATAAAAGTAACAAAAAATAGTAAAAAACTATTAGGAGTAGTAGTTTGCAAAAATATAAACAAATTTATTGTTACATGTAACATATTTTTTAAACATTTTATACATTTTTTTCCCCACAGTTTACCATTAAGTTCAATGGCGAATATTGTCTTTTTTTTGTTTTTACTCTTTTGCTTGATGCTTGCAGTTGTACATATGTTTCTACAGTCGGTGGAGCCTCACTGTGAAGATCGGAAGCAAGGAAGAGCTGTGGTCAGGTAAGAATAATTTACTTTATATTACTGAAGGCCTGATTATGACTTTGGCGTTCTGACCACCCGAGAACTGCATCCGCATCATCAATGACACCGCTGTGCCGGCGTTCTACTGCCCATCGTATTATGATTCAAGCTGTCTGAAACACCAGCCGCGGCCACGGCGGTCTACCCAGCTGGACCGCGGCAGTCTGCAATGTCGCCAGTGCATCCACAGATGCCACCAGGTCCGCGATTCACCTGCTGAGCATATTATGAATACACAGTCGTACTCACGGTCTCTCAGCGGTTATTAACAAACAGCGGTTACCCAACAGTGGTTAACCGCCATGGTACTTGCCAAAAAAACACAACACAACAGTGACCATTGGATGGATTTAAAAACTACACACCTGATGTGCTTTGGCAAGTGGACACGCCTGCAAATCACACTATAAAACACGCCCCATCCCTGACCAGAATCCTTTGCTTCACAACTGCAGCACAGCAAGACAGAGAGACAGCCATTTTCCCTGCTACACATCTTCATCTTCCCATTTAGCACTTTCCAACTCTTGTAATTTTTGTTTTACACCTTTTTACCTCCATCACTTGTTTGTTTTTCACTCATATACTCACACACATTTTATTTTGTCACCATGCCTGGAAAAAAAAAACAAGCTTCATTGAGCAAGAGTTGACAGTCTTGGTGGATGAAATCATTTGAGTAGAGCCACACATTTTTGGAGCCCAAGTCCAGCAGACTCCTCTCAGTAGGAAAACTGAAATGTGGGACAGGATAGTCAACAGAGTGAATGCTGTTGGTATCACCCAGAGCACAAAGGGTGACATTACAAAGAGGTAGAACGACCTCAGGGTGAGGGTACGCACCAAGTATAACAGCCACCATCTGGAGGTTTCAGAGGACTGGCGGTGGCCCTCCCAGCACACGATTACTACCCTTACTCTAAGAGGAGAAGGTCTTGGCCATCGTGTATTATGAGGGCTTGACAGGCATAGAGGGGCAGTAGACTCTGGAAAGTTATACTTCAATAACTGCCATAATATCACAATGTCCTGTTTGCTATCAACTCTGTTTTTGCTATTGTCTTCTCTATCTATTTTCCTAACATGCAAAACTCAAAATATCTGAAATGTTGGCTTGTCTGTGGCAATGTGTATTGCTGCATATGAGAGCACATGCATCCAAATCCATACCATGCCACAAGTTGCAATGCTGTCTGTAAGTGCATTACCATCAAAATATCAATCCAAGCCTCATGATATGTGTTAAAATGTTTAAGTATGGTCTATCCCAAATGCATGTTGCCAACAGCTATGGTACAATAACCATTTGTCAAGTGTTGGTAAAGTGAGATTGAAGTGACTAGAACTACCATGAGGCATTGTGAATGGAACTCAAACCAAGATGCTAGACTCCTTTTGCCCCTTCTCACTTGTCTGCCATGTTACAACTTATCTACACTACTCATGCAGCTTACCATTTGCCAAGTGTTGCTAAAGTGAGATTCAAATTACAACAACTACCACGAGGCCCTGTCACTCCAACTCTAACCAAAATGCTAGACTCCATTTGCCCCTTCTCACTTGTCTGCCATGTTACAACTGATAGTCCCTTATCATGCAGTTACCATTTGTCAAGTGTTGGTAAGTGGAGATAGAAATGGCTACAACTTCCATGAGGCCTTGTCACTGCAACTATAACCAAGATGCTAGACTGCTTTTAGGCCCTTCTCAGTTGTCTGCCATGTCCCTACTGGTCTACACTAGTCATGCAGCTTACCATTTGCCAAATGTTGCTAAGTAGACTGTTTAAAATGGGTTTTCTGGTTGGCTAGTGTTTGCACCTAAGCCAGGCAGAATCCACCACTCTAGTCAGGATAAGGGGATTACACGTCTAAAATAACCCCTGCTCACCACCTTGGTAGCTTGGTGTGAGCAGTCAGGCTTATCCCAAAGGCAGTGTGTAAAGCATTTGCACATAACAAACAGTAAGACAGTGAAACCACTACAAAAGGACACCACACCAGTGTTAGAAAAATATCCAATATGTATCTGTGTAAAACAATGCCAAAATGATTAAAAAATCCACCATACAGTAATGCAGAATACCAGTAAAGCAAAAATAGACTCTATATACAGTTCCTTGAAGTCAAGAGCTCAGTCTGGGGCTATCACGGTGTTGTGAACAACAAATCCAACAGTTCTGGATGACTGCGGCGTCGTGGGCCAGCTGCGGTGTGGGGGAGACCCGTACAACAGTACCTTTGGAGATGCGGGGCGTCAGACTTTGTGGTGAGCTCTGGAGGAGGGGCATCGGTAAGCGTCGGTTCCGGAAGTCGGTGCAGGAGTCTTCAGGCCCCTTAAGTCATAAGCGATGCAGGTAGAACTGTTTGAGTTTGAAGTTAGGAGCACCAGCGTCAGCAGGCGTCGGGGCTGCGGTGTGAAGCGGAGCGGTTTGGTGTGCGGTGCCCTCGGGTCGCAGTGCAGGCAGCGGCGTGGTGATGGTCATCCAACGGTGTCAGTGAGATCAGGGCTGTGGTGCGAAGCAGAGCGGTGCTCGTTGTGGTGCTGGCAGGTCACGTGCAAGCAGCGGCGTCGTTGTTGCTGAAGCGCTGTCGTCGGTAGACCCAAGGCTACGGTGCAAGATGGGGCAAGGCAGTGTGTGGGGCCCACAAGTCATGGTGCAGGCAGCGGCGTTGATGATCTGGAGTCAATGGCTCTGGCATCAGTGGGCCAAGGCTGTGGTATGGAATGGGGTAGTGCATCATGCAACTTACGAGCGGTACCCCCAAACCACTGTGCAAGCAGTGGCTTTGAGGTCAGCATCATCGTCGGTGAGATCAGGGCTGTGGTGCGAAGCGGGACAGTGCTCCGTTTTTTACACAAGCGGTGTCCCCAGGTCACAGTGCAGGCAGCGCCACTGGTGATGGCATCCCTGCGGGTCGTTGGGGACACCAGTGCAGCAGTGTGAAGCGAGACAGTGCAGGTCACGGTGCAAGCAGCGGCTCGGTGGCGGCGGCTGACAGCGTCGTCGGTGAGACCAGGGTTGTGGTTCTAAGCGCGGTAGTGCCCTCTGCGGTGCCTTAAGGTCACTGAGCCAGCAGCGGCGTTGTTGACTGCTTCGGGATACCTTTCTCCTCTGTGGCAGCAAAAAACCTCCAGTTCCAGAAACAGGCACCAAAAAGATGTTGAAGTCTTTGATTTCCCTGAGACTTCCAACAGCAGGCAAGCTCTACATCAAGCCCTTGGAGATACTTAGAATGAAGAAAGAACAGTCCAGTCCTTTTCCTTGCCCAAAACAGAAGCAGCAACTGCATGCCAACCCAGCAAAGCACACAGCAAAGTGGTAGTCTCTTCTCACAGCTCTTCTTCCTGGCAGGTTCCTTAGTCCAGCAGTAATCTAAAGTTCTGGGGTCAGGGCCCCAGTATTTATACCACATTTTCATTTGAAGTTGGTACAAAAAACGTTCCTCTGGAAAACATAAACCAGTACAGCCTGACTCAGGCCAGGTTCGCCACAGGAGGTGGAGACTGTGAGAAGTTGGCCTGGTATATGCTCTCCACTGATTAAAGTGGGCACCTTGCACCAGTCAAAACGATCCTTATGATGTATGAGGTCAAAGATAACCTTTAGAAAGCTATCCTAGTGGTAGCTGTGGAGAGCAGCCTTCAGGCTTAATCTTGAAGGAATGTAAAGCAGCTTTTTTTACCAGAATATCACCTCCTGAATGACTAAATGAAGGAGAACCGCACAGTAGTTATATAAAAATATGTATTTATTAATATAACACTCTCTACTATCCTCTACACAAGGATAGAACACAAAGCACACAATACAAGATCAATAGAACAGTTGTAAGTAGCACAATACACAGTGGGATCCAGGGGGAGACCAAACCCTATACTAAAATAGTGGTATAACAGTCACGACTGAGATCAAGACAAGGTCTGGAGCACGTAGAATCGCTGGGACCCAAAGGAACCACCCAAGGTGAGTAGACAGGGACCCCATGGAGGCCGGGTGCAGTGTGGGAACACGACCACGGACAATTCTATGGGGAAGTCGCGGTTACACTTTTATAGTTTATGGACACTTCTAGGAGGACTTCGAGCAAACCTGTTGGAACTTAAGAGTTTGAAGAGCCACCCCACCTGTGGATACCGTAGTACCCGAGATACTATCCCAGAGGAGCCGGGTGCATAGGTCTGAAGTGGCGTCGGAAACTGCCGCCGTTCTCAATGGAGAGCTGCAAAGAAGTACTGCTGCTGTGAAGATGAAAAGGGTCCGGTGGAATCCAAGCCTGGATTCGGGGAAGATGGAACCTGAAAGCAGAGGGGAAAGAGTCTGGGTCACTTCAGAGTGACCAGGGGCTTGGTAGACGAATGCCCACCGATGCCGGTTGCTTCAGGTGCGAAGAAGGGATGCTTGACTATACAGCCACGTGGACCAGGAGATGTTGAGGATGACCAGGAGCCGGAGGTGAGCTGTCCCACAAAGGATGTTGAGTGCTGAGGGGTCGGTGTCCAGCTGGAGCACCAACAAGCCTTGGCAAAAGCAATCCATGCAGGAAGGTCAAACAGGTTACGGTGTGGACCAGCAAGGTCCAGGGGATTCACCAAGCACTGGAGAGTCAGGGCACGTCTGCAGCAACCAGGAAAGCCCAGCAGAAATCAAGATGACCCTCAGAAGAACCCACAGGCCGAAGGACCAGGAGTCACGAGGGGACCTCAGACAAGATTGTAAAGTACCAGCCCACGGAGCACTAGGTGTGAGGAGGCCAGAGTTCTTTGGTGCAAATACTGCTCAGGTTCAGGACTACATGGAGTCCAATGCACAAGCTCAGGAATTGCCAACAAGCATATGCACTTGCAAATGGACGTGGTGCACAGGGGTTCAGGTTATGCAGTCCCCACGAGGGATACTGGCCTCAAACTTGGTGAGAGGGCAGATCAACCTCAGAGACCTTTAGAAACTCACCTTCTGTGTTGCTGAAATCTTTGGAGTCCGCAGGAGCTCAGGAGCAGCAGACAGGTCAGTTGCGGTTAGGTGCCTGCAAATGCAGGGGAATGACTCCTTCACTCCAAGGGAGATTCTTTGGTTGTCTCTAGTGCACCACAGGTCCTACACAGAGCCTGTATGGAGCACAGGCACGAACTAAGCTTCAGACTGAAAGGGGGACGAAGTCGAGCCCAGTCAAGGTCCAGCGAAGTCCAGAGTGTCCAGACGGTCGAAGGTCAGTGGTTTCTTCTTGTAGAATCTTGTCCACATAAAATCTAAAGTCTTACAGCCAGGTAAGCCCTTTTGTACCCATGGGAGAGGGTTGGACAGATTCAGGGGATCCTCCTAGGAGAGGGCCAGGACAGAGGGGTGGTTACACCCATGTCCTTTGTCCAGTTTCGCGCCAGAGCAGAAGCCAATGGCTCCCAGAACTGGTTTGAGCTGGACTATGCACAGGGACACCAAATGTGCCCCAGGTGCAGACTTTCAGGCACTCTCAGAGTGCACCCACCCAGCCCCAATACACTAAACCCTGTCTGGGAGGTGGTCACACCTCCCTGTGATAGGATGCCTATTGTGCTGCCTTCCTCTGCTCGAGCTTGGCTCAGCAGCAGGAGGGCAGAAATGTGTCTCTGGTCGGCAGCATCAATTTTGTGCTGTCCGGGTTGAGAAGGTTGGCACCGGTTAGACCAGTGACCCCACGAACCTTGCTTCTGAAGGGTGGAATCATACCTCCCACACCAGTTACTGGTGTGGAGGTATGATTCCAAGGTGTTAGATACCAAACACAATATGTTTCTATGCAGCCGTTTTCGAGATAGCATTTACCGCGAGGTTATAATGCACCTCTACCTATATGTCCGGCTGAGTCACAGACAACCCGGGAGAATGGTCTCCGAAGGCTGCAGAGGGGCTCTGCTCATGCAGGGGCACCCTCTCACTAAAAACCCAGCACCCTGCCATCAGGATTGATAAGGCCTGCTATAGGGGTGACTTATAAGTTTTAAGTGTAGTGACCTATAGATATAGTGAACCTATATCTAAAGTAAGTGGTGCAAGCACAATCTTACACAGGCTGCTGTAGCAGACCTGGAGTTCCATTTTGCATGACCTCTCATGGGTGGCATAATACATGCTTCAGCCCATGGGAGGCCTCTGGGGTACCTATGCCCTGGGTACATGGGTACCATATACTAGGGACTTATAAGGGTACCCCAGTATCCAATCTGGAGTGTACCAAAGTACGTGTATGTCAATTTAAGGGAGAAAGGAGATAAACTGGGATCCTGATTAGCAGGATCCCAGTCAGACTAGTCAAAAACAGTGAGGCATCAAGCAAAAAGTGGGGGAAACCATAAGAAGCAGATCCTACTTTCCTACAGAGACAGCTTTGTTAGATGCAGCCACAGTCCATTGAGGTGCAAGCGACAACTCCTCCCACTACTCTAAATGCAGCCAGGTCTATTCAGCCTGGCTATGAGTCACCCAGGAAAGGCTGGACACACCTCAATCCCCCCCTGTGTATGTGTAGTGTGAATGCACATCCCCTGCTCCTGTCACTCTAAACCCAGACAGGGAATACACAAAATACAGAGGCACACAGAATGGTTAGACAACAAAATACCCACTTTCTAAAAGTAGTATTTTCAAACACATAATATAAAAAACAATCTTACTAAAGATGGATTTTTAAATCCTGAGTTCAGCATACCAAACTCTATTTTTCTATCAGCTCCAACGGGCAAGCTACTGTGGTACAGTGTTACCAAGCAGCTCTTATGTTAACCTATGGGAGGGATAGCCTTTCAACAGTAAAAACGAAATACACAGTATTTCACTATTAGGTCATGCAAAAGTACTCCACTACATGTCCTACCTTTTAAATACACTGCACACTGCCCATGAGGCTACCTTGGGCCTACCTTAGGGGTGGCTTAGATGTAAGAAAAAGGAAGTGAAGGGCCTGGCAAGTGGGTGCACTTGCCAGGTTGACATGGCAGTTAAAAACTGCACGCAGACACTGTAGTGGCAGGTCTGAGACACCTCTTTGAAAAGGTACTTTTGTGGGTGGCACAACCAGTGCTGCAGGCCCACTAGTACCATTTGATTTACAGGCCATGGGCAAGCACAGTGCATGGTACTAGGGACTCACTCGTAAATCAAATAAGCTAGTCATTGAAACACCAATCAATAAACACAATTTACATGGAGAGCATATACACTTTAGCACTGAATAGCAGTGGTAAAGTGCCCAGAGTCCTAAAATCAACAAAAACAAGGTCAAAAGCAGGAAGTCAAAAACATAGATGTAAAAATGCTAACACTACTACCATAAGGCCCTGTCACTATAACTCTAACCAAGATGCTAGACTCCTTTTGCCCCTTCTCACTTGTCTGCCATGTTACAACTGATGGTCCCTTATCATGCAGGTTACCATTTGTCAAATTAGTTGGTAAGTGGTGATAGAAATGACTACAGCTCCCATGAGGCCCTGTCACTGCAACTCTACCCAAGATGCTAGACTCCTTTTGGCCCTTCTCACTTGTCTGCCATGTCACTACTGATCTACACTAGCCATGCAGCTTACCATTTGTCAAGTGTTGGTAAGTAGAGATAGAAAAGCTACCACTACTACCATGGGGCTCTGTCACTACAACGCTAATCAAGATCCTAGACTGCTTTTGCCCCTTTGTTCTTGTCTGTCATGTCACTACTGAGCTACACTAGTCATGTAGATACCTCACTTCCACCATTAACAATGCTCTCTATTTCTCAACAGGTCGATCCGCCACTGCCACCTGCACAGAGGTTGGAAAAGGCACAGAGTTCCTCTCCATCCCAGGACGAAGCCCTCAGTGATGACAACGCTCCTGAAATGGTGGACATGGATGACGGTCCTGGCCCATCTGGTCAGCCTGGGCAGACGCCAGCAGTGGGGCTCACTGTGCCCACAACAACACCTCCCACCCTAGTTGCAACATCTCAACCAACCACTGCCCCCCAAACTCTGCACTTAGCCCAGTCAGTCTCATCCAGTGGCACCCAGTCCTGGATTATCAGATGGCTAACACCACCCCAGTAATGGAGGAACCAGACCCCAGTGGAAGGGTGCAGTCTGTGCCAAGGGCATAGGGCTGTGGGGGTAGATGTAGTGGGAGGATAACTGTGGGCCCATAGAGTGAGGACACTGAATCCATGGACACCCAGGCTTCTGCCACCCAAGTCCTGGGAATATACCAGGACTCCCAAAGTGTCATAGGCTAGGCATTGACCGAAATCCGGGAAATTAAGGAGCTGCTGAGGGACACATACCAGGAGGTTGCTGCCATCCACATCGAGGTGGTCGGCATCCGAACTGAGGTGGCCAGCATTCACACCAAGGTGGCTGGCATCTGCACCGCGGGGGCATCCCTGGTTGGAGTGCTGCAGGACATCAACTCTACCTCTGCAGGGCTTTTCCACCTGCATCTACACCTTCCTGTGTTCCAAGTATATCCACACCATCAACATCTGCTGCAGCCACAGGAAGGGAGCCCTGTCAAAGGAGTACAAGCCTACATGTGCCCCTGTCTCAACACGTCTGGATCCCTCCTCTGTCAGAGGGAGGGAGTCGTCCACGGAAAAATCCAGGAGCTCAGAATGCAAGAAACCCACCACCGCCAAGAAGAAACCTTGCCCTTAATGTCCTCCTGTGAGTGCTACACATTTACTTTGTGGACTATTCTTGTACACTTTTCCATATCTGATGGGAGGAGTATGTTGGACTTTGGACTCCTGACAATTTGGCCTCTACTACAATGGTTTCATTCACCGTGGCTGAAGATTTCACATTTTTGTTGTCACTCTTTAATTTTAAGTTGATTTCTTGGCCTTGTTCGCTTCATTAAGAACACACGTCGCCAAAGCATTGTCTCGTGTTGTAATTCTCACATATAACAATGTGTATGTACTACCACGTGAACTTTGCAATTTCAAAAATAGGTACTTCTGGAAGCATGGATATGTTGTATGTAAACAATGTTCAACTCAGGATCACTACCATGTCACAACAACACATACAAGTGTCTGGGCTTGCAACATCTTTATTCCATTGTTCAAATCATAGGCTGACATTATGTCAGACACATAGCAAATAAGACATGACTCAGTTATTCTGGATCAGCGATCACATAACCACTTGCAGACTTTCATAACATGGATGTATGGCATAAATCTGACAATATCCCACACAATAGGCAACAATAAATTAGGTCTATGTCATAAGCTGGAGCCATATTGCCTGCCTCACTAAAGGAACCCTATATCAAATAAACAAATAAACAGACACATGTCAGTACATCAGTTTCTGACCACAGGGTGTTTTCAATCCGATGTTGCTTGCATCTGGTGGAATGTCACAAACAAATGTCAGTGTTGTCCTACAAGCACTTTGGCCTACAATGAGGAGATACATCAACAGCTACATACCGTTCATACGCAATGAGGAATTAGCCAATGTGAAAGCAGGATATTATGAACCAAGGCACAACACAACATTGTGTTGAATCACATGATTGCACACATATTGCATTAGGACCAACGCACCACAAGGAACAAGTCCAATGGAAGCCACGTAACTTCCATTCTATCACTATGCATGATGTATTAGTATCAGCTTTGTACACCCAAACTCTGTGACAGACATTCTCAGGACCCATCTATGTCCACTTCAAACGTCTGAACAGCATCATATACCTGTTAATGTCACAACTCTGAAATGTCCAAATGAAGCTGACATGGTGAAAATACCTAAAACAGACCAACACAGAGAGATTAGCAATGAAAACATACATATGACACTCATTACATTGTGAACGTCTAGAGAAAACAGTCCAAAACAACATTTACAGCTGAACAAAGCTACACTTACAATACAAACACCTTTCACTAGATAGTTCCAGACCCATATATTCCTACTATGTAGCATTAATATCCTCCTCACAACATCACCACAAGATTTGCATGAATAGTCAGTCATCAAATCTCACACCATACTCAGGAGAAGTAGTTCTGGATGAGATCCTGATGCAAGTCAGCTCCTTCCACTTCACCACTATCATTAACTTAATTTGGTATTTCTGGGTCCCCACCCGGTGGGTCTTCATTGCCTGCATCCTCTGCAATATAAGGTATGTTCCGTCGCAGAGCAATGTTGGGGAGTACGCAGCAGGCCACGGTGATCTTACACACCTTCCCAGGTCAGTAGAGGAGGGCTCCCCCAATCTTGTCCAAACATCTGAATCGGGCCTACAGTAGCTCAAAAGCCCGCTCCATGGGGCGCCATGTTCTTCCATGGACCTCAATGAAGCAGACTTCCCCTGGCGTTGTAGGATTCCTCAGCGGTGCCAACAACCATGGCCAGCTGGGATACGCTGAGTCTCCTAAATGGTAGATAGGCAGAAGCACAACAATTAGTTACACACTTTCAGGTAATACTACCTGACATTTCCCACCCAAAGTTAGGACAGATCACATTTACCAACAAGCCAGGTCCTCTCCGGTATGTGATATCAGCTGGAGTATGGTGCTGTTCCGCAGAATGAATGCAAAAGAAACAATTGATGGACGAAATGCTGGACAATGCAAACATTCACCCCCAGTCACAAGGATCTGGGTAAAATCCATCATTCTTTTGCTCACCACACCACCCCAGTTTGGACCCAGCCATATGCAAATCAGTCTTGACCCTGTTCCTTGTGGGAACAGTCCAGCCCGAACTGCCAAGCCAGGTCCTCCCTGGCCCGGAAACAGGCATCCTGGGACCGATTTCAGGGCATCACCCTTCATCAGCCAGGCTAGCTAGAATCCAGTGGTGTAGTGAGCATGGGACCCACGTCTGGGCATACCCTTCCCACTTAGGGCGACAAATGCAAAAGAAACAATTGATGGACGAAATGCTGGACAATGCAAACATTCACCCCCAGTCACAAGGATCTGGGTTAAATCCATCATTCTTTTGCTCACCACACCACCCCAGTGTGGACCCAGCCATATGCAAATCAGTCTTGACCCTGTTCCTTGTGGGAACAGTCCAGCCCGAACTGCCATGCCAGGTCCTCCCTGGATCGGAAACAGGCATCCTGGGACCGGTTTCAGGGCATCACCCTTCATCAGCCAGGCTAGCTTGAATCCAGTGGTGTAGTGAGTACGGGACCCACGTCTGGGCATACCCTTCCCACTTAGGGCGACAAATGCAAAAGAAACAATTGATGGACGGAATGCTGGACAATGCAAACATTCACCCCCAGTCACAAGGATCTGGGTTAAATCCATCATTCTTTTGCTCACCACACCACCCCAGTTTGGACCCAGCCATATGCAAATCAGTCTTGACCCTGTTCCTTGTGGGAACAGTCCAGCCCAAACTGCCAAGCCAGGTCCTCCATGGACCGGAAACAGGCATCCTGGGACCGGTTTCAGGGCATCACCCTTCATCAGTCAGGCTACCTTGAATCCAGTGGTGTAGTGAGCATGGGAACCACGTCTGGGCATACCCTTCCCACTTAGGGCGACAAATGCAAAAGAAACAATTGATGGACGGAATGCTGGACAATGCAAACATTCACCCCCAGTCACAAGGATCTGGGTTAAATCCATCATTCTTTTGCTCACCACACCACCCCAGTTTGGACCCAGCCATATGCAAATCAGTCTTGACCCTATTCCTTGTGGGAACAGTCCAGCCCAAACTGCCTAGCCAGGTCCTCCCTGGACCGGAAACAGGCATCCTGGGACTGGTTTCAGGGCATCACCCTTCATCAGCCAGGCTAGCTTAAATCCAGTGGAGTAGTGAGCACAGGACCCACGTCTGGGCATACCCTTCCCACTGAGGGCGACAAATGCAAAATAAACAATTGATGGACGGAATGCTGGACAATGCAAACATTCACCCCCAGTCACAAGGATCTGGGTTAAATCCATTATTCTTTTGCTCACCACACCACCCCAGTTTGGACACAGCCATATGCAAATCAGTCTTTACCCTGTTCCTTGTGGGAACAGTCCAGACGAACTGCCAAACCAGGTCCTCCCTGGACCGGAAACAGGCATCCTGGGACTGGTTTCAGTGCATCATCCTTCATCAGCCAGGCTAGCTTGAATCCAGTAGTGTAGTGAGCACGGGACCCACGTCTGGGCATACCCTTCCCACTTAGGGCGACAAATGCAAAAGAAACAATTGATGGACGGAATGCTGGACAATGCAAACATTCACCCCCAGTCACAAAGATCTGGGTTAAATCCATCATTCTTTTGCTCACCACACCACCCCAGTTTGGACCCAGCCATATGCAAATCAGTCTTGAACCTGTTCCTTGTGGGAACAGTCCAGCCCGAACTGCCAAGCCAAGTCCTCCCTGGACTGGAAACAGGCATCCTGGGACCGGTTTCAGGGCATCACCCTTCATCAGCCACGCTAGCTTGAATCCAGTGGTGTAGTGAGCACGGGACCCACGTCTGGGCATACCCTTCCCACTTAGGGCGACAAATGCAAAAGAAACAATTGATGGACGGAATGCTGGACAATGCAAACATTCACCCCCAGTCACAAGGATCTGGGTTAAATCCATCATTTTTTGCTCACCAAACCACCCCAGTTTGGACCCAGCCATATGCAAATAAGTCTTGACCCTGTTCTTGTGGGAACAGTCCAGCCCGAACTGCCAAGCCAGGTCCTCCCTGGACCGGAAACAGGCATCCTGGGACCGGTTTCAGGGCATCATCCTTCATCAGCCAGGCTAGCTTGAATCCAGTGGTGTAGTGAGCACGGGACCCACGTCTGGGCATACCCTTCCCACTTAGGGCGACAAATGCAAAAGAAACAATTGATGGACGGAATGCTGGACAATGCAAACATTCACCCCCAGTCACAAAGATCTGGGTTAAATCCATCATTCTTTTGCTCACCACACCACCCCAGTTTGGACCCAGCCATATGCAAATCAGTCTTGACCCTATTCCTTGTGGGAACAGTCCAACCCGAACTGCCAAGCCAGGGCCTCCCTGGACCGGAAACAGGCATCGTGGGACCGGTTTCAGGGCATCACCCTTCATCAGCCAGGCTAGCTTGAATCCAGTGGTGTAGTGAGCACAGGACCCACATCTGGGCATACCCTTCCCACTTAGGGCGACAAATGCAAAAGAAACAATTGATGGACGGAATGCTGGACAATGCAAACATTCACCCCCAGTCACAAGGATCTGGGTTAAATCCATCATTCTTTTGCTCACCACACCACCCCAGTTTGGACCCAGCCATATGCAAATAAGTCTTGACCCTGTTCTTGTGGGAACAGTCCAGCCCGAACTGCCAAACCAGGTCCTCCCTGGACCGGAAACAGGCATCCTGGGACCGGTTTCAGGGCATCATCCTTCATCAGCCAGGCTAGCTTGAATCCAGTGGTGTAGTGAGCACGGGACCCACGTCTGGGCATACCCTTCCCACTTAGGGCAACAAATGCAAAAGAAACAATTGATGGACGGAATGCTGGACAATGCAAACATTCACCCCCAGTCACAAAGATCTGGGTTAAATCCATCATTCTTTTGCTCACCACACCACCCCAGTTTGGACCCAGCCATATGCAAATCAGTCTTGACCCTATTCCTTGTGGGAACAGTCCAGCCCAAACTGCCTAGCCAGGTCCTCCCTGGACCGGAAACAGGCATCGTGGGACTGGTTTCAGGGCATCACCCTTCATCAGCCAGGCTAGCTTGAATCCAGTGGAGTAGTGAGCACAGGACCCACGTCTGGGCATACCCTTCCCACTGAGGGCGACAAATGCAAAATAAACAATTGATGGACGGAATGCTGGACAATGCAAACATTCACCCCCAGTCACAAGGATCTGGGTTAAATCCATTATTCTTTTGCTCACCACACCACCCCAGTTTGGACACAGCCATATGCAAATCAGTCTTTACCCTGTTCCTTGTGGGAACAGTCCAGCCAAACTGCCAAACCAGGTCCTCCCTGGACCGGAAACAGGCATCCTGGGACCGGTTTCAGTGCATCATCCTTCATCAGCCAGGCTAGCTTGAATCCAGTAGTGTAGTGAGCACGGGACCCACGTCTGGGCATACCCTTCCCACTTAGGGCGACAAATGCAAAAGAAACAATTGATGGACGGAATGCTGGACAATGCTAACATTCACCCCCAGTCACAAAGGTCTGGGTTAAATCCATCATTCTTTTGCTCACCACACCACCCCAGTTTGGACCCAGCCATATGCAAATCAGTCTTGAACCTGTTCCTTGTGGGAACAGTCCAGCCCGAACTGCCAAGCCAAGTCCTCCCTGGACCGGAAACAGGCATCCTGGGACCGGTTTCAGGGCATCACCCTTCATCAGCCACGCTAGCTTGAATCCAGTGGTGTAGTGAGCACGGGACCCACGTCTGGGCATACCCTTCCCACTTAGGGCAACAAATGCAAAAGAAACAATTGATGGACGGAATGCTGGACAATGCAAACATTCACCCCCAGTCACAAGGATCTGGGTTAAATCCATCATTCTTTTGCTCACCAAACCACCCCAGTTTGGACCCAGCCATATGCAAATAAGTCTTGACCCTGTTCTTGTGGGAACAGTCCAGCCCGAACTGCCAAGCCAGGTCCTCCCTGGACCGGAAACAGGCATCCTGGGACCGGTTTCAGGGCATCATCCTTCATCAGCCAGGCTAGCTTGAATCCAGTGGTGTAGTGAGCACGGGACCCACGTCTGGGCATACCCTTCCCACTTAGGGCGACAAATGCAAAAGAAACAATTGATGGACGGAATGCTGGACAATGCAAACATTCACCCCCAGTCACAAAGATCTGGGTTAAATCCATCATTCTTTTGCTCACCACACCACCCCAGTTTGGACCCAGCCATATGCAAATCAGTCTTGACCCTATTCCTTGTGGGAACAGTCCAACCCGAACTGCCAAGCCAGGGCCTCCCTGGACCGGAAACAGGCATCGTGGGACCGGTTTCAGGGCATCACCCTTCATCAGCCAGGCTAGCTTGAATCCAGTGGTGTAGTGAGCACAGGACCAACATCTGGGCATACCCTTCCCACTTAGGGCGACAAATGCAAAAGAAACAATTGATGGACGGAATGCTGGACAATGCAAACATTCACCCCCAGTCACAAGGATCTGGGTTAAATCCATCATTCTTTTGCTCACCACACCACCCCAGTTTGGACCCAGCCATATGCAAATAAGTCTTGACCCTGTTCTTGTGGGAACAGTCCAGCCCGAACTGCCAAGCCAGGTCCTCCCTGGACCGGAAACAGGCATTCTGGGACCGGTTTCAGGGCATCACCCTTCATCAGACAGGCTAGCTTGAATCCAGTGGTGTAGTGAGCACGGGACCCACGTCTGGGCATACCCTTCCCACTGAGGGCAACAAATGCAAAATAAACAATTGATGGACGGAATGCTGGACAATGCAAACATTCACCCCCAGTCACAAGGATCTGGGTTAAATCCATTATTCTTTTGCTCACCACACCACCCCAGTTTGGACACAGCCATATGTAAATCAGTCTTTACCCTGTTCCTTGTGGGAACAGTCCAGCCGAACTGCCAAACCAGGTCCTCCCTGGACCGGAAACAGGCATCCTGGGACCGGTTTCAGGGCATCATCCTTCATCAGCCAGGCTAGCTTGAATCCAGTGGTGTAGTGAGCACGGGACCCACGTCTGGGCATACCCTTCCCACTTAGGGCGACAAATGCAAAAGAAACAATTGATGGACGGAATGCTGGACAATGCAAACATTCACCCCCAGTCACAAAGATCTGGGTTAAATCCATCATTCTTTTGCTCACCACACCACCCCAGTTTGGACCCAGCCATATGCAAATCAGTCTTGAACCTGTTCCTTGTGGGAACAGTCCAGCCCGAACTGCCAAGCCAAGTCCTCCCTGGACCGGAAACAGGCATCCTGGGACCGGTTTCAGGGCATCACCCTTCATCAGCCAGGCTAGCTTGAATCCAGTGGTGTAGTGAGCACGGGACCCACGTCTGGGCATACCCTTCCCACTTAGGGCGACAAATGCAAAAGAAACAATTGATGAACGGAATGCTGGACAATGCAAACATTCACCCCCAGTCACAAGGATCTGGGTTAAATCCATCATTCTTTTGCTCACCAAACCACCCCAGTTTGGACCCAGCCATATGCAAATAAGTCTTGACCCTGTTCTTGTGGGAACAGTCCAGCCCGAACTGCCAAGCCAGGTCCTCCCTGGACCGGAAACAGGCATCCTGGGACCGGTTTCAGGGCATCACCCTTCATCAGACAGGCTAGCTTGAATCCAGTGGTGTAGTGAGCACGGGACCCACGTCTGGGCATACCCTTCCCACTGAGGGCGACAAATGCAAAAGAAACAATTGATGGGCGGAATGCTGGACAATGCAAACATTCACCCCCAGTCACAAGGATCTGGGTTAAATCCATCATTCTTTTGCTCACCACACCACCCCAGTTTGGACCCAGCCATATGCAAATCAGTCTTTACCCTGTTCCTTGTGGGAACAGTCCAGCCCGAACTGCCAAACCAGGTCGTCCCTGGACCGGAAACAGGCATCCTGGGACCGGTTTCAGGGCATCATCCTTCATCAGCCAGGCTAGCTTGAATCCAGTGGTGTAGTGAGCACGGGACCCACGTCTGGGCATACCCTTCCCACTTAGGGCAACAAATGCAAAAGAAACAATTGATGGACGGAATGCTGGACAATGCAAACATTCACCTCCAGTCATAAAGATCTGGGTTAAATCCATCATTCTTTTGCTCACCACACCACCCCAGTTTGGACCCAGCCATATGCAAATCAGTCTTGAACCTGTTCCTTGTGGGAACAGTCCAGCCCGAACTGCCAAGCCAGGTCCTCCCTGGACCGGAAACAGGCATCCTGGGACCGGTTTCAGGGCATCACCCTTCATCAGCCAGGCTAGCTTGAATCCAGTGGTGTAGTGAGCACGGTACCCACGTCTGGGCATACCCTTCCCACTTAGGGTGACAAATGCAAAAGAAACAATTGATGAATGGAATGCTGGACAATGCAAACATTCACCCTCAGTCACAAGGATCTGGTTTAAATCCATCATTCTTTTGCTCACCAAACCACCCCAGTTTGGACCCAGCCATATGCAAATCAGTCTTGACCCTGTTCCTTGTGGGAACAGCCCAGCCCGAACTGCCAAGCCAGGTCCTCCCTGGACTGGAAACAGGCATCCTGGGACCTGTTTCAGGGCATCACCCTTCATCAGCCAGGCTAGCTTGAATTCAGTGGTGTAGTGAGCACGGGACCCACGTCTGGTCCCAGGATGCTATGTAGTAACATATGTGAGGAGTAAGGCAAAGGTCATGTGTCAGAACATTAATGCTTCATGAAGCATTACACATTTTACATCATCATTGTCATATCTTAAACATCCACCAGTCATCTTCGAGGTGGCCTCCACAGGTATGTAACAGAACTGTGCACATCTTCTATACAGGAAAGTTGAATTGTCACTACAGTAAGTGTAGCAGAACTGTCCTTTGGAACAACTGCGTGTATAGTGCGCTGCACACATTTTACCCATGTGCACAGTAATGCACTACACCATAGAAGTTTTGTACTGGACATGACATGAGAATACAGTATTTCAAATTTAAACATGTTTACCCTCATTTGTAGTGGTGGTGACACACTTAACTGTCACCAGTACAGTTTTTCCCAACTGCCATCATGACTGATTCCTAACCTCGCTAATAGGACATGTCAAACGTACTCCGCAAGCGGTAGTCAACTGTGCGGTTGGCTGTCACATGCACAGCAGTCACAGCCATAGGCTAACGTTGGGGATAGGGGCGGTCACTCCCCAATGACTATGTTAGCCAATGCTGATGACCGTGTACGCTGTATACATGTATCCAGCAGTTTGACAAAATCTCACTTGCCTCCTGACACTGCTTCTATCAACTACTCCTTCATTTTAACTGCTGTTTGCCACCTCTGGGATCAATCATGGCAGCACTACAGGGAACAGGGCCCGTTCCTTCACTCCAGAGTAGCTGGATGCCCTGGTGGACGGGGTCCTTTCCCTGTATGCCCAACTCTATGGCTCACCAGAGGAACAGGTAAGTTTCTCAAATACATAAGGAACTCCAGTTCACTGCTTCCTTACTATTCCCAAGGGCTACAATATGCCCCTGAGTGTCAGAGTGTAAGCATTATTTTGATTGCAGACATTGTCTAGCCCCTACATCGGGCATGTATGTGATGGACTATGAGGCCCCCGTACTTTGTGGAGTGAAATTCACCATTACAATGTGTGATAAGAGTGATTCCTACTTGTGTTACAGGCATATCTCTAAGTAGACCTCAAGTTTAGTGTAGCTAAAATGAGTTCTCAAAACACAGCATGGTTTATGTGCATTGTTATGTAAAGGCTTTCACCATGAGCCATGTATGTATACTGTTATTGGCATTTGAGGATAATGTTAGTCAAGTGTACCGTCCCACTGGTCACTCAGTCCACATCAGACTTTGTAAAACAGTTGTCTGGGAGGTAATTATACCTTACAGACACCTTCAGAGTGCCACACAAACATATGTTCACATATGAAATGGGCAAAAGTTTCACTTTTCTGTATTGATTTTTGGAAATGTGAGGTTCATGTCAGGTAAGTAGCCTCAGCCTGCAGAGAAAAAGGTCTGCCTGTGGCAGGAGAACTGTTACACAGAGTAATGTCCCTCTAGACTTGCTGATACATGGATGTTCCCAGAAAGAGTTACCTGTACCACTAGTAACCCTTATAGCTGTTTTATGCATAACATGAGGCATGGTGGCTGAGGTGATCCCCTGAGCTGATACTTCTTTACATCGACCCATAGTGTCAATGTGTGTCACTAATGACTGTCCCCTTACTCACACAGATCTGTAGACACGTTTCTAATAGTGTTGCTTCCACTGTACAGGCCTTCTGCACATCTGAGACATGTACAGTGTAGATAGTGCGTTACTTTTGAATAGATGTAGAAATGTAACTCATCTGCTTGGCTACAGTATTCCCTATCACACTATGTTGAGTGTCATCCCTGTTACAGTGCCACATATGGAGAAAGAGGCGTCCTGTGATGGCAGGACAAACAACACAAACTCTTTATGACTTACTCGGATATTCATATGAGTAGTCCACAAGTCCACACACCCCTAGAGACGTAGCTATGAGTGTCACACATACCATTCCTTACCTTGTGACCTTTGTCTTAGGATGTTGTGTATACTGTGGTACTTGCCTCTATGGACCATTTGCATCATTGCAGTGGATCTGGCATTAAAGGTGTCTGGACAGTGATGAACAGGTAGTTAACCTTTCAAATGGTGTGCTGTGTGTCATCGGACCTCACATCACATTCCATGTAGGGTGGCCCTGTCCTACAAGATGTTAGTGGGCTGGCTCAGTCAGTGTAGATCATGACCAGGGTTGAGGTTAGTTGTCACATGACCATGAAAGTGTGTATCCATGCTTTTTTGTGCTTAGCACGAGACATGGACACATTTATTGTGTTGAATGTTTGTATTAGGTGTTAAATACATATTACAATATCCTTACACTTGTAGTTACAATCTGTTTCTACATCTATTGCATCCATACAGGTCAACACCCATCAGAAGAAGGCTATTTGGAGAGCTATCACTCAGTAGGTGCGGATCCTCGGAGTCTTCAACCAGCATTGTGCCTACTTCCAAAAGAGGTGGGAAGACCTGCGGTGCTGGACCTGGAAGATCATTGAGGTCCAGTTGGGGAAGTCATCGCAACGTGGAAGGGGCGCATGCTGGACCCTGACCCCCCTTATGGCCCACATACTGGTGGTGGCCTACCCGGACCTTGATGGGCAGTTGAAGGACCAACAGCAGCAGAGTCCTGGCCAGAGCAATACATGCCATATTACAGACAGGCATTTCGCCAACCATATTGGTGGTGGCCCATGTGCCACACTCAAGATGAGTAATTGTTAGTGTAAGTGTGGTAGTACGTGCATGCTACTGTGCTGTGGCAATTGTCTATCTGACCTGGGAGACAGCAGAGTCCTGTCCATATCCAATTTTCTCCTTTTGAGCAGAGACCTGGTTATCCATGATAGGCATATTTGATTTACTAATTAGTCCCTAGTACAGTGCACCGTGTGTGCCCATGGCCTGTAAATCAAATGATACTAGTGGGCCTGCAAAAGACACACAGATGACGGACGGAATGCAGAGCAAATCAAACATTCACCCCTAGTCAAGAGATCTGGGTTAAATCCATCGTTCTTTTGCTCACCATGCTACCCTAGTTTTGACCCAGCCAAATGCAAATCAGTCCTGACCCTGTTCCCTCATGGGAACATTCCAGTCGAACTGCCAAGCCAGGAAACAAGCATCCTGGGACCAGTTTCGGGGCATCACCCCTCATCAACAGGGTTAAGACTGATTTGCATATGGCTGGGTCTAAACTGGAATGGCATGGGGAGCAACCAAAAAAACGATGGATCTAGGCCCAGAGCTCTGTACTGGGGTGAATGCATGACATTGTTCAGCATTCTGCCCATCAATTGTTCTTTTTGCATTTGTCACCCCGAGTGGGACGGTTATGCCCAGAAGTGAGTCCTGGCCTCTCCTTGACACTGGAGTCAAGCTAGCCTGGCTGATGATGGGTGATACCGCAAAACCGGTCCTAGGATGCTTGTTGGAATCTCAGCTAACTACATCCACTCAACTCGAGACAATAAACTTCCAAAGCAAGGCAAAAAAAAAAAACAGACAACTCCTTGGATGAATGACGTTTTAAGAAATATAAAATGACACATATCATGATACTTTTGAGTGCTTTGACAGACATAACAGGATGGGTAAAGAATACATGAAAAAGGTCAGTAAATCCATTAGTAATGCAGTAATGGCCTACAATGACAAATGGCCAAGTAAAGAACTACACAAAATTATATGAGAATTTCGCAATCCAGAAAGCAATCAAGTCTCCACTTCAGCCTCTCATGACTTCCTCAACAAGTTAGTGAAACATTGCATAACCTAAGTCGATAGATTGGAAGCCTGACTTCAATCAGGAAAACTGCTGCCCTGATTAGAGAACTAAAAAGCACTGAGACAGAAGAAGCACTGACATCTATTGCATCATTCCAAGAAATTACAATGCAAGTATTTGAGAACATGGTCTGGCAGCTCATGAGACCATCAGACACCTGCCCTCCACTAATATTTAAGAAGATTCTTCCATCAACATCTGCAATTGTACCAGTCAGAGCAGTTCTTTAACCACAGGATTTATTCCAGTGGAAGTAAGAAGGCATGCATAAGCCCAATACTTAAGAAGAACTAACTAGACGCACAGGACCCTAACAATTACAGTCCAGTCTCCAATGGACCTTTCCCACACAAAATCATGGACAGGAGGACCTTTTGTGCAGCTATCTGAATTCAAAGAAAGTCACCTTTTGTCAGACTACCAAAGAGGATTTGACCCAGGAAGAGATACTAATTCAACCTTATTTGCAATTTGGGACCACCTAAAAAATACTGATTACAGCTGCATTATTACTTTTGGATCTGCCAGTGGTCTTTGACACAGTACAGCATAATACTCAGATTTAAACAAGTGGGTGGAAACAGCCTTATTCTTTCTTCAATTTCTTCTTATCTGCACAACAGCTCTTACATGATTTATATACCCCCTTTTTCATCTACCCCTTACAACATAAAAACTGGACTTCCACAAGGGTCCATCATCTCACAGCTAATCTTCAACATCTGCATGGCACCACTACCAGACCTAATTAACAGTTGCAGGCTTACTTGCTATACCTCTGTGGTCAATATGTAGATCATTCTCAATCCAGACTTTCCCAAGGAGTTAGGAAAATCACAAATCACCAACTGCCTTATTGTCTAGATTAATGAAAGATATGTAACCATTCTCAAATAAGTGCTTCAAAAGCAGAAATAGTAACCTGTGGCAAATGGAAGATTCATGATCTACTAGCTTTATGGCTGAATGAAGTGGGATCTAGACCAAAAATAGCAAAAGGGTTATGAAATATTAGAAATAGAATGGACTCTGTACTCTCTTTGAGTGTCTAAGTGGAAAAGCTGTCTAGATGGACTTACAACACAATGAAAAGATTCAAACACATTTTCCGATACCTTGGATTCCTGCAAAAAGTCCAGGCAACCATATCACTGATACTTTCAGAATTTGAGTTCGCTCATAGACTATACCACAGCTATCTCAACCTAGCATAGACTACAGAGAATTTAGAATTCAGCAGCAGGACTGTTTCTAAATGATAATTTTTGAACATGCATCTCTCCTATCATTAAGGCTCTACTCTGACTTCTATTTTAAAGATCTTATTTCAAACTATTATACATTACCCCTAAGGTAGATAAATGTTAAAGGACTGAAACTGAAGCAATAAACAAATCTTCATATATTTCCACACTGATAAGTTCCTGCACGGCTCCAAGTTTAATAACTCCAGCCTACAAGAAGAAAACCCATGGTGGCACTACTATCCCCATTCAAACCTCCAAAGTATGGAATTCACTACCTGCAAAGAAGAGAGCAACTGAGGTTGTCTGCAATTCAAAAGAATAGTTAGGAGTTGGTTGTTGCCAACATGACTTATCTGAGAAGATCCACATTTTTATGAAACACGAATGCTATAATTACTACAGATTCTCACCTCTCGATCTACTGACAGATGCTCAGCACAGGAATAAACATGAGATTAGGATTAAAGGCCTCCAAGAGAAAATGTACATATGATTTTACTCTCAGATGATGAGGAACATAAAATCACATTTTGATAGTATGCTGAAAGCATGATGCAAAGAAAAGTATTTGTTAATTTCACACTGCCAAATCTTCTAGGTGAAATGGAGAAAACAGATCACTAGAAGAACGTTTGTAGGGTATGCTACCAGAACATCACGTACTGAATACAGTCTGACTAAAAATATTGTGACCTAAATATCGTTAACAAAAATATAGCCCCAAAGAAGTTAAGTATAGAATATCTACACCCAGTGGGGCAATAGTTTTGTAAATGATATGTAGGACACAATTTTTATGTTATTCAATATTTTTGTCAGTGGTATTTTGACATATGACTGTGTGGCGGGGTGGAGGGAAGCAGTGATTGCATTTCAGAAGAAAGTGATTTGTTTATTCGGTTCTTGAAGGCTTTCCTGAAGGAAATGAATACTGGCAAATGGGAAATATTTAGTAACACTTTGCACTGAGTGTGCATCATAAAAGTGATCTGGCAAAGTGTTGAAAAAGGATTTTCTTTCCAGCACAAAACATGCTTTATGCTGAAAAGTAACCCTAAAGCAACTCACGACTATGCACTGCTTTGTGTCAAGGGGTATAGCATGGGTAATTGTAACTGTAATTGTAATTGTATTTATATAGCGCTTTCCACCTCTGACGAGGCGTTGAATCGATTTATTGCAAGTAGCACACTACTCTGGAACCCAAGGTTAGTGGTTAATCCATTGGTTAAATGTTGGTTATTGCAATTAGTCATGTGCTCTCAAGAAGAAACATTGCATGCATTTGTTCCACTTACTTTTTTGATAGATAATATTAATACCACTTAGGTGTGATCATTTTTGGGGGTTATATGGTTTCAGGTGAATGGATGGTGATATTGCTAGCCTGGAGGAGATTAGGTAATGTTAGGTTGCAGGGATATGGTTTTAAAGCAGGAGAGGTTGTGATCTATGGAACGAGGTGTCAGCCTTTTGCAGAATTGCAATAAGAGAGATTAATGACGCAAAAGTGGCGCAAGGGGCTTGTAAATCTGCCCCAAGTCTATCTTGCTATAAGGAAATGCCTCTTTTTGTATGGTCATTCCCAAGTTTTTGGACTGATCCTGCTGGTTTTTCAACTCTTGGAGTTCCTATGCAACCATACATTGTTTTTGAGGCAAAGCCATATCTATGCTTTAAGTATGCCAGCGCAGAGGCAGAGAAACTGTGCCATGTGATAGTAGATATGGAGCTGTTCATTCGCGCCCTTAGAAGCAACGCTTTGGGTGCTGTGCTGGGTTGCGTTAAATTATAGTAAATCGCCCCCTAGTTTACACAGGAAGTTCCACAATGTGAGAGCAGTAAGTAACAGAGTCAATGATGATCGTACATTTCGAAGGAGTGATTGCAAAAATGTGAGGAGATATTGTCTCACTGAGCTACGAGGGAGCTTTATTAGAGAGGAGGTTAGGGGTTAAGCATGGAATTTTAATTTACCAAGTAGGGATGGGTAGCTAATGGCTATTTCCATCCTGTTCCTATGAATTCTGTTGCCAATTGGTATACAAACTGGAATCTCTGCAGTGAAAAAAGATAAAGGGGCATGTTTTAAATAAAAGCGGAGTGATTTCCAATTTCGTCTGCTATATCTTTGGTATCTTAATAAGGCTACAAGCTGCTATGCAAATTGGGAAACATTCTTTTTGTAGGATGAAGCTAAGTAAAACTCAAAGTGCAAAATGAAAAGCTCGTCTGTACATTCTGTTAAACGCAAATGTAGACCATAATATCATTTTATGTTGCAGAAAAATTAATTGCTCTGGAAAACCACTTAAGTCACAACTATAAAAACAATTAAGGCACTGTAGCCTTTTCAGTGATAACACTACATTTGAAGTCATGGCTTCATAAAGCAGTAATGCACACAGTGAATTTGGATTTTTACAGCATGTGAAATTAACTTCCGGAACATTCGGGCTAACAAAGTGTAGCTTAATGTGATTGAAACGCATAGACATAGCTTCTTCCAGGCATATATATTGCTGGTGAGCGATTCACAAAGGCTTCATGGAATCCGATGAAGAAAGTCATGAAATATCATTCCTCGCCAATCTTCAATCGGGGAATACATTAGCGAGCAGCGTGCCCATCCACACAACACCATATTTGGCAATTACCCCTACCAACATGATCACGGGAACTCAGAAAACCCGTAATATTGATATACCAAGGCCATATCACAAAGCTTAGGCACAGACGCACAAAGACAGCACAGAAACGAAATGCACCGAAATCGTGCTTACTAACCACCTCTGCATTCACAAATTGAACATTTGCCTAAGACCACCCTTTCTATGGTGTGTGGGCACGCACACAAGCTTTGGATTGCTTTCTACACGTTGCCAAGACTTAAGGGTCAGGAAAACATTAACGTCATAAAAACACACCTTATAATGCAAAAAGTATCCAACAATGAAATAATGCCTCAACCCTGCCTGTCACCATGCATCAAACTCGAGAACCATGGGACAAAAGGTCACATGACACGTGAGCAGCCAGTGTCAACATGAGAAACATGCTGAGACCGCACACGGTATAGCAAATGTAGTCTATGTCTAATCAAAAGCCTTGCACCTTTCCTGTAATTTTCATAATACATGCGAATAATAAAGGTTACTTACCTGCTCATCATTGAGGCGCCTAGATTACGTATGAAACGCCTGAAAACAAACTCAGTCATGTACCAGGACCAAGGCTCTTCCCAGCTCAAAGACAATTTGAAGAGTTATTGAATGGAAGGTCCTAAGTGCCACAACAGGCTTCTACACTGTTGGGACAGAAAAGTCCTCACATGATAATGGATGTGCACTCCTGGCCTGGGTATCCCAACAGTACTGGATCCCCAATGCTCATTTTTGTTGTCTTAGGCAAACACAGATAACACATGCGCACCATGACGTAGAGCTGTCTCACGGATTGCGGTCTTCTTGGACCAGGGGGGCCCCCAAAGCGCTGCCTTTACCAGGAGTTAAGGAGCACAAGGGTGGTGGTGGCAGCATACCATCTAGTGATCAGTAGAAGTGAACAGGTCCATTTTACCTGTGTCACTGGAGTGAAGCCTACAGGCTCGCTCATTTAAAGTTCTGTTGTTCTGTGCTTAACTCACCCTTGGCCTACATCAGTTTGGTGTGTAGTGCTGCACAGTGCATGTGTGGTGTACATGTGCTGGGTGTATGTTTGCATGTGAATGGTACAATATAGGGATGATGCACTACTGTGCAGTGTGTGTATGTTATATTCCTATGCTGAGGATATGTGTGCCTGAGATTGGTACAATTCATGAAGGATGTAGTGCTGCGCAGTGTGTGTTTAGTATATGCATGTGCTAGGTGTATGAGTGCCTGTGAGTGGTACAATACATAATGGATGTAGTGCAGTGAGAGTATGCTGTATACATGTGCTAGTTGTACATGTGCCTGTGAAAAGTACAATTTGATGGCTGACTCTGCGGTCGATTTTGGAAGACCCATGGTTGCATGGTAAAACATGAAGAGGAAAATGAATCCAGCCCAGACAGATTTTTGTATTGCTGCATTTCTGTAAGCTGGGTGGGACACACTGGAGAGAGGGAGAACCAGGCTCTCCCGGTACACTTCAATGGGCGCTCTTTGATGCAGAGAGAAGTTACATGGAGGGGCCTGAGCATGTCTCAGGCAGCAAGTGGGGCTTATAAGTGAATTAAAGAGTGGGTCTGAGGCCCTGGGCTAACCTTGTGATGCATATATCACTGTGGCTGACATCCACGTCTCAACTCTAGCCAATCCTATTGCCTGTATTGTGGGGCTATCACCTTTGAAGTCACTCCTGCTGTGACAGACTGCTTTCTGGAGGGTGAGAGGGCAGAGGA
Organism: Calotriton arnoldi; assembly: GCA_963921515.1. NCBI lineage: Eukaryota > Metazoa > Chordata > Amphibia > Caudata > Salamandridae > Calotriton > Calotriton arnoldi. Next base: position 1,115,536 of record CAWUFW010000485.1, on the reverse strand, counting down.
GTGGGCACTTCAAAAGGAAGCCTACCACCAACATGAACTACAAAGACTCAGGCTCTGAATCACATTTGGTGTCTGGAAATTAATTATAAGAAGGACATGGACGTCATTTAGGGCTCGCCAGGGGTTGCAGTTGGAACCTCTAGCTTGCACTTTGCTACCACGGGTACTGCCTTTGCAACCCCTGCCCTCAGAGGTCGCAAAATAGGTTCCAAGAACAAAGGGGTGTCTCGCATTATCAGAGTCAGGCTCTAACCTCTTTTCCTGCTCATATTTATTACATGAATAGTGAGTAATTTTTTTATAATTCACTATTAGTGTCATAAAAAGTAGAGCAGCAAGATCAGGACCTTCACTGGCATCTTAGATAAGACATATAAAATGGTTTTAATGTATGTTGTGTGCGTGCATGTGAGTGAGAGTGAGTTTGGGTGAGAGAGCATGTATATGTGTGAGCATGTATGCATTTGGGATCGTGGATGAGTGTGTGTGAGTCAAAATGAGTGAGTAAGTATAAGTGAGCCAGAGTAAGAGTGAGTGAGAGTGCGAATGACTGATTCAGTTGAGAGTGAGTGCACGAGAGTAGGTGAAAATGAATGCGTCCAAGTCCGTGCTAATGATAGAATGAGTGTGAATAAGTGAATGTAAGTGAGCATGTGTTGTTATACTTGCAGATCCGCTGTTGGACCTGGCATGCTTCTTGGCTTAAAGAAACACCCTTGACAAAATGTTGGCAATGTAATACTGGAAGCAATACTTGCATGTGGGGTACCACCAGCAAAATGCACTGCTGGCACTCTGCAGGTAAGTTTTGGCATGAAGCACCTATGAAAAAATGCCAACGCTGGCCTCCTGGAGGAAATTCTTGTCATAGTTAGCACCTATGGCAAATTGCTTTTGATGGCATATTGGAGGAAATTCTTGGCATATGGAAAGAAAACTGTGCCAAGGTCATGAGGCCATCCATGACAAAATGTGATCCTTGACATATTAGACAGAACCTTTGACTTAAGGGACCTCCATAGTGAAGTGGAAGCAGTATTAGGACATTTCTGGCACTGGCATTTTGTATGTAATGTTTGGACAAAAGGGGCCACCATGGCAAAATGCTGGTCCTAGCAAGGGAGGTAATTTTTGACATAATGGGGCACCCACAGGACATTTAAAAAGCATCATTGGGTGAACTCACAGGGGCTGTCAGATTTCAGTATCTTGGCACACCATGAAAGGACTTGAATATTATTTAGTGAGTGTTTTTGTAGAGCCTTTGACTTTTTTGCAAATATATGTGAAAATTATGTATTAAAATGCCTGAGTAAATTTTCTCAGGGAAGAGAAACCCCACTGTTTGTTCTCCCCTAGAAGAATATGTAATATTAATTATGCAATTATGTAACTTCAGCAATGTTAATGATTGTGATGTCATCAGGATTAAGGTAATGTGACATCACTTCGTGGGATGATGCAGGGTCAAAGGTCATACGATGTCACTTCCTGTGACATCATTAAGGTCAAAGGGTATAGGATGTCACTTCTACTACCCCTGGCATTATGATGAATCAATGTCCATGAAGAAGGAGAGCTTGAGACGCCTAAAAAGTTACGACTGTCAAGCAGTCAGTTGGGCTGTGCAAGGAGGAGAAACTCTGCAAGACTTCTACCTGTGACCAGGACTGGAGGCCAAGGCTAGTCTCCCCAATGGGTGAGGTGACATCACCCAGGGAATCCAAGACCACCTGCCTAGGAGCATGGAGCACCAGCGCCTTCCTGCTTATCAAGACCAGTGTGCCCTGTGAGAAAGAGGAGAGTTTTGGAGGGTGCGAAGTCCAGTGGGGAAGCCTTATAAAGTGGACTTAATAGCGAGGTGTGAAAATACGGCTGCTGCTCCGATCGGGTCATTGCCTGTGTGAAAGGAAAAGTCAGAGACCCTTGTATGTCAGAGGAGAGCTACCATGCAGAGAACCATGATCTTTGTTGTGCCAAATGGGTCACCGCCCATGAACAGTTCGAAATTGGCGACCCCTTATGCCATGAAGGTCTGCCGTGGAAGATTGCCATGCTGAGTGGGTTGTGGCCCATATACGGTAATGGGACAGCAACCCCATATGCCAGGAGGAACCATGAAGGAATCTGCTGTGCTGATCAACTCAGATGCCATGTCCAGTGGTGAGACATATGCCAGAGGAGGTCACAGGGACCAAGCAAGAAAGGTGACCTGGTTGGGATCTTCACCGGAGGAGAAAGGTAACAGTGGAGACTCCTGTTGACCTGCGCCATGATGGAGTATCAGCGTCAGGACCTTCACTGCCCACCCCCATGCAAAGTGGGACAGACCAAAGAACTTACCCAGCTTGGAGGAGCCACAACCAGCCTCTGGTTACTGTAGAGCACGACCGCATGTGAGGAAATCAATGACCGATGAGCGCAGCCCGCCAGGGCCGTGTGCAGTGAGTTCACCTGAACAAGCTGCTGCCACTTGAGCGCAAGTGGAGGGCGGGCACTGAGGAACTCCAGTGGTGCTGATCCTGCAGGTGCAGGTAAGACTGATTTCAGCCAGTCGGCCCAGGATAACTTGCTTGCTAGACAGCGCTTTAGCACTGCAACACTTTTCACTTTAAGACCGAGTTAGAGAGAAACTCTCAAGACTCTGACTACTGTGCTTAACCCTCTGGTAACTTAGCACAGAAGTAGTCAGGCTTAACTTAGTGGCAATGTGTAAAGAATATTATGAAGCACTTCAAACAGTAATAAAGTGACCAAAACAATAAAAATCCATTCAGTAGACCCGGATAGTTCAAATTTGAGGTAAAATAGTGCCTATTGGCACAGAGCACCAACTGTGGTTATCTGGTTGAGCCAGACAGGGACAAAGTCACAAGTTCAGCCCGACTATGATGGAGCACAGGGCCGGATACAGGAACCAAGTTTGGCTCGCTGAACAAAAGTACCTTAAATCCTATTTGGGGAGCTTTGTGAGATCCCGCATCGAGGGTGCATCACTCAGCTGCAGTTCCGAGGAGCTGAGAGGCTGCGATGCGAGGTTCTGCATCCTCGTAGAGGATGAAGTCAATGAGGGGCTTGCGATGTGATGTCCTGTGTTGAAGATGTGTCGCGCACTGGCGGTTCTGAAGAAGTTGCCGTGCTGTGATATGGAGTCCTGGGTCACCGTCGAGGATGCGGTCGATGAGGGGCTTGCATTAAAGATGCATCACACAGCAGCGGTTCCATGGAGACTGCTGTAGGAATCTGACTCTGTATATACTATACCAAAGTAAAGGTATAGTGTGCGCAGAGTCCAGTGGATCCCCAAAGGTAGGCAGAGGTTAAAGTAGATAGTACCTTACTCTCTATTTGTGGAGGTGTGGGCGAGCAGTAAGGCCTTATCAGAGGGTAGTGCTAAGCATTTATTGTACACACTCAGATAAGAAATGATTTCACACACTCAGGGACTGAACTCTGACCAATTTGCTTTGTATAAAAATATTATTCAGTTATATTTATTTTCTAGAACCAAGCCAGGCCTGGTACAGGGGAGTATAAAAATACTTTGCAAGAATATGCAGTTTAAACACAGTTTGAATGCAGTAGAATGCAATGAATTGGTTACAGAATAACTACGTCGTACTTGTAAATTGTCGGAATTACTTTTCAGTTACTTTTCTTACACAGCCAGGTATCTCTAGATACTAGGCTGGTGCATTTCCTAGAAGAGGGAAGAAGGAGGTAATGCGTTTTGCAATATCAGTACAGGTTTGCAATATTACTCACGAAACACACTTAGTGCTGGAAGAACAGAACTGGTTTTAGGGGTCTGTGGGAAGGATTCGGTCAGATGGGCACTCGAGTCGCACCACCAGCTGCACAGAGGTGGCCGGGTGCAGAGTGCAGGGACCACACATTAGCCAACGGGCTTAGCACGGTCGTGGGCTTGGGGACTGCGGTGAGCAGGCCACCAGTTTGGGAAAACAAGAGCTCCTGGGGTCGAGGTCAGCATGGTAGGCCCCAATGGCCAACACAAGAACTACACCGCCAGCGGCACAGAGGCAGCCGGGTGTAGGATGCCGTCTTGGCTAAAGCTGCAGATTTGGTCGAGGATCCCTCGAGGTCTTTCAGCAGTTGATGATGCGGATGGGGTCTTTGGGAGTCGTTGTCTTGTGACCGCAAGCGTTTGGAGACAGAGTCGGTCAGACGGTCGCAGTTGGTTTTTCTGGACCGCTTCCGTTACGGAGTCAGTCAGGGTGATGCCTTCAGTCGTGGTTGAGGGGACCTTTCAGCTGTTGGCTGCAGATTTGGTTTAGAAGCTTGAAGAGGTTCGGGGGACACTAGGATCCAGGCTAGGATCACCGGGGGGACCTCCCGAGGATATTGGGGCACTCAGGCTCGGGTCCCGGGAGCGGAGTGTTGGAGACTCATGGAATCGGCTGGAGTCAGAGTCGGTCAGTTTTGAGCAAGTCTGGTGCTCACGGGAGACAGAGTCTGTTTGGTTGCGAAGGCATTGCAGGAAACACCGAGGTTCTGCAGGAGGAGTCTGTGGTTGGGACAGGCCAGTAGGGCTGGGGCCAAGTCAGTGGGTGTCCTCATCTTCCTTTCTCTGCGAGCTGTTCGGTCCTTCTTCCTCTGGTTTCTTCTTGTTGACTCTGATCTGAAGAGGCAATGTTCAGGGTTGCCCCTAAATACTAAATTTAGGGGCATTACAGGTAGGTACAGGTCAGGACCAATGGGTCCCTTCCTTGGAACACCCTCTATTATTCCACTTTCCAGTGGGAGGGGGTCATATGCCTCACTTTGGTTGGCTGGGTCCCCCCATCTGCAAGATGGCGGGGACTGAGAGTTGTGCTTCACCTTGCCTCTCCCACCTGAGGGGTGGGGTTGGCAAAGGTGGGCACACCTCTCCTAACTTGATTTTCCCGCTAATTTTACAACCCAAGTGGGGGTCAGAACCAATGGGAGCCAGTTGCTGGGAGCAGAAAATGGCTGGGGTAGCTCACAAAGGAAGCAAGCCTTTGAAGCTTTCCCTTCGTGGACCCTGCCCATCCTGGGGGAGGAGTCTTGGCACCTCATCCCAGGATGTGCTTTATTTCAGGACCCAGAGAGCAGCAGGCTCTCGACCCACGGGTCCAGAAACATGTCTGGTGGTGGCAGCTGGCGAGCAGCCACTCAGCCAGGACACTAGTGTTAGGTCGTTTTTCTGGGGGCATCTCTAAGATGACCTCTCAGTGCATTTTTCATTAAATCCCCCACTGGCATCAGTGTGGATTTAATGTGACGAGAAGTTTGATACAAAACGTCCCAGTTTTCAGTAAGGCGATTATGGTGCTGTGGAGTTCATAATGACAACCTCCCATACCATATACTCTTAATGGCATTACTGCACTTACAATGTCCAAGAATTGACTTAGACACTGAAGCGGTACAGGGCTCATGCACCTGTACCCTCACCACTGTCAAGTCAAGTTAATTAATGCTTGATTAATTAAAACCATTGCATATACAAAATATATAAAATGCTTAATTGAACGGATTAAAATTTGTTAAAAAGTCCTTATTTTTTAATTAGAGTAGGTGTGATTGAGAGGACCCGCCGGAGAATGTCTCTTGTTTCATTCGCTTCTTGTTATCAGCTGCATTTGTTGGTATATGCAGGCGCTTCTCTACTGTATTAAGGAGTTTTGTGAAATGGTAGATCAGTTGTGTAGAATCCGATTTGAAGCAGGCGAGCTCCACCTGTCTGCAGGTACGGATCCCTGCTTGATTGAAGAGGGGACAAAGTAGTAAACGTCTTTCTTTGCCCATTCTTGGGCAAATGCAGATTATATTTACGATATCTTCCGGTCCTTGATTGCATAGACGGCAGGTATTATTGCCGGGCATCCTCTTGCAAGGTGGAAGGTGTGGCAGAATTGGCATTGAGCCCAGCCGATACTTTAAGTATTTCTCCTTCAGCATGATGTTGATCCCCGCAATCAGGTATGATTGTGGTTTAGCTGCAATATAGTCATTGAGTACAAGCCAGCTGTGGGCCCTTTTTGCCAGTGCCGCCTTGTCTTCTACGGTTGACAGCGCTTTGATCAATTTAGAGACCACTTTCTTAAAACTGGTATGTGTCGCCAATGATTCCCATGCAATTTCCAGCCCTAGCTGTTTTAGGGAGTCTCTGAGGTATACTGCAGTTGGCATTGTTCCATTTTGTTTCAGTTCGGCCCAGGGATACCAATTCAGTGTGTTTTCCTGTGCTCCTCTGATTTTGTGCCAGCATTTTATGTAGACCCCCCCCCTTCTGGCCAGGGTCTGTTTTTGGAGCCCGAACTCTAACCTTATTTTTGCAGGAGAGGTGCATTTTGGGATGCGGAAAATTGCTCTATATGTCCCCGGTAGTTATTCTTTCCACAGTAATTGTGTATCTTCCTCGCATTGCCTCACTCCCATATGTTATTGTAGGAATGAGCTTCGTTTGAATGACCTCGAGTAGAGGTTTCAGTGAAGGCCCGCAGAGTGATTTTTTAGGACTTCATGGCGAAGGTTATGGTGTTTCCTTTCCGTCGTAGTGCTTTTTTCTGAGGGTTGAAAGAGCCTTTGTTGTCAATCAGGACTCCTAGATATTTATATTCCTTTGCCAGTTCTAGTTGTTGTGTATCCAGGCACCATTGGAATGTTTTCTTCTTTTTAAAGGTTTATTGCCATTGTTTTTGTCTTCCTAAGTTTATTCTCTGTGCATTTTCTTGAGAGTATTCTTGTGTTACGTTTAATAGATGTTGTAGACCGATTGGGGTTCGGCTTACTAACACTAGGTCATCGGCACACTGGAATAGTGCACCCAGCTAGAGGGGTGGCTAACCTATGCCAGGGCAGTGGTTTGTAGGCATGGCACACAGGGATGTGTGCCATGTCGACTCGACTTTGTTCTGCACCAAAACACGCAGCCTGCAATGGCAGTGTGTGTGTGTGTATGAAGGTACAGGGCCTCTAAGGCTGACACAATAAGTGCTGCATCCCTTAGAGGCCTTCCCTCGTCACAATGCCCTTGGTGCCTAGGGTACCCTTTACAAGGGACTCACATGTGGCCAGAGAGTTGCCAATTGGGTTTTGCAACAGTACAGTTTAGGGAAAGAACATAGGCTCTGGGTACCTGGTTGGCAGGATCCCAGGGCACATTCAGTCAAAGTACATCAACATTAGGCAAAAAGTGGGGGGCAACCATGCAAAAAAGGGGCACTTTCCTACACACCCCCCCACCAAACGAAAGAGGATGAGACTATCCTTTCCCTAGAGAGTTTTCATTGTCTAAGTGGCAGATCCTGGAAAATCCATCTGCATTGGCATGGGCGGACCCAGGTCTATGTTCCACTGTAAAGTCCATTCCCTGTAGGGAGATGGGCCACCTCAAAAGTTTAGGATTTTCACCTGTCATTTGCATTAGCCATTGAGAGGTCTGTGGTCAGTTTGAACTGTGAAGTGAGTACCAAACAAGTATGATCTCAACTTCTTCAGGGACCAAACCACAGCAAAAGCCTCCCTCTCAATGGCACACAAACGCTGCTCCCTGGGGAGTAACATCCTGGTTATAAAAGCAACAGGCTGGTCTTGGCCTTCATCATTGGTCTGGGATAGGACCACTCCTATCCCTAGCTCAGAGGCATCAGTCTTCACAATGAACTGCTTGGTATAGTCTGGAGCTTTGAGAATTGATGCCTTTCAGAGTGTCAAAAGCCTTTTGACAGCTAACTGTCCAGTTTACCTTTTTGGGCATATTCTTGGAGATGAGTTCTGCGAGGGGTGTCACAATAGATCCATACCCTTTCACAAACCTCCTGTAGTATCCAGTCAAGACAAGGAATGCCCTGACTTGAGTCTGGGTTGTTGGAGCCTCCCAGTCCAGGATAGCCTGAATCTTGGGTTGTAAGGGTTGCACTTGGCCTCCACCAACAAGATGGCCCAAGTATACAACTGTTCCCTGCCCTATCTGGCATTTGGATGCCTTGATAGTTTGGCCTGTAGTTTGCAGGGCTTTTAAAACCTTCCCCAGGTGGATCAGGTGATCCTGCCAGGTGACAGCAACATCGCCAAGATATGCAGCACTAAAGGCCTCAAATCCAGCAAGGACTTGGTTCACCAACCTTTGGAAGGTGGCAGGGGCATTCTTTAAACCAAAACACATAACAGTAAACTGATAGTGCCCATCAGGTGTGGAGAATGCTGTCTTTTCTTTGGCTCCTTGGGTCATGCCAATCTGCCAGTACCCTGCAGTTAAGTCAAAGATACTAAGAAATTTGTCTGCACCCAATTTGTCTATCAACTCATCAGTTCTTGGTATAGGGTGAGCATCTGTATTGCTGACAGAGTTGAGTCCTCTATAGTCCACACAAAACCTAATTTCTCTCTTTCCACCCTCCATCTTTGGGGCTGTAAGAGAGGAGGTCAGGGAGAGGTTCACTCTCTGTCTCCTGATCCTCATCAGTAACCATCAGCATGGTTATGTCAGCCTTGTCATGGAAAAGCTTTAGGCGGTTCACATGGATCACCCTTTTGGGGGTCCTGCGTGTGCCCAGTCCTACCAAGTAGGTGACCTCACTTTTCTTTTCTAAGAAGCGTTAAGGGGCACTTAAGTTGTCCTGGAGTGCCCTTGGTGCCACAAGCTCCAAAACCCACACCTTTTGCCCTGGTTGGAATTCCACAAGTGCAGCTTTTTGGTCATACAAGTGCTTCTGGAGCTCCTGGCTGGCCTCAAGATTTTTGGGAACTTTTACCATGTACTGTGCCAATCTGGACCTTAGGCCTAGTACATAGTCCACAATATCCTGGTTGGGTTCTTGGACAGGCTTCTACCAACCCTCTTTAACAAGACAGAGTGGTCCCCTAACATGATGGCCAAACAGAAGTTCAAAGGGGGCAACCCTACTCCCTTCTGCGGCACCTCTCTGTAGGCGAAAAGCAAGCATGGCAAGAGGACATCCCATCACCTTTTGAGTTTTTCAGGGAGCCCCATGATCATGCCCTTCAATATCTCGTTGAACCTTTCAACAAGACCATTGGCTTATGGGTGATAGGGTGTAGTAAACTTGTACTGCCCTCCACACTCTTTCCACATGTGTTTGAGGTATGCAGACATGAAGTTTGGCCTCTGTCTGACACCACCTCCTTAGGAAACCCTACCCTGGTAAAGACACAAATGAGGGCCTTGGCTACTGCAAGAGCTGTAGTAGTCCTAAGGAGAATTGCCTCAGGATACCTGGTGGCATGATCCACTCCCACCAGTATAAATTTGTTTTCTCATGCTGTGGGTGGATCCAGTGGACCCACTATGTCCACACCTACCCTTTCAAAGGGAACCCCAACCACTGGTAGTGGAATTAAGGGGGCCTTTGAGTATCCACCTGTTTTGCCACTGGCTTGACAGGTGACACAGGAGCTGACAAATACTTTACTTTCTGAGACATCAGGGGCAGTAAAAGTGGCTAACTAGCCTCTCACAAGTCTTGGTCTGGCCAAGATGCCCAGCTAGAAGGATATCATGAGCCAAAGTGAGTAAGAACTCTCTGTACATCTGAGGCACTACCACTCTTCTCGTGGCACCAGGGTTGGGGTTTCAGGCCTCAGTATACAGGAGTCCCTCACCTAATAGGCTCTTTGGGTACCACTGATATCTCCCTTTTCCTGTGAAGCAACTTGCTGCCTCAGGCACAGCTGTTCCCTAGAGGGTCCCCCTGGCCCTATGAGCTCAACCTGGTAAGGGTCAAGTTCCATGGGCTCAGTTCCCTCTGGGGCTTCCAAGTCCTCTCCCTGAGGAGAGGGGTCCTGAGTCTTTTGCTTTTCAGAAGCTGGTTTCCCAGTCTTCTTACCTTTTCTCTTGGAAGGTTGAGCCATTCTTTCAGGCTCCATCACTTCTTCTTCACCCTGCTTTGGGCTCTGTGCTCTAGTCTTGACGCACACAATCTCAGGGATGTCCAGCATTGCTGCATGGGTTTTCAATTCTACCTCAGCCCATGCTTAGGTCTCCCAGTCATTTCCAAGCAGACAGGCAGCTGGAAGCTTTGGAGAGACCACTACCTGTTTCAGGCCAGTAACCCCCTCCCCCAGTCTAATGTCATAATAGCCATGGCATGGCTAGTAGTAACACTGTCAGCATTGGTGACTGGATAAGATTTTCCAATCAGGTATTGCTCTGGGAGAACCAGTGTGTCTCTCACCATGGTTATACAGGCACCTGTATCCTGCACGGCTTCTATTCTAGTCCCATTTACCCAGGGGTATTGTAAATATTTCTTTACGTTGGGAGGCCACACAGCTAAAGTGGCAAACTCAACTTCACCCGCAGTGACTAGAACTGCTTCAGTGTGAACCCTGATTTGCTCTGGGCACACTGTTGATCCCATCTGGAGATAAGCTACAGCAGTACTACCTGGAGGAGGACTGTGAGCTTCTTGTTAGGACAAGTAGCATCTCCAGTTAAGTGTCCCAACTTCTTACAGTTGAAACAGCAGGCCTTCTGGGGATCAAAGTTCTTCCCTTTGTACCTATCATTGGACTGGGAAGAGTTTTGGGACCCACCCCCCTGAGCAGGTTTTTGGGGCCCTTTAGAAGACTCTGTCTTTCTGTCTTTGGGGTTCTCACCCCCTTTCCCCTGGGCAGATTTTATAACCCCTTTCTTTTGGTCACCCCCAGTAGTTGTTTTGGTTACCCCAGTCTTGACCCAGTGGTCTGCCTTCTTTCCCAATTCTTGGGTAGAAATTGGACCAAAGTCTACCAGATGTTGATGTAACTTTTCATTAGTGCAATTACTCAACATATGTTCTTTCATGAAAAGATTGTAAAGTCCATTGAAATTATGCACATAGTTTCCAGTTAACCATCCATCTAGTGTCTTAACTGAGTAGTCAACGAAGTCAATCCAGGATTGGTTTTGGGTTTTGTAAGCCCCCCTTGAATCTAATTCCATATTCCTCAGTTGTGAGTCCAAAGTCCTCAATCAGGGTGTTCTTCATGAAGTCATAAGACCAAGCAGCTGTCCCTGCAAGGATCAGGAGTCTGTTCCTGCAGTTACCAGTGAACAGTTCCCAAGGAGTACCCCCCAGTGTAACTTCCTCACTTTCCTCATTTCACAAGCCCTCTCAAAAGCTGTGAACCATTTGGTGATGGCATGACCATCCTCAAATTTGGGGACAATCCCTTTGGGGATTTTGGGATCATAAGACTGCTCTCTATCCCTATTTATTAAGTTGCTGCCACCATTGATGGGGGCTAAGCCCATCTCTGCTCTTTCTTTTTCCAGAGCCCGGAGTCTGGTCTCTAGATCTAATCTTTTCGTCAACCTCACTAAGAGGTTGGTCTCCTCATTGAGGCTGTCCTCGATGGACCCAGAAGCACCTGACTCACCTGTGTACGAGATAGGTGCTGTGAGTTGTATTTTTGGAGTCAGGGGCACAGGGACCCTGTACTCCCTAGGACGTGAGGAGGGTTGGAAGGTTTCCTCATTCCCTCCATCCTCTTCCTCATCTGAGAAATCTTCACCTTGTTCAGAGGGGTGGTCCTTAGCATACCCTGCCAACAGCTCCTGGAGCCTTTGTTTGGCGGTTTGGGACCCCATGGTAATGTTTTTTAAGCTTACATAGAGACCTTAACTCCTTAAATGCTAAATGGAGATAAGAGGTGAGGTCGAGCTCCTCAACCATATTCTCAATGTCATTAGTTATTTTTTCACTAATATCTGGTTTCTTGTTAAAAGACATTCTTCAAAAAGGTTTCTAATCCTACTACCCCTAACCATAGTGAGTTTTTATTTTTCTAAAATTCTAAAGGGACTTAACCAATGCCCTAACAAGACTTTTAGTAAAATTTGTCAATTAAACAAATCAGAATTTCTAAAGAAAATTTAGGAGTTCTGCCATGTGATTAGGTGTTGACCAAGTCAGTCCAACAAATGCAAAGTTGTATATCCCACCACTGATCCACCAATGTAGGAAGCTGCCTCTGTATATACTATACCAAAGTGAGGTATAGTGTGCACACAGTCCAGTGGATCCCCAAAGGTAGGCAGAGGTTAAAGTGGATAGTACCTTACTCTCTATTTGTGGTAGTGGGGGGCAACAGTAAGGCCTTATCAGAGGGTAGTACTAAGCATTTATTGCACACGCTCAGGCATGAAATGATTTCACACACTCAAGGACTTAACTCTGACCAATTTTCTAGAACCAAGCCAGCCCTGGTACAGGGAAGTATAAAAATACTTTGCAAGAATATGCAGTTTAAATACAGTTTGAATGCAGTAGAATGCAAAGAATTGGTTACAGAATAATTACTTTGTACTTGTAAATAGTCAGAATTACTTTTCAGTTACATTTTTACACAGCCAGGTATCTCTAGATATTAGGCCAGTGCATTTCATAGAACAGGGAAAAAGGAGGTAATGCATTTTGCAATATCAGTGCAGGTTTGCAATATTACTCATGATACACATTTAGTCCTGGAAGAACAGAACTAGTTTTACGGGTCCATTGGTAGGATTCAGTCAGATGGGCACTCGAGTCGTACCACCAGCAGCACAGAGGCAGCTGGGTGCAGAGTACAGGGACCACACGTTAGCCAGAGGTCAAAGCACGGTCGTGGGCTTGGGGACTGCGGTGAGCAGGCCACCAGTTTGGGAAAACAAGAGCCTCTGGGGTCGAGGTCAGCACGGTATTGCCCAATGGCCAACTCAAGAACTACACCGTTAACGGCACAGAGGCTGCTTGGTGTAGGATGCGATCTTGGCTGAAGCTGCAGATTTGGTAGAGGATCTCTCGGGGTCGGTCAGCGGCTGATGAGGCGAATGGGGTCTTTGGGAGTGGTCGTCTTAGGGGACACTGGGATCCAGGCTAGGATCGCTGGGGGGACCCACGGAGGATATTGGGTCATTCGGGCTCTGGCTCGGGGCGCCGGGAGCCGAGTGTTGGAGACTCACTGTCACACCGAGGTTCTGCAGGAGGAGTCTGAGGTTGGGACAGGCCGGTAGGGCTGGGGCCAAGTCAGTGGGTGTCCTCCTCTTCCTTTCTCTGCCCGGCTGTTCGGTCCTTCTTCCTCTGGTTTCTTCTTGTTCAGTGTTGCCCCTAAATACTAAATATAGGGGCATTACATGTAGGTATAATTTGGGACCAATGGGTCCCTTCCTTGGGGTGAATAAACCCCCTATTATGCCACTCTCCAGTGGAAGGGGGGCATACGCCGCACTTTGGTTGGCTGGGTCCCCCCATCTGCGAGATGGCAGGGACAGAGAGGTGTGCTTCACCTCGCCTCTCCCACCTGAGGGGTGGAGTTGGCAAAGGTGGGCACATCTCTCCTCCTAACTTGATTTTCCCGCCAATTCTACCACCCAAGTGGGGGTCAGAACCAATGGGAGCCAGTTGCTGGGAGCAGCAAATGGCTAGGGTAGCTCACAAAGGCGGCAAGCCTTTGAAGCTTTCCCTTCGTGGACCTTGCCCATCCTGGGGGAGGAGGCTTGGCACCGCCGCCGCAAGACTGGTCCTCAACCTGCCAAAACACTGCCACATCTCCCAGCACCTGCGCACACTCCACTAGCTCCCTGTCGAGGCGAGAATCACCTTCAAGATGCTCACCCACGCACACAAGGCCCTCCACGGCACCGGACCAGCATACCTGAACAGCCGACTCAAATTCCACGCAGCCCAAAGGACCCTACGATCAGCCCAGCTCTCCTACGCCGTCGTCCCCCGCACCAGAAAGACCAGATCGGGAGGCCGCTCCTTCTCCTTCCTCGCGGCCAAAGCATGGAACGCCCTTCCGCTCCATCTCAGACAGACAACATCGCTCCCCATCTTCGCAAGAAACCTCAAAACCTGGCTCTTCGACAGACCCCCTCCTTGATGGATGGAACCTGCACCCCCCACCCCTAGCGCCTTGAGACCCTTACGGGTGAGTAGTCGTGATTTAACAAACCCTTGATTGATTGATTGATTGATCCCAGGATGTGCTTTGTTTCAGGACCCCGAGAGCAACAGGCTCTTGACCCGAGGGTCCAGAAACATATCTGGTGGTGGCAGCTGGCGAGCAGCCACTCAGCCAGGACACTAGAGTTAGGTTGTTTTTCATTAAAGCCCCCACTGGCATCAGTGTGGGTTTGATGTGCTGGGAAGTTTGATACCAAACTTCCCAGTTTTCAGTACGTCCATTATGGTGCTGTGGAGTGCGTAATGACAACCTCCCATACCATATACTCTTTATTTTTTTTTATTTTTTTTAAAACAGAATTTTATTGATTTTCTGGAAACAATACAAGCAACATCATGGACATCAGAATATTACAGTTGGGGAGGCAATATGCACTTCAATCATGACCATCAATATTCCTGTGATCCTCCCAGTGAGCTACGATGGAAGAGTCTCGCCAGGGCCCCAAGAAGCACCCTATTAAATCCCCATCAGCCCCCCATGGAAGCCCAACTCACATCTTCGTTCACTACCCTGCCTGTTGCAGTCCGAAGGGCAGAGTCAGACAAAACCCTCTAACTTCCCAGCCCGCCCCCTTAACCCTTACCCACCCCAACAATACCTCCCTCCCCTCCCGCCCCCCCAAGCATGCCGCTAGCCACTAATATACTCAAGGGGCCCACCAGACCCCCTGCACCACCCATCAAAATCCTTGCCTTGCTTGTCTTCACCCAGGGTAGACCGCAAACACTGGGGGAGGACCTGTGCAAGACCCTCAGCTACCTCATCATGCCTCTCCCATCGCAAGCGTCAGCCACTTCAGGTAACCTGTACACCCTCCCTCTCAGCAAGGGGACCCTCCTCGCCTCCAGGGGGTGCTTAGTCAGCTCCACAAGTGCCACCCACGCCCGAGCCATATCCAATGTTTTCTCGTTCTCGTTACGCCTAGCCATACCCATCCTGTAATTCCCTTCACTCTCCGCCCACTTCACAAGTTCCCTTCGCCAGCGCACAAGAGCGGGTCCCTGCCTTGCCTTCCAATGTGTAGTAAGTTCTCGTTTTGCCAGGACTAACCCCAGATCAATGAACCTGCTGGTGACTTTGGTTTTAGCAGTATGCGGAAACTCATGTAGCAAGCAAACCCTTGGTGTCAGAGCTATCTCCCTCTCCGTCACAGTCGCCAAGGTAGTTGTCACCCCCCGCCAGTAGTCCCCCAAATGCGGGCAGTCCCAAAACATGTGAAGAAACCTCGCCCCCTCTAGCGCACACCGAGGGCAAGCTGCCGACGTCCCAAAATAGTCATTGATTCTACCAGGCGTTAAGTATGCCCTATGTAAGACATAGAATTGAATTAGCTGAAAGCGAGCGTTCCGAGTGCTCTTCCACGCCCTCTCTACCACCGCCCCCAAGATTTTTCCTCAATGGGTTCCCCCAAGTCCGCCTCCCATTTGAGTCGCAACGCCTCCAGGGGCTGGCGCAAGTCCTGGGTGATTCGCCGATAGAGACAAGTTACCGCTTTAAAGGTTCCCGCTGCCAGCACTACATACTGGCAGGGGAGGAAAGTGTCCGGTTCTATTAACCCTTTCCGCCAGTGCCTCCGGACAGCCGCCGACAGGGCCGCATGAAACAGGAAGTCCCCCCGGGGAAGATCATGGCGCTCCATGAGACTATTAAAAGGTAGGAGGTTGCCGTCTTCGTAGAGGTCCCCAATGTGATAACTCCTGCCTCCTCCCAGGATTGCAGCTTACTCCAGTCACCCCCGTGCGGCAGCACCTCACACATACGCAGCGGGATCTCTGGTGCATACGGGATCCTGATGTGCATCCTCCTAGCCATGCGCGCCCAGCACCGCTGTACCACTCGCAAATCTGCCGGCACTGCTTCACCTCTCAATGGTATCCGCAGAAGGACACAAGACAATAGCCGCCAACTCGGACCCGACCCCCCAGGTCTTCCGGGTGCCTGATATGGCCCGCCACCCATTTCGTGAACCATTGGAGCTGTGCAGCATAGTAATAGGCCTCAAAGTCTGGCAACGCGAAGCCCCCCTCTGCCCTAGGTCGTTGCATGGTACTTAGGGCAACCCTCCTTCTCCCAGCCCCCCACAGGAACCCTGTGATTAATGAGTTAAGCTGCGCAAAGAACTTACCCGGGATCCAGACAGGGAGCGTCCCGAAGCAATAGAGGAACCTCGGCAGCGTGACCATCTTCACTAAAGCCACCCTTCCCGCGACGGATAGTGGAAGAGTCCCCCAAAAGTCGAAACAAGTCTTAGCGCTACGCAACGCTCGTCCCACATTGCCCTCCAGCAGGTCATCATGATCGTGATAAATCCGTGTCCCCAGGTAAGTCAAACAGCGGGATTCCCATGGGACGCCTCCCGCACTCTGTCGGTCCGGCCTGTCCGCCGCGGTGGGGAACAGACATGATTTGGACCAATTCACGCGGAGCCCCGCTATTCTCCCCAAGGTCTCTAACAATTCTTTCGCTCCTTGAAGCGCATCCCCAGAGTTCGGCAGAAACAGGAGGAGATCATCCGCATACAAGGCTATATGTTGCACCTGTCCCTCCACCAGCAACCCAGGGTAAAACCTCCCCATCCTGGCATGAGCAGCCATGGGCTCCATCGCCAGGGCAAATAGCAGAGGGGACAACGGGCATCCCTGTCTCGTCCCCCGTGCAACCCCACAAGCAGCAGAGATTAAGCCCCCTGTCTTGACTCTAGCCGTGGAAGCACTGTACAGCAGCGTTGTCCACCGTATGAAACCCTCCCCCAGGCCAAACTCCCGCAGCACATTGAAAAGGTAAGGCCACTCCAAGCTATCAAAGGCCTTCTCAATATCGACCGCAAAAATGCAAGCTTCTTCTGTATCATATGTATCAGACCCCAAGATATGCACAAGTCTGCGAACATTCATTGCAGTATTCCGGGTGGGAATAAACCCGGCCTGATCCTTGTGAACCAGCGCCGCCATATGGGGCATCAAACGACCCGCCAGTACCCGGCTTAAGATCTTATAATCTAGGTTTAGCATCGCAAGGGGTCTGTACGAGGAGCGGTCCCAAGCGGGTTTGTTCGGCTTGAGGAGAGGGACTATGATGGCTTCGCGCGTAGAGGCAGGGAGGACACCCTCCTGGCGTGCTCTATTGTACAGCGTCACCAGATAGGGAACCAGAACCTCAGCATAGGCCGCATAGAATTCCACTGGCAGCCCATCTGTGCCCGGCGTTTTATTCCTGGCCATGCGCTTTATAGCACAACGGACTTCACCCGCCTCGATGTCCCTACCCAGGGCTGCAACCTCCCCAGGGTCAACTTTAGGGAGGTCTGCCCCCAGCAGAAACCCCTCATCTCCAGGAAGTCCGGGGCCCACCCTGCTCCGGTACAGCTCAGTATAGTACTGCAAAAATTGTTCATTAATACCCCGCTGGGTATAGAACACCTCATCTCCCTGGCCTCTCAAGTCTAAAATTACTGTCCCTCTGCGCGCCGGGTTGGCCAGCCATGCTAGCAATGCCCCAGATTTGTCACATTCCGCATGTGCCCTGTCTGTATAAGCCTTATAATCGAAGCAGCGCAATCGCTCGAGCTGGACCGCTAGCTCCTCTCGGGCCGCAAGCAACTCATCATGCCTGTCCGGACACTCCGGGCGCTCCTGTTCCAACCCGCGCAGTTGCTGTTCCGCCTTTGACACATCCTGCAGCAGTACTCTTCGAACTCCCACCACTTCTCCTATACAGCGCCCCCTAACCACAGATTTAAAAGCATCCCATTCCACCATTGGAGAAGATGCTGTATTGACATTATCCCTAAAATAGCCTTCAATGGCCGAGCCCAGCGCAGCCCTAAACACCGGGTCTTCCAACGTGTCTGGCCTGAGCCGCCATGTGGGAATAGCAGGACGATCTCGTAACCAATGTAAGACCACCAGCAGAGGGTTATGATCAGATGACGTTCTAGCCAAATATTCACTATGCACCATCCCCCCATGTACGTCCGGAGAGCAAAGGACCGAATCCAACCTAACATGCAGATCATGCAGTGCCGAGAAGTACGAGTAGTCCCTGTCAGTCGGGTGATGCGCCCTCCATGTATCGGTTAGTCCCCACTGTTGTTGCCAAGCCCGCCGCATCGCAGCCAGCCTGTGCACCAGGGCGTCTACAAGGGGGGATGGGAGCGGTCCAACGCGACGTCCGCGATACAGTTAAAGTCACCCCCAGGAGCACAGATCCCACCAACATTGGTGCGAGCTTCCGGGAAAGATGCGCAAAAAATGAGGCTTGATCAGCATTAGGGGCATATATACTCCCTAGGACAATGTCTCTACCGTCTAAGCGCCCCGTCACGACGACATATCTACCCTCAGGGTCAATCAACTGCCCAGTGCTTTGGAACGGGACTCCAGCTCTTATCCAGATAAGTGCACCCCGCGCAAACGCCGAGTATGTTGTGCAGAACACCTGCCCTCGCCATCTGCGTTGCAAAGCTAACCCCTCTTGCTTAGTTAAATGCGTCTCCTGAAGAAGCGCAATCTGCACTCCTCTCCGTCTAAGATAGGCATGGATCTTATGGCGACGTGTCATAGTATGCATCCCCCTAATATTCCAGGATAAACACCTGATACCTACGGCGGTTCCCATGGCGCAGTTGTATGCATCCTGCCCTCCATATCCCCCCAGCGGCATGCTTGGTCCCAGGAACACCCACCCCCCAACATCCCAGTACCCCCAACTCCCACTCCCCAGGACAGGTTCCCTTGAACTAGTTCCCATCCAAACTGATACAACCACAACTGTGTACAAAGGGGGTAGTGTGACGACCCTATGGGACCCAAAGCCCCTCCCGGCTCTCCCCCGTTCTGTACCATATGAGGATCCCCATTAAGACTGAGCAATTGGCGCCATCCCTCTCCATCTGCAGACCAAACCCCCTACAGCGACCAAGCCCGGAGCCAGCCACAATCTATCCCATTCCACCATCACCTGTCGAATCAGCCAAGCAAGTCCGCCGTGCGTGGAGTGACCACCGGCATCTCAGAATCAGAGTCCCCGTTCGTGCTTCCAGGCAGAGATGTTCCAGAACTGCCCAGCGCTCGGTTATTGGAATCAGAGCTCGGGCTGAGCCCACCTTGGCTGATCTCTGCAACCGCCTGCACAGCTCTGTCTCGCTCCAGCCGTTGATCTGGTAGCAAAGATGGCCTCCGCGGGCTCACGCGCTCAGGTGATCCCTTCTCTCCGTTGCTTGCCGCAGGGGTCCGGCGCGTCTCTAGCCACTGCCATCCATCCTGCGGGGTACTGAAGAAGAGCGTATCAGCACCGTCCACCACTCGTAGGCGCGCTGGAAAGAACATGGCGTATGAGATGTGAAATTGGCGCAATTTCCGCTTTAGAGCAATGAAAGAGGCCCGCTGCTTCTGGACCTCCCTAGTATAGTCCGGGAATATCATCACCTTGGAGTTTTCGATTTGCAGTTGTTGCTTCCCCCTGGCCTGCTGCAGAAGGTGATCCCTGTCCCGATAATGCAATAGTCTCACCACGAACGGCCGTGGTGGCGCTCCCGGCTTGGGAGGTCGAGCCGGGACCCTGTGGGCTCTCTCAAGGGCAAAAACGGGGACAGTCCCTCCGGGGCAACCTCCGTCCGGAGCCACTCTTCCAAATATCGAACCGCGTCGTCTCCCTCTGCTCGTTCTGGAACCCCCACCACGCGGAGATTATCTCCTGCGGGAGCGCCCTTCACTGTCCTCTGCTCTCATCTCCAAGACCCGAACTTTGTCCTCCACCTGCTTCAAGGAGCGCTGCAAGGTGGCCACCACCTCCGGGACCCCCTCTAGTACTTTCTCGGTCACTTTCACTCGCTCCTTCAGTTTCCTGTGGTCATCCTTGAGCAGAGTAAGGTCCACTCCAATGGCGTCAATCTTCGTCTCAAGGGCCTCCCTGGACGAGGTGATGGCCTGCATTATATCGACCAGCGTAGGACCTCCCGGGCCTGCTGTGTTGGCGCGCTCCGTCACCTCATCCTCGTCGTCAGTCTGCTGCCCTGCTCCCTCCACCTGAAGGGCCGCGTAGCCCTTCCTCCTGGATACTCGCCCCATCTCGGCAGGTCACCAAAGACTGCGGAATACCCCACCAAAATCAGAGTCACTCCCGTACCGGTATTAACTCCGCGCTGGGGCAGCCTCTGCCAGCAAGCGGGCTACCTCAGCAAGGTTGGGCCCCACATTCCCGTCCTCAGAGCTGCCCACGGGCCTCAGTGCATCCAGCTGGGTCACAGTTCAGTGCGCCTCCGCCAGCACCCAAGTCGTACCTCCTTCAATGCACTCGCTTCGGTCCAGTGGGCCACAAGAGGTCGCGCGGCGCCCCTCCAGCACCAATATCAGCGACACACCAGCATGGTTCCGCTCTTCACCCAGGACCCCGCAGCAGAGGGCCCCAACCACAGGCGCGCACCCAGTACAATAGCGCCCAGCCGCAAATATAATAGACCAGAGGTTCTCGCCCGGGCCGATGTCCCCCAGCAACCAAGAAAGGTCAGCTAGCTCCCTCTCGCTGTGTCTCGCTCTCCACAGGCCGCACCGCACGGGCCCTCCAGTCACCTCCGCGTAGGAGGGAGGCAGAGCGGGTGCCCCGCTTTCAAGTAGCCCAGCGCGCACTCACCAAGGTACGGCAGTCTGGGGCAGTCTCTTCCTCCTCGACGATCCCCGCCGATCCGGACCTCCCCAATCAGCCTCAAATGCCTCCGCAGCGCAGGTAGGTCTCACGCATCGCCTGTTGTTCCAACTCTACCCCGCCGGGGTACCAGGCCCCCGCACAAAGTGCCGCTTACAGGCCTGACGGGAACCAGGCGGATCCGATCGCCTCACTCCTCCGTTGATGTCAGGCAAGTCAGGTCCAGTTCGCCAGCCTCTGGGGGTCAGTGGGACTTAGAAGCACCCCAGAGCCGCTAGCTCAGCGTTTCAGGATCAGCGGGCAGCAGGCTCCGGTCGCCCGCACCCTTGGCAGGCAGCTCAGTCAAATCAGCGGGCCGCTATTTTGGGATCCGCAACGGTGCCCAATCCAGTTCTGCCCACCACTTCGCCAATTTCCCACAGCTGTGGGCAACCGCAGACCCTCCCTCCGAGATCGGGTTCAAAGAGCCTCACCGTCGTTCCGGCAGAAATCGCCAGGCACAGCTCAGTGCGACCCACGTCGGTTCCCGCGACCGATGGCAGCCGCCATCTTAGGTCGCCACAGGGGGAGTGCGAGCAGTGCGAGAAAGTGGAGTTTTCTCCGTCACTCAGCCTCCCAGGTCTTCGCCAGTTCACCCCCTGGGCACCCGGTGCTCCGACGCGATATGGCCGAGCAGGGGCCTCTTCAGGGCATCAGGATATCTTTTTATGGAGGGAGGCCACGGAGGAGCTTCAAGGTCCGCTGTCTCCTACATCGGCGCCAAGCCACGCCCCCCCCATACCATATACTCTTTATGGCATCACTGCACTTACAATGTCCAAAAATTGACTTAGACACTGTAGGGGTACAGGGCTCATGCACTTGCACCCTCACCACTGGTATAGTGCACCCAGCTAAAGGGGTGGCTTACCTATGCCAGGGCAGTGGGTAGTAGGCATGGCACACAGGAATGTGTGCCATGTCGACTCTTCACTTTGTTCTGCACCAAAACATGCAGACTCCAATGGCACCGTGTGTGTGCGTGAAGGTACAGGGCCTCTATGGGTGGCACAATAAGTGCTTGTTAGAAATGGGATCTCTAGTTGGCAAGGGCTTGCACCTTTGTCCAAGTAGGGACCCTTCTTCCTAGTCAGGGTAAGGGTGTTACACTCGTGAAGTAACCCCTGCTCACCCTCGTGGTAGCTTGGCACGAGCAGTCAGGCTTAATTCAGAGGCAGTGTGTAAAGCATTTGCACATAACCAACAGTAATACAGTGTAAGCACTACAAACGGACACCACACCAGTTTAGAAAAATAACCAATATTTTATATACTCAAGACAAGACCAATTACGACAAAAATCCACAATACTGTACTTTAAAAATGAATGCTTGATACGGTAACTTCTTCTTTGCAGGAATAGCACAAAAGCAAAGTTCGTACGAGTCGGTAGCTCCGTCCAAGCCTACCGTGATGCTGAAAACCACAGAGTCTAACAGTTCCAGCCGACCGCGTCGATACGGGCCAGCAGAGTCGTGAACAGACTCGGTTACAGTACCTTCTCGTTGTGGCTGGTACGGAGTGTACGAGCCGGTCGGCGTTCATCGCGGTTGCGGTGCAAGACGGAGCGATGCAAGGTGCGGTGTCCCTCGATGCGGTGCAGGCAGCGGCTCGATGAGCGTCGTGCAGACGGAGTCGGTGAGTCCAAGGCGTGCGATGCAGGGTGAGACGATGCTCGATGCGGTGCTGACAGGTTGCGATGCAGGCGACCAAGCCGGAGTGCGGGAGCTGGCGTCGGACAGCAGTGCGAGTCGGAGCGGTGCATCGCAGACGTGCGAGCGGTGCCCCAAATGCGGTACGGTCACGACTCTTGAGCCAGTTGCAGCGACAGCGTCGGTCGGGTCCGGTTGGTTCAGTGAAGCGATGCGATGCGAACTGCGGTGCCCACAGGTCACGGTGCAAGCAGCGGCTCGATGTTGGCGGCGCCGGACGTCGCCCATGGTGAGACCAGGGTTGCGATGCGAAGCGGGGCGATGCGGTCTGCGGTGCAAACAGGTCACCGGCCAGGGATGGATTCGGTTGACGGAGTCGGTTGCGGTTCCCTTCCTCTGTGGCAACGGAAACAGCGCTCCAGAAGCGGTACCCAGAGGCTTGTGAAGTCTTTGTAGTCCCTGAGACTTCTTAACAGGAGGCCAGCTCAGTTTCAGGCCCTTGGAGATACTCAGCACAAGTTTGTAGAAAGTTCAGTCCAGTCCTTTCACTGCCCAAGGCAGAAGCAGCAGCTGCAGGCCAACCCAACAAAGCAACAACACAGCAAAGGGGCAGTACTCCTCCTGACAGCTCTTCCAGCTCTTCGTCTTGGCAGGTTCCTTGATTCCAGCGAGATCTAAATTCATGGGGTCAGGGCCCCAATATTTATATCCCAAATTCCTTTGTTCTCTGAAGGCAGAGAGGCCTTTGCCTAGTCCAAACCAGTTCTGGAGCACTTTGTTGACAAGTCTCCGTCCCTTCTTTCAGTGAGTAGGCCAGGGACATCAGACGCACCACAGGAGGTGGAGCCAGCATTGTGGAGGGAAGGCACTGTCCTATTCAGGGCCCAGGTGCGACCCCTCCCACCCATCTACATGTAGATCTTGCTATTCAGCCCTGTGCTGACTCACCCTGTCTCCTGGCATCCCCCAGCCCCTGTCACTCACACTCCAGACAAGGAATACACAACCTCGCATAGGCAGGCTTGGATGGTTAGACAAGAAAATACCCACTTTCTAAAAGTGGTATTTTCAAACACAGAATGTTAAAACCAACTTCACTAAAAGCTGCATTTTATCATTCTGAGTCCAGGCATACTAAACTCGAATTTCTACCATGTTCCCGGGGTCAGTTAGGATTATAAACTGTAATAATCAAAACTTGCCGTTCTGGCCTAGGGGGAACAGGTAGCCTTGCGATAGTGAAAAACGAACTAGGCTGTAATTCACTATCAGGACATGCCGCACACACCCGGGCATGTCCTACCTTTCGCATACACCGCACCCTGCCCACAGGGGTACCTTGGGCCTACCTTAGGGGTGGCTAACATGTAGCAAAGGGAAGGTTTAGGGACTTGCAAGTGTGTGCACTTGCCAAGTCGACATGGCAGCCCCAGGCTGCGCACAGGCTCTGTGATGGCAAGCCCGAGTTACACTTTACGGTCTGTTTGCGAGGGTGGCACAATCCAGTGCTGCAGCCCACCAACAGCATTTGGTCTATAGGCCCTGGCACTCGCAGTGCACTTTACAAGGGACTGACACATAAACCAAATAGGCCAATCATGGAAACACCAATCCATAACACATTTTATACAGGAGCACTTGCACTTTCCCACTGGACCGCAGTGAGGAAAGTGCGCAGAATCATCACACCAGCAAAAACAGAGTCAAAACCGGGAGGTCAGAAAGCAAAAAGTCAGGGGAAACACGCCAAAAGATGCCAAGTCTAACACATGTCCCCTCCAGCTGAAAGTAGGGAGAACTACCCAACCCCATTGGAGTTCT
The DNA here is from genome assembly GCA_963921515.1 of Calotriton arnoldi. NCBI lineage: Eukaryota > Metazoa > Chordata > Amphibia > Caudata > Salamandridae > Calotriton > Calotriton arnoldi. The sequence continues at coordinate 1,091,444 of CAWUFW010000485.1, read as the reverse complement.
CCTCACTAAGGCGGAAGAACCTGGACAGACCATCTGCGTTGGCGTGTTCTGTACCAGGACGGTGCTCCACCGTAAAGTCCATTCCCTGTAGGGAGATGGACCACCTCAGCAGTTTCGGATTCTCACCCCTCATTTGCATCAACCATCTGAGGGGCCTGTGGTCTGTCTGAACCCGGAAGTGAGTCCCAAACAGGTATGGTCTCAACTTCTTCAGTGCCCAGACCACAGCAAAAGCTTCCCTTTCTATGGCACTCCACCTCTGTTCCCTGGGAAGTAGTCTCCTGCTAAGGAAGACTACAGGCTGATCCAGGCCCTCTTCGCTCAGTTGTGAGAGCACCGCTCCCACACCATGCTCTGAAGCGTCAGTCTGCACGACAAATTCTTTGGAGAAGTCAGGTGCCTTGAGCACGGGCGCCGTGCACATGGCTGCCTTCAGGGCATCAAAAGCTTTCTGGCAGGACTCAGTCCAGATCACTTTCCTGGGCTGCCTCTTAGAGGTCAGCTCTGTTAAGGGGGCAACGATGGTGCCATAGCCCTTAACAAATCTCCTATAATAGCCGGTGAGACCTAAGAAGGCTCTCACCTCTGTCTGGGTCTTGGGGGTTCCTAAGCCAGAATGGTGTCAATCTTGGGCTGTAGGGCGCCACCTGGCCGCTTCCTACCTGGTGTCCCAAGTACACCACAGAACCCTGCCCGATCTGGCACTTACTGGCCTTGATCGTGAGGCCTGCACCTTGCAGAGCCCCCAACACTTTCTCAAGGTGCTGTAAATGTTCTTCCCAGCTGGAACTGAACACAGCAATGTCATCCAGGTAGGCGGCACTGAAATCCTCCAGCCCAGCCAACACCTGATTGACCAACCTCTGAAAGGTGGCAGGGGCATTCTTCAACCCAAAGGGCATCACCCGGAATTGGTAATGACCTTCTGGGGTTGAGAATGCTGATCTCTCCTTGGCCCCATCGGTTAAGGCAATCTGCCAGTACCCAGACGTCAAATCAAACGTGCTGAGGAACCGGGCAGCTCCCAACCGATCAATGAGCTCATCAGCTCTGGGGATGGGGTGCGCGTCAGTCCTGGTGACGGCATTGAGCCCATGGTAGTCCACACAAAACCGGAGTTCTGGAGTGGCACCGGGCGCCGCAGCCTTTGGGACCAAGACCACTGGGCTGGCCCAAGGACTGTGGGAGGGCTCAATCACCCCTAACGCCAACATCTTAGAGACCTCCTCCTTGATGCTGGCTCTGACCCGGTCAGTCAACCTGTAGATCTTGTGCTTTACAGGAGGGCTGTCACCAGTGTCCATGTCATGGGTACACCAGTGAGTAACACCGGGGGTCAGAGAGAACAGTGGGGCGAACTGTCCCAACAACTGGCGACAGTCCCCCTGCTGCTCCTGAGTCAGAGTAGGGGAGAGGATCACACCCTCTACTGACCCATCATGCTCCTTGGTAGACAGGAGGTCAGGAGAGGTTCACTCTCCTCTTCCACCCCATCATCTGTCGCCAAGAGCATACTCACTTCGGACCTCTCGAAGTGGGGCTTGAGGCGGTTCACGTGAAGGACCCTCAAAGGGTTCCTTGGAGCCTGCAAATCCACCAGGTAGGTGACGTCACTTTGCGCTCCTTTACCTCATATGGCCCAGTCCACTTGTCCTGCAAGGCACAAGGTGCCACTGGGGCCATGACCCACACTTTTTGCCCAGGTTGAAATTCGACCAGAGTGGCATTCGGGTCAAACCATCTCTTCATTTCTTCCTGGCTTGCTTCTAGGTTCGCCTGAGCGAGTTTCCTGAAGCGGGCAGTTTGGTTTCTAAAGGCCAGCATGTAGCTAAATACATCCTGGGGAGTTTTCCTGGGAGCTGCCTCCCAGCCTTCCTTTACCAAACTCAGAGGTCCTCTGACAGGGTGGCCATACAGGAGCTCAAAGGGGCTGTACCCAAGAGACTTCTGAGGCACCTCCCTGTACGCAAAGAGTAGGCATGGCAAGAGGACGTCCCACTTACGCCTCATGGGTTCTGTTAGACCCTTGATCATGCCTTTCAAGGTCTGGTTGAATCTCTCCACCAGACCGTTTCCTTGTGGGTGGTAAGGAGTGGTGAACTTGTAGGTTACACCACACTCCTTCCACAGGGATGTCATATACTTGGATATGAAATTGGTCCCCCTATCAGAAACCACCTCTCTGGGGAATCCCACACGGGAAAAGATCCCCATTAACGCCCGGCCCACCACTGGCGCCGTCGTTGTCCTGAGAGGGATTGCCTCCGGGTACCGGGTGGCATGGTCCACCAAGACCAGGATGTACCTGTTGCCCATGGCTGTCTTGGGATCCAGTGGCCCCACAATATCCATCCCTACCCTTTCAAAGGGTGTTCCAACAACTGGAAAAGGTTGGAGAGGAGCTTTGACCTTCCTCCCACTCTTACCACTTGCCTGGCAAGTTTGGCAAGACCTACAGTGTGCATCTGACTGCCTTCGCATTTGGGGCCAAAAGAAGTGGGTGACAAGCCTGTCAAAGGTCTTGTCCTGCCCCAAATGTCCTGCCAAAGGCACGTCATGAGCCAGACCCAGTAGGAAGGTCCTGAAGCGCTGGGGTACCACCAGCACACGGGCTGACCCAGGCTCAGCAACCTTAGGCTCACTGTATAGGAGACCACTCTCCCAGTAAATCAGATGTGACCCGGACTGATTACCAGCTGCCTGGTCTGCAGCCTGCCGCCGCAGACCCTCCAGAGTAGGGCACCTGCTCTGCTCCCTGCAGAACTCCTCCTTGGTGGGACCCCTTCTTGCTGCAAATGGGTCAGCTCAGAGATGTCTCCCAGTTCGGCTACCTGCTCCCCTGTAGGCACCGGGCGTCCCCTCGAGGTCCGCTCCTCCCGGTCCGTGGGAACTTCGGGGCCGGTTCTCGCGCCCCTGCCCTTTCTCTTGGCAGGGACTTGGGCCACTGTTTCAGGCTCCAAGTCCTCTTGATCACCCTTTCTGGCTGCCATTGACCGAGTAGACACGCATGCCCATTCTGGCAACCCAAGCATCTCCAAGTGAGACCTGAGCTCAACCTCCTTCCATAAGGACTGCTCCAGGTCGTTTCCTAGCAGACAATCTACAGGCATGGTAGGGCTCACAACCACCCTCAAGGGACCTGAGACCCCCCCATTCAAAGGGAACCTGCGCCACCATACATTGGCGCTCTGAGTTGTCTACAGCAACTACTTGGTGGAATGCTCCTGGGACTACTTGCTTCTCAGACACCAGGTGACACCGGACTGAGGTCACACTGGCTCCAGTATCTCTGAGAGCCTCTACCCTGTTCCCATTGATGGTCACCCAGGTGCTATATTTCTTTGTGTTAGGGGGCACCTGGTTTCCTGGGACCATCTCACTGTCCCCGAGTGAGACAAGGGTCATTTCTGCGGGATCCCCACCCTCCTGTGGGCACCCCTCCTCCCCAAGCGCTACACTAGCCAACACTTTGGACTGTCCACCGTGGGTGGCTGTGTCCCCTTCGGGCACTTGGGGTCCCCCTTAAAGTGACCTACCTGGTCACATGCATAACACTTGTGGGGCCGGTCTCAACAGGCTTCCCTGTAGAGACCCCTTTCTTCTTATCACCGGGGGCTGGGAACCTTTACCCTGGGTACTAGTTTGGGGCCCTTTAGAGAACTCCTGTGCTTTACCCTTGTCCCCCCACCTTTCTGCTGGGGACCCTGCCCACCTTTGGCTGAGTCTCCCCCAAACGCTTTCTTGTGGACCCTGGTACTCACCCAGCGGTCCGCTTCCATAGCAAGTTTCCTGGGGTCAGTTAGCTTACTATCAACTAGGTGCTGGCGCAGATCTGCAAAACATAGACTGGACAAGTGCTCCCATGCAATCAAGTTGTAGAGCCCCTGAAAATCTGTTACACTACTGCCCTTCACCCAACCATCCAGAGACCTGCAGAACACATCCACACATTCCAACCAAGTGTTGACATCAGACTTCTTACTGGACCTGAACTGATCCCTGTACTTTTCAGGAGTAAGACCATACTTCGTGAGAAGGGCATCCTTCATGTCAGCATAGGTGAGGTGATACCCCTTACCCAAAGCTATCAGAGCATCCCTTGCTTCTTCAGGGAAAAGTGGCCACAATCCTGCTCCCCAATTCTCCTCAGGGACCACATTCATGTGTATGGCTGCCTCATAACCCTGAAACCACCTTTGTATGTCATCCCCTTCTTGAACTCCTTGCCTACGTTCTTGGGAATGTGCACAATCCTGTCTGCTTTTCTGGACGAATTGCTGCCACCATCTGAGCCTGACTTACTCCTAAGTTCTAGCTCCTTCAGTTCTCTCTCATGCTCTAAGAGCATCTTCCTCTCCTCTATGGCCAATCTCTTCTCCTCCCGCTCACTCTCCAGTCTGAGCTTCTGCAGCTCAAACTGCCTTGCCTCCCGCCTGTCCTCCAGCTCCTCTGGGGACAGACTGCTGCTGCCTGACCTGGCGGGTTCCCCCTACCCAAAAGCACATCCACCCTGGAAATAGGCTCCTCCACCTCCTCACTGAGATCACCAGGCTGCCCATTGGCATGTCTGGCTGCTACCCAGGCCCTCAGCGCCTTCTGTAGCTCCTCCTTCCTTGTGAGGCCTTTAATTTGGACTTTCAGGTTTTTACAGATCGCTCGTAACTCATTTACGGCGTAGGATTCCAACCTGTCCTCCTCAAAGATAACTTCCAGAGATGCAACGGATGATGCAATTGATTCAGGCATGACAAAAGTCGTGAGTTGAAAACTGGCAAGATCAAAAATAGGCCAATAGAAAAAGAACCAGTATGTGGTACGTAATGGTCTGCGATATGGTAGTAGTGCACACCAATCACTGTAAGTCAAGTGCAAACACAAGTCCTATCCTCACCGCTGACAACCAATGTTAGAAATGGGATCTCTAGTTGGCAAGGGCTTGCACCTTTGTCCAAGTAGGGACCCTTCTTCCTAGTCAGGGTAAGGGTGTTACACTCGTGAAGTAACCCCTGCTCACCCTCGTGGTAGCTTGGCACGAGCAGTCAGGCTTAATTCAGAGGCAGTGTGTAAAGCATTTGCACATAACCAACAGTAATACAGTGTAAGCACTACAAACGGACACCACACCAGTTTAGAAAAATAACCAATATTTTATATACTCAAGACAAGACCAATTACGACAAAAATCCACAATACTGTACTTTAAAAATGAATGCTTGACACGGTAACTTCTTCTTTGCAGGAATAGCACAAAAGCAAAGTTCGTACGAGTCGGTAGCTCCGTCCGAGCCTACCGTGATGCTGAAAACCACAGAGTCTAACAGTTCCAGCCGACCGCGTCGATACGGGCCAGCAGAGTCGTGAACAGACTCGGTTACAGTACCTTTCTCGTTGTGGCTGGTACGGAGTGTACGAGCCGGTCGGCGTCTCGTCGCGGTTGCGGTGCAAGACGGAGCGATGCAAGGTGCGGTGTCCCTCGATGCGGTGCAGGCAGCGGCTCGATGAGCGCCGTGCAGACGGAGTCGGTGAGTCCAAGGCGTGCGATGCAGGGTGAGACGATGCTCGATGCGGTGCTGACAGGTTGCGATGCAGGCGACCAAGCCGGAGTGCGGGAGCTGGCGCCGGACAGCGGTGCGAGTCGGAGCGGTGCGCCGCAGACGTGCGAGCGGTGCCCCAAATGCGGTGCGGTCACGACTCTTGAGCCAGCTGCAGCGACAGCGTCGGTCGGGTCCCGGTTGGTTCAGTGAAGCGATGCGATGCGAACTGCGGTGCCCACAGGTCACGGTGCAAGCAGCGGCTCGATGTTGGCGGCGCCGGACGCCGCCACGGTGAGACCAGGGTTGCGATGCGGAGCGGGGCGATGCGGTCTGCGGTGCAAACAGGTCACCGGCCAGGGATGGATTCGGTTGACGGAGTCGGTTGCGGTTCCCTTCCTCTGTGGCAACTGAAACAGCGTTCCAGAAGCGGTACCCAGAGGCTTGTGAAGTCTTTGTAGTCCCTGAGACTTCTTAACAGGAGGCCAGCTCAGTTTCAGGCCCTTGGAGATACTCAGCACAAGTTTGTAGAAAGTTCAGTCCAGTCCTTTCACTGCCCAAGGCAGAAGCAGCAGCTGCAGGCCAACCCAACAAAGCAACAACACAGCAAAGGGGCAGTACTCCTCCTGACAGCTCTTCCAGCTCTTCGTCTTGGCAGGTTCCTTGATTCCAGCGAGATCTAAATTCATGGGGTCAGGGCCCCAATATTTATATCCCAAATTCCTTTGTTCTCTGAAGGCAGAGAGGCCTTTGCCTAGTCCAAACCAGTTCTGGAGCACTTTGTTGACAAGTCTCCGTCCCTTCTTTCAGTGAGTAGGCCAGGGACATCAGACGCACCACAGGAGGTGGAGCCAGCATTGTGGAGGGAAGGCACTGTCCTATTCAGGGCCCAGGTGCGACTCCTCCCACCCATCTACATGTAGATCTTGCTATTCAGCCCTGTGCTGACTCACCCTGTCTCCTGGCATCCCCCAGCCCCTGTCACTCACACTCCAGACAAGGAATACACAACCTCGCAGAGGCAGGCTTGGATGGTTAGACAAGAAAATACCCACTTTCTAAAAGTGGTATTTTCAAACACAGAATGTTAAAACCAACTTCACTAAAAGCTGCATTTTATCATTCTGAGTCCAGGCATACTAAACTCGAATTTCTACCATGTTCCCGGGGTCAGTTAGGATTATAAACTGTAATAATCAAAACTGCCCGTTCTGGCCTAGGGGGAACAGGTAGCCTTGCGATAGTGAAAAACGAACTAGGTTGTAATTCACTATCAGGACATGCCGCACACACCCGGGCATGTCCTACCTTTCGCATACACCGCACCCTGCCCACAGGGGTACCTTGGGCCTACCTTAGGGGTGGCTAACATGTAGCAAAGGGAAGGTTTAGGGACTTGCAAGTGTGTGCACTTGCCAAGTCGACATGGCAGCCCCAGGCTGCGCACAGGCTCTGCGATGGCAGGCCCGAGTTACACTTTACGGGCTGTTTGCGTGGGTGGCACAATCCAGTGCTGCAGCCCACCAACAGCATTTGTTCTATAGGCCCTGGCACTCGCAGTGCACTTTACAAGGGACTGACACATAAACCAAATAGGCCAATCATGGAAACACCAATCCATAACACATTTTATACAGGAGCACTTGCACTTTCCCACTGGACCGCAGTGAGGAAAGTGCGCAGAATCATCACACCAGCAAAAACAGAGTCAAAACCGGGAGGTCAGAAAGCAAAAAGTCAGGGGAAACACGCCAAAAGATGCCAAGTCTAACAGTGCTGCATTCCTTAGAAGCCTTCCCTGGTCACAGTGCCCTTGGTACCTAGTATACCCTTTACAAGGGACTCACATGTGGCCAGAGAGTTGCCAATTGGGTTTTGCAATAGTACAGTTTAGGGAAAGAACATAGGCTCTGTGTACCTATTTGGCAGGAACCCAGGGCACACTCGGTCAAAGTACATCAACATTAGGCAAAGAGTGGGAGGCAAACATGCAAAAAGGGGCACTTTTCTACAACTGCATGCTGCAATAAAAAGTCCTGAGCTAGGGATGCATCCTGAAGCAGCGGTTCCAAAGCGAAGCTGCGAGGAGATGCATCGTGCTGCATCAGTTCTGCCCACAGGACTACATCTGGCCTGGCAGAGCAGCTTTAGGCCAACTTCAAAGGGTCCAGGACTGGGTCCAGGACAATACTCACAGCAGACTGAGTCCAGGTGGTGTGTTCAAGGTGGTTGGAGCCTGTTCTCTCCCTGAGGCTTCTGAGCAGGAGGCAAGCCAACTGGTCATTTGTATCACTCTGGTGGTCCTAGGATCAAGATTCAGGTCTACTCCTTCTTACTCAGACAGGAGAGCAGCAGAGCAACAAGAGTAGCAGCCCTTCTGGCAGAGCATCATAGCAGTCCTTCTGAGTCTTCCACAGGTCCAGAGGTGTCCTGAAGAGTTAAATCTTATGATCCAATATGTATACCTGGTGCCCAATTTGAAGTAGGAGAAGGTCCCGGAGGTTTCCATCCCCAGAGTGTTTGAAATTTTGTGCTTACCTGCCCTGGCCCCAGATTGTCTGGGATCACAATAGACTAGTGTCAAACCTTTTGTGAGTGTGTGCAGGCAAAGTCTTTGTGATAGTGTGGTAGGTGACAGCTCCTCCCCCTCATCAAATCAGAGATGGCCTATCCTGCCAACACTTATGGACCTATGTCTCACTTTCCGGTAACAATACAAAAAGACCAACTGCGTGCTACACCTAGTCATATGAAAGCAAACACCAAATGGCTGTGACAAGAAAAAAAAACTTTCTAAATGTGGCATTTTCAGAATTGCGACTTAAAATCCCACTTTACCTTTAAAGTGAGCTATGAATTACAATTCTTTAGACACTGAACTCGACTATCCTACATGTTCCCAATTTAATGTTATCACTTATTAAATGCAATAAGTTAACCCAATGTTATCCTATAGGAAAGGCAGGCCTTGTAGTGGTGAAAAATCAATGTGAGTGTTTTTCACTATCAGGACATGTAAAACTTAAAAGTTCATGCCCAGCGTTTTAAATAAACTGCACCCTGCCCTCTGGGATGTTTAGGGCCTGCCCTAGGCACAACCTACATGTATTAAAAATGAAGGTATAGGCGTGATAAAAGGTTTATTTTACCAGGTCGAAATAGACTGCACACATAGGCTGAAGTGGCAAGCCTGAGACATGTTTAAAAAGCTACTTAAGTGGGTGACAAAATCAGTGCTGCAGGCACACGAGTAGCATTTCATTTACATGCCGTGGGTACATATAGTACTACTTTACCAGGGACGTACAAGTAAATAAAATGTGCCAGTTGGATGTGAGGCTATTTTCCATGTTTAAAGGAGAGAGCACAAACACTATAGCTCTGGTTAGCAGTGGTAAAGTCTGCAGAGATAAGCAATAATGGAGAAGTAAGGCAAAATGTTTGGGGGAAGACAACACCAAGGCTGATAGGTTTAACATGTGTGGCCCCCAGATGAAAGTGTGAAAAAACTACCCACCCTCCTTGGAGTTCTCATCACTAAGGTGGAAAAACCTGGAGAGACCAACGGTATTGGCATGGTCTGACACAGGACTGTGTGCCACCATAAAGTCAAATTCCTGTAGGGAGAAATACCACTTCAACAGCATGAATTCTCATCCCTCATTTTGATGAGCCATCTGAGGGGCCTGTGCTCTGTCTGTACCCAGAGGTGAGTCCCAAATAGGTATGGTCTCAGCTTCTTTAGTGCCCAGACCACAGAAGATGCCTTCATCTCAATAACACTCCACCTCTGTTCCCAGGGAAGTAGCTTCCTGCTAATGAAGGCTACAGGTTTGTCCAGGCCTTCCTCATTTAACTGTGCTAAGGCAGTCCCCAATTCATGCTCTGAAGCACCCATCTGCACAATGGATTCCTTGTAGAGGTCAGGAGTCTTGAGTACAGTTGCTGTACACATGGCTTCCTGGAGGGAGTCAAATGCTTTGTGACAGGCCTCTGTCCAAATCACCTTCTTGGTTTGCTTCTTGGACGTTATTTCAGTTAAGGAGGAACAATAGTGCCATAACCCTTAACAAGCCTCCTGAAATATCCGGTGAGACCCAGGAAGGCCCTCACTCAGTCTTTGTTTTGAGGTGACCAGGATAGTCTCAACTTTTGTCTGGACGGGCCGCACCATGCCCCGTCCACCATGTGATCCAGATCCGTCAGAGTACCCTGCCCTATATGACACTTACTGGCCTTGATAGTCAGGCCTGCCAGCTGAAGAGCCTGAAGTAGCTCCTGGAGGTGGTACAAGTGTTCCTTCCAGCTGTAGCTGAAGATATACGGCACAGAATGCCAGATAGACGGCACAGAATGCCTCCTTCCCAGCCAGGACCCTGTTCACCAACTTCTAAAAGGTTAGAGAGGCATTCTTTAAGCCAAAGGACATTAACCTGAACTGGTAGTGGCACTCTGGGGTTGGGAATGCAGTCCTCTCTTTTGCCTCCTCAGTCAGGTCAATCTTCCAGTACCCTGATGTGAGATCAAAAGTACGGAGCAATTTGGCAGTGCCCAGTCTTTTGATCATCTCATCAGCTCGTGGATAGGGTGAGCATCAGTCGGGGCTCACAGCTACATGTAGGGAACCTGGGACCCCCTCCCACTCAAAGGGAACATGAGCCACTGGATAGTGGCCCTCATAGTTGCCTGCAACTATGATCTTGTGGAATGTATTTGCTCTGAAGACACCAGATGACACCTTGCAGGAGTCATACTGGCTCCTGTGTCTCAAGCAGTCACCACCCTTTGCCATTCACGATGACCCACTGCCTATACCTAGAAGTGTTGGAAGGCATATGGTTTTTTAGCACCATCTCTCTATCCACTAATGAACACCAAGGTAACGTTTGCTCTTTCCCCCAAGCTAACAGTGGCCACCTCCTCCCTAAGTTCTACACTAACCGACCCAGGTGTCTGTCCACCAGTGGGGATCTGTACCCTTTTGGGATTTTTTGGTGTCTCATACTTGGAGTACTCAGTACACTGTGAGATGAACCTCCCTGTCTGTTTATCAAAGAATCCCTTTCTTTTAGGCTGAGACTGGGATTTGTTCCTTTGGGAATTATTTTGAGGGCATAGAGGAGTTGTATTTTCAGTTTTTCTCCTCCATCTTTCTTCTGGTGGGACCCTTGACCACCCTTCTGGGGATCCCCCTGCTACCTTTTTGGGCACTCTGCTGCTGACCCAGAGGTCGAACTCGTTAGCAAGCTTCCTGAGGGTCAGTTAGCTTACTATCAGGTAGGTGCTCGTGCAGCTTTGTAAAACAAATATTGAACGTGTGCTCTGTTAGCATCAGATTAAATAGCCCAGTAAAATCGTCAACTTTGCTGCCGCGCACCCAACCATTCAGGGCCTTGCTGGCATAATAAAGAAAATCCACCTAAGACTGGTTCTGCATCTTTTGGCTATCCCTGAACCTAATTCTCTGGGGTGAGTCCAAACTTGGTGACAAGAGTGGTTTTCATTGGGATGTACTTCATCTGGTCCCCCACCTCTAGTGTAAGCAAGGTATCCTTCCCCATAGGATGCATGTGTTTCAAGAATGATGCCCCCCCAGAACTTTTCTTGGACCCTATGTATCTTAAGGGCCACCTCATAGGCAAAAAAACACTTGTCTATGTCATCCCCTACCACGTAGCTGGGTGCCAGACCTTTAGGTATGCCAACTTTCTTGTCCCCTTCAGACACTATGGGTATGCTGCCTACCTATGATGCTCCCTGAGGTTCCTTTAATAAGTAAATCACTCTGAAGCTAGTTTTTCCTCTATGTCCAGTTTCTTTTCCTCCATATTGAGCTTGGCCATCTGCAGCTGAAGTTCCCTCTTTGCCTTCCTGTCTACCAGCTCCTCTGGTGAACGGCTTGTAAAAAAACATTCTCCGCTTTGGCATGGAGTTTCAATTTAGCAGATGAGTCATCCCCCTCCCCTAAATTCTGCAACTGATAGCTTGCTTTCAGGCCCTGCTCCTGCTCCTCCAAACCATCCTCCTCATTGCTATCTTCTGTGGTTGCCAGTACACGGTGAGCCTCCGCCCAGTCCCTCATGGCCTTCTGGAGTTCCAGTTTCCTGGTATTCCTCTTGACTGGAAGCCCCCTCTCTTTACAGAACTCCTTGAGCTCAGCAATAGTGTAGACATCATGTTAGCAAGCTCAAACTCCATTCTTGCAGGTATGGTCACAGACAGTCTGGTGCAATGAGGTGAATTTGAAAGAGGAAAAAGGCCAATCAAGGAGAATTTAAAAGAAACTCTAGATTGTCTCAAATTCTTTATCTAGGATTTTAGTGTTACATGAAATCACTGTTTTGTTTTGCACAAACACAAGTCTTAATCTCACCGCCCTGCTGAACGCTAATGTTGGAAATTGGGTTACTGGTTGAGGGGGTGAAACCCTACTCAAACACCAATCACAATCTCTATCAGGCAGATCACAAGCAAACACCAAATTAACCTGTGCCCAACCCTCTCATTTAAGCAGTCAGGCTTAAATGAGAGACAATTTATAAAGTAGTTATGCAGCACTTCAAACAGTAATACAGTAAAAACACAGCACAAGAAACCCCCCACATCAAACCAGTAAAATGTAATAAATTATTTGAGACCACAACCACAAAAATCCAATTAATAGAACTGGAGATATGTAATGTTAAAAGTTCTAGGCAATTATAGCTCCTAAAAGCACATAGTGCCAGAATAGTCACAAGTTCAGGACAACTGTGATGCGATGGAGCACGGGCCAGATACAGGGACCAGTTCAGTCCAGCTGAAAAAGTTCATTACAAAGAGTCCAGTTCACAATTGAGGAGCAAGAAGAGTTTTATAAATGGTCGCCACTGTAGTGCGATGAGCAGGCTTGGCGTTGCGATAATCGTCTCTGTAGCGCGAAGATCCTGACAGTTGTCATGGACGGTCGTTGCTGGTGCTGCACATTGGCAGTCACCATAGGCTGTCGATGCTGGTGCAGCTCTCATGTTGCCGGTTTTCACTGGCAGTTGCTGTAGCATCAAGAATGGGAATCAGCAGAACTTTGCATTGGTGGTTGGCACGGACAGCAAGAACTTGGAGTGAAAGGGCCCAATCAAAGTAAACATTAGCCCAAAATTTCAGGAGAAACTCAACTGAAGCCAGCCAAGGACCCAGGACCTGGGGAGGTGCCTCTTAGGGATCAGGAACTCACTCCAGCAGAGACAAGCAGGGTTGCACAAGCCCAGTTGCAAGTCCAGGTAGCTCAGAACAGGAGGTCAGTCAGCTGGCCCTTTGAGTCACTCATCCTGGGGTTAAGGGAGAAGATCCAGTCTTCCTTCTCAGCAGGCAGGGTAAGCCTCAAGCATCAAGTCAGCAGACCGTCCTTCTTCCATAGTATCCACAGGTCCAGGAGTGTACTAAAGAGTGTGGTCCAATTTTAGCTTTTGAGGTGGGAGAAGCTTCTTGAGCCCCCATATATGTGTCTGGAATTTCCTTCCTCCCTGCCCGGGTCCCGGATTGCCTGGGGTCACAATAGACTAGTGTGAAATCCTTTGTGAGTGTGCTGAGGCAGCCCTTTTGAGGTGCAAGGGTGGTAGGAGACAACACCACCCCCTCATCCTTCTAGAGCTGGCCCATCTTGCCAACACCTAGTCCCTCTTTGTGATACTATCTGGGTGTAATACACAAAGGCCAACTGCCAACTACACTATGGGGTCGATTCCGATCCCGGTCGGAGGCGCACCTAATACCATTCGGCCGGGAAAAAAGCCAGGCGAATGCGTGTTTCCCGACCGATTCGCACATACGTCCGAACGAGCAAGTACGATGCGCACAACTGCCCAAATCCCGACCCAGTCGTACTCAACCAATACAGGTCCTGTACTCCGACCGATGCGGATCCGGAAACGCAGAATCGAGTCGCACGGAAGCCAAAATGCAGCCATGTCCGGCCGGACAAGTACGAAGCGCTTTCCGTACGCGCCGAACCCGTCGCTACGCACGGCACGTCAAAGCATCCGGGAGAGGCGCACATGAGCTCCGATTCGCGCCACAAGACGATCCACGGCTACGAGACGAACATGCCAGCGACGAGGACGAGGCGAAGCAAAGAGAAAGACGAACGAGACGAACCAACCATGAATCCCATCGTGCCGATCCTACCAATATTCTACATCTATTACCGGAACAGGCACGGATGCGTACGGCGCAGAAGGTAAGTCAGACACCAACCACAACAACAAAGTACACGTACCCGACATATCACACACACACATAAGGATGCAGAAATTACTTACACCAGCAACAGCAGCACCATAGGGGCGGGATGGCCATCACCAATGCCACATATACACATAGGGGCCTGGATGCCAACAACTAACACCACCCCTACCCAGGGGGTGCTAGATGCCTGTCACTACTACCACCTCTAACCATGGGGGGCTGGATGCCTACCACTACTACCACCCCTACCCAGGGGGTGCCAGATGCCTACCACTAATACCACCCCTACCCAGGGGGTGCCAGATACCTACCACTACTACCACCTCCACCCATGGGGGGCAGGATGCCTGTCACTACTACCACCTCTACCCATGGGGGGCTGGATGCCTACCACTACTACCACCCCTACTCAGGGGGTGCCAGATGCCTACCACTACTACCACCTCCACCCATGGGGGGCAGGATGCCTGTCACTACTACCACCTCCTACCCATGGGGGGCTGGATGCCTACCACTACTACCACCCCTACTCAGGGGGTGCCAGATGCCTACCACTACTACCACCTCCACCCATGGGGGCAGGATGCCTGTCACTACTACCACCTCTACCCATGGGGGCTGGATGCCTACCACCACTACCACCCCTACCCAGGGGTGCCAGATGCCTACCAGTACTACCACCTCTACCCATGGGGGGCTGGATGCCTACCACTACTACCACCCCTACTCAGGGGTGCCAGATGCCTACCACTACTACCACCTCTACCCATGGGGGGCTGGATGCCTCACCACTACTACCACCCCTACTCAGGGGGTGCCAGATGCCTACCACTACTACCACCTCTACCCATGGGGGGCAGGATGCCTGTCACTACTACCACCTCTACCCATGGGGGGCTGGATGCCTACCACTACTACCACCTCTACCCATGGGGGGCTGGATGCCTACCACCACTACCACCCTACCCATGAAGGGCTGGATGCCCACCACTACTACCACCCCTACTCAGGGGGTGCCAGATGCCTACCACCTCCACCCATGGGGGGCAGGATGCCTGTCACTACTACCACCTCTACCCATGGGGGGCTGGATGCCTACCACTACTACCACCTCTACCCATGGGGGCTGGATGCCTACCACCACTACCACCCCTACCCAGGGGTGCCAGATGCCTACCACTACTACCACCTCTACCCATGGGGGCTGGATGCCTACCACTACTACCACCCCTACTCAGGGGTGCCAGATGCCTACCACCACTACCACCCCTACCCAGGGGTGCCAGATGCCTACCACTACTACCACCTCTACCCATGGGGGCTGGATGCCTACCACCACTACCACCCCTACCCAGGGGGTGCCAGGTGCCTACCACTACTACCACCTCTACCCATGGGGGGCTGGATGCCTACCACTACTACCACCCCTACCCAGGGGTGCCAGATGCCTACCACTACTACCACCTCTACCCATGGGGGCTGGATGCCTACCACCACTACCACCCCTACCCAGGGGGTGCCAGATGCCTACCACTACTACCACCTCTACCCATGGGGGCTGGATGCCTACCACCACTATCACCCCTACCCAGGGGGTGCCAGATGCCTACCACTACTACCACCTCTACCCATGGGGGGCTGGATGCCTACCACTACCACCACCCCTACTCAGGGGGTGCCAGATGCCTACCACTACTACCACCTCTACCCATGGGGGGCTGGATGCCTACCACCACTACCACCCCTACCCAGGGGGTGCCAGATGCCTACCACTACTACCACCTCTACCCATGGGGGGCTGGATGCCTACCACCACTACCACCCCTACCCAGGGGGTGCCAGATGCCTACAACTACTACCACCTCCACCCATGGGGGCAGGATGCCTACCACCAACAACACCCCCACTCATAGGATGGCCAATGCATGACACAACAAGCACACACCAACATAAGGAATGCAACAAAAAGACATCCCCCAACACCATGACAAGCATGTGTAGACTGTGTCAAATGCCTACAACACTGAACATGACTTTGAACATACAATGTGACCCCCTATCACATGTGTCACACATAAATGTGTGTGGCCCCCACAATGCAAGCAGACCATGACCACTGTGGCAATGGGGTCCAACCCCCATCATCACAGTGACCAAAAGGTAAGTGTGGGGTCCATAGCCGAAGCACATCTTGAACATTGTGGCAATGGGGTCTAAACCCCATCATCACAGTGACCAAAAGGTAAGTGTGGGGTCCATAGCTGAAGCACATTTTGCACATTGTGGCAATGGGGTCTAAACCCCCATCATCACAGTGACCTTAAGGTAAGTGTGGTGTCCATAGCTGAAGCACATTTTGAACATTGTGGCAATGGGGTCCAACCCCCATCATCACAGTGACCAGAATGTAAGTGTTGCCATTGAAAAAGCTGCAACTGCCAAACTGCATGGATGATTCCTGGTCACAGAACAACAAACACATCAGTGGCAAAGTAGTGCTTGTGTCCCATAGCAACATAGATTGTGTGAGGCAAACAGTGCAGTGCAAATAAGACATACCTTTGGCCATGTGCAGACAAACATCACCCATGGGGGCTGACACTGTCAACATCCATCAATGACACAATGACAGAAGTGACCATCATAATGCAGACCCACATATTTGCACCAGTGGGCACACAAATGTAGATACCCTGTGGAGACTGTAGATGTGAGGTGAACAAATAACATACCATGGCAGCAATGGGACACACAAACAATGATCATTGTGCTGACTGATGACCTAGGAGTCCCAGGTACAGCAGGTGAAACCCACCAAACAACATACAGCCAATGGCACACTAAAGATATGCCAATGCAGTGGTGCAGATGCACAAACACAAACAGGCAGCCCCACACTGCACATCAAACACAACAGGTGAGGGGGGTGCCAGTGTCCACAGGCCACCACACAACACATGATGAGGCCTGAATACCAATTACACAGATGCACATACAGTGCCACACAAAAGTAACTCATGGATCCAAATCCCCTATGTGGGCAATCAGGCATTGTTAGATGAGAGGGAGCACAAATTACACATGTCACACAAGCTTGTAGGAACAGCAACTAAGACAGCAAGAGACAGACACACCACAGCACTACCCCCAGGGACCCCATATTGTGCTGACACTAGCCTGCATGATAATCCCACTGTGATGACAATGTTAGATGTCGTTCACACTGTGAACCCCAGCCATGTGTCCTGAGCAACTAACTACCATCACACCTACCCAAGCTCCAATCAATCAGCACGGCCTGCCAACCAAGGCCAATATGGAGGTAGGGGTCTGGCCGTGCAACAACTCACTTTTGCACACACTCAACACCACACACCCTGATCTCCACCAATGTGCAGCAGTGAAGCTCACATGGACTGGTGACATTGCACATGCACCCATGACAATACCAGGGGTGGTGGTGGGAACCAAGGTGCAGAAACCCATCACACATGGCCAGTCAACAAGACTTGTCAATGTCTGACACACAGCACAGTATGCTGTACATGAGCATGATGTGAAATCCACCACAATCAATGGGATCCTGGCCATAGTCACACACCAATGAAGAAGCCAAGGTGACACACGAAGAACACACGTACACAACTACCAACATTGCAGCTCTGACCCTGAGGAGTGGCAGCAGTCACAATCACTGAAAGCTAACATAAACTGCAAATCACATTACTCGTGTAAACAACAAGTGCCAAGGGGAATCCTGAATGTGTCCCATCTGCGTTTGCCCACATCCCCAGCACTGACAACAAAGACAACCTGGGATGACAACCTCATGAACATTAGTTTGCCATGCACCCACATCACAGAGAAACCAGGTCCAAGATGCTGGATGAACACAGAACAACTCAGCAAGCATCACGAACAGGAACATCCCTAGGGACACAGCCTGTGTAGGAAAAGGGAAGGGAACACGCACAGACATGCTTACACAACACAGGCCCATGCAATGTCACCAGATTACACACTGCCATGAGGGAAACCACTCCTGTGGAAGGTCCGCTGTGCCAAACCTTGTCTGTGCACGACCCAAACATGTCAGCAGAACACTCCGTCAGTGAGTCAACAACCACAACACACAGAAGGCTCTGCTCACATCAGCCTGGGTACGGGGGTGTCACGTCAGTCATCTGCACACACACCAAACACATGTCAAGCAAGTTGCACTGTATACACAGAAGAGTCCTTCGACATTGATGTGCAAAACTGAATGTCCAGTGGAGCTGGGCACACAGTCAGGGAAATCGGAACATTGAACAGTGGTAAGCCCACCAGATGTGCATCAGTGTAAGACAAAGATGTTCATTTACAAATGCAAAAAGGACATCCCTGTGTCAAATGCTGAACATTACACCCTCAGACTGTAGCAAAGGATGTCATTGATCCAGACTACAACAGGACACATATCCCATGGACCACATGGAGTCCATCACTGCAACACTTCATCGTCCTGATGTGAACACTATTACAACTGCAAATGCAGGATGCTACTCATCCACATCATGTACATCTAAAGAAAACCCAAAAGTAAACAAAAAGAGGCTTTATTCAGCAAATGTCAGGGTAAAAACGAAAGTCCAAAAGAAACTAAGGCCAATGGCCAGTCCAAAATCACAGTACCAACGGGGTGAGAAGTGACAACTGGTCACACATTGCTTGCCTGCACTGGTACGGTTGGGGGACATCACCCTTGGAGGGGCATACAAGGGGCAGGCCAGGCACCGCAGGGACAGGATCAGGTGATGGCAGAGTGAGGCAGTGAAGGGGTGGTGGGTGCAGGAGTGTCACCGGCAACTGCAGTGGAGGTGTCTGACTCAGGGGGTGCCAGCACCACCGTGGTACACAAGTCAGTTGGTGTGGGTGCCGCAACCACTGCAGTGGGCTTGACTGATGTAGTGGACTGGGTACCCACTGCAGTGCCCGAGTCAGACGTGGTGGTTGTGGACTCCACTGCAGTGCATGACTCCAAGGGAGTGGAAGGGTGGGCAGATGGGGTGGGCAGGACAGAGGGGGGACCCGGTCCCCACAACAGTGCCACTAACAGGCAGAGCGTCTGGGTTGGGGGTGGAAGAGCAAGTGGCAGGGGGAGGGCCTAAGCAGTCTGGGGATGCGGTATCGGTGTGTGGGGAACCTGGGGCAGGGTGTGGCGGGGGAACCTGTGCAGTGGTGGCCTGGGGGATGGAGGAGAGAGACTGGGCGCTGGAGCTGCGTGGTGGTGGTGGTGGGGTCTTGCTCTTCCTGCTCCGGGGGACTTCCGAATGGGCTCCTGTGTCTGCCTGCGCCTGGGGGACGGGTGTCTGGGGGCGAGGGCACTCCTCTCTGTGTGGGTGGACTTCCTCTTCCCCTGGTGTGCTGGGTCAGCAGGAATGGTGGGGAAGAGGCCGAGGTCACACAGGAAGACCTGCTGTGTAGGTGGGGTAGCAGGCGAGGCAAGGGAAGGGGTCTTGGAGGAGAGGATTTGGAGGACTGCGGAGTGGATGTGGATGCCTGTGTGTGTGTGTGTTCCCCATCCCCTGTGTCTGTGGTATCAGTCCCCTGAGGATGCTTGTGTGCACGTCTTGCCTTGCTCTTGGGTGTGTCTGTGCTGCTCGTGTCTGTGTGTTTGGGTGACTGTGCAGGTGTGCACGTGCTTTGGACAGGTAGGGGGGCAGGAAGTGGGGAAGGGGCAGAGGTGGGAGGGGTGAGGGACTGTTGGAGGAGGGACACTGCTGCCGTCAGGGAGGAGTCCATGGACCTATTGCTCCTCTGTAGGGCAGACATACCCGTCGAGATGCCCTCCATGAACGACACCAGCTGTGTCAACAGAGTGGTGTGTGCATGGAGGACACTCAGCATTGCTGTCTGCCCTACATGGAGCTGCCGAAGGAGGTACACAGACTCCTCACTCAGGGCAGCAGGGGACACAGGGGCAGGGGGTGCGGACCTCAGGAATGGGAGCCGATGGGAGGGCGGTGGTGGTGGTGGTGGTGGCGGGGCCAGACAGACTAGCTGGCCTTTGGTGGCTGCCGAGACCCACCTCCACAAGGGAGTCATCCTCCGAGCTGCTGTGGTCCCCCCCAGCTGAGGTGGATGGTGCTGAGGACTCCTCGGTGTGGCTCCCCTCGCCCTCCGTGCCACTGGGTCCCTCTGACCACTCATCCGATGCTGACCCAGTCTGGCTCCGCTGCTCCTCCTGGTCCGTGGAGCTGTCCCCTCCTGTGGCCGTGGATGTATCTGCAAACAATTAGGGAAACAGACAAAGATCAGTCACCTACACTGACCGCACACACCACAGTGAGTACAGCACATTACGGAGCAAGCCCTGGCATCCTTAGTTGAACATTGCCTGAAGTCCTCACACAGATTCGGGGAAGCCAATTGTCAGTCTGATGGTCAACCATGGGACTCACACCCCTCCTGCCCTTGCACCCATCTGTCTGGTGCCTGTCTGATGGTAAGACCCCAGTGTGGACACATGCACCACCTACACAGTTGTTGGACATTGCAGGGAACACGGTGAAGTATGTGAACATGCACACATCACATCTCTTGCCACTGAGTCAGTGCAGGTGTCCGGATAAAGGGATGGCCAGAGTCTAATTAGAAATGCATGTGATGCATACCAGCACCAGACACCATGATGCACCCATGTCCGGATAGTCAATGCCACAATGGGGTGCATGTTGCACATGTCACTCTCCTGCAGGATCAATCCCAGGAAGTTTAATGCCATGACACAGGAATGCGTGCAAAGTCATACATTACTGTCTCAAGTCACATGTCCATGGCAGCCAGCCAACAACAGTCTGCACTGTGTCACAATCCGAGGGCATGGGGAATGCAAGTTATGTGACTGACAAGTGCACATGTCCATCCCCCAAAACCACTTCATCTGTACTACCATTTATCCACGTCATACCAACTGGACATATGGGGGACATGAAACACAACTCTCTGAACATGAGCACCTCACAGTGTGCTGTGAATGTAAATACAGCTGCCTGAAAGTCACAGTCGCAAACACCTGTGTGCACAGTCAAGTGATCAGACACCTATAAGTCACAGAAGTATCGTCTATCATGGTCACATCTCAGATGGCATGCTGAGCCCTAACCGATAAACATACCAGTAGTCCTGACAACGAAGACACAGCACAATGAGACAGAGGCAGACACCTGAGGGTACATTTCACTGATCACAACATGCCAGATGATACACGGGAGTGGGAGTACAGAGTGTATTGTATGCCCTGGAGTAGGCATGACTGTCCAGCTCCACCTGTAAGAGGGATGAGTCCTGGACAGTAGGCAGGTGGCTAAGCATGTGTGACACTCTGGATACACATACTCCTGAGGCCCAAATATTGTTCCCACCAGCAGCATGGGTGTGTGCCAAATTCCCCAGGGACATGTGGTGAGTCAGAGCAGCAAGCGGACCACATATCAAAGTTACACCCAGACCACATGACTGATGTACTGTGGAAGTTTAACCAGGCCAGAGGAGGGCACATAGCATGTCAGACAAAGTGCACAGTGCAGTCATGGACTCACCCCCTCCTTGCTGCTGGTTGTCCTTCAGCTGCCCATCCAAGTCAGGGAAGACCACCGCCAGGATCCGGAGCATGTGGGGGGTCAGGGTCCGGTGTCCGCCCCTCCTGCGAGGAGGCGACAGCTTCAGCTGGACCCTTGCGATCCTCCGGGTCCAGCCACGAAGGTCCTGCCACCTCTTTTGGCAGTTGCGGATCCTGCGCCTGTAGACCCCCACGGATCTTACTTTCCGGGCGATGGTCAGCCAGATGTCCTGCTTCTGGTGGGCATCAACCTGTGAGGATGACAAAGTGAAAAGGCCATTACTACACATGCAACATATACGTGCATCACACAGTTGGATATACATGTCTCAATCACAGGGGCATATGATGTACACAGGCAGTGCAACAATGGCTATGAACAGTTTTCCAGCAGTCACTACATGGTATCATTGCATGGGAAGTAAACCTAGTTGGAATGCACTGTTACTGCACTGTACCAGTTCCGTGCATGTAACTACACACTTTGGGGTGTGACAACTACTCAGTGGGCATGCCAGCCAGTGGTGTGCACACTGAAAGTCCTGCTAGTCAGACAACATGCACAATTAGTGATGCAGTGGACAGCACACTCACCTGCTCCCCTGGTTTCCCATACAGCTTGCTGTACTGTGGAAGGAGGCTGTCCAGCAGGGCCTGGTTCTCCTCAAGGCTGAAGGCTGGGGCTCTCTCCACAGTCCGTGCCATTGCAGGAGCCAGAGGATGCATAAACAGCAGCAGTGTTGGTGGCAGATGTCGTCCTGGAGCATGCAGTGCAGGCAAGTGAGCTCTCACGGGAACAGCCAGCATTATATGTGTGCTGCAGAGGCAGATACTGTCCCATGTGTCCAAAGTGATAGGTCCAAGTCGTTTGCATCTTCTGAATCTGACCAATCCATGGAATAGCAGCACTAATACATGCCCACAGCATCCTTCAAATCTTCAACTTCATGACACCCATGATTTTGCAACATTGTTGTGGCTGGCCAACTGAATTCACTGCATCAGACTAGTTGAAGCTTCGAAAACGCGTCCGTTGCCATGCCAGGCCCCAGCCAATGTGTGCGCACCGTTCGGTCCATTGCTGTACAACGCGTACCCGGGATACAACGCGTACCCGCTCACATTGAATGCAATGGGCCGGCCGGGCACACCGATCGGTCCATTGCAGTTCAACGCGTACCCAGGATCAAACGCGTACCCGCTCACATTGAATGCAATGGGCCGGCCGGGCACACCGATCGGTCCATTGCTCTACAACGCGTACCCGGGATACAACGCGTACCCGCTCACATTGAATGCAATGGGCCAGCCGGGCACACCGATCGGTCCATTGCTCTACAACGCGTACCCGGGATACAACGCGTACCCGCTCACATTGAATGCAATGGGCCGGTCGGGCACACCGATCGGTCCATTGCAGTTCAACGCGTACCCGGGATCCAACGCGTACCCGCTCACATTGAATGCAATGGGCCGGCCGGGCACACCGATCGGTCCATTGCTCTACAACGCGTATTGCGGATAAAACGCGTACCCGCTCACATTGTATGCAATGGCCAATGCGTGCGCACCGATCGGTCCATTGCTGTACAACGCGTCCCTGTACAAGTCACTGGCATATGTCACCATGCCTGTCACAGGTGAACATATGCCAGCCACATATACTTCCCAGGGAGTGAGGGGCACACCTACAACACCACAGCCTGTCCACACTGTATCCTAAGGCATGTAAGGCTGCATTACCTGTTCCGTGTATGGGGGTCAACATGTTGTTTTTTGGGTGGCACTTGGGGGCAGCCACTCCCAGGCTGTGCACGTGTTCATGGGGACAGAATCCTTGGTGTGTTGTGCACATGAACACTGTGGTGTGCAACTGTTCATTTCAGATCATGTGGCATGGTCACATTTCACGGTTGTGTATGTGTATGTCATATCACATACCCCCTGAGTCCCATGTGGGATGGAATGTACGTCCCAGGGTGACCCATTGCCACAACTGTGATGGCCCTCCACAGTCTGTGTGCATGTTGTGTTTACAATGTCTCTGATTCCATGTGCAAAATGGGAGACAGTCTCCACATCCACGTTGTTTGTGCATGGACTTTGATGTTGTGCGTGTGTGTGTCACAGACGTCCATGTCTGTCCTGCCGAGGCAACAGGGACCACTACCTGTGGGGGTCATGGTTGTTTAGCTGTGGTGTATTCATGATGCACCATGTCATGCCAGTGTCCATGTGGCAATACAGGGTCCCTGGGAATCTACCTGTCGATGAGCTGTGATGCATGGGGCACATCTGTCCTCACATGTCACTGTGGTGTGTGTTTGGAATGTGACAGCAGTACATGGGTACTGTGACACAGCCTAATGATATCCCATAGCACAACCTGGGACTTGTTGAGGACACATGTTGAACTGTGATGTTAGATGTTAGCCATGTAGGTGCCATACATGTCCTTACGGAACGGCACACGCATCATGTACTTGTGTCTCGTAATGATGTATCATGTGATATTGAGTCTGGTCTATGCCACATATGTGGGGTGACTGACAATCTTTCTTTCTTCACCTATGCACTGCAGGGCACCAGCTGGGCATCGGCCATTCCCTGACCTTGCAACAGTGGTTGAACGGGACTGCATCCGACGGTACCGCTTCACCAGGCCACTGATTGAGGAATTGACGGTGCGGTTGGCCCCACATTTGTAACCTGGCCGGACATACCCTACAGCGCTGACACCCAAGGTGAAGGTGATGGCAGCCCTACACTTCTTTGCCACCGGTACCTTTCAACACACTGTGGCGTCTGCTGGTGGGATGTCACAGACCATGTTCAGCCGTGTGCTCTGCGATGTTTTGGAGGCTATGTTGAGATACCTGAACCAGTACATCTATTTCCCTAGACTTCAACAACTCACTGACGTGAAGAGTGACTTCTATGCCCTGGGGAGGATGCCGCATGTCATTGGCTCCATTGATGGGACACATGTGGCTTTGGTACCACCACAGGCCCAAGAGCAGGCATACAGGAACCGCAAACCCTACCATTCGGTCAATGCACTGGTGGTATGTCTTGCAGATATGAGCATCTCACACGTCTGTGCCCGTTTCCCCCGGTTCTGCACACGATGCCTACGTGATGAGGATTAGTCGCATCCCGAGGATGATGTCACAGATGCGGAACCAGCGTGCCTGGCTTGTTGGTGTGTACTGACTTTGTAGCATTGTGTGTGTTCTGCAATGTAGTGTTCCACCCTCTTTTCCAAATCAGCTAATGTGCAATTGTCTGTATGTAGGTGACTCCGGATACCCCAACATGCCGTGGTTGCTGACGCCCCTCAGGAACCCTGTGACACCAGCCCAGATGTGCTACAATGAGGCACATGGTCGGACCAGGAAAGTGATTGAGTGGACATTTGGTCTCCTGAAGAGCCGCTTCCGCTGCCTAGATAAGACAGGAGGGGCCCTCCCATATGCCCCAGCAAAGGTGTGCAAGATTGTCATCGTCTGCTGCATGCTCCACAACTTGGCAGTGCGGAAGGAGTTGCCTCTCATCCTGGTTGACGATGACCAACATCCGCCACCTGTGGAGGATCCTGGGCTGGACCACGATGCCAGTGATGATGATGATGATGAGGGTGATGTCCGCACACAGCTCATCACCAACTTCTTCAGCTGAATGTGAGTATCCAGGGATGTTATGTCAATGATGTGAGTTTGCATGATATGTGTTGGTGGTGCTCTGGTGCTGTTTGAGTGTGTCCATGTGCTACTTGACTGGATGCATGCAGCGATGTGTCCTTACAGGTAGTCTGACCTCCACAACAGTGTTGACATGCTAACTTGGTTCTGGGTGGGTATCTTGTGACATGTATTGGGCATGAGTATTGCAGTTCTGTCCTGTTCTTCAGTGCTTTTGACTGTGTGTCATTTCTGTCCTTCACAGGGTACTTTCAGAGTTGTTTGGTCAACTGTGATCCCCGACACCGTGAATCAACTTCCAGGGTGGTAGCTGTCGTTTCCCTACAGGTGATGTGCGCCACACCCTTGGACTTCCTTTCTTCTACACTTGTTGACTGTGTGCCCACTGCCAGGTGGGATCACCTTGCATCTGTAGTGGTTACAACATGTTGCAAATGTGTAATTAACCTGTGCTTCACTTTGTGATGTGCGTTGTCTGTGGTCACACATCTGACTGACATTTGCTTACTGCACCAGTGGGCTAGTTAACACAGACTGTGAATAGGTGTTGGGTCTGTGCATTGCACCGTATTTCCTGGCAACATCAGTGTAGGCGATGAGTCAGATGGCCCTGGTGTGTATGTGTTGTGTAGCCCTGGTGGTGTGTCTCACTCATATGTGTCACGTCGCCATGACTCACATGCCGGTGTTGTACTTGCTGTAGCAGTTAGCATGCACAGTGTCATTTCACAGATCATCATCTCCACTTCAGAAACAACGTTGGAATCACAACAGAGGCAAGTATGGTGTATTAGTGAGTTTATTGACATACATGTGTGAGTATAGTGCACAGGATGGTGGGTGCTGTACATTGTGATTGTAATCCAAAGTTCCTAGATGATTTGGAAGTCCTGATAGCATAAATGTCCTGAGTAAAGTCCACAGTCATCTGATACATTGGTCCAACTTGAGCTCCCCATGTCATGTGGGAGAGTTGTGTTGCATTCGACAGGGTGAAGAGTTTCCAGAACAGGTGTTGGCTTCCTGGGGGTTGTGCATGGCCATCAGCCTCTCAGTTGCCCTTCCTCGGACGACCCCTCTTCTTTGGGGGGGACCCTCAAGTGCAGGCTGCTGCGGTGCAGGGGACTCTCCACCAGAGTCATCCTCCCTCCCTGTGACATTTGCAGTTGTTGCAGCACCAGATGTTGTGGGCACACAGGGAGGTGTTGACATGTTGGTGCAAATCTGGCGGAGGCATTGTAATATGTCCCTATGCACCGCCGTCTGTTCTTGCACTGTGTCCCACTTGGACTCCATGCGGGACATGTGTAAGTCCAAGCGGGCATTATGGGCAGCCTGCTGCTGTTGAATGTCCCTGAGGATCCCCACTACCTGGCTGAACTCTCCGGTGCTAGTCTGGTACGCATCAGCTATGCGTACCAGTTGTGGGTCATCATGCAGTTCAGACCCCTCTGCAAGCAGCGACCTATGTCTACCACCCCTCCCACCACCCCATGCGACACGTGAAGGACCTGCAGTGGCACGCACAGGTGACCCTGGGCCCCCTTGGGGTTGTTGCTGGTGTTGGTGACCGTAGCTCCACGTTGGGCCGGGGTCCGTGTGCTGTTGGTGGTGGTGGTCCTTGGTCTGTCCGTGTCGGCAGGGGTGGTCTGTGTGTTGGCAGTTGGTGGAGGGGTGGGTGCAGGGGGTGCAGCTGGTGGTCCTGCTGGTGCTGCATGATGACTCACTGCGGAGGTGCCAGGTAGGTCTTCGTCATCCGAGGTGGGCAGAGGCTGTTCCACACCAGTGAGCTCAGTGTCCCCCGGAGCCTGGGACAGGGACTCCTCAGCGTCTGCTGCTGTGTCCCCATCATCACCTGTATTTGGAAGAGACACACAATGTATGTAATGTTTCTACAGGCATCAATGGTTCAAACACCTGACAGTTGTGACTGTACCTCTGGATGCGGGCCTGTACATTGCATTGTCCTAAGTTGTCACAGTCAGCTGTTGATATTGGTGTAGCGCATTGTCCTGACAACATGAAGCATTTCAATGTGAATGTTGAGGTGTGTGCATGGCCAGCATTGGTGGTATTTGGTTGACATCCGGACATCTTTCTCCCTCCAGCCCAGTTATCCCACCATGAAGCATTCCACCCTTGCAGTGGGTGCAGATTGACTCTCATGATGTCAGTCAGTGGTGTCCTGCTGTTGGTTGGTGGCCAGTTCCCATCAGGGCCTTGTGCTCCCCACAACAGAGCACCAGTGTCAGACATCTTTGATGGGGCTTTCCACTCTCTGTGAGGTGTGCATGCTTCAGTGTGAGCTTGCTGGGCCATGTGGGGGGGATGTTGAGCTGTGACTACCACTCCCATCATGCTATTGCCTCCACCCCCTTCCCAGCATGCCCATACTTCCTTCCTTTTGAGTGTACTTCACTGTGTGTGGGTGTGACAGCAATGGCAAGATGGCTGACAGTGGTGTCCTGCTGTTGGTTGGTGGCCAGTTCCCAGCATGGCCTTGTGCTCCCCACAACAGAGCACCAGTGTCAGACATCTTTGATGGGGCTTTCCACTCTCTGTGAGGTGTGCATGCTTCAGTGTGAGCTTGCTGGGCCATGTGGGGGGGATGTTGAGCTGTGACTACCACTCCCATCATGCTATTGCCTCCACCCCCTTCCCAGCATGCCCATACTTCCTTCCTTTTGAGTGTACTTCACTGTGTGTGGGTGTGACAGCAATGGCAAGATGGCTGACAGTGGTGTCCTGCTGTTGGTTGGTGGCTAGTTCCCAGCATGGCCTTGTGCTCCCCACAGCAGAGCACCAGTGTCAGACATCTTTGATGGGGCTTTCCACTCTCTGTGAGGTGTGCATGCTTCAGTGTGAGCTTGCTGGGCCGTGTGGGGGGATGTTGAGCTGTGACTACCACTCCCATCATGCTATTGCCTCTACCCCCTTCCCAGCATGCCCATACTTCCTTCCTTTTGAGTGTACTTCACTGTGTGTGGGTGTGACAGCAATGGCAAGATGGCTGACAGTGGTGTCCTGCTGTTGGTTGGTGGCCAGTTCCCATCAGGGCCTTGTGCTCCCCACAACAGAGCACCAGTGTCAGACATCTTTGATGGGGCTTTCCACTCTCTGTGAGGTGTGCATGCTTCAGTGTGAGCTTGCTGGGCCATGTGGGGGGGATGTTGAGCTGTGACTACCACTCCCATCATGCTATTGCCTCCACCCCCCTTCCCAGCATGCCCATACTTCCTTCCTTTTGAGTGTACTTCACTGTGTGTGTGTGTGACAGCAATGGCAAGATGGCTGACAGTGGTGTCCTGCTGTTGGTTGGTGGCCAGTTCCCATCAGGGCCTTGTGCTCCCCACAACAGAGCACCAGTGTCAGACATCTTTGATGGGGCTTTCCACTCTCTGTGAGGTGTGCATGCTTCAGTGTGAGCTTGCTGGGCCATGTGGGGGGGATGTTGAGCTGTGACTACCACTCCCATCATGCTATTGCCTCCACCCCCTTCCCAGCATGCCCATACTTCCTTCCTTTTGAGTGTACTTCACTGTGTGTGGGTGTGACAGCAATGGCAAGATGGCTGACAGTGGTGTCCTGCTGTTGGTTGGTGGCCAGTTCCCAGCATGGCCTTGTGCTCCCCACAACAGAGCACAAGTGTCAGACATCTTTGATGGGGCTTTCCACTCTCTGTGAGGTGTGCATGCTTCAGTGTGAGCTTGCTGGGCCATGTGGGGGGTGTTGAGCTGTGACTACCACTCCCATCATGCTATTGCCTCCACCCCCTTCCCAGCATGCCCATACTGCCTTCCTTTTGAGTGTACTTCACTGTGTGTGGGTGTGACAGCAATGGCAAGATGGCTGACAGTGGTGTCCTGCTTTTGGTTGGTGGCCAGTTCCCAGCATGGCCTTGTGCTCCCCACAACAGAGCACCAGTGTCAGACATCTTTGATGGGGCTTTCCACTCTCTGTGAGGTGTGCATGCTTCAGTGTGAGCTTGCTGGGCCATGTGGGGGGATGTTGAGCTGTGACTACCACTCCCATCATGCTATTGCCTCCACCCCCTTCCCAGCTTGCCCATACTTCCTTCCTTCTGACTCTGCTTCCCTGTGGGGTAGTGTGCCTGTGCTGAATGGATGGCTGACAGTGTTGTCCTGGCGTTTGTTTGGCTACAAGTCCCATGTGTGTCACTGTGCTTCCCACAGCATGACCCAGGGTGGTGGTTCTTTGTAGGATAATTAATTTTAGTGTGAGGCAATGCATTTTCCCAGGTGAGTTGTTTGTAGTTTGTGTTAGGGGTGTGTGTGGGAAGAGCTGCTGGTAACTATGGTCATAGCTGTCAGTCCTCCTTCCCACCCAGCCAGATGTCCCACCATGGAACGTGCTTCCATTGCAGGGAGTGCAAGTTGGCTTTCAGGATGTCAGTCAGTGGTGTCCTGCTGTTTGTTGGTGCCCAGTTCCCAGCAGGGACTTGTGCTCCCCACAGCAGTAGCCAGTGTCAGCCATCTTGTCAGTTGTTTTCCACTCCCTGTGATGTGAGCATGGTTCAGAGTGGTGTTGATGGGCGTATTGTGAGGGTGGGCAATATCTGTGACTACAACTCCCATGATGCTATTGGCTACACTGACTTGACCAGCATACACAGAATTCCTTCCTTTCTGTGGGATTCCCTGTGTGGTGGTTTTGTAGTGGTGGCTACATATCTGACAGTGTTTGTTGGTTATATTTGTGCCACTGCCTAGCTTTATTTGTTGTAGGGTTTGTACATGTCATGACACAGTTACATATCACTATGAGATGGCATGTATTGTGTTTATCTGACTGACATACACATCTTGGGATGATTCTGGTTTTGTTGCTGTGGATTTGCTAAGGGTGCATGGTTTGACTATCCCCTTGACAGTGATGTGTGTGTGTTGTCACACAATATTGGGAATATTGGTTGTGTACTCACCAGGCTCTGGGATGTTTTCTAGTCCATATACGCTCACTGGTGGTAGGATGGCCCGCACCTTCTCCTCCCAGGGCCTGAGGTATACTGGTTTGGCAGGAGGGCCACTGCCGGTGTGTTGGCTCAAGAGGTAGTCCTTCTTCAGTAGGTCCCTGACCCTCCTGCGCACGTCATACCACCTGTTCTGGATGTCTTCCTTTGTGCGCAAACATGGTGATTGTGCGTTCACCCTGTTGACGATCCTCGCCCACATCTTGGTTTTCTGCGACATGGGGGTCTGTTGGACCAGTGTACCAAACAGCTGTGGCTCTACCCTGAGGATCTCATCTACCAGGACTTCCAATTCACTATCTAGGAACTTTGGATTCTTCTTTAGGGGCATGGTGATGGGTGGTGGTGGTGAGTGATGTGTGTGGGGGTGTGCAAGTGAGGGTGTGTGAGTGTGTGTTTTGCTGGGTGTATGTGAGGGTGCTATTTGTTGAGGTGCTGATGGTGTGTGGCTTATGTGATGGATGAGCTGTGAGTGTGTGTGTGGTTGCTGTCTGTTGGTGTTGAGTGCTGGCAGGTAATTTGAGTTTGCAAAGGATCATGGTAGGGATTTGTG
Organism: Calotriton arnoldi; assembly: GCA_963921515.1. Taxonomy (NCBI): domain Eukaryota; kingdom Metazoa; phylum Chordata; class Amphibia; order Caudata; family Salamandridae; genus Calotriton; species Calotriton arnoldi. The sequence continues at coordinate 1,060,843 of CAWUFW010000485.1, read as the reverse complement.
TCCTTTATATGGGTGGAGTTGTGGGTGTGTCTTTGTTCCCTGTTTCCCCCCCCAGTATTTATTGCCTTTGTAATTGCTTGTTTGTCCTTTTTTTGTGTGTTTTTCCCTTTGTACTTTTTGTGCATGTAGGAGACGTTCTTCTGACCGAGTCGGACCCTGCAGTTGTCTCGTGCGAGCTTCTCCGATTCGTTCGCACTGTGTTTGTGCTGTTTTCTGTGCTGCGTACGCGTCGGTCGCGGTGTATTGGGTTTGCTTCGGCTCGCAGTTTTGTATGCATGTCGGTCGTACTGCTTGGGCTCCGTGCGACTCGGTCGTGTTTTCCACGCGTTGCATCGTACTTTGCGGGTCGGATTTCGCGGGTACGTTTCGTTCGGGATTCTTCCTGGTGCGTGTCGGTCGGTTCGATTCGTGTGCTTTTCCGGCCGGATAGCTGTATTCCGCGCGGTTCGGTCGTTCGTATTGTGTTCCGTACGAGTCGGTCGGATTTTGCACGCTTTTCATCGTACTTTGCGGGTCGGGCTGCACCGGTACGTGTCGGTCGGAATGAATTCCGGCTCCGAGTCGGTCGGTACGTTTTCCGGCCCGAATCGGAATCGGCCCCCTAGTCTTGTGACCCAGGAACAGGCTGCAGGCACCAAATGGTTAGTACAAGAAAATGCCAAAATTCTAAAAATGGCACTTTTAAGATTGTGACTTAAAAACTGACTTTACCATTAAAACGGATTTTAAATTACAATTCCTCAGACACCAAATATGACTTTCTACTTCTCCCAATCAAATGCTAGCACTTATTACATGTTTTGTAAGGTAGCCCAATGTAATCCAAAGGGAGAGGTAGGTCTCACAATAGTGATAAACAAATTTGTGAGTTTTAGCACCACCAGGACATGTAAAACTTAAAAGTACATGTCCAACATTTTAATTGCACTGCTCAATGGCCGGTGGGCTGTCTAGGACCTACCTTAGGGGTGACTTATATGTATTAAAAAGGGGGTTTTAGGCCTGTCAATTAGTTTATTTCCCTAGTCAAATTGGTAGTTTAAAACTGCACATGCAGGCTGCAATGGCAGGCATTAGACATGTTTAAAGGGCTACCTAAGTGGGAGGCACAATAAGTGCTGCAGGCCCACTAGCAGCATTTGATTTATAGTCCCTGGATACATGTTGTGCCACCTCACTAGGGACTTACAAGTACATTTTATGTTTCAATTGGATGTAAGCCACTTTCACCATGCTTAAAGAAGAACGCACAAGCACTTTAACACTGGTTAGCAGTGGTAAAATATGCAGAGTCCTAAGGACAGCAAAAACAAGTTCAGCTAAACAGGAGGAGAAAAGACAAAACGATTGGGGTAAGACCACCCTAAGGCTAACAGGTCTAACCTATTCTCATTGCATAACCAAATCATTTTGCTTCTACAGTGCACAGCAGGCAAGGCTCACAAGGTCTCAATTCTAGAACAGTGTTAACATCCTTGTGTGGGTATCCAAATGAAGCTTGCGCCAAAAAAGTAAAAACATTCTATAAACTGATGTTGGGATGGACTATTCCCAGCCATCCATAAGGGAACCTCCTGTAGAAGATTTCGAAACACAGGAATATGAGTTTTGAAGGAACACCCATGTCCAAGTCTGCCATGATTTTTCCAAGGTCAGTCCTGATACTGGTGGGAGAAACAAGGTAGTAGTTTATACAACGGGCATATAGATGTTTTGGAAACAGTTTATGATGTCATAGTTTTCCTAGTATCTCAATTACCTAAAGCATATTAATTTCTGTCTCAAAGAATAACGAAATATAACCCAGGGATGAAAGGACATGGTGGTCCATCATAGCTCCAAATATTTTACGACAATATGGAATGGGGCTCATGTGTCACAGACCCCAAAAAGTACTCAGAATGCCCAAATCAGGTTCTGAACCTAGTCTTCCTTTCATATTAGGATGGAATCAAACCATGTATTAGACCCTTTAAGTTGTAACTTACTGTAGAGGGAGGCACCCTTGACTTTTTTCTAGTAATACATTTGTTCAGGCAGTAAGGAAACTGATTTTTGACAGAAAAGGTATTTAGCTGTCAGTAATAGACACGTAGTTACATTTTCTCATTCTTTTTCGGTTGAAGAAGTCTCTGCTGAAGATGCTGAGTAACTAATATTCCCTGGTGTAAATTGTCATCCACATATTTATTGGAGATGATGTTTGCTGTCACAAAAAGACCCTAAATCTGGCCGTAAGAAATGGTTGATGTGGGTAGTGTATAGTATAGAGCATCTGAATTCTGGGCATTAACAACATGACAATGCTCATGATAAACATAAAGGAGACATCTCATCACTACTCCCAGACTTTGCAAGGCAAATACACCGTAGGGCAGCTGCTAATAGTTGATGATTCCGAGTTTGCTTCCACCCCAAATCATACATCATATTATTCAAGCCTCTCCAACAAGTATTAAATGTTTCATGGTGCGTCTATTGATCTGATGTATAATCACCTTCCCCATTTTCCTTTGTCTTTCTGTATATGTATGAACGAGTCTTTAAACAGGCACCACAACCACACATAACGGATGAGACAAGATCCCATCAGTATTCAGGGTCAAAAGAGGCAATCCATGAGAGGAAGGATCTAAAAGAAAGAGTCTGAGCTATTGTTTGGTGGACAGAGTACAGACTGTCAAGGTGACTGAACACATTACCTGCCAACCGGAACTTACAGACCACCGCTGGCCCAGCAGTGATCTCTGTGTACTTTGAGAGGAACCACTATCACAACAGTTCCTGTTAAGGTTGAAAATGTTTGTTGGACAGCTTCTGTCAATTTTGACAGCTGTTTAAAAAAAAACTCCCAAAGTGAGAGTTTATTATTGTAAAACAAAACGCTAATGATTCACACACCCAATTGTTTTTCTCCCTGGGTGTTGGAGTCATTATTTGTTTCTTTCTGTCCAGGACAGGAAAAAGGGATCACTTTCAAATAGAGCAGGTGGTGAAATGCTTTTCTTCAATCGGCTCCCACTCTGTTGGACCATTAAAGCCATTGATGGAAAGTGGGTGCCTAAATAGGGAGGTGGACCTTTGGTTTGGTGAACAGGGTACTCTATCATGGTTATGACAGAGTGACATATCTGCCAAAATCTCAATTCTGCCAAAGGCCAAAACAAGGTATACAGTTACAAAACCAGGGATAAGTCAAACATTAGACGTTTCAACAGCAAGTCCTCCATAATGTCCCTGAACAATGAATAGGCATTGAATCACAAACACCTTGGATAAATATGTCTCTTTTGTGGGGATGCTATATTGACATTTGAGTCTAAATTACAGTCTTGTGTGTGCATCTCTCTCTCTTAGATTGGGTACTTCCTAATAGGGACACTAATATGATGGCCATCTTGGATTGGTAAGACTAGCAATGCTGTCTTAGAATGAAGTGGGTTGTTATGTATTAATCCTGCCTCCATCCTTCGGTCTCCAACTTTGGATTCCGGTGACCTGCCAAAGATGCATGTAGAAGCAGATCTTTGCACACTACGCTTCAAACACCCCCCCATTCCGGTCCAAGTGACTTATCCTGGGCATGGCTTATGGCACCCAGGGGCCTGTTGACTTTGGGATCTGTGGTGATGAAGGTTGCCACACCCCATGATTGCAAGGTTCATTTGATTTACATGTTTGTGCTATGAAATAGAGGACAATCAAGGGGATGAAAAGGTAGCTTAATAGGATGCCCCGAAAAGGCAGATTCCATACTCACTTAAAAATTGAGTTGAGCATTGTGAAAGTTATTTCCAAACATTGCGCCCATTTTTCCTATGATCTCCTTGATCAGGCGGGATTTTTTAAAATTTTTTTTAAAAAGTTTTTTATTGAGTGAAAAAACAAATTTTATACAAAGACAGTTTGAGCTCCTACAGGAAAACTCACACACATTTTTAACCGTTTTTCTCCCCCGTAACGATGCAACCCCCACCCCCACCCCAACCACCAATCAAAAACACATTGCCTGATGAGTTTTTCAAACCTAAGGTCTAAGACACCTTTATCCAGCATCTTTCTCTTGTCTGATTTGGTAGTTCCTTAACAAAATCTCTTTCTTTTCACAATTCACTTATTCTTCTTGATATGACTTGCGTATGCATATATTGCATTAAACATTACACTCCATGCCTTTTTACACATCATCTACAAAATTAAAATCCTAAAATGCATATTTTATCCAATCATCAAGTAAAAATCAAAAGAAGAGATAGCACTACATAAAACTCCATTATCTAACCTCCTAACCTATCCTTCTTCTTACTCTACAATGCTGGTACATGCAATTCATCTTATTAAATTCATTTTATTCAATCCCCCATATTTGTGCAATAACAGCTTAATTTGATAAAGTGCAAGTGCCATGTTCCGGAGAACAAATGTGCAAATGTGCAAATGTACAAAGAAGAAAAAAGAAAAAGAAATTTTTACCCAGCATTGATTATAACAGCCTTATTGTTAAAGTGCATTATTTAAAAAATACATATCTAAGTTCTTAATACGCTTAATGTGATTCTCGACCATGATTTCACTTATCCCCTTCACCCTCCATTCCATATTCCGTTAATATCACCTCCAAAAAAATACCAATACATCCATACATCAGTTTCTAGCAGCCAGGTTGGTAAAATAAAGCATAAAGTACATATACAATCTCTGTAAACTCGTATCATCATAATGCTTGATCCAAAGATGAAGAGGGGGCTATTCCTCCACTTGCTCCCTCCAAGTAGAGAAGTGTTCCCAAATTTTCCCTCTTCTCTTTCTAGCTTTAATACCCCGCCGATCATATATGGCTTTCTCGAGGCTATAAGTTTTCAATAACCGAGCTAACCACTGGTGAAAGGTTGGTGGGTTAGGGTCTATCCATGCCGATGCAATAATAATTCGATAAACTGCCATGGCTATACAAATTAAGGCCCCACCATCTTCTAGACCCAGATTATGTATTCCAAGCATTATTACCTGAGGAGTAATTTCCACCTGTGTCTGTAGCTTTTCCTGTAGGAAGAGCTCTATTTCTCAAATGAGCGGGGAGAGTTCCCGGCATGTGGCGAACATATGTATCGAATCTGCTTTATATAGCGCACATCTTGGACAATGCGTGCCTTTCCCCTCTCCCCATTTGGCGATCCGATATGGCGTATAGTACAGTTCAAAACACGTTTTATAAAATTGCGCCTGAAGATTGGCTGGCATTAAAATCTCTAATGAATTAAGATATGCTTCCTGAAAATCACCATCTGTTATTCCCAACGACTCTTGCCACTTTACTGAACATTTTCCCAGATCGTCTTTCATAAGGGTGTTTAATAATACATACATTTTTCCAATCTTCGGTACTTCAGGTTGTTTTAGTTTCTCCACTAATTCACAACTTTCGTATTTTTGCATCCCTCCGGCCTTTTTTAACAGAAAATCCCTCAACTGTAGGTATTTAAAAAAAATCCCTATTAGATAGTGCAAATTCCTCTTTTATTACCTCAAATGATTTCGGATGTAAATAGGCATCCAACCTGTATAATTCCGGAATTTATCCATTTCTGAAAGTATTGGTCCTTTAAAATCTCGGGTAGCTCTACATTCTGCACAAATGGTGTATAATAATTTACTTTTGCTAGCCCTACCAGCCGTCGTACTGCCGACCAAACCCTAAAAGCCGCCAGGAGAGTCTTGAAACGCACTCTTTTGTAATATCCGTAATTCACCTGGCGCCATAGGCACCCTCTTACGTCATGTGAATTTGACCTTTCCACCCCTGGATATGCATTCAACAAGGGTACATAATGTATAATGGAAGCTGCCCACCAGTATATTCTAAGGTTGGGTAACGCCAGCCCTCCACATTCCTTAGATAAGTACAGAAATTTTATCGCCCTTCTGGGTCTAGTGTAGGCCCATATAAACTGTGAAAAGATGCTCTCAAATTTTTTAAATCAAAAACTCGAAAAAATCAGGGGAATTGTTCTTAAAAAGTATAAAACCTTAGGGAAACAAATCATCTTGATTATATTTACTCGTCCAATCAGGGCAAGATGTAGGTTGTCCATTCTCTTAAGTGATTTTTTCATTTCAACTGCGCATGGTTCGAGATTTTCTTTAACTATCTCATCAATCTCAGCGTTAATCACAACTCCCAAATATGTTGTTTTTTTAACAACTCTTTTATCAGTACTTGGGGCAAAACTGTTCACAACTATTTGTGTTTTATCCCTATTCAGGGCATAGCCAGATATAGAGCCAAATCTTTGGGCCTCGATTTTAATTGCATTCATAGCCATGTCAGGTTGTGTAGTGATTAACACAACATCGTCAGCATAAGCTAAAACTTTTTCTACGGGGCCAGTATCAAATAAAGGGGGAATATTCGGTGCATGTTCCAGATGTTTCAGGAAGGGGTCGATATAGATGGCAAACAATAACGGTGAACAGGGGCACCCCTGCCTTGTGCCTCTGGTTATTTTAACTACCTCCGTTAGACCCCCATTCACTAGCACTCTTGCCTCTGGATCTTTATACAGGGCTTTTACTGCTCGAATAAACTGCTCGCCAATTCCTTTCCAAGACATAGTGGCCCACAAGAATTGCCAGGAGACCCTATCGAACGCCTTCTCAGCATCCAAAAAATAGCGGCCATAGGGTCTCCTGCTACTTGTTTCACATCAAAGAGTGTAATGATTTTCCGGACATGCTCAATAGTGCTTCTACCGGGGACAAACCCATGTTGCTTCTGTGAAACAATCCTGTGGATCACCAATGCCAGGCGAGAGGCCAACACTTTAGAGTAAATCTTCGCATCCCCATTAATAAGGGTAATTGGCCGATAGGACCCTAGCTCATCCATAGGTTTATTTTTTTTAGGGAAAATTACGATCTTTGCCATCTCCCAGGAGGCAGGTGGATCCGCCCCCTCTATTATTTGTACAAACAAAGCCATCATAGAATCCCTTAACTGCTCATGGAAGACCTTGTAAAATTCGGTAGGGATCAGATCTGGCCCCGTCGCTTTACCCTTTGGTAGATCAGCAAGAGCTTTTACAATTTCCTCCCATTCTAATGATCGATCTAACTGATCCCTTTCTTCTCCCGTCAAGAGAACCTCCGCGGGGAAGTTAAATATTGCTCTATCTGTTCTGCCCTACGTGCGCCCCCTCCTGATTTTCAGTATAAAGGGTCCGATAAAAGGCACAAAATGCAGTTCGGATTTCCCCAATGTTCGTTCTCAATCCCTCAACAGGATCTTTAATTGCCTTTATTTCATTCCGGGTAGCTTCCTGCCTTGTTCTTACTGCAAGGAAGTGCCCCACCCTTTCACTGCATTCATACATCTCTTCATGGTAGGTTGTAGCCTTATCCACAGCTTTTTTTAGTAGTTTCTCCCCTATTAAAGTTTTACTTTTTGCCACCCCTAGACTGGCAGTTTCTATATCTCCCTTCTGTTGTATGACCTTAACTAAATTACATTCGGCTTGCATCAACCCGTTTTGCAATTTCTGCAATTCAACTTTCTCAATTTTATTTTTCCTCCATGCAAATTGAATTGTTTCCCCTCGTACCCCAGCTTTTAATGTATCCCATACTATGTTCAGGGCGGCTGTCCCAAGATTCCTTTCCAGAAAGTCCGGAATCCACTTCCTCATATGCTCTAGGTAGATCTCATCCACCAATAACGCTCTTTCAAACGTCCATGATGAACATGGTTTTGCCTTATCCGCCCAGCCCTGTATCTCCAACACTAGTGGGCTGTGATCGGAAAGATATCGAGGTGCTTTTTCGATTGTACTCTTCTGTCTGATTGTATATGAAACAAAAAAATAATCCAATCTCACATGTTTCCTATGGGGCGCGGAATAATATGTATACCCATGGTCTTGCGGTCTTAATTCTCCCCAGACATCACACAGCCCATGCTCCTGACACATATTGCATAAAGCCTGATAGACTTTAGGCTTTATACCAGTGTATGATTCCCCCAATTTCCAGTCACTATAGAGATTAATATTAAAATCACCGCACACCACTATAGGTAGTTCCCAGTGCGCCAATTCATTTGAGACCCTCCCCAGTAAGGCTGGGTCATCAATGTTGCTCCCGTATAGGGAGCATAACGTAAATTTGGGAAGGTCGGGGGTGCTACAACTGGCTATGACCCACCGCCCAGCTGTGTCTGCCTTTACTGTTGAGAACTGGATATTTTTATTTCGGACTAAGATTGCAACCCCCCGATTACGTGCACCCTGTGACGTTGCTCCTACAACACTATACCCCAAATGTTTTAACAAATCTTTTTGACTGCCTTCCACATGGGTCTCTTGGAGACAAACAATATCAGCTTGTAATAATCTCAACCCTTGAGAAACCATTTGCCTTTTCTTACTATCATTCAACCCACAGATATTTAATGATCCAATCCTTAACTTATTCATGTATATATATTAATGTCAAGACCATACAAGACCATACAGTAAGAACTTGTTTGTTTCATTTTTTCCCTAACGGTGTCTTCGTGTGTCCTCCCTAACCCAAGTGCCCATCCCCCATCAGTCTTATGTCCACCCCTTCCCTCCACCCCTCCCTCCCCCCGTCTCCCCCCCATCCCCAAGCACCCCTCCCCCCTCAAAAACCTAGGCAATCAGGCGGAGCCTGAATGATGTGTGTTTGATGAACTGCCCCGCCATCCCCCCTGTGTTAGAAATGCAAAACCAAAAAGAAATCAAGCAGCTTTTCATCTCTCCTTTCAGCCATAGCCTCAGAAACTTACTGGCCTCCCGTCTTCGTACTCTCCACCCCTTTACCTGACTTAATAATCTCATTTAGATACCCCTGGGCCAGAATTTCTGTAGCAAACACTCGAGTGGTACCCCTGTATTTTACTTTGAGCCTGGCCGGGTTCTGTATGAACACCTCAGCCCCTGCTTTCTGAAAAGGTGAAAAGCCCCTGCCTCCACCGTCGTTCCACCGTTCCACCGTTGCATGGGCGAAGTCCGGTTTAGTGAAGAAGGAGACCCCATCATGCGTCTTTGGGGAATTAGGTCGAGCTTGATCATACACCAATTGACGCAGTAAGAAGTTACCAAAAAACACTAAAAAGGCCCTTGGTCGATTTTGGGGCTGCTTCCTCATCATTAGGGGTACTCGGTGGGCTCTTTGTATCTCATTGTTCCAGTCCAATTGGACTTGATCCGGAAAAGTATTCTTCAGCAAGTTCACGATATATAGCCCTCCACCCCCTCTGGGACCCCCACAAATCGCAGGTTATTTCTCCGCTGTCTATTTTCTTGCTCCTCGAGCTTGAGCATGACATCGGGCAAAGTTCCACTCTGTCCTGCGTTCTGTTCCTTTAGTACCTCAACTTCCCCTTCGAGAGCCTCCATCCGTATTTCCACCATTGTCAGCTTTTCCGCGAAGTCCCCACATGTTTTATTTATTTTCCTGATTCCGGCTTGTACTTTTTTATTGGCAATTCTGGCCCTGCGGCCATCCGCCCTTACTTCCTCCTGTATCTGCTGAATTGAGCTTAGTATTGTAGATAGTGAAGGCTCAGCCATCTCGTTTGCACCCTCAATCACCTCCTCGGCCTGAAATGTTTGCGTATCTGAATAGTCCCACTTGAGTTGTCTCCCCACTTGCCGTCTCTGGCCTTCTTTCCTTCTATGGCCTCCTGAGATCTTTTTCCTCTGAGTTGCTTGTAGGTGGTCCCCTGATGCGGAGTCATCTGTTTCCAGGCCCCCTTCGCTACTATTCGAGGAAATGTCATCTTTTCCGGAGGTATCGGATTCGTCAGTGAGAGAGAAGAATTTATCCCCTATCCCATCGGGCGAAGATTCCTCTCTGTTCTGATGCCCCACTCTCACCGCACCTCTTTTTCCCAAATTTTCTTTCACGCCCTGATCACTTGCAGGCTTTTGCGGCAGCATTTCACTCTTTGGGGTGGCTATTTTGTCTTCATTTTTATTGGTAAATTTATGCCATCTTGGTGGTCATTAACTCTCTCTACATTGCCGGCAGCACTTGCACCCTCCTCTGGGCCAAGGGGCGGAATCTCCAAGGATAGATTGATTCCTATCAGGCCTGTTTCTTCTGTGCTCACCTCCCCACAGTGCACACTCTCTGTCCCAGATATTGACTCAGACCGCTCCTTACTTGTAATCTCTGGTGCAGGCCGATTACCAAACATCGCGGTGAGAGTGGGCTGCGCCGGGTCATCCTCCGCCCGCCGACCTGGTTTCCCCAGTATTTTCTTAATTCCTTGATCTTTCTTGGCTCCTCTACCCGTCACGGTCCGTTGCTTGGTTTCTCCGGTGCTCCCGGTCCCGTTTACCTCATTCGTGCAAGGTAATGCCGCGGGTGCCACGGGTGCTGGACCGCCCCCAGTAGAGCCACCGACTCCCACGCGAGCCTTTACAGCTTTACCACTCCTTGCGGCCATAGTCCGTGAAGCTTTCCTCTGCGTCTGTCGAGATAGCCCAGCTCTTTCGCGGCACACACACGTCTCTGTTAGCCGTAGATCAATCAGCTGGAGAAGGACGTCCACTGTCTCGCACGCTGACTCCAACCTTCGGGTGACCAGTCCAACCAGCCGCTGACCGATACACCAATGCATTCAGGGAGGATAGCGGGAACGGAGCAGCTAACCACACGCCATCTTGCCTCCACACCTGTGATCAGGCGGGATTTTTGGTGGTGTTATTATTCCCTATCATAGTGAAGCAAAGAAGGAAAGGAATCAGATTTTTAACCTTTCCTTTGGATTCTGTAGTGGGATGAGACTGGAGTAGGGTGCAGATGCAGTGTGGGGTGTGGTGACACTTACATTGGCTCCTGCCTGCTGGGGACTATATATGACTGATAAATGATTGGGCATTTTAAATTGATAACATAGAAGTCTGGGGTCTTAATAATTTCACTAGGAGGCAGAGAGTTCAGTCCCACCATAGCAAATAGAATGTACTCTTGGTCTTCTTACAGGAGACCTACCTAAATGAACTAGATCATAAAGATTGGCCAAAAGGTGGCGGGGTTAGTTGTTTTTCTCCTGCCTTTCAACATATTTCATGAGTTGGCAATTTAAGTGGCAGATGGTGCCTCCTTCATTGATTGGTAGGTGGTGAGAGACCCAAATGGAAGATTATGTCTCAACTAAGGTGAATAAGTCTTTTCCCAACAAACTGCTGGAGGCTACAACTCTGTACTTTGATAACTCAGTGAGTTGGCCAGGGGAGTTTAATGGCATTATGTACTGAGTTCTAAAGAAGCTCCCCAGTAGACCTGGTACTGGCCAAGCCCATGAGATAGTTATGTGATCTAGTGCAATACACCAATATTTTAGATATATCATGTGAACATAAGCCTCAGGAGCCATTTTTCTTTTTTTGTTTTCTATCACATCTATCATATATTTTCTGAGAGGTGATCTTTGTGATTCATGGGCTGATACAGAGTAATTAGGGAGGGCTTTGTCAGACTGCTTGCTGCACTGACTCCTTTGTACTTGGGCCCGGTGTGGGCTTTGAATGTCCCATCAGGACTGAGACCTTGCAAGATAATGCTTTTTGTAGGCCTGGATGGAGTTCACAGAGTTCTGCTACGCGGAACTCTGTCAAGTGATAAAAAGTGACGCTGTACTACGCGGAGTTCTGCAAGCGGTGGAGTGCATTAAGTTGCGCCGTTCATGCTGGTTTTTAGCACCGGGTGTTTGTGCCGCGCTGTAAAATCAGCACGAATTCTGCCACGTGCAGTGCAAGAGGGTGCAGCTTCTTTCTGCCACTCGAGTAGAAGTTCTACTCGAGGGGCAGCTTCCTCAATGCGAACGGAAGGTTTCTCAACGCAAGTAATAGCGACCGTCCACGACCGCCCGCATGGAGAAATCTCGCTGGGAGGTGGTCTACCGTTAGATTTTCGGAACTCTGCATGCTCCGCGAAGCGCAGAGTGTGGAAAACTCCGCAAACTCCACAAATGGAGCATAGTTCACCGCCCAGGATTAGCCTTTTGGTGCTGTTGTTTATGATGAGGTAAGAAACTACTTTAAAGCCAATTGGGGCTCAGCTTCTTCAAGGGTGCTAGACTTGGACACAATGAAGGCGGTGGTGAGACGTGCTTGTATAGTTAAAATATATATTGTGCGGCAACAGGTGTAAATGTAAGTAAGTCCGTTTTATATAGCGCAGCTACTCACCCTTACGGGTCTCAAGGCGCTGGGGGCCGTCGTGGAAATTAAGTGAGCTATTGCCCAGAGTCACATGGTGCTGAGCTGAGCTGCCGCCGGAGATCGAACCGTGAACCCTGTGCTCCGAAGTCAGCTGCCCTGGCCGCTGCACCACACCTCTCCACCAGGTGGAATCAACATAACACAGATGGAGGGAGGTCCTGAACGGCTGGTCTTTGAAGCTAATGTATTCAAACTTAAATACAGCTTTGGTGAGCAGTACATGTCGTAGAATAGGTTCTTGTACACCTTAAATAGACAGAATTCACAGTGAGGGGGATACGTTTGGAAAGATGTTAGCTTGGTTATAAAAGCAAAGAGTCTCCTGCAACTATGTACAATGAATTGTTGATTAATGTTGGTTGACAGAATGCACTCAAGTGGCCTTTAATATGGTTTTCAGTTGGTACTTACAGTGCTTATATACACAACCATCTCCCTCATATTTGTAAGCAGTACACGATTATTTGAGTCAGGTATGCCTATGGAGCTCTCAGAAGAATTGAAGATGTGCTACAGCCATTGCTGAGTAAGGAGGTGCTGGAGGCCCACCTCAAGAGGATGCAGAGGAGGAAGACTCCTGATACAAACAGTCTCCTGATAGAGTTTTATCGCAGCAATGCTAAGATTCTCCTGAAATGAATATGAGAATTGTGTGTTAAGGGAGGGTATTTTTCCAATACAATAAGTGGGGATATAACTGTTATGGTCCCCAAATTTATTAAACCCACTGGACTTTAGGTCTTACAGGCTACTGCCTATGGTGCATGTTGGCATCACAATGTTCAATAAGAACACTGGAGCAAGACCTTTGTGAGGCCTTCCAGTACATGTTCATTCTGATGAATATGGTTTTGTGCCTGATTAGAGTTGGCAGGCTAACTAGCACATTAAATATTTCCTAGAAATGTGTGAGGAAGATAATGCAATAGCTTTCTTAGACTTTATAAAATGTCTTTGATACAGTTGGTTGGGATTTCATTTTCCACGTTTTGGAATGGTTTGACTTTGGTCCATACTTTGCAAGTTTGTTCAAGCTATTAAAGCAAGCTATGGTGAGAATAGGTAAGGACATTTCTGAGGGTTAGGATAATTTTTGTGGGCAGAAACATGTTGGCTAGTATGAAATGGGTTTGAGCAATTGTTCTCTATTACCTACCTTATTAAGTGTTTTTAGACATAACTAGAGTCCTCTCTAATAAAGGTGTAGATGTACCAAGGAACCCGCCTTGTCCAGTAGTTTTATTCAAGAGCTTCCTCCTACTGCCAAGTCTTTGAGAAGGTTGAGTCCGCCGTGGTATTTTATCCTACTAGGGTGGGGAGAGGTATGCCGATGATGAAGTATGATCCTACTATATGTGTGAGGCATCCTCTTCCATAAAGGATGGCTTTCCCACTCAGCCTGATAGAAATTCTGTTAAACCCATTGTTTGCAATTGCCGAACACTCTCCTGTAATTCAGGAAACTGTTTGCTTTGTGCCTCCCTTGATGAGCCCCTGTAATTTTTCTGTGATGTGCTAGATACTGTGGAGGGACATCCGGTGGCCTACCCTCCTCCTCTCTACTTTGTGATTATAGTAATGGACGCACATTGAAGACATTAATCAAGTGTTGTTTTACACTGATGACACCTTACTGTTTGAAGATCTCTATGCAGTCTATACTCAATCGGCTTAAGAAACTTGTTGAATTTGGAGATTTGTCAGGTATACTCAAGAATTGAAAATTGGAGCAAGTCATAGGTTCCTTTTCCATCTTGAGAGAAAATATATATCCACCTGCTTGGTCATGGTGTCAGTTAGGCGATTTGAGATACTTTAGTATTTGGGTACTACATGTTGTCAAAGCCAATACTGAACCATCAGTTTGGGCAACTCCTGAAGAGGATATTTTAATTGAGCTCCCGTGTCTCTCAATGATGGGGACAATAGTTCTTATTAAAATGGTGATACACCTAGATGCCTATATATTCCAGGGTATTATGTGCCTGATAACCAGGTATCTGTTCTGTGATTGGGATAGATTCCTGACCACGCTGATTAAGGATCCAAGTTTGTTGACCACCCTGATTCATGACTCAAGATTAAACTAAACACCCCTATGTTATCTGTTCAGAAGGTGTTGCGTAAACTAAGACACTGGTGTAGTTCTACAAGGCTAGCTTTCCCACCCAAGGGTGACATCAGTGAACTTAGTTCAAATCACCAGCGCTGAATGTGAAAGACAGGTTATTGTAGTTCTGCAGAACCCCACTCAATACATAGCTGAAGTGAAGTCATTGCTTTTGAGTTACTAAAAATCCATGGAAATGGCCAGCAATCCAATTTCATTCTTCACAGCATCGCACACACAGCACTAAGAAGAGTGTACACTTTTACTGATTAAAGACAAGAAAAGGGGAAAGTGCACTTTGCACACTTTAGGCACAGTGACACATGAAACTGAGGGCCTCATTATGAGTCTGGCAGTCTGCGGACCAATAGATTCACCGGGGCACGGTAGTGGTGGTCTTCCGAATGCCCCATTACGACTAGGGATGTTGGGCCCTGGGACCACCGCAACCGCCAGGGATCAGAGGTCCCTGAGGGAGGCACAGTGGTCTTGAGGCCGCAATATGATTGGCAGGGCCCCTGCAGCCCCGCCAAGCATATTACGAGTTTCCTCACCGCCACACTTTTCATGGCGGTGCGACTGCCATAAAAAATAATTGGCGGTGAAGAAACAAAGGGGGCCCTAAAGGGCCCCCGTGTGCCTCTGCACAATGGAGTGAATGAAGGGGGCACATGTTGTGCCCCCCTGTGTGCATAAAACCCAGTACCATGCAGCAGTCCATGCCGTGCAGGTACTGATTTTGATGTTCCCATTGCGGTTCCTTTTCCATAGGCACCACCGTGGGAATGCCAAAGGACCGCCCACTAGACTAAGAGAAAACTCCTAATCTGGCGGGTTGTTCAACCACGGGTTTGGCAGTGCAGAAGCGGGGCGGTCCCGGTCCCGCTCCCGCAACGCCAAACTCGTAAAGAGGCCCTGAGACAAGTGTAGTAGAAGCACTGCAAAAGTGTGCTTTAAAATGCAAGATGAAGAAAACATACATACAAAGCAATACTCATGCATATAAACGAGTGGCCTGAATGAGAATTTCTTATGAGCATGTTGTTTATTAACGTTAACTGATGAAATTGTGCTGTTAATAAAGTGGTCGAGTGTTTCTAATGCCTTGTGTTAGAATGCACCATTTAGAAAGGTTGGTGCAAAGATGTGAAGAAACTAGGTACGATCTTGAAATTTTGCATAATACTACTAGAGAGTCTATAGTTTATGAAAAATTAAAAACAAATTTTGTAGTATGAATTTTGAAAATTCTAGACTTATATGAATGTAGAGAAACATTGTGGTAGTAGGGCATTTCTAATGTTAGCTATTTCCATGTAATGTTATCCGGTGAAAGTTCTACCTATTCCCTATTTGAAATGATTTATTGCATTATATTTAATATTGATTTCGAGTTTATTTCATTTTAAAATGTGTGATGCTAACTCAAAGGCTTTTTCAAAAATGCTTTTTCGAAAATGCTGACCTTTCTCCTGACCTAATACAATGGTTCATTTACAACCAGTGAAATGTTGCTTTATTTGTTTTGTACATAAGTTTCGACATTCCTATATGCTTCTTCAATGTTCACAGTGAAATATTCCTGTGGGAACAGGATTTCAGCTGTTGCTGTAGATGGATACTTTGCATTTCTTTTGATATTAGGCCTATGTGAACTTTCAAATCCTTTGTTTCTCATGACCAGCATGGGAAAGCATCTCATTGTTGCGAGTGTTCTAGGTGACATTATATAAATGAGCATATGACAGTCTTTCGATGGTGGTGTAATGCTATATCACTGGAATTTGCTGGAGACTTTATAAAAGAAGAAACTCCAAAGGAGGGGCACCACCATTGATTTTTGCTCCTTGACGCAAAGCAATACTTTTTCTTTTACCCTTGTGAGAGGATGCTATGTTGATCAATTTTTGATGATTACTAAGAACTATCTTTTAACTTTTGGACTGCCATGCTGATGCTACAGTCGGTAGCTGATGGACTGAAACCTTCTTTGCTGAACCATTTCATTTTCATTTTCATTTTCCTTTATCTATTTTGTTCTATGTTAATGGACTCACCCTTAATGGACTTTAAATCTGAACCACTTCCCCTTCTTCGTAGGAATTGACCTGTTAGGCAAACGATCTATCCTTCTACCTTAATGATATTGGGGATCTGTAACTTTGTAAACTGATTCTTATAATAACCATCCGATAAAGCCTTTGGATCTTTAATACAAAAACCAAATTAATCTCGTACCTGTTTGAGTCTATTGTTGAATTTTGTTGGTTCTTCCATTTAATTTGTGCTATTTTACAAATAATTTAAATTAATTGTAGGGAGAATCAGCGAGCTCTGTCAAAATATCAAGTATTACTTCTCTTATTCTGTGTTGCTGTTGCAGAGCTTTTGGTCTGCATAATTCTAGCCCGACTTAACTTCTTCAGGAGGTTGGGTCTTTCCATTGCTATTCTTTATTTCTACAGCATGGTCGTGAGAGGTGTACGTAAATCTGATCTCAAATTAGTGAGTTGGCTGTCAATTATTGGTCCTCATTGGAAAGCTAATGTGGTGTTTTGCCCACCTTAATTTCCACCCCTCCTTTCGTCGGAGAAACATTCATCAGAGGATCATTGCCTCTGTGGTAAATGGAAATGCTGCAGATTGTCTAATAGTAAAGGGTGCAGTACTGTTAGAGCAGTAAGGAGAGTAATAGTATAATAACATTTTACTACGCTTGCGCTGCAACACTAAAAACCCTGAAAATGGATCAGGGGCACTGTGGTAATAGTAATCCTATTTCATTCTTCACAGTATCGGACACACAGCACTAGGAAGAACAGACACTTTTAACTAAAAATATTTATTACAACAGGGTGAACCTGTTTCTTAGTACATCTAAAATAATCACACAAGATATAAAAATAGCAAGATGGCACGTTGTAAACAAAAAGAATAAAATTAACATTTCTAACATGGTTAAAATGTCATCTGAAAGCCTAACACCCTAAAACCTACTTCTATGCACTACCGTAGGAGAGCATGTAGTAGAGTAACTTGCACTTTAGAGTTTCCTAGAGAGAAGCAGTGCACTGTACACCTTATTGACAGCTCAGGCTGTCGTTTCTGGAAGAGCCAGGGAGGAATCATTCCTTGTGAAAGACAAACACGTGCTGCGATAGCAGCCTCCCTTGGGTACATGACCTTTATCTGTGTCAGGCAAGATGCATCATCTTCTCTGAGTGCCGGTAATAACCAAGACCATCTTTGGACTTTATCTTGCAAGATATTCTGGGGTGAAGGAACTCTCTTCCTAAGGTGTTGAGTGGTGGTCCTTAAATATTAAACATTATCAGGGATGAAAACCTCTCCCTTAGTTTCACGAATGTGGTACATAGATTACGGACACCAGAGAAAAGGTCCTAGACATATCTTTCAAAAGATGGGAAATGAGGGGACGTCAATCCGAACTATGCCTCTTTGATGAATTATCTAGGGATGTTTCTTGATGGAATTCCAACGAAGAAAAAGAGGGCCTTGGAGTCGGGATAATAAAGCAGGAAACAGAGGAAATGCAAAACAGAAGAAAAAACAAATTGTCTGCCTACTAAAATGAACAATAGGGGAATACCTCATAAGAAGTCTTGTTATGAGCCCCATTGTACCCCAATATAGGCCTAGGTAGATGCAAGACCTTATACCTACATTTGTCCTACCTTGCTCTACATAACTGCTCTGGCGCTGACTTTTTACCTAGTTATGTGCCGAATAAATGTTGTGTGGTTTTCTTCGAAAACTAGCCTCATTTATTATGCATAAGGATTCTTAGTATTGCACAGCAGGATTACCATCTTCTGTATAAAAACTCTGCACAAAAGTCACTGCTATGGTCATCCTTGAAAGACAGGCCCACAGTACCATGACACATCTAGCTAGACCCCCTGAAGGTACCTTTTGGGTATATAAGCACCAAATCTTGGATGGGCAAACCAGAGGAGAAGCTTCCATGCTGACACAAGACGTGGAGTCCCTACACGCAGAAACTCCAACATGCAGTGGTCTGACATCGGGGTCCAACTTGAGACCAAGACGTGGTCCTTCGTTCTCTCCCATCAGGTAATGGGGTTGGCTCTTTCCTTAGGGGATTCTTGGCTTCACACCTACATACATACTAGGTACACTTAGGTACACTTAGCTAGGGTTTGCATCATAGGAGTACGATTGATTATTGCTATGTATCTATATGCCTGCATATGTTCACTGTTTTAGCACGATGGTAGAATTCTAACTTTCCTTTACTCTGTCAGTGCTTGCAATCGTATATATCTGTTTCTGTCTAATGGTTGTCACAGCACACGTATTTTATACTAGAATGACGCTGGTTCAATAAATACTTATTGAAAATGTCCCCATTGTTTATTCTGTATATCTCTCTGGGAAGTGAGATCGAGTGACTGAACAAAAAGTACTGTACTGTTTCCACGATCCCTGAAGGATCAAGGGTTGTCATGTTTGATAGTAGCCAGAAACTATTCTCTCCTTGGTAAGGTTAGGGGGCTTATAGTGGCACTGTGAGCTGGCTGGTCTAAAGGCTAACGTATCCTTTGGGGGTGTCTGGAATCAGTCTGGACACCAATCCCTTAGTTTATGTTGTCTAAACGTGCAGATCCTATGTATTCTTAGGAACTACATGACAGTCTAAAGCACTAAAGAGTCGCAGTTGAGCCTTGTGATAAAAAAACTCAATTTGTATAATGTCAGGGAGCCACGCCTATTTATTAAAAAGAATCTTTACTTCCACACAGATGCAAATGCCACAATGTTAAACAATTCTAATCACCCTGGTTCTCCACCGAAACATGCGTCAGCGCTTACCCAGGACTGAACACAAGGACCCTGGAAATTGATTAGCAAAATGGGATGGAACCGACTGATCATTATTGCCAATGTATGTAAAATTACTGTTTGATGTATAACCATATATATCTTATTCTTTCTTTTTTCATTTAAGGTATTTTACAACCATTTATGTATTTTTCACTTAGATGTAACTAGTGACATGAGATTCTATGTCTGTACAAAATTCACTTTGATCCAGCTTTTTGTCACTGATCCGTGTGATCTCCAAAACTGTTCTGATTTTAACCTCTTTTGTTTGTATGTAATGTGATGGACTGCACCTGTAGGATGAGTGGGATATGTGTGTTGGATTGAAAGTGTGACTGTTCGTGGGGTGCGAGTGGGAGTTTTCCAGAGTGAGTGTTTATATTTTTGCAATATTCAAATTTATGTACTCCATATGATGGTCTGTGATCCAAATGGACACAATTAGAATTGTTTAACATAGACAAGTCAAGATATCACTTTTAAAAGGTTGAGCAATTTTAGACCACACAAATCAATGGATGCAATTGTTTAACACAAAGTACCTTAGATGCATCAAAAATCAAAGGCGGTGCAAGGCACAGGGGAGGTGAGGCACCGGAAAAGGAAGCGATGCGCTGGTTCTGATGGAGCAGGGTTTCCGCGAAACAAAACCTGCTCAAATTGAACCCTCAGTAACACTTATTAACTGTGGGCTGTGAAAAACGTATGCGTAAAAGGGCCTAACATGAAGGAAAATGCTACTGCGCAAGCGCGAACTAAAGCACTGGAGTAGGCCGCAAATGCTTTTGACTGATGTAAATTAAAAGGACTAATGCAGCTTTAATGCATTTATTAACATTTGCTAGGAGAATAATATTAACTCGGGTTGCGCATGGGTAGATGCAACACAGGGTGGGTGAGTTATGGTATAGCATTATAAGTAATTAATAATGCCTGTGTTTGTTTTCCGTAGAAGTATGGTTTTCTGCTCTGCAGGAAACGTTTGGGGTAATGAAAGAAATAAATGCGGTTTAATTCTGAGCGAGAAGGAGAAGGTGGAAGACAAGTTGTCCTTCACGGGTTCTATGTTCCTGCCAAGAGTTTGCATGGAGAAACAAAATAGACTTCGAGAGAAAGAACACTTCCTCCGAAAAGCGGCACAAAAGGACAAGCGTGAAACAGAGTTTGTTACATGACCAGGATGGAGGAAATGTGTACTATGACAGCGACTCGAATTTGTATTCCCTGGGCTGGAAGTTGATAAGATGAATAAATGAACAATGAGGTCTCTGAACAAAGTGACATGACGAGAGTTGTGTGACAGTACACCCCCTTCCATAACCAATCGAATGAGGAGAAATTGTTAGTTCTGATACAATTGTGGGTTGGTCTTTTGGGTTTAGGGTATAATTGAGGATCCCGGTGGGATGGTTGTAGGTGGTGGTGTTTGTTGTTGCGGAGCTTCTTGTGTGAGGAGAGGCCTGTGTTGCTGTCTCCTATTCTTGAGCTGGCTGATCCTGTCTGCTGTTTCCTAACTTAGTCTTTGCCTCTTCAAATCCTCTTGAGGGGCCTTACTGCTCTTGTGGCCAGAGAGTAGTTTTCCTATTTCATATTGGGTTGGTAAAGACAGAAAACGTAATTTGCATAATCATTTGCAAAAGTATTTTTGTCTCTGAACCTTTGTCTGTTCGCCTTTCCACTCCTTTATGCACAGTTTTTGAGATACAATCTATTGTTATTTCTCTAATTTTGTTTCTCGTGATGGTCTATGATTCGTGCTGTATTTGGTATTGATGAGCATTTTCACATTATTTAGATAAAGTATTATAAATATATATGTGTTTGTCTTTATTAGAGTTGTTTATTCTTGAATTATAAGTATAATAAGAATCAGGTATTAGTTTGCCAAACCCTGTCAACATAAATAAAGATTGCATCGCCTCAAGTTATATGCAGATATAACGACGATATAAATTGGATTTTGGTAAGTCTGGTATTACACTCACCCAGCGTAAAGGGACTTGTTGGGTAATGAATTGGGCCTTGACTGTGGAACTTTATAAGTCCCGGATCGCTGGATCAGTTTCTTACTACACAGGGGAGGTGATGCATCGGTTTCTTACTGGCAGGGGAGGTGAGGCGTCGACTCCTTACTGCTAAGCAGGGGAGGTGATGCGTTGGTTCCTTATTGGCAGGGGAGGTGATTCATCAGTTCCTTCCTGGCAGGGGAGGTGATGCGTTGGTTTCTGGACACACAGCCTTGTTTCCTTACTGTGGTGTTGATGAAGAATCAGTGCCCAGGGACAATGCGTCAAAAATTCAGATGCATTGCATGAGGTGACAGCGCGAAGCAGGCGTTGCATCGATCTACAGCCGTGAAGCAGGCACAGCGTCGATTTCACAGCCGCAAAGCCGGTGCTGCTTCGGAGTCAGAGCGGGTGCCACAGACATCGGTAAAACCGGGCTCGAAACTCACAGTGCCTTGATTTTTCTGACATGCTGCGATGGCAAGCTGGGGCCTGCAGTGAAAGCTTTGGTCGATGCTTCAAGGCAGACAGTGGCGATGCATTGATCTTTTACAGAGGTGCAACAATAAAACAGGTGCTGGGAGTCAATGCGTAGATTTTCTCCTTTAGATCACCAGGTTACACTTCCAAGGGCCCAGAAACTGGATTTGGCACCACTTGGCAAGTCAGGACTCTCAGCAGAAGAGCACAGGCACTGGCAGATGAAATCTTTGATGGTCCTGAGACTTCTTAACAGGAGTCTAGCTCAACCCAAGCCCTTGGAGAACCTTAACAGCAGGATACAGAAAGCAAAGTCTAGTCCTTTCACTCCCAGGACAGAAGTGGCAAAGCAGCAGGCCAACACAACAAAGCAAGCAGCAAAGTGGCAGTCCTCCCTGACAGCTTCTACAGCTCTTCTTCCTGGCAGAATGACCTAATTTCAGAAGTGTTCTGATTTTGGGGTGTCAGATGTCTAATACTTAAACCCCTTCCTGCCTTTGAAGTAGGCAAACTCCAAATGAAAGTCTTTGTAGTGCACAAGACCTTGCCTTTCAATGACTTGGCTCCAAACACACTACAGGCGGGTGAAGACAGCTTTGTGTGAGGACAGGCACAGCCCTATTCAGGTGTCAGTGACAAATCCTCCCACCACTCTAGCTCAGGAAGACCCATCAGCCTGGTGATGGGCCATCAGGATATGCAGGATACACCTCAGCTCCCTTTGTGTGACTGTCCAGAGTGAATGCACAAGAGCCCGACTGTCAGCCATCCCTACGTGTATTCTACAGACAGGCAGAGGCTCAGAATGGTTAAGCAAGAAAATGACCACTTCCTAAAAGTGACTTTTTCAAACACGCAATTTAAAAACCAACTTCACCAAACGATATGTTTTTAACTTGTGAGTTTAGAGACCCCAAACTTCAAATCTCTATCTGCTACAAATGGAAAATTACGCTTAAAAGATATTTCAAGGCAATTCCCATTTCACCCTATGGGAGAGATAGTCCTTACAATAGTGTAGAACATGCAGAACATGTAACACACCAGTACAAGTCCTACCTTTTAAATACACTGCACCCTGCCCATGGGGCTGCCTTGGGCCTACATTACGAGTGCTTTAAATGCACTAAAAGGGAAGGTTTGGGCCTGGCAGTAGATGCACTTGCCAAGTCAAAATGACAGTTTAAAACTGCAATCACAGACACTGCAGTGGCAGTCCTGAGACAGGTTTTCAGGGCTACTCATGTGGGTGGCACAATCAGTGGTGCAGCCCCACTAGACGCATTTGATTTGCAGGCCCTGGGCACACCTGGTGCACTTTAGTAAGGACTTACTAGTAAATCAAATATGCCAATCATGGATAAACCAATCACCAATAAATTGTACACAGGGAGCACTTGTACTTTAGAACTGTTCAGCAGTGGTAAAGTGCCCAGAGTCCTAAAACCCGAAAAAACAAAATGCAACACACAGTCATAAAAATAGGAGATAAGAAGCAAAAAGACACAGGGTAAATCATGCCAAAAGATGCCAGGCCTAACACTTGTCCCCCCCAGCTGAAAGTGGGGAGAACTACCCAACCTCATGGGAGTTCTCTTCACTAAGGTGGAAGAACATGTATAGACCATCAGCATTGGCATGTTCTGTTCCAGAGCGGTGTTCCACCATAAAGTCCATTCCCTGTAGGGAGATGGACCACCCTACAGGGTTTTGGGTTCTCACCCCTCATCTGTTTTGACCATCTGAGGGGCCTGTGGTCTTTCTGAACCTGGAAGTGAGTCCAAAACAAGTGGGGTCTTAGGGCCAGATGTATCAAGGGTTTTACCGGTCGCAAACGGGCCGATTCGCAGAATCGGCCCGTTTGCGAATGGTAAAAAGCCTTTTGGGATGTATCAACCCAAAAGGCATTCACAAATTGCGATTACCTATTTTGCGAATGCAGTTAGGGAATTGCAATTTGCGATTCCCTAATTGCAATTCAAGAAGCATTCTCAGAATGCAAATTTGCATTAAGGAATCGCAAATTACCTCCGACTTCTAGTTGGTGGTAATTTGCAAATCCTTAGAAAAATGCACAAAAGTGCATTTTTTTAAGTGCCATGCGGTGTATAGACGTGCCCTTAGGGCATGTGTGTGCGCCACATGTGCACACTTACCTTTTTTGGGGGTGCATCAGGGGGGCCTTATGGCCCCCTGCCACCCTTGCAATTGCATTCGCAATTTGCGATTACCTATTAAGGAATATGTGGGAATCGCTATTTTGTTTCCGAAACCTATATACATTGCATTTTGTGATTCTAAAATAGTGAATCGGTAAAATTCGCTATTTTAGAATCGCAAAATGCAATGTTGATACATCTGGCCCTTAGCTTCTTCAGCACCCAGACCACAGCAAAAGCTTCCCTTTCAAGTGCTCTCCACCTCTATTCCTAGGAAAGTAACCTCCTACTGTTATGTTATGTTATTGAGATTTGTAAAGCGCACAAATACCCGGAGGTGTCTTGGCGCTACGGACAAGGTAAGTCACTGGTGAGTCTCTAGTTGCGGAAGAGCCAGGTTTTTAGCTCTTTTCTGAAAGAGACAAGAGATCGCGCGTTTCTCAAGTCAGTCGGTAGGGAATTCCAGAGTTTAGCAGCGCAGTAATGAAAGCTGCGACCACCCCAGAGTAAGGTACGAATTCTGGGCACTCTCAAGAGTTTAGCACCAGATGAACGAAGGTGTCTAGTTGGTTCATACCAAACAAGAAGATTTTGCAAAAAGGCTGGCCCTGTATGATTCAGGGCTCTGAACACCAGGCTAAGAGCCTTGAATTTTATTCGCTGCGCTACAGGGAGCCAATGCAAATTACGGATCTCTCCAGATACCGATTTAAACCAAGGGGTGTTTGACAGAAGTCGAGCGGCTGAGTTTTGCACGCTCTGTAGTTTTTTCAGGCAATGCTTCTGGACGTTTATAAACAGCCCATTACAATAATCCAATTTAGACTGGATTAATGAGGTGACTACAGTTCTTTTCGTGTCCTCCGGAAGATAAGGGAGGATCTTCCTGATTTTCTTAATAAGGAAGTGGGCAGAGGAAACCACAGCATTAGTGTGTTGAACAAAAGAAAGTTTACTATCCACCCATACTCCCAGGTTCTTCACTTTAGTTGCTGGTTCCGGTGGATCACCCATGTCAGCGGGCCACCACACACTGCCCCAACTAGGTTGCAGGTTCCCAAAGGTCAAGATTTCAGTTTTCCCAGAATTAAGTTTAAGGCAGTGTGTGCTCATCCAGTTAGTGATGGCACCCATGCAGTTCTTAAATTGCAGAGCAGGGGAGGTCTGATTTTTGTATGCTGCTACTACAATGTGGGAATCATCCGCATAAGAAGTAAGGCTGAAGCCAAAAATCCGGATAAGTGGGGCTAGTTCAGAGACGTATATATTGAAAAGGGTGGGGCTCAAGGAGGAGCCCTGTGGCACTCCACAAGGGAGGAAGTATGGCTCGGACTGGTATCCATCGATCGACACTACCAGTCTTCTGTACTTGAGGAAGGAGGACACCAGTGCCAGTGCTGAACCCCCGACTCCCAGCATCTTCAGCCGCTGTTGTAGGAGGAAATGATCAACCGTGTCAAATGCGGCTGATAGATCGAGGAGTATCAGGGCCGCTGACCCTCCTCCATCCATCACCGCTCTTATTTCCTCCGTGGCTTTAATAAGTGCCGTTTCGGTACTGTGTTCCCGACGGAAACCGAACTGAGAATGGTCCAACAAATCATGTTCACCAATGAACTGGGAAAGTTGGATATTCATAATTTTATCAATTATCTTCGCGGGGAGCGGCAAGCGAGCTATGGGGCGATAGTTGTTGGGATCGGCTGCATCCAAAGTTGGTTTTTTCAGCAGTGGAAGGATAGACGTATCCTTCCAAATGGCTGGGAAGTTGCCGGAAGAGAACATGGAATTAAAAATATCTGTTAACACCGGGCTTACCAAATCAGAGACTTCTTTCAGCAGCTCAGGTGGGCAGGGGTCCTCTGGGGAACCTGACTTAGCCTCCAGAATGTGTTTTGCCACTATGTCCGATGATACTGGTGTAAAACTGAGCAGGGTGTTTATGCCCCGAAGAGTTGGTGAAAGCGGCAGGGCAAGGGCGTGAGCTAATGTGTCCTCAAAATTTTTAAAAATGTCCAAAACTTTAGTTTTGAAGGCAGAAGCAATGGCATCGCAGGACTCTTGCCTGTTTACTGGCCCTGTACTGTGAGGGGTGGTAAGCTTATTCACTGCTGTAAAGAGAGCTTTAGAGGAAGGTTTTGCCTCCGAGATTACTCTAGTAAAATATTCTCTCTTTTCCGATGTAAGGAGATTTTTGTATTCTCTTAAAGCTATTTTATATGTTTCCCTCTCAGATGGGTCATACTTAGCACGCCAGTGTCTTTCCAGCCGGCGACATTTTTGTTTTTCTGCCCGTAAGGCATCTGAGAACCAAGGAGCCAAAGGGGTTCTCCTATTGCCAGTAATGCTTTTGGTGGGCACTGCGGCTAGAAACGCCGTATTTAACCAATCTGTGTAATTAGGGGCAGAATCGTCTGAAGGCCCACATACCTGGGGGTGCGTCCTCTCTAGTATTGTACGAAGGAGGGATTTATCCAAATTACCCCAGTCCCTTTTGGTTTTAGAAGGGATCTTATAGGCCCGAGTAGGACCAAACAGCATTACTGGTAGGTCAAATTTTATAAGTGAGTGATCTGACCAGACCAGAGGCAGTGTTTCTATACAGGAAAGACCTTGAACTGAGGTGAAAATGCCATCTAGAGTATGGCCGGCCTCATGAGTGGGGGTCTGAACCAGTTGACTGAGACCGACCGACCCCAGGGTATGTAGCAGTGCATCTGTCTCACTATTTTCCTTATCTTCTAAATTAAAATTAAAATCTCCGAGGATGGTAAAATCGTTATTAATAAGGGTGGGTTCTAGAAGACTGTCTAAGTTAGATAAAAAGGTACTTCTAGAGTTGGGGGGCCGATACAGTAAAATTCCTTTAAAAGTCTGCCTGGGACCAAGTTCAATCGTGAAATGAAGGGCTTCGAATACAGGCGTGGAGGCGGGCTGAAAAGTAATGGGAAAATGTTCTCTCAAAATAATAGCCAGTCCACCGCCTCGCTTAGCAGATCTATCAACCCTGAATGCCCGGTAACCCGCTGGGGTAGCGGAGATGACATCGGGGTCAGAGGAAGCATCTGCCCAGGTTTCAGTCATAAAAAGTATGTCAATACCGTCAGCTAGAATCATGAGTGCTATTTCATGTTTATGTTTGGCCAGAGACCTGACATTTACGAGTCCGCCCTTCAATTTAGCAGTCTCTGTGCCAAGGAGGGGGCTATGATTCAGGGGTTGTTTAAAGGGCTGGAAAGCGCTAGTGCTCAGAGATTGTGGGAGCAGAAAGCCGCAAGGGCAAGCAACATCCCCCTCATCCGGCTTGAGTCGGCGGCCTGATGGCACGGGCGTGTTAAGGCAGAGTAACTCCTTAGGGGTATAAGTATGAGCCTGGGTGGCGAAATGGCCAGGGGCTCTGGCCCCAGGCCCGGGGCAGGCGTGGACGGGCGCAGACGGGCTTGCCTTAGGCACGCCCGCTGCACGCGCCCGCTGCGTGCCCTCACCATCTGGCCCCTAAATAGTGTTTCCGGTGGACGAGTGGAGCACGTCCACACCGGAAGTGAATCCAGGCAACAGGAAAGGGAGCAGTTAAGCCCTGGAGTGGAGTATCCGCCCTCCGCACAATCGGCACATCAGCCGCGGCGGAACGGGGTCGGACCACAGCACCAGAATGAGCGGGTGAAAGTGCACGAGTGCAGGTAGCGTAAAATACTTTAAAATACACAAATGCTTACAATGCTTAAAATAATTAAAAAAGCCCCTAAAAACGTCAGCTAAAAGTATACGAACATGAGGGTTGCAGAGAGGTGGCAGCAAGATACAAATACAAGGAGGTCATAAAGTATCACGGCAACAGCAAGATAAACGTGCGACGCGCCAGCCGGACTTACTCTAGTCCGCTGCGCGCCCTCACCATCTGGCCCCTAAATAGTGTTTCCGGTGGACGAGTGGAGCACGTCCACACCGGAAGTGAATCCAGGCAACAGGGAAGGGAGCAGTTAAGCCCTGGAGTGGAGTATCCGCCCTCCGCACAATCGGCACATCAGCCGCGGCGGAACGGGGTCGGACCACAGCACCAGAATGAGCGGGTGAAAGTGCACGAGTGCAGGTAGCGTAAAATACTTTAAAATACACAAATGCTTACAATGCTTAAAATAATTAAAAAAGCCCCTAAAAACGTCAGCTAAAAGTATACGAACATGAGGGTTGCAGAGAGGTGGCAGCAAGATACAAATACAAGGAGGTCATAAAGTATCACGGCAACAGCAAGATAAACGTGCGACGCGCCAGCCGGACTTACTCTAGTACTATTGAAGGCTACGCTTTAATCTAGGTCCTCTTCATTGAGCTGTGAAAGCACGGCTCCCACACCATGCTGAGGTATCAGTCTGCAACACAAACTCCTTTAAGAAGTCAGGAGCCTTAAGCGTGGGTGCTGTGCATATGACCCCCTTCAGGGTGTCAAAAGCAGTCTGGCATGACTTAGTCCAGATCACCTGGCATGGCTACTTCCGTGAAGTCAGCTCTGTTAAGGGGGCAATAATGGTGCATTAACCCTTGACAAATCTGTGGCAGTACCTGGTGAGGCCTAAGAAGGCTCTCATCTCTGTCTGGGTCTTGTGGGGTGCCCAAGGCAGAATGGTGTCAATCTTGGGTTGTAGGGGCGCCATCTGGCTGCTTCCTACCTGGTGTCCCAAGTGCACCACAGACCCCTGCCCTATCTGGCACTTACTGGCCTTGATAGTGAGGCCTGCACTCTAAAGGACCCTCAACACCTCCTGGAGGTGGCACAAGTGGTCCTCCTAGCTAGAACTGAAGAACGCAATGTCATCTAGGTAGGCGGCACTGAAGTTCTCCAACCCGGCCAGGACCTGGTTGACCAGCCTCTGGAATGTGGCAGGGGCATTCTTCAACCCAAAGGGCATAACACAGAACTGAAAATGCCACTCTGGCATTGAGAACGCAGACCTCTCCTTGGCTCCCTTGGTCAATGCAATCTGCTGGTACCCAGACATTAAATAAAACGTACTGAAGAACTTGGCAGCTCCCAGCCAATCAATGAGCTCATCAGCTCGGGGATGGGATGCGC
The DNA here is from genome assembly GCA_963921515.1 of Calotriton arnoldi. Lineage (NCBI taxonomy): Eukaryota > Metazoa > Chordata > Amphibia > Caudata > Salamandridae > Calotriton > Calotriton arnoldi. The sequence goes on along the minus strand of CAWUFW010000485.1, from coordinate 1,031,900 downwards.
GTCAGTTTTGGTGACGGCATTGAGCCCACGGTAGTCCACTGGGTGGGACAGCCTTTGGAACCAAGATGACTGGGCTGGACCAAGGACTGCTGGAGGTCTCAATCACCCCTAGGGTTAAAATCTTGGAAATAGGCCTGGGCAGAGTTCACAGAGTTTTGCCACTCCACTTGAAGTGTGGAGTTGGCAAAAAAACTCCACCTACCACTGGAGGAGCAGAGTTTACCGGCGCGCATCACTCATTGCTCAGCTCACCCCTATAATTTCCATGCTTTCTACTGTAGATCATTGCCTTTCATTTCATTCATTTATTTCATAATGTTTGTGTCATTTTGTGGGATTGGATTTTAGCTTTAAATAAATGAACATCTTGTTGCGCTTCTTTTTGCAGCTGGAGCAAGAGCACGGAGTGGGAGTTGTACAGTGTGCAGCCTGGAGCCAGAGTAGTGAGATATTTGAATTCATCCCTGAGATGTCTGTACATCCGGATCGCGTGGCAGCCAACCGAATGGCCAAGCATATTGTGAGCGGCACAAGTAATGTGCAAGGTCAAGTAGTATTGGAGCATTGTCAGCTCCTCAGCCAATATTAGTGCGTTGGTCAGAATTCCGAAGCATTTATTGGCTGCGGAGGCGGTACATGCCTTTGAGGAGTGCAAACACTGTCTGTGAGAAAATTGAGTTTAAAGTTGGTGGTGAGACCAGTGCATGAGACCAGCACCGCCTCCACTAGCCCTCCACTGTGCGAGAAGCCTTCCAGCAACTGCTGCCAGCCCAAGGAGGGCAGGGCAGAAGCCGAACTGCAAACCTCGGAAAATGTAATTGCTTTGGGCAAGGTGCACCCCCTCGCAACCTGCAACGGGTCAAAAAACGAGCACCCAGACCCTGCAGAGGAATACGGCCAAGAAATACATACAAAATGTGCAAAAAGATCACCCAGCTCACCAAGGTAAGAAGAATGGGGCAGGGTCACCTCGGCACATTTATGGCTTGGACAGTAGAAGCAGCAGTGTAGTGTCCAGGTGAAGGGTAACTACTCATACAACACGCGGGTAAAGCTCAAATTCAAGCCTCAAGTTGAAGAGTTTTGTTTCTGGCTTCAGAGCCTCTTCGTATTATCAGCCACTTGACATGACCGCCTTAGTAGTGATGAGATGAAGGTAAACATCAGTGCACAAAAAAGGACTGTGTGTATGTATATATGGTTTGAGAACAAATCTAAATAATGCAAAAGTGGCATCACACACAACCGGCACCTTTGTTATATTTCATATAGGTACCCCGATATAGGTCTAGGTATCATCATAACCCTTCACCTACATTCTCTCCTATACTACATACATAACGGATTTGGAGGATTGACCTTTTACCCAGTTACAATACTACACAAAAGTACGTAGGGTTTTTCCCTGACACTGGCCTCATAAATTATGCATGAGGATTCTTAGTTTCTTGGAATCACAGCAGGACCATCATCTCCTGCATAATAACTGTGTATAAAGTTCATTCCCGACACCATCCTAAGTCCGACACTGGCACAGCTAGGTAGAACCCCTGGGGATACCTTAGGGTATATAAACACCACATCTTGCTGAGATAGGCAGAGGAGATCAGGACTTCCTGGCCGACACACTGACGCAAGACGCTGAGGTTCCTGCATGCAGATACTCCAGCTCGCAGTGGTTTGACATCCCTGGTGTTCAGCTCGAGACCAGAACGGGGTCCCGCAGTCTCACATCAGGTAATGGGGTTGGCTTTATCCTAGAGGGATTCTTGGCTTTACACCTACTCACATGCTAGGTACATTTAGGTACATCTAGTTAGGGTGCATCGTAGGAGTACGCATTTTATTGCCATGTATTTTATATACTTGCCTGTAATTATGATTTTAGCAAAATTGTAGAAACCTACCATCTGTTTACTCTCTTAGTGCTGCTGCTCATTTATTTATGCTACTGTCTACTGGTGATTTCAGTGCACTTATTTTACGCTAGAATAACGACTGTTCAATAAATACTTATTGAAAACGTCCCAACCGTTTATTCTGTGTATCTCTCTGAGAACAAGTGAGCACGAGTGACTGAGCGAAAAGTAAGTTAGTTTCCATGGCCCTGCGGGTTCAGGGTTGTCATGTTCGAGAGTTGCCAAGAACTATTCTCTCCTTGGTAAGAGGAGGATATAGTGGCATTGTGAGCTAGCTGGTACACAGGCCAACATAGCCGGTGGGGGTGTCTGGAATTAGTCTGGACACCAGTCTCGCAGTGTATGTTGTCTAAACGCACAGATCGTATATAGGTCTTATAGGAAGTACACGACATGGCGCCGCTAACGTTGGTATTGCCACTTATTTAACAGTCAAATCTGAGTAGTTCAGTCTTGCTATTCTCAGAGACCCCTACTCACATTTCCCCAGAGACGTCTGGAGTGGGAGGGAACAAAATCCGCCGCAGCTGAGTAGGAAAATTCTTATGTATTGGCTGTTGGTTTAATCAAGCTTGAAGGATACAGTGTTCCTAATTGTGCATAACACCTTATCTCAGTTCCCTTGAAACGCTCTCCTTTCTAAAAAATAATCACTGAACAGAGAGACGTAGATGAAGGAAATGCACTAAACTTTTCAGCTGAAGAAAACGATGCAGATGCAATATACATTGCAGATAATGTTAGAAACGCTGACACCCTAAAACTAGTAGCATATGGTGTTACAATTAGGGGTGGGCAAGTGACTTTCGTGATTGAGGCACATGAATCATATAGAACAGAGGTATTCTATTCATGGACTAAATTCCCGCAGGCAAATGCACAAACCAAAACATTTCACTACTATGTAGAAGATGATATACCAAATGAGTATAGTCCATATGAGGACATTGAAATTCCACTCACTTACGAAGAACACCTCTACTGGTTTAAAGGCGCCCTCCCCCATACAAGAAACAGAGTAAGACTCGGTCCGCTCGGAAGAGACTGAGCAACATGGCCAGTTTTAGCGGCATACACACCACATCCTGACATTGACACAATGCCAGGAGGAGACTTACTTGTACAGCATAAAGAATTAATAAGACTTTACAGAAACATGACACAGTTTGTGTTGAGAACAATCACACTTCAGCCCACACCGGCTACACAACCAGGACCAGTCCAAACTCCTACAACAAAAATGACACCACAGACACTGCACGCAGTGATGGGTAAAATGCCCACAAAACGGGAACAAATGCCCTTCTGGATAGCACAAAAAATTACACAACTGGAGGCGGTGTTTCCACACACTGGTCCTAAGGAAAAGCATAGAATACTTACTATTTGCTTGCCAATGGGGATAGCTCCCTCTATAGAGGATTGTACCTCTTGGGGCACAGTCTTCGCTGCAATATATACCAGGACTCATGGTATCCCTTCTTTAGCGGTAGTACCAGATGTATTAAGACAAATACAGAACGAGTATGGAGCAGAACCTGCTCTAAACTTAGGGATGAAGTTGTTAAATAACTTTGGCCAGGTATCTGCGATAATATAAGCAGATATTAAAGGGAAGCAGCATCAGTGGCAATACGCCAACGCCTAAGAGAGTTCACTCCATTACAACAGGAGACAGAACTACCTAAAATAATTGAAACTGCTTATGCAGAATTAGGTAGAGACAGTATGGGAGCTAGACCTGTAAAAACCTCAACTAGTGGGAGGTTCAGATAAAGAACAGGCAAAGCAAACACCAGTTTCTTCAAAGAAGAAATGGGAGAATAATAAACAACAAAAGAATAGATCTCACTCCAGGGGAAGGTCTCCTCAGCAGGAGCCCCCAGAAAGGAGATATAATCTTAGGAATAGAGATAACATTAAAAAACCTGACAGGTATCAGGATACTGATACTCGTTCCTCTCGTTCCTTTCAGGTTTCATCAAAAAACTCAGAGAGGGAAGGACGGTCAGAACAAAGACAAGAAGAGCGTACAAAGTCCAGAGACAAGCAACGCACTTCAGACTACGCTTCAAAGAAAGAAGAAAAACCTAAAGCAAAACCTCAATTTAAAAAGAAGAAGGTGGCAGGTCTCAAAGTTAGACATGCCCAGAATTCTGAGGACTCAGCTACTGAATGGGGAATGGGCTCTGACGATGCTAGACAGCGCGGCAGAGGTAACAATAGCTCACCGGAACTTGATGGAATTTCTGGTGACAGCGGAGTTGAGTGAGTATATCACGGTGGAAACACCTGATACTAGGGTGAGTGTCCCACACACGTTACATGAAATAACACTACAAATGGAGGGGGACAATCCGAGACAAGTTAAGTGTCTCTTTTGGGAGAACCTGACTTCTGGCTATGACATCCTATTAGCGGAAAATATTGGCCGCCTACTATTGTTATGGAATGCCCAAAGGGGGAAACTGTAATTTTTCCAGCTTTCTCCAACCTAGTCCCTGCACACCTAAGACATACATACGTGCAGGAGTTGGCGGTAGCCCTTGCTCCAGCATTATACCGCAACCACGTAGGGTGGGATGAAGAGTCACCCCACCACGTTATTCCAATAAAAACAAACCCAACTCCACAAAGACAGGATCCCATAAAACAGGAAGCTAAAAAACAGGTCAGGGAGATCTTGGATCAACTTGAATACCAAGGTGTAATTGAACCATGCACCTCATCAATGAATAATCCTTTGTTTCCCGTAATGAAACCCGACAATTCATATCGTCTAGTTTTAGACTATAGACACCTGAACTCATGTACAAAGACATTTGCGGTTCAGAATGCACACAGTGCCACATTAATGAATAACATTGTGCGTAAAAAATACAAAACAACATTAGATATCTCAAATGGATTTTTCTGCCAAAACATAGCACCTGAAAGCAGATATTTGACAGCCTTCTCAGCGCTAGGGTCCCAACGTCAATTTTGTCAACTCCCCCAAGGGTATAAGAATAGCCCGGGGTTATTCTCAAGGAGGGTAACAGAGTTACTACAGAATTTGGATGAAGAAGCATTATCCTATGTAGATGATATTTATCTAACGGATGATGACTTAGAGGAACACTTGACCAGGGTGAGCACCATAATTTTGGGTTTCGCCTCTGAGGGCTACAAATTTAATTTAAAAAAATCGAAAATAGCCCACCTCATTGTCCTATTTTTGAGATATGAGCTTTCAAGTGAAGGCAAAAGCCTGGCAGCCCACTTTTTAGAAAAGTGCGCACTGTTACAACCTCCAAAATCATTAAAAAATGTACAGTCCACACTGGGATTTTTTTAATTTTGGCAGAACATACATTTTGGATTACGCAGAGAGAGTAAAACCTTTCTACGACCTAATAAGACCTGACTTTTCAGTTAGACAATGGACACAGGAACACACAAATATACTTCGTTCCCTACAAGCTGATATGATATCATCAAAACACCTACAGACACGTGTAAACGTACTCAACCTGGTGATCCGCGTAGTCGCAGGTCAATCTGGGTACACTTACTTAACCTTTAATGAAGGTGAAACAGTACCAATTGCATATAAATTGCATTTGTACACTAACGCTGAAATGCGTTTTGCTCCTACAGAAAAAATTCTGACAGCAGTACAGACTGCTGTAGTGAGAGAAAGAGCACTAGCTCAAGGGAATCGAATAATTGTCGTGACCCCGGTACCGGCCTTAGAGGCTGCCACAAAGGCAAGCATCCCAAATGCAAAAGCGTTACATCCAAGATGGATACAATGGGCTAATTCTCTCACTGCAACAGATGCAGAATACAGATATGACCCAAATCTAAAAACACAAGCATTCCTGCAATACGAACAAGAATATCCTCAACCAAATGAAATAATGCCTCTAGATCGGTATGAATACATTATTTATACTGACGGATCTGCTCAACCGGCCATAGGGAGTAAGCAACAATACAGTGCAGCATGCGCTATTGTAAAAGGTAGGATGCAGGACGGCAAATTCCGTCCAAGCTGTACAAAAACGCAGGGGCATATTACCAACAATCTGCGATAATTATCGCAAACCGCGGGTAGCGCGTTTTTTGTTATTGCCGCATATCACTGGATTTTCTCGCCGTGTTAGCAGCGTATTATCAACGCGTTGCTCAGAGGCAATGTAAAATCCAGCGATAGCGGTGCAAACAAGCGATTGCGTGCAAAATCCTGCGATAAACTTCCTGCGATAATAAAATGCTTGCTGATACGCCATTGTGAACTTAGCCTATCAAACCACCTCCCATTGAAGAGATGGTTAAGTCAACTTTTAATCAGGTGTTAATTTCCTGCGATATCCACGGTTAGCGGGACTTTTCTCATCGCTTCGCGGGTCCGGGGCCGCGTTGATAATACAGCGAAGTTGTGTTTGCGACGTTTTTAATGAAGTAATTGTAAGGAACGCCTACTTTGCATCTGATTAGCGATATATATCGCTGGCATGGGATGCGTTACAAAACCGGCTGCTATCGCAGGATTACATGCGCTAGCGAGGCCTTGATGATAGTGCGATAAAAAAATCGCCGCTTTACCGCTGAAAAGTGCCGCTAAAGTGGCGAAAACTCGCTTGATAATATGCCCCGCAGTCTCTAGGAGACTGCACGGCTCAGTTGGCAGAATTAAAAGCACTACTACTGGCACTGATAAATACGGATCCAGAATTCCCCACACTGATAGTGTGTGATTCCTTTTACTGTGTCCAGTCATACAATGAATACCTCCACTATTGGGGACAAAATGGGTTCAGAGATTGAAAAGGTGGCACAATCAAACATAGGAAACTATGGGAAAAGGTAGCAGAGTTAAAGAACAAACTACCAAGGGCTCACGTGATACACACACTGAGTCATCAACGTGATGGCGTTCACGTTGAAGGGAATTCATTGGCTGATGACGCCGCGAAGGGGGCAGTATGCACTATGTCCATAGCTGCAATCACCCGTTTAAAAAGAGGGTAGACGGTAGCACAATGGTAGCTGTGATTGCTTCGAGCAATAACAGCAAAGCACTACCTAAAGGTTTTCCACTCAAGTACTCCTACAAGTTAGATGCAAACAATGTTCCATTTGCTCAGATTCCTGGAGTGGGGGATAGAGTAATGCCAAACATGGATCGCAGGTTAGGTTTAATCTTGGCTGCACACGAGGGTCTGGGTTCTGCTCATGCAGGAGTTATGGCAACAGTTTCTTTACTGAAACAATGCTATTGGTGGCCAGGGTTAACAAAGCAGACCAAAGACTTCATCTTAAAGTGCGATATCTGTCTACAGATAAAAGGGTCCACCGTAGCTCGCCCAGCGCAGACAACATTGTTAATGTCAGACAGACCGCTCGCATGCATTTACCTGGACCACTGCGGCCCCTTACAATCTGATGGGGCTTACAAGTATATCATGGTGGCAGTGGATTCCTGTTCAAGATTCTTATGGGTATGGCCTCAGCGCTCGGCTAACGCCCGAACTGTTATAAAAGATTTGCGAGTCTTCATAGGGACATACGCAGTTGGCACATTACATTCTGACCGTGGCCCCGCGTTCAGCTCTAGGGCTTACAAGGAAGCCATGGGAAGTTTGGGTGTAGCATTGCGGTACTCCTCTCCATACCATCTCGAGGGAAATCTGGTTGTGGAGAGGAAAAACCGGGACTTAAAGCAATTTTTAACAGCTAGGGTATTGGGCTCGGGTGGTAGTTGGGCCACCTATTTGGGTCCAGCGGGCCCTTAATAACCAGCCTAGAAGCTCTCTAGGGGGTGCGACTCCTTACGAGGTCCTGTTTGGGACAAGAATGTGGGTACCTGCTCTTGATTGTGAAGGCACAGTGGCGGATGAAAAACCGTTTGACATCAATAAACGTTTGGCTGTTTTACAGGATCTGAATGAATTCAGAGTCTCCTTAAGTAACGTTGAGACAAAGAAAACCGCCACTGGGGAAGTCAAGTCAGCCACGGCAAGACCTGCCTGGATTCCTAAAGTTGGGGATCTAGTCAGAGAAAAGATTGTGGACAAAAAAGAATTTGGGCCATCCTATCGAAAGCCTGTACCTGTCCTGGCCGCTGAAGGATCAAGAACTGTACTTCTACCGCCTCTTGCCGGAAAAGAAAAGAGATTCGTCTCAATCGATCTGATCAAACCACACTATGTGGCCGATACTAAATAGTAGGCCTCGTGGGCTCCTAAGTAGCCGACGTCCTCCTCTCGCTACAATACAGGAAGTTCAAACAGAAAGACTCATAACGTTTGAAGAGTCACCTTTACAAAGCAATGGAATCAATAACAATGCAATGGAACTAGTTCTCCTTGACACAAACTCTCAAAATCAAAGTGAAAGACAAATTTCAATTCAAGCTAATAAAGATGTCTACGTCAACATGCCTCAACAAGAGCAATCCACAAGTTCAACAAAACCTGCTGAGCTACCAAAGATAGATCGAACTGCATCTGGCTATTTCATCGACTTCGATACCTTCTCATTGGATCCAAGTGAACCTGAAACAACGCCAGCCCAAATTTCTCACAAACAACGGATCAAAGACTTTTTTAACTTTCTTAGGAAAACTTATTTAGTATCACCTTTGCTAGAACTTTGGATAATCACTAACCCTGGGCATAATACTTTGCTACGCTCACAGAACATGCAAAGTTTGTGTTACTACGCACTACGCAAATTGCATGTAGCAGAGTAAAAAACTGTGCTAATTGACATAGCGCAGCAGCAGTATATTAAACACATACAAATGCTTTGTTAAAGAAATTTTCTATGCTAAAAAGCATATAACAAATTTACAAAAGTGAACTTTGACAATGAAAATATCAAGCAATGAGAGAGGTGATGATTTTGGGTTCCCCCCTAACCTAGGGGGAGGACCAAGCAGATGCCTTGAACACAAAAAGCATATCATGTGAACGATTCAGTGGTGGTCCCTTCCTCCTAGGACCACCCCAAGCACAGTTATGGGCAAAAATACAATCCCAACCAAAGGCCCTGCAAAGCATTATGGGACGAGATTAGCAGTGGGCAGTGAATATTATAGTGTCCAATATCAAAATAATTCTACAAAGAGCTGCAGTTCAACTAGTCGTTACTAGATGTCCCTCACGAGTCAAATGCAAAAGCATTGAAATTATTAATACATCAAGCTGCAGTTCCACTAGTCGTTACTAGATGTCCCTCACGAGTCAAATGCAAAAGCATTGAAACCCTTTCATGAAGCTTTTGCATTTGACTCGTGAGGGACATCTAGTAACGACTAGTGGAACTGCAGCTCTTTGTAGAATTATTTTGATATTGGATACTATAATATTCACTGCCCACTGCTAATCTCGTCCCATAATGCTTTGCAGGGCCTTTGGTTGGGATTGTATTTTTGCCAATAACTGTGCTTGGGGTGGTCCTAAGAGGATGGGACCACCACTGAATCGTTCAAAAGATGTGCTTTTTGTTTTCAAGGCATCTGCTTGGTTCTCTCCCTGTCTCTGGAGTTATACCGAACTTTATACACTCCGTCTTTGGAAGCATTTTTGGAGGGCTTCCGCTGATCCTGTTTCTAATAGCAGGAATCCTGATTGTTACCTTTCTGCTACGCAATGGACGTCCCAGCCACCAAGGAGATAGCAACGGCTCTCCTGGAACGCAAATACCGTGATCGCATGGTACAACATCTGGGCACACCTCGCCTACGGGAACTGAGCGCCTCTTGGTTCCTGTCATTTAGACCAGTCTGGATGGACTGCGTCCTACCTGTTCTCAGATGCCTGTTCTGCTGAGAAGAATGCGTGTTGGACCTCTGTCTGACACTCCCATCGGTTGCGCCACCTGACGTTGATGCTTTACTGGACCTGATAACAGCCCATGTTCTGCAGTGTCCTCAGCGTATTCCCATGTTGTTGGCAGCATTCTTAGAGCCACCACAGGTAGTTTCTGCTCCTGTTGGTATGGACACCGGCTACTCCAACACTGAGGCCTTGGATGTAGCACAGGCTGCCCCGGCATCTGCTGCAGGCAGTACGGAAGATCATCTGTGCTCAATTGACATTCTTTGTGAGGTGTTACAGGGATCATCAGGTGCGTATGCAGACAGCTGCAATATTGCATCTACCAGCAAGGACAGATAAACATTTGGCATGTCGCACGCTGGGAAGATTTGGCTTTTACCTTTTCTCGAAATTCCAAATTGAAACCTTTTGACCTGCATGGCTTTCAGATGCTTGTAGTTGTTCGGACTATATAAACGGACACTTTAGAGCCACTACTTGACTGATTATTTGTCGAACACTTTTTTAAGGGTTTTTTAACGCTTTTTGACTTCGCTTAAAACTGTTTTTATTTTTGTTGAGTACAAACCTCTAGACGCCCTGGTAGCATGGTAGAATTTAGTAATATCGTCCAGTCGGATGAGGTGTGGGTGTTATATTTCATATAGGTATCCCGATATAGGTCTAGGTATCATCATAACCCTTCACCTACATTCGCTCCTATACTACATACATAACGGATTTGGAGGATTGACCTTTTACACAGTTACAATACTACACATAAGTACGTAGGGTTTTTCCCTGGACACTGGCCTCATAAATTATGCATGAGGATTCTTAGTTTCTTGGAATCACAGCAGGACCATCATCTCCTGCATAATAACTGTGTATAAAGTTCATTCCCGACATCATCCTAAGTCCGACACTGGCACAGCAAGGTAGAACCCGTGGGGATACCTTAGGGTATATAAACACCACATCTTGTTGAGATAGGCAGAGGAGATCAGGACGGCCTGGCCGACACACTGACGCAAGACGCTGAGGTTCCTGCATGCAGATACTCCAGCTCTCAGTGGTCTGACATCCCTTGCAGGGTGTTCAGCTCGAGACCAGAACGGGGTCCCACAGTCTCACATCAGGTAATGGGGTTGGCTTTATCCTAGAGGGATTCTTGGCTTTACACCTACTCACATGCTAGGTACATTTAGGTACATCTAGTTAGGGTGCATCGTAGGAGTACGCATTTTATTGCCATGTATTTTATATACTTGCCTGTAATTATGATTTTAGCAAAATGGTAGAAACCTACCATCTGTTTACTCTCTTAGTGCTGCTGCTCATTTATATATGCTACTGTCTACTGGTGATTTCAGTGCACTTATTTTACGCTAGAATAACGACTGTTCAATAAATACTTATTGAAAACGTCCCAACCGTTTATTCTGTGTATCTCTCTGAGAACAAGTGAGCACGAGTGACTGAGTGAAAAGTAAGTTACTGTTTCTACGGTCCTGAGGGATCAGGGTTGTCATGTTCGATAGTTGCCAAGAACTATTCTCTCCTTGGTAAGAGGAGGATATAGTGGCATTGTGAGCTAGCTGGTACACAGGCCAACATACCCGGTGGGGGTGTCTGGAATTAGTAAGGACACCAGTCCCGCAGTGTATGTTGTCTAAACGCGCAGATCTTATATAGGTCTTATAGGAACTACACAACATCCTCGCTTTACCCTAAGTCTTCCCACATCCATTACAGGTACAGCTGACTCGTAAACAACTTTCAATTGTGTTCTCTTTTGTCCTCCATTTCCCATGCACTGATGCTTAAACCTTGCACTGGCATATTACAACATAATTTGTTTAAGAACAAACAGTTGGGAGCCAACGCATCGTGGAGCAGAGTGACAGATAACACGATGAGAGTGCAGGCTTGTGGGGCTGAGTATGTGGCAGCTAGATGTTTCAGTGGAGATAGCAGTGTGTTAGGACGGAGCTCATTGTTATGTTTCCACTCCTCCACCTCATGCAGCCTGTTTCCTGCCCTTCCTGCCACCTTCTGCCCCCTCTTGGAGCCTGCCTCCCCCTTCTCCTAAAGCCAAAATCTTCCATCATCCGCAGTCTGCCTCATCGACCACCTGCACCTTGCCTCCTCCATCCCTGGTCCAATATCGCTCAGTTCCATTCTTCTATCTCTCTCCTCAGTCACACCAACTCTCTCAGCTCTGCTCCCAGGACCTGCAGTCCGTACTCTTGCCCTCCAGGTTCTGCAACCTGCATTCTCCATCAACTGTGGCCTGTCACTTTACTCCCCACAGACTGTGCCATTCAGCTTCTCGACTCATGCAGTCATCCTACCTTGTCATGAAGCTCCCCCTGCTTTGACTCTTGGTACCGGTGCATCCACCAATGGCAGCAGCCCCAGCCACACCACACGTGAGGTGCTTTCTCTGACCAGGACGTGGGGCACCCGCCTCTTCGTGGTACTGAGCTGTGGTGAAGCTATTTGACATCCAGTCACATAATGTGAAAGCATCGAGCTCCATTGCAAAGCAGGGGAAATGGAGCCTGCCCTCCTCGCGCTGAGACCATTGCGATGTTGGAATTAAATTTGTGGACTATGTGTAAGGGTGGGAGGGAGAGGGGGTCATCACCTCTTTCCGTTCGCTATTTGGTTAGTTTATCCATCACCTCCCATGAACACAAATACTACCCACTCTCGCTCTCTCCTCTGAACCGAAAGGATAGTTTGGTGTGTCACTGCATCTGCTGCAGGCGCATTTGTACAACCTGCAGTTTACTCTTCAAATCCATACTGCACAGACTCAGTTTTTTTTATTGCGAAGGTGATAGAATGAGTAGCACCACGTTTGGGTAATCCTGACCATTTCTGCTATTTAAAGTGCAGTGAAGCCATCGGATTGTGACAATACATGCTTTTTTTAAAGCACATTTTTCCTTTGTTATAGAACCGGGCGGCCTTCTGCAGAATTCCATAGAGTAGTACTCCGTGAGTTCTACCCAGGCCTACTTGGAAACATCTACCTTAATGCTAGTGTTCACTCTGTCAGGCTGTAAATCTTGTGTTTCACAGGTGAACTATCCCCAGTATCGATGTCATGATTGCACCAATGGGAGACTCCTGGGGTGAGTGAAAACAGATTTGCAAACTGTCCCAACATTTGATGACAGTCACCATGTTGTTCTAGGGTCATTGTAGGGGAGAGGATCACACCTCCCACTGACCCATCCTGGGCAGACAGGAGGTTGGAAAGAGTTTCACTCTCCTCTACCACCCCATCATCAGTAGACAAGAGCATGGTCAACTCAGACCTCTCGAAGTGGGGATTGAGGCGGTTCACATGCAGGACCCTGAAGGGGTTCCTAGGAGTCTGCAAGTCCACCTGGTAGGTGATGCTACTCTTGCTCCTCCTTCAACTCAAATCAGCCAGGCCCTTTGTCTTGCAGAGCATGGGCTCTACTGGCTCCATCACCCAACCTTGTTTACCAGGCTAAAACTCAACCAGAGTGGTATTCTGGTAATAGCAACATTTAATGTTGTTCTGGCTAGTTTCTAGGTTCTCTTGGATGAGTTTCCTGAAGCGTGCTGTCTGGTTCCGAGAGGGCAGCATGAAACTGAATACATCCTGGGGTGGCTTCTTAGGAGCTTGCTCCCAGCCCTCCTTAACCTAACAGAGAGGCTCACTCACAGGGTGCCTTACAGAAGCTCTAAAGGGCTGACACCAACCCCCTTCTGCAGTACCTACCTGTAGGCAAATAGAAGGCATGGTAAGAGGACGTCCCACTTACGCCTCACAGATTCCGACAGTCCCCCAGTCATGCCTTTCAGGGTGTGGTTGAACCTTTCAACCAACCCATTGTTCTGGGGGTGGAAAGGGGTGGTGAATTTGTAGCTCACTCCACACTCCTTCCACGTGGCCTTCATGTACAGCGACATAAAGTTGGTACCCTGGTCAGATATCACCTCCTTGGGGAAATCTATGAGGGTAAAGATACCCATCAGTGCGCAGGCCATGATGGGTGCTGTCACCGTCCTTAGAGGAATATCTTCCAGGTACCAGTTAGTATGGTGCTGGTTGAACCTGTTGCCCATGGCTGTCTTCGGATCCAGAGGACCAACAATGTCAATCCCTACCCGCTCGAAAGGGGTACTCACTTCAGGGAATGGTTGCAGGGGAGCCTTACACCCCCCTCCCACTCTTACCACCCGCTTGGTAAGTGTGGCAGGACCTACAGAATTATTCTGAGTTTTTTCTCATTTGGGCTCAGTAAAAGTGGGTGACAAGCCTGTCATAGGTCTTGCGCTGTCCCAAATGACCTACAAGAGGCACATCATGAGCCAAATCCAGTAAGAAGGCTCTGATGTACTGGGAAACCACCAGCACATGGACTGCGCTAGGCTCAGCAACTTTAGGCTCGCTACTTAGGAGACCAGTCTCCCAATAGATCAGGTGAGATCAAGACTCTTTGCCAGCTGCCTGATCCTCGGCCTGCTGCAAGAGTAGGGCTCTCTTTCTGCGCAGAATTCCTCCCCCTGTGAGACCCCTTCCTGCTGCCAATGGGTCAGCTCAGGTAGGTTCCCCAGTTCGGCCACTTCTATCTCTGTAGGTTCCAGGGCATCCCCCTCAGGTTCAGCCTCCTCCCTGACATGGGAATTTCTGGATTGGGCTTCCTGTGCACCTTGTCCCACTTCTTCTTGGCAAACTCCTGGGCCACTCTTTCAGGCTCCAGGTCCTTCTGATCACCCTGGGCTGCCATGGACCATGTGGTCAGGCATGCCCACTCAGGCAATCCCAACATCTCCAAATGGGACCTGTATTCCACCTCCCTGCAGGCAGTGTGTTCTAGGTCATTTCTCAGCAGATAATCCACAGGCATGGATGGGCTCACAGCTGCCCTCAAGGAACTTGAGATCCCCCCGCCGCTCAAAAGGAAGCTGCGCCACCTCTCAGAGGCATTGTCTATAGTATTTGTACACTCACACACAGTAACACAGTGAAAACTCTACAAAAGGAGTCTGTACCACTTTAGAATAATAGCCAATAGTTATTTGAATAAAACAAGACCATAATGGCAAAAATCCAACATACACAATTCAAAATATCACTTTTAAAACGTTAAGCAAGCTTAGTTCATAGAAATCAATGAATGCGTTTGTTTTAACACAAAGTACCTTAGATGCATCAAAAATTGAAGACAGCGCAACGTGCAGGGGAGGTGAAGTTCAGAAAAGCACATAGATGAGTCTGTTCCTTACTGGTAGGGGAGGTGATGCATCGGTTCCTTACATCTAGGCAGGGGAGGTGATGCGTCGGTTCCTTACTGGCAGGGAAAAAGTTGGTTCCTTCATGGCAGGGGAGGTGATGTGTCGGTTTCCGGACACACAGTCTTGGTTCCTTCCTGCGGTGCGGTGACGATGAAGAATCGGCGCCCAGGGACAATGTGTCAAGAATCCAGATGCACTGAGCCGATGTGAGAGTATCGAAGTTGGCTCTTTATCAATTCCACAGCCGCAAAAGCAGGCTTTGCGTCGATTTCACAGCCGAGAAGAATGCACTGTGTCGATTTCACAGCCGCAAAGCAGGTGCTGCATCAGAGTTAGAGCGGGTGCCAGAGATGTCGGTGACATGGTGCTTATAAACTCGCTCAGCAGCAACTTTTCTGATGCGCTAGTATAGCAAGCTGGGGCCTGCGGTGAAAGCCGTGGTCAATGCATCGAGCAGAACCACGCTTCGGAGCAGGCAGTAGTGTTGCGTCGATCTTTTTCAGTGTTGCACTGATAAAGCAGGCGCTGGGAGGCGATGCGTGGATTTTATCCTTAAGATCACCAGGTTACACTACCATGGATTTGGCACCACTTGTCAAGTCATGACTCTCAGCAGAAGAGCCCAGGCACTGGCAGATGAAGTATCTAATGGCCCTGAAACTTCTTAGCAAGAGGCAAGCTCAACTCAAACCCTTGGAGATCCTTGGAAGCAGGATACAGAAAGCAAAGTCCAATTCTTTCACTCCCAGGACAGAAGCAGCAAAGCAGAAGGCTAAAAAAGCAAAGCAAACAGCAAAGTGGCAGTCACTCCTGACAGCTTTTCTAGCTCTTCTTCCTTACAGAATGTCCTCAGTCCAGAATTGCTCTAATTTTGGGGGGCCAGAGGTCCAATACTTATACCCTTTTCTGCCTTTGAAGTAGGCAAGCATCAAAGAAAAGTCTTTGTAGTGGACAAGACCCTGCCTTTCCCTGACTTGGCTCCAGACACACTACAGGCAGGTAGAGACAGCTTTGTGTGAGTACAGAAACAGCCCTATTCAGGTGTCAGTGACAACTAAGCCCGGGCATAAAACTCCGCTCCGTTTGCGGAATTCAGCAACTCCGAGTTCCGTGGAGAACGCGGAATTACCGTAAAACTCTGAACTCTGCAGCAGAGCAGAGTTTTTGTTTGGTTAGCGTGGTTGAAACATCCTTTCGCGCGTGTGGGAGGGACTTGCCGGACTCTTGCGATTGCCCATGAGATTTTCAGGGCTGTTCGCGGTCGCCACACGATTTGCTAGCTGGCCGCATGCTCCTGCAAGATTTTGCGGTCGCCAATACATCATTTGGGTACGCCAACGACTTCCGGCGGATGTTTTCTGCTGTACAGCATCCCGAACGCGCAGGATCTACTGCATCTGCAATCTGGGGAAGACTCTCTCCTCGAGAAGCATCAAAATCTTCCCAAAATGACGATTTTGAATAAAAAACCTCCTCAAATTGACATTTGGCGTTGTTTTTTTGTGTGTGAGGAGTCCTTTTTTCCAACTGGAAGGAAGTGCCCCAGAGTTTCCAACTTCCTGTTCCTGTCCAGCAGGCTCCTCCCAGTGCTCTGTCAATCTCCTGGTCACTTTTCATTTGGATTTGGAGCTGGAAGGAACACTCTTTGTGTTTGCTGCATATCCCATTGGATTTAAGTACTTTGTATTTGAGATTTTACAAGTAAGTTGAAAAACTGGTATTGTTTGTTTGATTGGGGCCATGCACCTGGATTTTTTTTTATACTTTTAATGGATTCTTAAAATGTATTGTGGTGGGTGGCCTGTTGTTTCAGTAGGGGCCTAGTGATTTCTTTGCATTTCATTTTTCTTCTTTTGTAAAGGAAAAATGTTGTACAGTTTACTACATTTTCTCCATGTTTTTTTGATATATTTGCAATATTGATTTAATTCACTATGTGGCCAAGTCTGCCAATTGGTCTTCCAGCCAGTAGGCCCAGTGCTAGTCATGGGTGCATGAAACAACTGTTTCTGTGTTGTCTGTTGAATTTGAAACAGCATTTAGGTCATGGATGGATTTGGATTAAAATACACAATGGTTTTTTTTGTTGGTATTTCACTTTTTTTCCTGCAAACAGTGTATACGAGTTACGGCTAGGTGGGGTAATGCCTTTGAAGGATGTGTGTTGTTGTGTAGCCCTGTTAATTTATATTTTTGGCATTGCTGAATATAATGCTTTGTTCTCTGTTTTACCATGCCTCCTTTGTCGGGCCTGTGTGTGTGTGTGTTTGCCATAGGCCACCATTTGCCTTTGTTTCACATGCCATGTGGCCACTGGCCAGGGGCCATTTTGTATAGTCAGTGGGATGTCCATAGGCCTGCAGGTGCTCTTTGTTTTACAGGCCTCCTGCCTCTTGTTGTGAGTGACCATGTGGCTGTTGGCCATTTTGTGTATCCAGCCAGTGTGCTTTTGGCATAGGCCTGCATGTCTTCTTTGTTGTGGCCATGCCATCTTGCTGGTTGTTGTTTTTGTAACCAAGTGGCTGGCGGCCATTTTGTGTAGGCAGCCAGTGTGCTTTTGCCATAGGCCTGCATGTGTTCTTTGTTTTCTAGGCCTCCTGCTTCTTGTTGTGACCATGTGGCTGGCAGCCATTTTGTGTATCCAACCAGTGTGCTTTTGCCATAGGCCTGCATGTGTTCTTTGTTTTCTAGGCCTCCAACTTCTTGTTGTGACCATGTGGCTGGCTGCCATTTTGTGTATCCAGCCAGTGTACTTTTGCCTTAGGCCTACATGCATTTGTTGTTTTCTAGGCCTCCTGCTTCTTGTTGTGACCATGTGGCTGGCGGCCATTATGTGTATCCAGCCAGTGTGCTTTTGCCATTGGCCTGCATGTATTCTTTGTTGTTGCTATTCCTTCTTGCTGAATGCTGTTGTGACAATGCGGCTGGAAGACATTTTGTGTAGGCAGCCAGTGTGCTTTTGCCATAGGCCTGCATGTGTTCTTTGTTTTCTAGGCCTCCTGCTTCTTGTTGTGACCATGTGTCTGGCGGCCATTTTGGTTAGGCAGTCAGTGTGCATTTGCTATAGCCTTGCATTTGTTCTTTGTTTGTGGACATGTCTCCTTGCTGGTTGTTGTTGTTGTTATGCATGTAATTTTTCCTATTTTGTAAAGAAAAATGTTGCACAGTTTAGTACATTTTCTCCATGTTTCCTACTACATGTGCAATATTCGTTTAGTTTAATTCACTATGTGGCCTAGTCTGCCAATAGGCCTTCCAGTCAGTAGGACCAGTACTAGTACGGTGCATGAGACAACAGTTTCTGTGTTGCCTGATGGATGAAATAGCTTGTTTAACCACGGATGGATTTGGATTGAAATACAAAATTTACTTTTTCTGTGGTATTTCACGTTTTTTTCATGCACACAGTGTATAGGTGGGGTAATGCGTTTGGAGGATTTGTGTTGTTGTAAACACTTTTAGCCCTGTTAATTTTTGGTTTTGGCATTGCTGAATTAAGGCTGTTTTCTCAGTTTTACCATGCCTCATTTGTCTGGCCAGTGTGTGTGACTGTGTGTGTGCCATAGGCCACCATTTGCCTTTGTTCCACATGCCATGCATGTGGCCAAGGGCCATTTTTTATAGTCAGTGTCCATGGGCCTGCATGTGTCTTTGTTTTCCAGGCCTCGCCCTCCTACCTCTTGTTGTTGTGACCATGTGACTGGTGGCCATTTTGTGGTACCACTAGCTAGCCAGCCAGTGTGCTGTCTCCATAGGCCTGCATGTGTTCTCCTGTGAGCATGTGGTCACTGGCCATTTTGTGTATGCAGTCAGTGTGCTTTCGCTATAGGCCTGCATGTCTTCTCTTTGTTCCCAACACCTTCCTGCTCAGTGTTGGTGATGTTGTTGATGACAATGTGGCCCTGGGTGGCAGCCATTTTGTGCGTCCAGCCAGTGTGGCCCTTTGCCATAGGCTGTATGGATGGTTGAACAGTGAGATAGCAGTTTAATAACATATAATATATCTTTGAGGATAACTTCACTTATGTTTAATTTTTTAATTTTAATTTTTTCACTTTTTTAAGAATGATTTGGTAACTTATATTTTTCAATTTTTTAAAATGTTTTTTTCAAAGAAAATTGTTTTATTCATACCATTTTCCACTACATCTGGCATCAATCAACCCCATGTCTGCTATGGGTGCACAACAGCATTCATTGTCTAGGGATCATTCCTTCCATTGTCATTTGTCAGCTACACCTTCCTGAGTGCCACATCACACCTGGGTGACATCACATGACGTACATAAAGCAAGCAGTTTCATCTGTTTGTTTTTGTCTTATCCTTCCTGGGCCGATTGCGATGCAGCGCTCACAATGTAATTTGTTTTATTTATTTATTTATGTACTTAACTCAGTTCGGCCGTAAGCCAGAGTTTACTAACCCCCACCCTGCCCCACCGCCCCGCAGCACTCCCTCCAGGAGCCGCTACTGCCTACACAACTGTGTGTAGTGGTGGTGAGTGGTGAGTGACAGCGGTGCGTTGTCTTTACTTGATAGGGAAAATGCTCTGTTGCTCGGTGTGTATGTGCTCAGTGCTGTTTGGCTCAAATTTGAAGCTGAGTGGTGGTTGGATGGGGGACTTGTTGTTGAAGGTAACTGGAAACAGACATTTATCCATGGTCCCTCTGAGTCTTCTCGGTGCACTCCTTATGCAGTTTAACTTTTTTCTCCTTGATTCTTCAATATCATTTTTGTATTTCAATGTACAGGCCCTCTTACCCTGCGCCATACTGAAAAAACAATACAACATACTCACATTTACCTTATCGAACCGAACCGCATCCTCCAGGTACCCAAGATTGATGGACAGTCCAAGAGGAATGCATATGCAACTCCCAATTTGGAAATACAGTATCATTTTACCTCTTTAATCATTACAACTGTGTGTGTTGTTTATGTTAACATAACTTTCACAGACATTTTAATTTTATTTGCTATCTTTCAAAGCTCAGTACCACAGAACATAATGTAACTTCCCTTGTTCATCCTAGCTGAGATTCCTTTTCTAACATGCACATCCTGACCAATGCAATGTCACACTTTTAAGTTGCACGATACTTATACCAGTTTTCATGGGATTAGGCCCCATTAAGATGAACCTTGAGCAATGAATACTTATTATGGAAATGACTTTTACTCTGACTGAACTACAACCACTTGGTACACAATTACAGTAGACTCTCTTATAGCAATCCTATGCAAATTTCATCCTCAATTTAAAAACTTCATGCGTCTCACACTATTTTCCTCCCTTTCCAATTAGGCTCCAAATAACACCTGTCTCAATGACAACCTGCTGTCACAGATGGGCCTTAATGCTTTTAAAATTGTCTACCCACCTAATCTATCAAAAAATGCTGCTAAGATCTTCAAACATAACCTACTCAAATGACGACTTTTACTCTGACTGAACTACAACCACTTGCTACACAATTACAGTAGACCCTCTTATAGCAGTCCTATGCAAATGTTAATCCTCATTTTCAAAACCTCATGCGTCTCTTACTATTTGTTTCCCTTTCCAATATGGCTCTAAATAACACCTGCCCCAACGAAAACCTGCTGTCACAGGTGGGCCTTAATGTTTTTAAAATTGTCTAACCCCTAATCTATCGAAAAACACTGCTAAGAACTTCAAACATAACCTACTCAAATGACACCCCGTAAAGCTTATCCCTGATGCATACTTTTGCACTTTAAAAGGTATTGTTGCTAACAACCTAATCTTCTTCAGTAACAGAAGAGCCCAATGGAGAAGAGTCTTAACCTCCTTGCTCCGATCCAAACCTATAACGTAAACTCATCACGGTTTCTGAATAACTGTAACACCCTCACCAGTCTTCAAGGCCAATCTCGTACTATCCCTCTACAACAATGGAAACATCCTTATTCAAGCATCGGATCCTAGTCTTGATCTATTTGACAAAATCTTTATGAGGTGCAGAAATACATTAGATAACCTGGGTCATCTACACCACCTAACCGAAGCCCCGCCGCTGCACCAATACCTCACTCTACTTACGCCACCTCCTACTACTCCCCCTCACTGGAACTGTCTCTGCTTAACCAGTCACCAGGCGGCACCAATAATGAAGCTACCGTAGCTGATTCTAAGTCCTCTCTCACAACCAAAGATTGCATGACGACCAGCGCGATGGTCTCGCCCTCTACTCACAAGTCTCATCCCACATCATTGAAACACAATGATCT
Source organism: Calotriton arnoldi (assembly GCA_963921515.1). Taxonomy (NCBI): domain Eukaryota; kingdom Metazoa; phylum Chordata; class Amphibia; order Caudata; family Salamandridae; genus Calotriton; species Calotriton arnoldi. The sequence goes on along the minus strand of CAWUFW010000485.1, from coordinate 1,010,637 downwards.
CCCCCCTAATGATCTTAATAACTACAATAAGGGGAACTCTAGATTCTCCAGTTGCACGTCCTATTCTTCTTCACACCAGTGGGCTCTCACTCATCCACCGCCAGCTCTGACACATGGATCTCAACTACCCTAGTCCGCAAGAGGTTCACCGCTAAGGACAATCAGACTCTCTCAACTACCCCCCTTCCTATTTACTCTCCCAATTCTCCATACACTAACTTCCTCTCACTCCCCATCACCCTGCCTACTACTTACCTCCTTACAGCGGAATATTGCATAACGTATACCGCCAATCCCTCCTCTAAAGGATTTCACTCACTTGCCACTCCTAGACCATATAGCCTCCCCTTAAACCCCCCATACACTGAAGATAAACTGGCAGACCTCAAGCATGATCTCCTGCTAGTAAAAGAGGGCCTTCAGAACCTGTTACTTTTCTCTAGGAAGATGGAGCAGGGTAGGAATCTGAATACCACCTCCAAATCCAATCAACCAGGCCACCCCACAGTAACTAAACACATCAGGAATAGAACCTTGCCAATAGTTTCCCTGGGGAAACTAGACTGGAAGTCACAGTCCCATACCAATCACCCATCCAGGCCACATACAATTACTGACCATCTATCTGAAGCCAACATTCATTCCCTTCTCATATCGTACAACTCCACCATTAATTACTCATCACAAACTTCATTAAAGAGCCAGACTATTCCCTCCAACACGCTTACAGAACCCAGTGTCAAACTTAAAACTGTGAACAAAGAAAATGTACTACCTATCTCCACTTTACATCTCGAAACCGTAGTACCCAAATCCCACATCAAATCTTTGCTCCTTAACTGCAGGTTCCGTACCGGTGTGGCGCGAACAGTGAGGACCGTACTTTTTGACGGGGGATGCCTGTGGGAATGAGGCGAAGGAATGGCCAGTGACCGGAGGGTTACTTCTGTCTTTAAAGCAGCAAAATATTGAAGGTTTCCATACGAAGTCTGGAACCATGATTTGTGGGAAGTTTGTTCCCCCGACGATAAGGATTTGTTTCGATCCTGATAGCTTGGAATAAGACTCCAGATTTTTGTACCCTTGTCCTGAGGAAGCCGAAAGAAATTGTGGGCCGAAACGCGACCGCGTCGACAGATATATGAGGAGTCCCATTATTTATTTATTTTTGATTTTGGCTTTTGATTATAGGCGCACATAAGTGAATGAGAGAGAGGTGTGATACCTCTTGTGCGTAGAGGATTACCTCGGAGTGTATCACTCGGACTGAGGAGTGTACATGTATATATGTAATAATTAGGTTTTTTTATGGTGTACTGAATTGTGTATATGTATTGTTGTTGTGATCATGATTCATGTGTGATTATTGTATATTTGTTTATGTCTTATGTATATTTCATTTGATGTTTAATTTATGTGTATTTATTTTATGTACCAGAGTCCCGCTGAATGATATGTGTAGCTAGTAAAATTATTAATATTTATATTTACAAAATAATGTTAACGTCCGGGTAATTAATGGTGCCTGGGACGAAAATAAATGAGTGATTAATCCCTCCATACTCTTTTTCCTTGTACATTTTGCTGATGTTTTATGCCCAGGTATAGGAGGGTCATTGGGCATACCACCCTGGTTGTATTTTGTTCCTTAACTGCAGATCAGCGGTAAAGCACTCGCCCGATATTGCCCACCTCATACTTACAAATAAATTGGACCTACTGATCCTAACCGAAACATGACTCAATGACTCTTCCTCACCAATTTTGGACATCTTAGTGCTACCCAAATATGACATCATCAGAATGGATAGACTGGTTAAAGTGGGGGGCAGCATTGCATGCATCTTTCGCTCCGCTCTCACCCTGAGACGTACACAAACTGCACCGTTGTCTAGCTGTGAACACTTGGGTTTTGAAATCTCGAGCAATGACAAAACAATCTGCACACACCACACAATTTATCGCCCCTCAGGTGACAATCATCATTTTATCGAACAAATAATGGAGACCATTTCCACTAACTCTGAACAACACCTTAACCATATCTTCCTTTGGGATTTCAACTTACACTGGAACGACACAAATGACCCTCTCCTCTGCACTTTCAAGACCTTCCTCTCTGACCTAAACTTCACCCAGTCCTGCAATGATGCCATTCACAACAAGGGTGCCACCCTTGACTTAATCATCGCTAAAGACAATGTTATGCAACTAGATGACATATCACAATGTGACTGGTCAGACTATTACCTCATCTCCTTTCTCATCTTGGAAAGGGTGCTGATCAGGCAGGGTCAACCCAGTAAAAACAAGCAATGGGCAAGAGATCTAAGAAACATCAACGTTAATGATCTCATCCACACCAGCAATAACCCCCTTCCTCCGCCCCCTAACATGACTAACCTTGATGACCTTACCGAGCTTAACATCCACTCCATGACGAATTTACTTGACAAAATCGCTACAAACAGCTCAAATGGATCCCCAGCAAACAATCCAATCCCTGGTATAATTGCTCCCTCAACAATGAAAGACACAAACTAAGGATGGCAGAGAGATCATGGAGAAACTCTCCCTCCATATCGAACCTCAAGCAGTTGAGGGAGATAAAAAGTGCGTATCACAAACACATCCATTGTGCCATAGCCAATCACTTTAAATCACAACTTGACAATGCCAAAAACAGACCAAAAAACTCTTTGAAACCATCAAACAACAAGCAAACCACTGAACCAACCAGCTCTCTTCACCTAATAACTCACTGCCCAGAGGTGAGGAGTTCTCTACACACTTCAGAGACAAAACTAGAAAAATTGAGCTAGAACCATAACTCACCATACCAAACACACATTTTCAAGCCCAACCGACTCCCTCTCTATGTGATTTACAGAGCAGACCTTAGTCCTAAAAGACCGCACTTATCACACCGTGGGAGTAGTATCTCAGTGGTGCTCTGACCAGGGGAAAAAAGCCTCCTAATCCCCTTCAGTGGAGAATATCCACACAATTAGGAACAAGAAATGATCAGCACCCACTTTTTTCGAATTACCACCATTAATACATCAGGATTGAGGCAGTTTAATTCAATATGGATTTCAAAAAAGGTCGGTTATCTTTCAACAAGTTTTCTAATCCAATATTGGGTAGAGTGCAATCAAATACACGGAGTCACTTTTGGAAGTTATGTAATTCTTTATTCTTTACAAAATTGATCCTCCAGAAGTAGCCAACGCGTTTCGTCCCGTCTTGGGACTTCTTCAGGGCTCAGTTATAATTTGTTACTTTCATCATTTCACACATATATTTCTTAGGCTCCAATAGAGGGTGATGCTCTTTATGCTGCAAATGTTAATCACTGGACCTAATTTGCTGTCAAGTTCTTCAAAGATTAATTCTGTCCCATGTCGGCCACCGCACCAAGTAAGTAAGTTAGTAGATGAGCATGATAAGGCTGCAAACACAGTCCCCTCGTTCGGGATAAAAAAAAATAAACAACTTCCTCTCCATGTTTACCCTTGGTACGTTCCCCTTTCTTAGGATACATGGAGTATACTCCAAAAAATAATGCGTTGTGGGACACCTTCTCACTACCAGATGATGACGAACTATTTTATAAATTATAACCACCCTGAAACCTTCAAATCACTTTAATGATCCACTGCCCGCCAAGTACTTCAAAGAGCTTAGATCCGCTGTGCTCCCACTCTGGTCTAAGTTTGTCCACGAATCTCTCATACAGGGCCTGATTCCTGACTGCGTCAAAATAGGACAAGTCACCCCATCCCAAGCTAATGCAGCATTATCTGATCCTAACAACTTCCGGCCAATTTCTAATAGCATGACCTACCTTAACCAAGCTGCTTGAGAAATGCGTTCACAAACAACTCTGTAATCACATAGAGCAGTTTCAACTCCTAGACCAATTATAATTGGGTTTCAGATCTGGACACAGTATCGAAACTGCCCTAATGCACATCGTCGACGACGCCTTGAGTTTACTTGACCAGAATGAACACTGCCTTCTCATACTACTCGATCTCTCATCGGCATTCGACACAGTCAAACATGATAACCTAATTCATCTCCTAGACAAAAGGATGGGGCTCTCCGGACCAGTTTTAACTTGGTTTGCCTCATTCCTTCACAACAGAAAGCAAAGGATCAAAATCAAACACTCTCTATCTAACAGTATGCCAACACCAATCGGAGTGCCCCAAGGATCTGCACTCTCACCCATGATTTTTAACCTACTCATGGAACCCCTCACCGAAATTCTGTACTGCGCAAACATCCAATACCACATGTACGCTGATGACACTCAATTATACCAAAAAATATCATCACCTGATGACATCATAACTCTTAAGTCTGCACTGCTGAAAACCCGACATTAGCTAACTCATAATCAACCTTATGCTAAACACACTCAAGACCGATTTCCTCCTGATTGCTCCCCAAAATCACTCGGCCCCCATTCAAGACTGGCTCAAACTACTAACGGCACTCAACTGCACTCCTAACATCGTGGATTCCACTAAATCATTAGGCATAACGGATCACCGATACAACATCGACTACTATAACATCGAAGTACAAAATTATCGAGTCAACAATATCGTTTACAAAAATATCGACACCCAATACACAAAACAGAAATAACACAAACATCAATAAAAAAAATAATTTAAAAAAATCTCGATGACAAAAATATCAACAACAAAAAGAAGAACACAGAATTATCGATAACATTAAAATAAAATGAAACACAACAAAAACATCGATATAAATAATATCGATCACACAAACAGCGATAAAAAAATAAACTATACATAAAATTATATTTAAAAATAAAAATAAACTATTTTCAATAATATAATAAAAAAACATATTCCAAACAGTTTAAACATACACTAAACAAATACAGAATTAATAACATTAAATAAAACAAATACACTAAAGATACAAAAACAAATAAATAAACAAACAATAAAACATAAATATCAAAAGTCCCAAAAATAAACAAACATAAATATATATCATATGTAAAAAAAATATCACATTTAGCTACAAATATATTTAAATAAAAATAATAAACAAAATAAAACCAAACATTAAATAAACATAATAAATATTAAACAAATTAAAAGGTATTAAAATTCAAAAAAGCTATATCAACCAATACATTTAAACCACACCAACACTAACCAATAGAAAACAGTAACTAATTAAATAAACACTATAACACAAAATTTACAGTATAACGGACGAACATGGAGGAAGAATGAACCTTTACAAGACAGAACACAGAACCAAAAAGAACTACACAAACAACTATTCTGAAAATCTCTCATTAAAGGTAAGAACAAAACTTTATGACTAAATAAATAAAATTTGCTTAAATTTTTTTAACTAAAACTATAACATGTTTTCCTTTATATGTCACAGATTAAACTTCACTAAAAGCCCACCTAGAAAATTCAACAAAAAGATTTACGTCCACAACACCAATAAAATAAACATTACAAAATATATATATAACAAAGTAAGTATATGACTTAAACAACAAATAAAGTCAAGAATTTAAAACTAATAGATTTAATAAAAAAGCAAAACATATCTAACAAATACTTTTTTTAACAGCTTCTACAGAACTCAACAAAACCACAATATCAAAGAAAAAACATTCATCATCTAAAAAAAGTAAGTATATATTTTTTTATAATGAAGTAAAAATAGAGCCTAAATAATAGAAATAATAAAATTAACTAAAACTATAATGATTTCTTTAATATTTCACAGACTACTCTTCACTAAAACTCCACCTAAAAAACTCAGAACAAAGATTAACTTCGAAAACAAGGACAAAGTCAACATTAAACAAAGATATAAAACTAAGGGGTCATTACGATGGCGGGCGGAAGCACAACCGCCGTGCTGGCGGATGCAAAAACCACCAGTTACCGCCGGCACGCAGCAGTCCACACGCCCGCCCAATTACGATGCGAAAAGTAGGCCAAACACCGCCGGCAAGCCAGCAACACCGTCCGCCATCAAAGTGCGCCCGTACACGTAGCGGCGCAGCTCAATTGACACACACCGTCCGACGAAACACGTCCCGCCCGGCGTATAAATTACGATGCCGCAAACAAACGGCTCCCACGGCCAAGAGATACCGTACGACAAACCGAAGCGGTAACACGGACGCCGAGCACGGACAACGAAGAAGCGGCTCCCCGAGCATGAATCCAGCACTGCAGGCCCTCCCCATGCTCCTGCTGATGCACCACCAAGGACGCAACATACCGCGGAGACGCAGGTAGGCACACACACAACAAGTGCACGCAAACAGCGCACACAGTGCAAGGGCGGAAAAAGCGGACAACCCCCCACCACCGCGTGTACACTACACATCCACCATTGCATCCACATATGACACACAGGCCAAATCGTAATATCGCGTAACACATGTGTACACACCACCTGGGACTAGGAACCAACGACCCCGTCACGGCCCCAAAGCGGCGATGACGCCGCCACACATGCGCACAACGCAGAGGCCAACCGCAGCGCCATGCATGCGTCGCACACAGACACAGGGACACAACCAAGCAGCACACACATCAGCCCCACCCCGAACGCACATGACACGTGACAGGCCTGCCACAGACATGTCCCCAACGCCCAATTCACGGACAACACCCAACGCCACACAACCGACGCACACATGTCAGTGAAGTCACGCAACAGCAGGACACACCCCAGTGTAACAAACATGGCGTAGCACACAGCGGCGGCAACACCAACTAGGAGAAGCAGGGCCCCTTCGGGAAGAGGAACGCCAGAACCACACTGAAACACCCATACCACCCTGCACATATGAACAAGACATATAAAACGGAACACCAAAGAGCCCGGGGACCGACAACAGGTGGCCCAAGAATAACATCCACACACAAGGCCCAAGGCAGCGCGGAAAGGCAGCCTGCCGCCCACACAAGGGAGAGCAGACAGCACTGAATGACCTTCCATTCCAACTCCGAAACCACAGCCCTACGAAAGAAGCCGGTGAATACAGCCATTGTCCAAGAAAAGACCAACACAGGCATGCCGAGGAGACCGACCACAGGGCAGATAGCGCATATCACAGAAGCACACAACGGACGGGGAAGAAAAAAGAAAACACTCCCCCATGTCGGCCACATGCAAGTTAATTGGAAGGAGTCACACATCACTGACCTTGAACTGTCTGAGAAGCATGTGGGATGAGGGCCCGTGTCCTCCAAACAAGCCAACAGAACACAAGTCCTGTCTCCCTACGACTACACAGAGCTCACAGCAACCTCGGAGCGTGCACATTGCAGACTGCACACACAGCCGGAGCACGCCACCACAACGCACTGCTGCAAAATGGCAACCGCAACACACCTACCCAACTACACCGGACAGGTCAATCTGTACAAAACCAACCTGAAACATATATTGGGATGCGATCTCCTGTCCCTGCTGAACGTAAGTTACCGACTGACTTACCGCATCACATTGTTCAGCTGCGTCATGCCCGTCTTCTACTGTCGGAGGTGTCCCTACCAGCATCCCGTGGAGATGTGCCTCTCCAACCCGGCATGTCTAAAGGCGGACCTGCTACCACTACTCCTCCCTCTGGACGCACACGACAGGGCCTGCTCTGCCTATGGGGGCATGGCGTATGTGGCCAACATCGCACCCGCACTGAAATGGGACCACTGTGCCTCCACACGACGGATCATCGAGAACAGCTACATCGAATGTCACCCAGCATGCCCCATCATGGTCCTCCAAGGGACAACTTACGAACAACACCTTGACAGCCACCATCCGCTACATTGGCTGGCAAACATGTACACCACCAATGACATGGAAGCCCTGCTGGACGGCATCGCATACCTGACAACCTGTAAATTCGTCGGACCACAACGCAGGTTCACCGATTGACCTATGATGTGCAACCCCGCACTCATGCTTAGCTTCCGCACGGACTGGCCAGTCACCACCACAACAGCCATACCAAACGACCGGCAACTGTCACCACACCATCAACGACATCGCCATGACATCGGATATGACCGGGACATGCACACTGTTCCCCATCACATCCAGGAACACCGCATGCATCGTGGGAGGCAGTGGCATGGGGTCTGTGTATCGCACCCACATGGACGGAACTGCACGAACAACCAGGACACGACATGGATCCAGCGCACATGGACACACACACCGCTCAGTGGACATGAATAGGTCGCCTGGAGTCTGTGGGTGCTGCACCCCTCCCACCCCCGCCCCGGGAATCCCATACCAGGACCTTTGCATGGAAGACAAGTGCATACAACAACAACACGACCCCAGTGACTGTGACATGTCCAGTAACCACCACATTGCAACAACAAGTGGCACGCCGCTGCATGCACGCAAGCCCATGCCCTGATGTCATCTCACATGCACGCGTGCATGAGGAACAACCGCAGCAAACCTGTCACATGGAACTGAGATGGACTGTGCCCATGATGCCAAGCGGTCTGGTAGGCTACATGTATACCGTCTGTGTCAAAGTCCGCAGCTCCGCAGCTATACGTAAATGTACATTAGCACAGCCTTGGCCAAGCAGATGTAACTCTGAAGCCCACATCCCACATGCAACAGCCAGTCACATGTAACCCCACACCCTATCCCATTTGAAATCATGCTCAGTATATCCTCAACATGTATTCCGCTGCCAGTAGTGTCCACTATACTGCATCACAGAGGACAGAAGACTCAATATAATGTTTGAAACCAAAACTGTCTCCGCTGACTCATTTCACAAGTACGAATGAGAGAGGATGAGAGAATGTGAAGTACACGGCAGTCGTGACATGACCATGTAGTCCACTGGTATTGGATGTCAACGCAAATGAGTAGCACAACTGTGGAAGACACACATGTGTCGTGTGAAGTCGTATGGACGCAGTGCTCAGGTGGGTGGGTGTGACGGGTAGATGCGCACATGCCAAGTTGGAGCACGCCGTGTTGGGAGGGGTCATGAACAGTACACCACCGCTTCCCTGGGCATTGTGAGAGGACACCTGTCGGGGGGAGTGAACACGTGTGTGCACAGCAGCCGGGCACACGTACAAAGCGGTACCAGGCGCACCTCAGCCCACCCTCTGTGGACAAGCTGGATCCTGTTGTGCGCCCGCCATGCCCCTTGACAAGGCACACACAGCCCCAGTCGACCAGGTGTAACCCCAACATAGTCAATCCGCACAGGCGATACAGGGCACGGGATGGCAGTGGAGCATGGTGTGTGAGAGGTCTCCTCGCGCTCCTCCTGGTCATATCACGCAGGTAATAGAACCTCAACGTCTAGCATGGCACAAGTCAAATGGAAGTGTAGGGGACGCACCACAGCACGAGCAGCACTGACGTCACGGGAGGTGGCTCGCACCATCCCATCCATTGCCCATTATACCAACCACGCCACATGCCATTGCGACTAAGTGCAAGCGCGTGCGCCACCACCCCCGAGCCCTCCCCAGAGAGGCCAAAGAGTGAATGTGTGGGCCATCAGTCACAGACGGACGCGGCATGGCCGCAAGGGCAGCCACAGCCACTGGGTGTCGCAGGTGGCGGATCCGGAAGGCGAAGACTGTGATGCATAGTCCATGCAGGCCGGGTCTCCATTTGGGGCACCACGCAGGTGGACGGCGTCCCGCAACACATCATACCCTGAGACAGCCCACTCGTGCAACTGGACCCACACATACACTCCTTGCCCTCTCTGGTGCGAGCTTGGGGCTGCCTGTGCAAGCGCTAGCCTCGCAGGTGCACATGCATATTGGGGGAGCGAGGGGAGGACATGAGGGCTGGGGCGAAGATGACTGTATCACTGTCAGTGAGTACAAGGGATGACCCAGATGTGGAAAGGAAGAGACGTGTCCCGTGTGTACTGCAACTAGTCGCCAATCCAACTGCCCCCCATGTCCGGAATGTAAGCCCGCACCTAGGCCCGCCCATCCGCCACATCGAATATACCACCAGCACGACAACCTTCCCATTCGAAACACTGACTGGGGGTGGCGACCAGTGAACAATCATGTGTAGCCTACCCACGCGTACATGTGGGCCCTCCATGATCCATGTCACCTGCGGCAAAGTCATGACATGCGCAATGAGGGAAGTGAGGAGAGCTGTCCGCCCCACGCACCGAAGGTGCATCAGCTCCACAGACCCAGCAGCGAGTCCAGCAGGGGTCACATGTGCAGGGGCAGCTGTGCCTGGTGTGAAGGCACATGCATATAGACAGCACATCGACCAATGTGTAGTCTGCCCACATCTACAGTCCATCATCATGCGGACATAGGAATTGAACACAGGGCAACACATCTTAGTTGGTGCACCCACCGTGACCAACAATGCGCAATCATCGACGTACCCGCCCTGTGCATGGCCCCCACCCAACGGAGGCACATCCAGTGCCACCATCCCACACACACAAGCCTTCCACGGAACATGCTGTGTCCAATGGTCAGTACAGAGTCAGCGCCCATCTGGTGGATCCTGAACAGGAGACACATGCACACACATGCCAGCTCCCACTATGTACGTCTGCCACCTGGCACGTGCAATGTAACCTCTCACCTGTGACGTGTGACTGCAAGCACACAGCCGTCTTGGCATGGGGCTGTCAATGTGGACACCTGTCAATGTTTCGGGAGGTGTGATCCATACAGTGCTGTACATAGGGTGCAGTGCTGACACCTACTACTGTCTCATATCCCCTCGTGCCACAGGTCCCACTTGTTTTGGCCGCTCAGCCTGTGCCCACATCGTCGTCGTCGTGTGCCATACTCATCCAGCCGCGGAAGCAGTTCCATGCTCAGCAGACATTCATGTTGCCGTGGCGTTGCCGCTTGACGAATATGCAGTCAGTCCCCATCAGCACGCCCCGCAAGTCATTGGGGCCTAGATCCCCATGTGCATGCACATGGCAGTGGTTTGTATCACTAGCCATTGCCATTGTTGGGAGACCTGTGTAAGTGTATTGTGGCCGTGCCGTCCCAGCTTGACAGCTGGGCTGTGGCTCATGTGCTTGCTCAGTCATGTCAGTGACGTGTATGCGAAATTGCTATGTGTTGTGTTGCTTTGACATGTGTCCTCTGCCATTGTCCCTAGGCGGAGACCGAACATTGACCGCCCATACCAATTGCTGGCGGACATGGACGATACAGAGGTTATTAGGAAGTTTCGGCTGGACAGGCCAACCCTGCATCGACTGTGTGCCATGTTAGAACCCCATCTCCGTCCCCGCAGGGTGTATCCGACTGCTGTCACACCCACGGCTAAGGTGATGGCCGCCATGCATTTCTTCGCCACTGGGTCATTCCAGCACACAGTGGGCATTGGAGGAGGGATGTCCCAGCCCATGTTCAGCAAGGTGCTGAGGGATGTACTGGCAGCCATGATGCTGTGCCGAAACAGGTACATCCGCTTCCCCAGGGCTCGTGAATTGGCGGCAGTGAAGGGTGCATTCTATGCCCTTGGCAGAATCCCACACGTCGTTGGAGCCATTGACTGCACACATGTTGGCCTTGTTCCACCACAGGCCACTGAGCACCTGTACCGCAACAGGAAGCACACGCACTCCCTGAATGTGCAAGTGGTGTGCCTTGCGGACATGGTGATCACCCACGTGTGTGCACGACGCACACATAATGCGCAACAGCATCTTGCCACGACTGATGTCCAATCTGCAACAGGATCGTGGCTGTATTGTCGGTGAGTATGTGGAGTGGTGTAGCGTGCTGGTTGTGCGATGCTGTCCCCTGTCCAGTTGGAATAGCAACGGTTCTCTGTGTCCCTCACACCCAGGTGACTCTGCGTACCCGAATGGGGCATGGCTGCTCAGTCCATTGAGGAATCCTCGCACCCCAGCAGACGATCGCTACAATGAGGCACATGGGAGGACCAGACGTGTGGTCGAGCGTACCTTTGGCCTCCTCAAGTCCAGGTTCAGGTGCCTGGACCGCACCGAGGGTGCACTGGCGTACTCCCCACAGAAGGTGTGCCAGATAGTGGTGGCGTGCTGCATGCTGCACAATCTGGCCATTCGGAAGCAGATCCCCCTCATCGTGGATGACGGAGATCAACCAGGGCCCCAGCCCGCAGACCAGGACAGCTCGAGTGAGGAGGACAGCGGAGAGGAGGAAGCTGGGAATGTGCGGCAGCAGCTCATCGCCCGCTACTTCACTTGACGGTGAGTGTCCATGTACGACGGCTGATGTGGCTGTATCTGTGCAGGTGTGTGTGTGCTGTGTCAGGGTGGCCGTTTGTTCACTGCGTGCTGTGTGTCAACGCTCCATGGCCAGGGTAGTATGCCACTGTTGGTGGCTGTGGCATTGTGCCCTATTGCTCTGTGCGATGTGTGTACATTGCTTGTAGTTGTTGACATGTACTGTGTGATGGGTGTGTGATACACTCATTGAATGTGCTCCTGTTCTGTCTCCCACCCCTAGGTCCCTACAGGCCCTCCGGATTCCATTGCCATGCCATGCATCAGGTGCCTTTCCGCCCAAGGTGGCCGATGTATACCGTACAAATAAAACACAGGGCACAAACAGCAGTTTGTGTAAGAGGTGCATTTATTTCAAACTGTGACATGTGATTGTGTGTAAGGTGATGACAAAAGTGGTGCGTGCAGTGACAATGAGCTGTCGGTCATGGCTGCGTGATGCTCAGGGTGTACCCACTGGTTCTATGTCCATAGTCCAACACACACATGCCATCCAGATGGCTGTGTGGAGTGGGATCGTAGTCCAAGTCAATGCAGTGGGTGGTCAAGGAAGGCTGGCTGGCTGCCTCACTTGCGTCTGGAGCGTGCGAAGTCCTCCCGGGAGATCTGTTTCCACTTCGGACGGCCCCTTCCACGTTTGCGAGGGGGTGCCTGCTTGCGACATGCTGGTGGTTGAGGTGTGCTCACTGGCTGTGGACGCAGGGGAACTGGACACTGCTGCTCGACCCTGCGCCCCGGCAGGTGGTGGCGGAGGGGAGCTGCTGTCCCTGGCTGTGACCTCACCGCCACCACCAGCTGGCCCATGAGGTCCACGAGTTGGCCCATACGGGCGTCCATGGACCTCAGCACCCCCAGCACCTCCCGCGTGTCTGTAGCTGACCTGGCCCATTGTCCTTGGGCCTCTTCATAGGCCCCAAGGACTCTGGCCATTTGAGGCAGGGCATGGCTCCCAGGGGAGGCTGGCGTTTCCCTGACCCTGCTCCTCCTACCAGTCCTGCTGCCACCGGCCTGCTCACTAGCCACATTGCTCACCACGGTCCTCGCTGTGGCTCCCAGGGTGGATCCAGTCGGCCGGGCCACCACCTGCGCTGGGGCTGGTGCCAGCGAAGACGTGGTGGTGGTGGCGGCGGTGGTGGTCGGTGCGGCGATGGTGGCGGTTGCGGCAGTGGTAGTGGCCGCAATGACCGTGGGTGTGGCCGCAATGACCATGGGTGTGGCCGCAACGACAGTGGCAGCAGGGGGCTGGGAATGTTCAGCAGCCCTGGATGATGGGTTGGTGGGTAGGAGGGGTCCTGGGGAGCGGCTGGGCCCTGCCACACCAGATGGGCCTGCTTGGTGGTCCGTGTCCGAAGAGGAGGACAGATCCTCCACATCCGTGTGTCCTCGTTGGGGGCTTGTAGGCTGGCTGTGCTGGCTGCTGTCTCCATCCCCAGCATCCAGCAGTTCGTCACCTGTGGAGAGAATGAGATTTGTTATTGTGTTGCACCTGGCGAAGTATGTATTTGTCGTCTGACATTAACCATTCGTGCAATCTCGTACATGGGTTTCCCGGAGGCGTGTGTGTGGCTGTAGCATTTGTAGTTGTGTGTGCTTGGCAATGGGACTGTGTGCTGTGCACATGTGGCATGGGACGGATTGGCCATGCCGATGGGTGTGTTGCTGTGCCCCTACTTATTGTGACTCTGGTGTATGCGGGCTCCTGGCCCATCCTGGGTCTGGTTTGTACTTTGCTTTTGGTGTTCAGATGGGACGCTTAGGAACGCATATGGCAACATGGGGGCCATGCCCCAGATTCGCATTTGGGAGGGAATATGCTTTTGGGGTTCAAATGGAACGCTTAGGAACGCATATGGCAACATGGGGGCCATGCCCCAGATTCGCATTTGGGAGGAAATATGCTTTTGGGGTTCAAATGGAACGCTTAGGAACGCATATGGCAACATGGGGGCCATGCCCCAGATTCGCATTTGGTAGGGAATATGCTTTTGGGGTTCAAATGGAACGCTTAGGAACGCATATGGCAACATGGGGGCAATGCCCCAGATTCGCATTTGGGAGGGAATATGCTTTTGGGGTTCAAATGGAACGCTTAGGAACGCATATGGCAACATGGGGGCCATGCCCCAGATTCGCATTTGGGAGGGAATATGCTTTTGGGGTACATGCTGTGAGCCATGGGTGCCGAACGTGACATGTGTTGTGGCAGCATGACAGTGCATGGTCTGAGGTGTGTGCATGCTTGACATGGCCTGCATATTTGCTGTCTGTTGTGATTACTGGACATGGCATTGGACGCATCGTTATGAGTGAGTGATTGTTGTGTGCCAGCCAACGTATTGCAGTTGTCCCATCTCCTTGGTGTGCGTGCTGCCCTGTGCCATGTGCATCACTGCAGTGCTCGGGGGGTGTGGCTCATGTTGTGTGTTGTTGCTCACAGTGTGTCGTGCGCTTCATTGACTTCTGGCACATGGTTGGTCATGGGCATGTATCTTAGCGTGACTGCTGTATGTGTGGCAGCTGTGTGGATGACATGCCTTTCATGAGACTGGGGCTGACGGATGGGATGGATGGTATGTTGTATGTGCATGGTGTGTCTGTGTGTTTGATGGGTTCAGTGGTGTTCGTGTGCATTTATGTTGTTCCGCTCTGTTGCGTCTAGTGTTGTTTGTCTTACATAGGCGTAGTTGTGGGGTGTGTGGTTGACAGGCAGTAGGGGCTACATGGACAGGACTTCAATGGTGTTTCGGTTGTGTGTGATGGGTTGCACAGTGGCTGCCGTGTGGTACTATATTCAGTGTGGCTTGTGCATGCAGACGTGGCTCCTTGGGTGTTGCTATGTCTGTGATGGGTCATGTGGGGTGTGAGTCTGTGGTTCATGTCCGTGTGCACATTGTTCACTTGTTCGTGACGGTGGGCGGTGCTGCGTGTTCGTCTGCTACGTGACATGTCCCATGTGTTGGTCGTGTTATGGTCCTCATGCCTCCAGTAATCCAGCCCTGTCCAGTTTCCCACCTGCAGGTTGTTCGGGCGTGCACTGTACTGGATGCCACATGGTTCTAAGCGGGGGTGCTCCATGTTGCAGGTCTGTGGGGGTGGGGGGTGTTGTGGGTCGTGGTGGTGGCTGGACACCCACTGACACCGATTGCTGTGGACCGTGATGTCTACCTTTCGGCTGTCGTTGTGCACTGCGGTGGCTGACACGTGGCTGTGGGGTGTGGGGGATGCTCCTCCTTGCTGTGCTGTGGGACTAGGGGCCTGGTGTGTGTTGTACTTGGGCTGTCCACCCTCCCACCCACTGCACTTTGTGTTCCTGCCACTTACCTGTTACTTGTCGGTTAGTGCAGCTGTGGCGGACACATGGGTGTGGTGGGTGCTCGTTGTGGCGCTTCTGGCATATTTGGGGACCTGTTTGTGGTTACGTGGCTGGCTGAGTGTACACATGTCCCCACGCATCTTACAGTTGTTCTGTTTGGGCTGTGTGTGGTGGTGTCTGTTGCATGTGTGTGTGATGTGCTGTGTATTGTGTGCTGGACATGGGGGTGTTTGTCCCTGGGAGCTGTGGCATGGTGGTAGTGCATGTGAGTACATAGCGGTGTGCTGGTATACATTAGTTTGTACTTACCAGCCTCCACTCCCCCTGCTAATCCGGCGAGGATCTCGGGATGTATGATGACTCGCACCTTCTCCTCCCACGCTTTGAAGGTCTTGAAGAGCGCGGGATTCCCTCCGCCAGTGACGGCTGCCAGCTCTCTGTTCTTGGTCTCCTTCTTCTTGACCAGGCTCTTGACGTCATTCCACCGTTTGTTTATTTCGACTCTGTTCCTGGGCAGGGTCCCGACTGCATTGACCTGGTCTACGATCCGGTTCCACATTCTGTTTCTGGTGGCTAGTGGTGTGTGCTGGACCATGTTCCCATAGATTTGTGGGTGCACCTTGATGATCTCGTCGACCATGACCGTCAGCTCAATGGGCGTGAACTTGGGCATTCTTTGTGGTGCCATGGTGTTTGTGGTGCTGGTGCGGTGTGTGTTGTGTAATGTGCAGGGGGTTTGTGGTGCGAGTGTTTGGTGGTGGTGGTGGTGGTGGTGGTGGTTGTGATGTGTGCGTTTCTGTGGTGTGCTGCTGTCCTTGCTGTGTCACTGTGTCCTCTCCTCTCCTCTCTGGTTTGCAATGTTGCAAGGGGTTGTGGTCTGTGGGAGTGCTGCTTTTGTACTTACCTATGTGGGTGTGTCCTCATGGTCTGTTGTTTTCAGGTGTGTTGTGTCTGGGGTTCTGGCCTTTGTAGTTTTTGTTTGTCCAGGGGGTGTTTTCGGGATGTGTACTGTGCTTGTGTATTTGTGCGTGCCTTGCTGTGTGGACTTGTTGGCCATGTTGTGTGCGATTGGTTTTGTGAGCGGATGGTTTCTGTGCAGGGACGTGGGCGCCATGGCTTCTGCCGTGTCGATTCTCATCGGCGTTGTTTGCGCTGGCGGGCGGTATATTTGTAGTTTTCACGCGCTCATGGCGGTGCGATCGTAATCTCACGTGCGGTGTGTCGGCCGTGAGGGCGGGCGGTTTTGTGTTGTCGGGCGTGTTTCCGGCCGTGGCGGGCGGTTTGACTCCGACTCGGACGATGGCGGGCGGTATTTTGTGTGATTTTTCCGCCGATGGCGGTTTTCGGTTTGTGTAATCGTAATGGCGTGGTCGGTGTTCAGACGGTGTGTGCGGGCGGATTTTTGCCGCTTCCATGCCTGGCGGATTTTTTTACGCCGGGTATCGTAATGGGCCCCTAAGTAAATATATTAACCAAAAAATAGAGCAAAATAATAAAAAACAATAAATTAAATAAAAAAGGAAAATATAACTAACAAATACTTTTCTCTTCACAGATTCTACAAACTTCAACATACAACATCAACGAAGTAAACTTAATCAACTTAAAATAGTAAGTATTTTTTCTCTCAACTGAATGAAAATAGAAAATAAATAAACGAAATAATAAAACTAACACTTTAATAAAAATAACATTTTGCTTTTAAACCAACAGAAAAAAGAAACCAGTGAATCAACCACGATCATCAATAAAATATCCAACAAGAAAATTAAACAAAGACAAATGTACGTTTTTTTCAAATAAAAGAATTATTCAAACATGTTTACTATTAAAGACCTTATAATTAATAAATATATATAGAGATTTTTGGAGATGTCTCAAGATACTTTGGTTGAAGTGTTAATAGCAACCTTGTATTGCAGTGTGTGGGTATATTTTTAAAATTGACTGAATCATTGCTTGTTCAAAGTCAATGATTATTTTTTGTGGACAGTAGTCGTCTGTGTGTTGTTTTATTATTGTAAGGCGCTCTATTTAGGTGGCATTTTGCTTTTAGGGGTAGTGCGTATATGAAGGGGATGTTAGTGTCTTCATATTCGCTGTGGATGGTAAATAGTTGGTAAAAAGGTTTGGGGCAAACTTTGAATGTGCCGTCCATCATCCACGTTTCGTAGTTTTTCAGTTTTTGTATGTTGTTGTTGGTGTCAAAGATGATAATTCGTTTTTCATGACTGTTATTTTCATGAAGAATATTCTACGGAGTTTTATATAGCACGAACTTGACCCGAAGGTATCGGGTATCAGAGCACTTTGCATAGCACTAGTTGCGTTACATGAGGACACATTCATTTTTTTTTTTCAGGCACGGGGAGATTAAGTGATTTGCCCACAATCACAGGATGTTCAGCGTCATTGCCGAGACGCGAACCCAGTTCCTCAGATTCGAGGTCGACCGTTAGGCCAATTCCCCTCCCCAAGAATGAATTTCTCATCTTTGTGGTTGACCGTGTATTCTGGTAAGATTTCTATTTCAGCAAAAGTTTGGGGGGGTGGTATTTAAGCAGTGGCTCTTTTAATTCTGGCTATTAATCTTCCCCACTCTGAAAAGATTAATAGCCAGAACTAAAAGAGCCACTGCTTAAATACAACTCCCCCCAAACTTTTGCTGAAATAGAAATCTTACCAGAATACACGGTCACCCACAAAGATGAGAAATTCATTCTTCATGCAAATAACAGTCATGAAAAATGAATTATCATCTTTGCCACCAACAACAACAAACAAAAACTAAAAAACTACGAAACGTGGATGATGGACGGCACATTCAAAGTTTGCCCCAAAACTTTTTACCAACTATATTCCATCCACAGCGAATATGAAGACACTAACATCCCCTTCATATATGCACTACCCCCTAAAAGCAAAATACCACCTACATAGAGCTCCTTACAATAATAAAACAACACACAGATGACTACTTTCCACAAAAAATAATCATTGACTTTGAACAAGCAATGATTCAGTCAATTTTAAAAATATACCCACACACTGCAATACAAGGTTGCTATTAACACTTCAACCAAAGTATCTGGAGACATCTGCAAAAATCTACTCTAAGGGGCCGATTACGATGGCAGACGGACTGGAGTCCGTCCGCCATCGTGGTGGTAACCGGGACCGTCCGCAATACATGCGGCGGTTCCGCACACCAAATTATGATGCGACCGCCACTGTGGCGGACGCATCTTGCATTTTAACATTGCGGTGGTTGCTGCTGACAGCAGCACCCGCCGCAATGTTGAAAATGCGTGTTGTGCATTTCACTGCACTACGTGGCAGGCACCACACGGTGCCTGCCACTTAGTGCACTGAAATACAGGGGGGTACCATGGGTACCCCCCCAGTGCACAAACACCTCCCCCCAACACAAGCGGGGCCCGCAATGGGCCCCAAAACCAATCCCCGCCAGCCTTTCCATGGCGGTTTACCCGCCACGGAAAGGCTGGCTTCCACCAGCATCGTAATTCGGCGGACGCCACCATTTTAAGCATGCTGACTGCTCCGCCAGGCAATCATAACGATTGCCTGTGGCGGTTCCGTGGCGGATGGTCTTTGCGACCGATGCGGTCCTAAAGCGATTCCCACCGCCATCGTAATTCGGCGGTGGGAAAATTGCTGTCAATTGACGGAAGGATCGCCACCGCCGGGCTGGCGGTGACGATCCTTCCGCCATCGTAATCGGCCCCTTAGTATAGATTACGCCACCAATAGCAACTTTGCCTATCAAATAAAAAAATTAATTGCCCAGGCCTATGTACCAACAACTGAAGTAGCCAACCATTATAACATACTACTTGCAAGCCCTTTCTACCAAGCAAACAAAACAAAACTAACTCCCTTCCTAGACTATTTTGAAGACACATGGGTGGGAAGGCTGCATAGGTCAGGGCACCGTAGAAAACCAAAGTTTTAAATTCCCTGGTGGAACGTCTACAATAGCACTCTAGCTCATAAAGCTAAAACTAACAACGTGGTGGAAGGATGGCACAATGCCTTCCAAGCCACAATAGGAAGAGGACAACCAACCTTACACAAACTAATAGAATCCATAAAAAAGAACAAAGCTATCAAGAGCTAAGGCTAGAGCAATCCCTAACTAAAATAGGCCCTAAACTAAGTAAACAAACAAAAACAATGTATGAATACCTACAACATAACACTCGACTATTTCCAAACACCAAAGGGCTAGAATACCTAGACATGATTGCTAAGTCGATACTATAAACAAAAAACAACCTTAACCATCATAAGCATTTTTAAATGACAAAACATTTCAACTACACAATTCTACTTGATATTTTCTTTTAAGGGGAAGAGGTACAATCTGCACCCCAGATGGACACTTAAAAGGTCAATGTTGTCAGATGTAGGGATAGCGAAGGCTCTTAAATCCACTACCCTAGATTACTTTTCATTAAACATTGGATCAACATCAATGGATTATGTCTGGGACGCCTTCAAGGCGAATCTGAGGGGTCTGTTACATAGCCTTATCTGTACGAAAAATCGGGCAGAAGCCAGAGAATTACAGATCTTGGAGGGGAATATCCAACAATTAGAGACAGAAAGGAATCAGCTTAATTATGGGAGCTCAGATAGGTTGCTACAAGTTCAGAAGGACCTGGAACGTGCTCTCCAGGACTACAGGGGGAGATTAGATCAGAAGTGTAAGGCGCAATGGTTGACTAAAAACATGCAGAATTTTGAGTATGGAGAGAAGGCGGGGGCCCTCTTGGCATGGAAAGCCAGAGTGGATCGTGCGAAGAACAATATCAACGAATTAATAATAAATGATAGTGGGGATAAGTCAAGCTGTCTGGAGGACATGCAAGCCCGCCTTCTTTCTTTATTCTCGGAGCTATATAGGGAGGAGACGGTGCCTAACACTGAAAACCTTCAAACTTGGCTGAGAGAGAGATCTCTATCAACTTTAATTGATGGAAGCCGGAATAGTTTAGATGCTCCCATTACCGAGAACGAAATTAAAGCTCAAATAAACAAATGTAAAAACAATAAAGCTGCAGGAACGGATGCGCTTCCTAGTGAGGTTTATAAACTCCTTCTAGATGAAATAGTCCCTATATTGAGCATCCTATTTAACTCAGTGTATAGCTCGGGAGGACAGGCTCCCATGTCTTGGAAAGAAGCAATCATTATACTTATTTTGAAGCCTGGGAAGGATCCCTTAAAAGCGGATTCGTATAGATAAATCTCCCTGCTGAATGCCGATTATAAGATCTTTATGAGTATCCTTGCAGGGAGATTGATCAAGATTGCCCCACAGCTGATAAATATCGACCAAAAAGGGTTTATCCCCGGGAGATATATCCAGGAGCAGACGCATCAACTAATTGGTAATATCGACCTGGCTACAGTACGATCGGACCCCTTGGCCGTAGTGGCTCTAGATGCGGCCAAGGCATTCGATAGGGTTTGCTGGGTATATCTTTGGGAGGTACTTAGGGCGATGGGCTTTGCCCCCATTTTTATCCAGACTTTGATAAATTGTTACCAAGGCGCTTCGGCAAAAATCCTGTTAAATGGTATGTTAACCTCTAGTTTTACCATCCAAAGAGGAACAAGACAGGGTTGCCCAATGTCTCCCTTGCTCTTTGATATCTATATAGAGCCCCTGGCACAAGTGATAAGATCAGACGACCTAATCTCCCCTTTTAAGTCCCAGCAATATCGTAGTAAATTGGCCCTTTATGCTGACGATTTGTTGTTATACACCAATGACCCAGGAGGGGTTATACCAAGGGTCAAATTACTGTTGGAGGAAGTCGAATCCCTTTCTGGCTATCTAGCTAACACCTCCAAAACAGAGGTGATGTGTTGGAACATCGACAACTGGGATGGTATTATGAGTAATGAGTTTAAATATCTGGGCATTACTATTATTAAAGATCTAGATAAAATTCCCCAGCTTAATCTGAATAAGACTACAAGAGAAATTGACCGTCTATTTGCCAGATGGAGGAATCTTCCCTTAACAATCTTTGGTAGGGTCAACCTGGTAAAAATGGTTACTCTCCCCAAGTTGACATACCTGTTCAATGCGATCCCGTTAGACTTCCCTAGTCAAGACATTTGTAAAATTCAAAGTAAGATCGGAAGTTTCATCTGGGCCAATAAGGGCGCGAGACTGTCGTGGAAAAAGATGAGACGTAGGCTTATAAAAGGGGGGCTTGCTCTCCCAGATATTGGCTGGTATTATGTTGCATTTCAATTCAAAAACATCCGGACGTTACTCATAAAACCAGAAGAGACATCCTGGGGCAGGCTCTTGGGCAAAATGATTAATGAGGAGGGTGGAGGAGAAGGTTTCTTGTATAAATTTGGGGCACCAAGGTTTTTCAAAAAGGTGCGCCTGAAAATTCTTAGGGCTGCCCTCAGGTTATGGTATAAGATCAGATGTAAGTGGGGGATTGGGTACTATTCAGATTTTGCCCTGATTTGGGATTCCCCGGGGACCCCGCTTTGTCTGAAGGATAGTCTTGCGACCCCTATAAGAAGGGCGGGTATCACCATCTGGTCAGATCTTGTATCTATTGAGGGAGTCCTTCCCTGGGAGGTGTTAAGAGCTAAGGTTGGAAGTAGTCTTTCTAGATTCAAATACTTGCAACTAGCCTCCTGGTTTATAGCGGAAAAGGGGGATATTCGAGGTGAGTGGGAGATGGAGAAAACCCTGCAAGAAGTTCATCTAAAGAGCAGGGAAGTTTCAATTTGGTATAAAAGGTGTTTGGAGGCAGACAATGCGGAATACCCTCCGCAGCATGCAGTCTGGAATCAGACTCCTTTTGATATTGAAATTGAAAATCTATATGAATCCTCCTTGAAGCTTCTCTATAAATATGTCAAGCCGGCTAGCCTAAAAAAGAACCATTTTTTTGTTATCAACAGGCTTTATTATACACCGGCAAAGATTGCTAAGTTTGCACCACTATCTTCCCCCAAATGTCCAAGGTGTGACCTTCTTAAAGCCAACGATATTCACATTTTTTATGATTGCCCCGAACTTTGAACTTTCTGGGGGGGTGTGGAAGACATCATCTGCGGCATCTTTAAACTTAAAATTAAGGTCAATGCCTCACTTGTTTTGTTTGGGGATGTTGGTGTGCTCGGAGAGACTTTACAGCACCTTTATAGAGGCCTTCTGCTATATCTGGTTTTAATTGCCCGGAGAGAAATCTGTAAGATCTGGAAAGAACCACGGCCCCCGAAGTGTGAGGATTGGCTAAAAGCTGCGTTTGCCATGGCTCGCTTGGACCAGGGGGGAGAAAATGAGAGCGGCGTGAACATCTGGAAAGCCCTATTGTCTTGGGGCAG
Source organism: Calotriton arnoldi (assembly GCA_963921515.1). Classification (NCBI taxonomy): domain Eukaryota; kingdom Metazoa; phylum Chordata; class Amphibia; order Caudata; family Salamandridae; genus Calotriton; species Calotriton arnoldi. The sequence continues at coordinate 987,631 of CAWUFW010000485.1, read as the reverse complement.
AGATCGGAGATTGGTATAGTCCCCTGTGGTCCCTCCTGGTCCTATGATTACACCAAGCTCCCAACAAAGGGGCTGGCCGGGTATGGCCAAAGCAAATGCTATAGCCGCAGGGTGCACAGGTTCGAATGACGGCTTTTCTATTTAGAATTGCAGATGCTTATTGGTGAGATGAGGACAAAAAAAAACAAAAAAAACAATTCTACTCTCTTTTTAATTAATAATTATAATAATGTAATTTAAAATTTTTAAAAGTACATATAAATATATGACATAATATAATTATTAAAATATAAAAGAAACAAAAAAAACAAACATAACCAAAACCATTTTCCACCCATAATAATAAAAAATAACTTACAGTTATGTTGCAGTAGACCGTCCTTGAAAACGAATAAATCCATTGTAGATAAATCGAAAGACAAGTCCATTGGAAAACAAAGCCCCCAAAAAATACAAAAATACAACTGTCGAAAAAAGGCTCCAACGACGCAATCCTCTGAATAAGGAAACACTCAAAAACCTGAAAATTAGCTTTTAAAAAATCAGCAAAAATAGAACTGTAGAAAAAAGGCTCCAATGACGTAATCCTCTCCAATACAAAACCCTCAAAGACCCGAAAAATAGCTTGAAGAAAAAAACGCTTCAACAAACTTGAAAAATAAAAGGAAATGTAAAAGATTCACTTGTTTCAAAGAAACAAAATACATTTTTCTTTTAAAAAAAAATAAAGATGTTGTCAGCAACATCTGTCCATGAAACGGAAAACCTGTAAAGAAAGAAAAATGAACACCCTCTCACAATAACATGTAAAAACCCACAAACATTAATATCAACATTAAATACAAAATAACATAATTAAACAACACATAACTAACACTACATAACACTCTACTTCTATCTAACACTACGTCAAACACAAAAAATACTAAACTAACAAAACAACACCTAACTACACCAAAATCGAACAATTAACAAATCTAACTGCACTACTACTACCTCGTCCATACCCTAAAACTACCTTAAAATGAAAATAAATCAAACTTACCTTAACTGACGAAACGCAGCTCCCAACCGTCTTGCAAAATGACCTAAAAACGAAACAGATAGACAGAAAAGTGAGAAAAAGGAAAAAAAATGGCCGCGTAATAAAAAGGAACAAAAAAGACTAACTCCCCATAGACAAGAATGGAGAATTAATAAAAAAAATCCATTGGTGAAGGCGTGGTGGTGGCCCAGGTCAGATGGAGCCCCCGAGTGGATGGTCTTCATGGTAGCAGCAATTTCTGTGGTGGTGATGGCAGGCCATGAGGTCAGTGTTCATTCATTGGCTGTGATGGGAAGTTGAGCTGAGATGGTGACAGTGTCTGGATGAAGGTAGATGTAGCTTCTATGGAGGCAATTTTGTTACAGAAGAAATCCAAGAGCTTGTTGTGAAGGTCATGTGAGAGGATCATGTTGTTGGAGGTGGCAGGTGGTGCAGGGAAATCTTTGATGTTGGTGAATATTTCCTTCCTGTTGTTGGTGCTTTTGATGACCTGCAAGAGATGTGCACTTGTGTTCCATATCTGCTGGTGGTAGTGTCTTAGGGCAGATTTAAAGATGTTTTATCTGCCTTTTGGAGCTTTTTGCCTTCTGAAGTCATTTTTGTGTCTAGGAAAGGTTCAGTTTTGCTGTGGTATGGCTTCATATGAAACCTGTTTTAGAGGGGTTTCATAAACCTAATTTTCCCAGTGAAGATTAAAATCATATTAAAATCGCAAGGGATGCTTGATTTCTGGTGTTGAGCTGGATCATTCTATCAGTAAAATTCGATATAGCTGATCTGCAGTTTCATTATGTACGTTGAAGTCAAATTCTTGTTTGGGTTAAGGTGAGGTTTTTAGAACTGATTTGAAAGAAACTCTTCGTACACAATGTTCAAGGATAATGAAAGCCATTTAGAGTTTGGCAGAGAGGGAGCCATGCTGTAAATCTGTTAGGCTCCCCATGCTTCCAACTCAAGGTTTTCCCATCTCTTTAGAGACCAGCAGATCCAGAAAATATTTGGCTGAGCACCTCTGAACAGGGCTGTAGCCACAGGGATTCACGGGGCCAGGTCCCCCCTTTTATGCTTGTGGCCTCCCTAAAAAGCACAGGCTTCTAGTTATTAAAACAACTGGTCGAGCCTGTCACAGAAAATTAGGTGGCTGTGAAGTTGGTTAGGAGAATGGAGGCCGGATTTGGCCCCTGTTGACCTCATCCACTGATCCACAACAAGAAATTAAAATGTTGAAGCTGGGCTGTGCATTCATTACAACCAGCCACTGAAGCGTTTTAAATTCATGTTTCTTTAACTGCTCCTTGTCTGCACTCAGGAAGTGCCCTGTAAACCATGTGGGTGAGCCACAGGGCCTCTGGGAGTGGGAAGGAAAGGAGAGCTGCCACACGTACTTGTGGAGAGGAGCTATAGAATAAATCCAGGATATGCGTGGTGCATGCCACTCTGTCCATGGTACTGCAAATTCCAAGTCCTGCCATCCTGACTGGCACAGGGTGTTGGTACTGGCCCATTTTGCAAGGTTATCCCCAAACTTTTTGCCTTACTCCTGTATTTTTTCTGACCTGTGCTTGTTGGTTTTATGACTCTGGGCTTGTTACCACTGCTGATCAGTGCTAAAGTGCATGTGCTCTCTCCTATAAACTTGGTAAGATTGGTCTACACCTGTTTGCCATATTTAATTTAGCTGTAAGTCCCTTGTACAGTGGTATCCTATATACCCAGGGCCTGTAAATTAAAAGCTACTAGTGGACCTGCAGTGCTGCTTGCGCCACCCACAGAAGTAGCCTTTAAAACCTGTCTCAGGCCTTTGCCGCTGCAGGGCCTGCGTGCACAGTTTACTGCCACAGTGATGTGGCATTTAAAGTGTTTGCCAAGTCTGAAACTCCTCTTTAATAACATATAGGTCACCCCTAAGGTAGGCCCTAAGTAGCCCTATGGGCAAGGTGCTGTGTAGGTAAAAGGTAGGACATGTGCCTTTGTTGTTTGGCATGTCCTGGTAGTGACAAACAGCCTATTTGGATTCTCACTGCTGGGAGGCTGCTCCTCTCATAGGTTTGCATTGGGAATTCCCTGATATATGTTTCAGTGGTAATTTCTGATATGAAAGGGGTACTGTGGCCATGTTTGGTATGTTTGGAATAGTGGTGACCAATCCTGCTCATTGGTGAAAGCAGATTTGCAATTACTATTTTAGAAATGCCACTTTTAGAAGTGGTCATTTCTATGTGCTTATGACTCTTTGTGCCCTGCCTGGTTTTGTATTCACCATAGATGGGCTGAATAGACCTGGTCTGCATTTAGAGTGGTGGAAGGAGTTCTCACCTGCACCTGAATAGCGCTGTGCCTGCCTTTCACAATGCTGTCTCTGCCCCCTTGTAATGTGTCTGGAGCTATGGCTGGGGATTGAATGGGGGTGTTGTGCACTTATAAAGTTTTAAGTGCCCCCAGAACAAAGACTTTGTGGGTATAAGTACAGGGGCTGTTACTCCATGATTTGAGACACTACGTGGAACTTGTTCACCAGGTGTCACTGGCTCTACAGACTGCACCTGGCCAGAAGGAACTGTTGTGCTGCCAGGAGGAACCGCCATTGGACCCCCTTATTTGTTGTGCTGCCCTGTGGCCTGCTGGGCTGCAGGAGGGATTGCCTGTCACTCTGCAAGGACCCTGTGTGCTGGACTGCTTGCTACATTCCTGTTTTGGTGCTCCCAGTGTTTTCCAGGGGCTTTTCTCCCCCTCTCCACTGTTGTCGTGGGGGTTTCTGTCTAGAGGAAGCCCTAATATTGCCCCATCGGCCATGAGAATCGTGAGACCGGCCCTTCCCCACTTGCTCAAGCAGCACTGGTGTGCGCTTCCCCTGGTTACTGACATTGTGCATGGAAGTGCTTTCCTTTGTATTCTTCTCATTGGTGAGACCCGGAGTTGCGACTGACGCGCTTCCTAGGCCCCAAAACAGAATGCAGGGTGTTCCCGGGCTCGCAGTGCCCTGTTGATCACTCCAGATGAGGCGCACGGCCTCCAGCAAGATACCCTGCTGATTTAGTTTCCCCAGCTGCCCTTGTGTTGCTGGAGCAACCAAGAGGGCCGAGCGGAGACATGGAAGTCGTCACAATGGCAGTGGTGTGTCATAGGTGCCCAAGGCACAGGTGAAGCAACGCCACCCCATGCGGTCTAGAGGACGTGGGTGACTCAGTTTTTCTGATTTGGTAACAGCGGTCCGAAAGGCCCTGGACCCGCTGCCACAGAAGAGTGGCTTGGAGCTCAGAAGGCTACGTTGGTAGCAGCGACTGAACTGCACGTTCGCGGGCAGCCGCCTTGCACCACATATAAGTATTTACTAGTGCAACTCTGTACACTGGGGACCAAGAGAGGTCTCCCCACCCCAAAATCAGCATTGTGTGGGTCCCAACCCCCCATGACACATACCTGGGGCACTTGTTTTGTGCGAGGACATCGTGAGCTGGAACCTTGAAGAAGGCCCCCGAGATGGTGGCAATCAGCCGTATTTAGTGATGCCGAGGAGACAACCGTAATTCATGTAGGAAGAACCTAGCGGCTTCTGCGCCCTACATGGTGTACTGATTACCGTAGAGAACTTACTAGGATCATAGGTACTCCGTGCCCTATGTACTCAGGCTAATTTATGTGTTTCACCCCCAGTTGACTGCCTTACATGCACTCAAGTCATCACGGATGTTGGTCTGAGTCTTGCCGTTTCAGGATTTGCATATGTTTGCATTGCATTGATGATTCAGGTGTTTTTACTGTATGTTAGACTTGGCTTCCTTGGTGTGGTTTCCCTGAATATTTGCCCCGACCTCCTGTATTTTTTATGCTATGCTGGATTTAATTTTTGCTGACTTAGATGCTTTGGGCAGTTTGCCACTGCTAATCAGTGTCAAAGTTGAAGTGCTCCCAGCGTAAATTGTTATTATGATTGGTTATCCATGATTGGCATATTTGATTTACTGGTAAGTCCCTAATAAAGGGCACTGAGCGTGCCAGGGGCTGTAAATCAAATGCTACTAGTGGGTCTGCAGCACTGATTGTGCCACCCACATGAGTAGCCCTGTAAATGTAACTCAGACCTGTCACTGCAGTGTCTGCACATGCAGTTTTCAACAGCCATATTGACCTGGCAAGTGCACCCACTTGCCAGGCCCTAACCTTCCCTTTTCTTACATGTAAGACACCCCTCAGGTAGGCCCAAGGTACCCCCATGGGCAGGGTGCAGTGTGTGTGAAAGGCAGGACATGTATTGGTGTGTGTGAGACGTGTCCTGATAGTGAAATACTGTATATTTCGTTTTTTCACTATTGAAGGGCTATCTGTCCCATAGGCTAACATGGGAGTTACTTTGTAACATCTTACAAGTATAACCTTCCACTGGGACAAGATAGACAAATGGAGTTTAGGCTCTCTGAACTCGGAATTTAATAACAAATCTTTTTAGGGAGATGGTTTTCAAATTGTGTGTTTAAAAATGCCACTTTTAAAAAGTAGTAATTTTCTTATTTAACCATTCTGTTTGCCTCTGCTGGTTTGTGTATTGACTATCTGGTTTTGAGGTGACTGGGGCTGGGGATGTGCATTCACTGTAGACAGCCACAAGGGGGGGTTGAGGTGTGTCCTGCCTCTCCTGGGTGACTCATAGCTGAGCTGAATACACCATGGCTGCATTTAGAGTGGTGGGAGGAGTTGCACTTGCACCTGAACAGGCAGTGACTCCTCTACACAATGCTGTCTCCACCTCCTGTAGTGAAGCTGGGCTAGAGAGGGCAGAAATGGTTTGGTAAGGCTGAAAGGCCCTTGCCACAAAGAGAACAAAGACAAAAAGAGGTATAAGTAGTGGACCTTAAACCCCAGAGAATTAGATCACTTCTGGACTCAAGAGGAACCTTTGCCGAGGAGAAGAGCTGGAGAGCTGTAAGGAGGAGTACTGCCCCTCTGCAGTGTGTGCTTTGCTGGGTTGGCCTGCAGTGGCTGCTTCTGCCAAGGAAAGGACAAAGACTGGAACTTTGCTGTAAACCTGCTTGAAGAAGAATCTCCAAGGGCTTGTGTGTGCTGGCCTTGTGTTCTGAAGTCTCAGGGACACAAAGACTTCACCACCAGCTCCCCTGAACTCTACTGCTGGATGTTCTGACCTACCAGGAGCTGCCTGTAATAGTTTTGTGCCTCTGGAGGTTATTTCTGCTGTTGGGAGCTGGAAGAAACTTAAAGAAAGCAAGAAAACAACTCCAACGACACCAGTGATGTCGCGACCTGCACCGAGGCCAGGGGCACTGCTTGTGAAGTGCACGACACACCGCCCCACCTGCACCACAGCTCAGACACCTACCAACGCCTGCAAGCTATTGGCCATCCTGATGCCAGCGCTCGCATTGACGCTGTCACCGCCAGCACCTGCATCACGTTATCACTGAGCCAATAACCGATGAGAGTGACTTCACGAACTCTTTGACTTTGCATCGCCTCACCGGAACCGATGCCTCACTGCTGACATCGCCGACTTCCCCTGTCCTGGACTCGGCATGTCTCCTACTCGCTGTCACGATGCCTCACCTCCCCCTTGGCAACCAGGGAACCAGCCTAAACCTCGGCACCGACGCCTAACCTCCACAATGCCAGGCATCATTCATAGACTTTGTTTTCAAGGTACTGTTGCTTGGGGGTCTGTGTGACTCCGTGCCGATGCTGCGCACCTTACAGTCGGTGCCGTGTTTTGGATTTATGCATGTCATGGCGTCGTAATAGCCCCAGGTGGAGCTATTTGTTTCTACAAGTGCTAATTCTGCAAGTAACTATTTTTCCTCAAATTTGTTTTTATTAAGTTTTCTATGACAATAAACATTACACTTGGTAATATCAGTACATCTTATGCTCGTATGCGTCTATTAATAATCTATTTCCGTGTACAGAGTCTATCGGGTGATCCGAGTCATATCTTCTTCGAGTGACTGTGCAGATATTACCTTAAATCGTGCATAACGTTTGGGAAACATAAAAAGCAAAGGGAGGCAAGTCCTTACATTAAACAACATCCCTCCCTTAACCTAGTAACCCCCCCCTCCCATGATTCTATTACCCAAAATAAAATAGTGTCACAGTGCTCCCACCGGTGGGGAGAAGGCAAGGGGGTGTACAAGAATAACCAAACTGTGTTAAGAAGAGAAGAGAAAGAAAAAGAAAGGTGGACCATAAGGTAGGGGGCAACTGAAGCAGATGGGGTACCTGGGTTCCGGGGCGATCCGGAGGGTCGAACCTGATGCGGGTTTGTCTACGGGGTAAGTTCTGGTATTGAAAGTGGGTCTGGTTAAATCTGGAACAGGTGCAGTGCTCTAACCCTCGTGGGGCAGGTAGTCAATGGAAGACCGCTAGATAGATAGCTGACTAAGGGGCCCCAAGCATATTCAACATTTTTGAATTCGTCCCTGTATATGTCGCTCATACATTCCATGGTGAGTGCCTGCCATAAACGTGCATGCCATTGTATGATGGCAGGGACGTCTTTCCTCTACCAGGCGGCGGCTATTGCAGTTTTTGCAGCCCCCAGACAGAGCCACATTATGGCCTGGTCTGCTTTTGTTTGATATTTCAAACAGGTGTCCCGAAGACCAAGAAGCATAAAATCTGGGGAGTCAGGGATGGGGTATCCTAGTATCTCTTTAATTTGAGCCAAGATTTCCGACCAAAAGGGCAGAGTTGTCAGGCAATCCCACCAAATGTGGCGTAAGTCGCCCAAAATGCCACACCCCCTCCAGCAAAGGTCTGATGTGTTGGGAAATATCTTTTTTAGTTTCGTAGGGTATAGATACCAGTCATAGAGGGGCATATCAACAACGAGTGGCGATAATTATCGCCCAGCGCGCCTAGCGCTGATTTCCTTAACGCCAGCTATCGCTAAATTAAATTGCCGAGTTAGCGCGTTATCATCAACGCATAACTCAAGGGCGATATATAATCCAGCGATAGCGGTGGAAAAGCCCCTTATCGCCACATAAACGGAGATAAGCGAGCAGCGTTAACTGTTCACTCGCTGATATGGGAGTGTGGATGTAAACATACAATCCACCTCCCATAGGGAATACTGCTAAGTCCGGTTTTCAGCAGACGTTAGATTAGGCGATAATGGGAGTTTAGCGCGATTCCCATTATCGCAATGCGGGTCTGTGGCTTCCTTGTAAATATGGAGAAGCTGATTATGGGAGGTATTCACATGTATTCAGTTGAGGAACGCCTACTTTGCATCTCATTAGAGATGCGATGCGAGGCGTATTCAAAACGGCGGCTGTCACACGGAAACACGCGTTAGCGTGTGCTTGATGATAGGGCGATGTTTAATTTGCCGCTTTTCGGCCAAAAACGGCTGATAAAGCGGCGAAATCGGGCTTGATAATATGCCCCAGAGTATCTTATAGTGGGCTTCACGTTGGCCTAGTGAATGGTTGTGATGCCTTATGTCCTTCCACAAACCTTTCCATTGTATGTCTGTGATCTCATGGCTTAGTGTGCGTTCCCAAAATTCGAGGTGACGTGGGCGTCTAGATGGGAGTGTATGTAGTAGTAGCGAGTAAAGAAAAGAGATAGCCCCTTTTACTGAGCCCGCCCCCTCACATATCTCTCCAAAGCCGTGAGTTCCCTTGTCGCCCCCTCTCTAATCCCACTTTGCATGACCCAATGCCTCAGCTGGAGATAGTGGAAGTGCTGAGCTCGGCAAATGGAAGTCTCTTTGACAGTTTTCAAATGTCAGTATATCCCAGTTGTGAAAAATGTGTGCTAACATGAGGCATCCTCCCTCCCTCCATGCATCAAAGGGGCCCGGCTGTACTGCAGGGGGGAAGGCTGGATTGTAGTGTATGGGGGTGAACAGTGAGGGGAATGTCGTCCATTTCGTTTGTCTCAAGACGTCATCCCTGGTTTTGAGAGTCATTCTGGTAGGGGTGCTTATATAGGCGTTGGCCGGCCGATCCGATTTTGGTTTCCAAAGGAGATCCCATATTACCCTGCCCGCAATTGCATGGTCCATGTGTAGCCAGTGTTTGTCTGACTCTCGTTGGGACCATTCCACTATAATCCTAAATTGTGCCGCTTTATAATATAGTTCCAGGTCGGGTAGTGCCAAACCGCCCTCATCCGAGGGCCTCCGTAGGAGATTAAATGGGAGCCTTGGTCTTTTATTCTGCCACATAAATTTCTTTAATAGAGGTTGGACTCCCTGTAAGAAGTTTCTCTCAAGATCGACGGGGAGGCTCTGAAATAGATGCATAAATTTTGGGAGGACTACCATCTTGACAGTGTGTATTCTGCCCAACCAGTAGAGATACAGTGGTGCCCAACGCTTAAGATCAGCCTGAAGTTGACATAGGAGTGGAGGATAGTTCGCATTAAATAGCCCTGAGACTTTGGGGGTCAGCTTTATCCCCAGATATGTTAGTTCTCTTTTGGCCCACTGGAAAGGGGTTGAAGCCACCAGATCTCCCATCGCTGCTTCCGTTAACGTCAGATTTAGAATAAAATATTTGGGCTGGTTAATTCTAAGTCCTGCTACCCCTTCAAAGTGTCCCAGCTCCTCCCTGAGTATCGTCATAGATCGTCGTGGGTCCGAGAGTGTCAGCAGGATGTCGTCAGCGAATAGGGAAATTTTATGTTCCTCAGAGCCAAAAGGAACCCCTCTGATTCCCTGACTCTCTCTAATTTTTGTGGCTAGAAGTTCAATGCTAAGCACAAAAAGGAGTGGGGAAAGTGGACACCCCTGGCGCGTTCCCCTCCCTAGAATAAAGGGATCCGAAGCTACTCCGTTAACCAATATTCTGGCGCTAGGGGCAGCGAAGTTAGCCTTTATCATGTTTATGAATGTCTTGCAGAATCCGAAGAGCTGGAGGGCCTGAAAAAGGAAGGACCAGTCCACCCGATCAAATGCCTTCTCAGCGTCTAAGCCGAGAAGGACTGCAGGGATCTGTTTTTTAGCAGTTTTTTCAATTAAGTGGATCACTCTATGCACATTGTCGTGCGTCTGCCTGCCTTTAATGAACCCAGACTGGTCCGGGTGTATCAAGCCGGGCATCAGGTTTTCTAATCTGGAAGCCAGAATTTTTGAGTATAGTTTGGCGTCCAGATTGAGAAGTGCTATGGGGCGATAAGATCCACATTGTTGCGGGTCCTTCCCGGGTTTGGGGATCACGGAAATAAGTGCTTCGCTCATAGTAGGTGTTACCTGTTTGGTGACTGCTTTGTAATTTAAAAGCGCTGTCAGTTGTGGAGTCAGGTCTGCGCTAAACGTTTTATAGAGCTGCGTCGTCAGGCCATCAGGTCCTGGAGATTTGTGCAATTTCAGGTCACCGATAGCCTTCTGTACCTCCTCTTCTGTAATGGGTTCGCCCAGTTGTTCGTTCTGGGTTGCTGTGACCTGTGTGAGCTCTATCTCGTGCAGGTAGTCCACTTGTTCCTGTGGGTTGGGTCGATCTGCTGTATATAGTGTGTTGTAAAAATCTCTAAATAGTTGTGCTTTCCCCACCTCTTCCCGTATCTGTGTGCCTGAGGGGCCTGTATTTCCCTATGTACACTTTTTCTCTGTGCACTCGCAATTGTCTCTCCAGGTGAGCCCCCACTTTGTTGCCCTGAGTGTAAGAGGTCTGCTTAAGTCAAAGGAGTGTCAGCTCTGCCATGTTCGAGTATATTGCCAAAAGTTTCCCCTTAATGGCCGTGACCTTTCTTTGCAGTGTTAGTGTGGGGGTGGCCTTATGTGCTTGTTCTGACGCTTTCAGTTCCCCCTCCAAGGTCAGTCTCTCCTTCGTTCGTTCCTTATTAAGGGTTGCCATGAGCATCAGACAATGTCTCCTGACCACAGCTTTGAAGGCGTCCCAATTATTCGCTAGTGACGTATCTTGAGGGTCATTGAATTGAAAGAATTCTCTGATGTGTGTGCGCAGTGCATCTCGTAATGTTTTGTCGCGTACTAAGGCATTGGGGAAAAACCACCTCTTAAATTTGGGTTTAGGGCATGACCATTCCAGGAGTATTCCCACCGGCGCATGGTCTGAAATGATTATAGGGTATATAGTGGCCTCTTTAACCTGCTGATTTAAGGATTGGCTCAGGAAAATGTAGTCGAGTCTTGAGTAGGTGCGGTGGACGAGGGAAAAGAAGGTATAATCTTTATCTTCCGGATGTGCCTCCCTCCAACTGTCCCTGAGACCCATATCTTGGATGGCCTGTTTCAGGTTTTTCGGGAAGCTCCCCATCTGAGGTCTATGGGGGTGTGTGCTATCAGACCCTGAATGCCAGGTGAGATTGAAATCTCCCATCATGATTAATACCCCCTCTGCAAAGCCCCCCAGTAAAGAAAGGGTGTTGTGAATAAAGACTGCCTGGTTGGTGTTAGGGACGTATATCGACACAATTGTACAGAGCCTTCCCCGAATGCGACCCTTTACAAGTACCACCCTCCCATCTTTGTCAGTTTTGTAATCCTCTGGTTGGAACCTCAGGGAAGCATGGAAGAGAAGGGCCACCCCGTTGTGTTTTGTAGAGGAGGAGGATTTATATATCAATGGGAATGCCTTATGTTTTAATCTGTGGTCTTCTGATCTTTTGAGATGCGTCTCTTGTAGAGTGACTATGTCATAATGATTGTCTGTAAGGTATTTCCAGATCTTCTGTCATTTGGAGGGGGCGTTCATGCCTCTAATGTTCCATGACAGTGTAGAGATTACCATAGTGACTTTTTGTACCTAGGGAGTATCCCCTGTTTGCCTCTCATTGTCTGCTCGTCCCCTCCTACTTCCCCCTCCGATCCCCGCCCGTGCTCACCCATGCTAGCTTGTTTATCTGAACCCCTCCAGAATACTTTGCCCGACTGTGTTACCCGCGTAATACCCCCTTCACCCTGGTCCCGGTGTAGTAAGAAAAGAAAAAAAACAAAGAGGGGAAAAAAGAGAAAGAGATGAAATTCCAAAACAGTGAACATTGGGACAACATGTCCCCAAGTCAGATCACCTTCTCGGTGTCTGGTGTACATGTGAGGCGAATTGGACCATAGTCCGATGCCAAAGTTCTTCAATTGAAGCTAAATGAGAGGATAGTCCCTACTTCTCTAAGTCGGAACCTGGTAGCTTGCTTCACTAATGTCCGTCTGGGTGTCAGCCATGAGGCCAGCTCGGGTCGTCACCGACCAGCTCCGAAATGTCTGAGTGGTCAATGGTCTCCTGTCTGTCAAGATTGGCGTGAAGGTGTGGCTTGTCGTCCTCTTTGCGTGGGTCTTTGCAGAGCTTGCGTCGGTTTTTGATGGGATTTTTTATATACGAATTCTCTCAGGTCGTCTCTCGGAGGCCCTGTTTCTTCCCTGATCTGGGGGCCCGGTGGGTTTGCCATTGGTTGTCTGTCTCTGCTCCGTTGTGAGCACTGTTTTGCTGGGCGTGGGTATCTATTCCTGTATCGTTCTCCGGAGACGTAAGACCCAGCAGGGTGAACGCCTCCTTCGCCTCAGTGATATGGTGAGCTTTGTTTTGGTGTTCGAAGGCAAGGCCAAAAGGGTAGGTCCAGCGATACCTGATATTGTCCTGTCTAAGCTTCTCCGTGACTGGCCTCAGTTGTTGACGACGCTGCAGCATTGCTGGTGCTATATCCTGGTATAAATCACAAGAGAACCCCTGAAACTTCACCTCATCGAGTTTCCTGGTGGCTTGTAATATGGCCTCTTTGGTCTTAAATGAGTGTAGTTTTGCCAGGACGTCGCGTGGTCGACGTTTTCCGTCTGGGTTGGGTCTTCCCACCCTGTGCACTCTTTCCACTTTGACCTTGAGTTTTGCCGTACCCAGAGTTTCAATAAAAAGGCCTGTTACAAACGCTTCGAGGTCTGGCCCCTCCGCTCCTTCTTCCAGGTTCCGGATTCTAATGTTCTTCTATCGCGCTCTGTTTTCTAGGTCTTCAGTTTTCAGTAACAGTGCTTGTACCTGCAATTGGAGATCTTGCATGGTCAAAGTTGTCTGTTCCTTGTAACGCTCAAGGTTTTCAGTTTTGGTTTCTATGTCTAGCACTCTGGTGCCTACCGAGTCGATGTCTTGCTGTAAACTGGATAGTCTGCTGTTGAGATCGGCCCTCAGCGAGTCCAGAGACTGGGCCATATCTGCCTTAAGCTCCTCTCGTAGTTCCTGCTTGAATTCTCTCAGGGAGGCGAGAAGATCTTCTTTAGAAAGCCCATGCTGCTTGCCCCTTCTCTAGTTGATTGAGGATCCTTGGTAGTTGTGGGGGTGAAGTAGGATGAGACTCTATTACTCTGTTGTTTTTTGTGCAGCATAGATGGGCCCTCCGCGACACCTGCGTAAAATCTACCACTTCCTGGGCATTCCCCAAGGCGATCCCTGTGTGGCGATGATGTGGGGTTCTCTCGCAAGAGCTCAGATGCCTACAGCTCCCCTCCTTTTGGTCTGCTCGTGGTATCATGATCGGTGCGCCGCCTACCCTCTGACTAGTGCTTAATGGGGCCTTTCACTGTAATATTTCAGACCTCCGCCTTGATCTCCGGTGTCCCCACCGTTCCTCCTGTGGATCGTGTCAGTGCTGTCCCGAGGTAAGCATGGTTATTGTCCTAGGGAGCCATGGGGACTCCTATGCGGAAGACCTTCTCTGATTAGAATGTTGTTGTGAGTCAGTTTGTATTATTACTGCGTGCTCCACTGTTGTTTAAGTGCTTTCTCTGGGCCTTCCCCGGGTGCCATTTTAAGGTCAGGCACCAGGCTTCTCCCCCCCACTGGGCCGTTCCCACTGCATCCGCCGGTGAACTTGGACAAATGTCCACTCCGCCCTGCCTCCGTTATTATCTTGCCCTTATTTTTATTTAGATTTGAGGACGAGGGGGCCTCCGCCCTTTCCCCCCCTGGCTCCCTATTCGCCGTCCTCTACCGAGTCTGTGCCTCACTACCTCCGCTCGGCAGCTCTACGGAGAAGTGTGCTCGTTATCTCCGGGGGCGTTCTCTAGGATGAGGGGGAGGGTTCCCGCTCACTCATCGCCGTTCATTGGAGTCGGGGGCTCACCGAGGCCTGGAGCATGGATGCATGGTTTCCCTCGGCCCGGCCACGCGCTGTCTTCTGCCCCAGGCCTAGATCACACGGTCGCCCGCCATCTGTCAATCGCAGCACTCCTGGCTCCGACTTCGCCCCTCAGGCCACCAGCAGATCGGAATCGCTGCGGGTCTTGGAGCTGGGTGTTCACCGCTTTCAGATATGCGGGCTCCTCCAACCTGGCAGTTTCCTGCTGTCTGTCACGAGCTTAGGCCGCACCGGCCCTCTGCTGATCCTCTGCCATCCGCTTGGATCGCGCCTCTTTCAGCAGTCCTGACTCCTTCCTCACTACCACAGAGAGCCCCCAGGCAGGAATCGGGTCTCTTGGAGGTAAGATCATCGCATTATCCTCTCTTAATGGACTGTCAGCATCGGAGCCATCGTGGCCATCCACATGGCCATTTTGGCTGGCCACGCCCCCAAGTAACTATTTTAAGTGCTATTTTGATATATGTATGCTGGATTTTTGTCATTTTGGTCGTGTTTGGTTTAGATGAAGATACCTTATTTTTCTAAACTGTGGTGGTGTCCATTTGTGGTGTTTTCACTGTGTTACTGTGTGTTTTGAGTACAAATACTTTACACATTGCCTTTGAGATAAGCCTGACTGCACGTTCCAAGCTACCAAGGGGGTGAGCATGGGTGATCTAAAGTGTGTATACCCCTTACCCTGACTAGAAGTAAGGGTCCCTACTTGGACTAACGTGCATACCTAAGCCAACTAGAGACCCCCATTTCTAACACTGTATAATCTGTTGCAGTTCATGCCCTGATATTATGATATATGTCGATTTGCTTTGCAGTATCAGGATAATGAGTATTATTTAAGGAAGTTGCACTGATGTGCACAGTGATGGTGTGGGGTGTTGTTTTTCATGATGCTTCATGACAAGTGTGCTAATAAGTATTTATTTCACACACTACTTGGGATGGTGTGGCAATTGCCTGGTTAGCAAAGTGATTTATTTGATCTATGTAATGTCATGACAATCGCCTGGTTGGTGAAGTGATTTATGTGATTGTGGTCTAATGTGTTTTATGTATAATCCAAAGGATATTTTTATATAACCTTGTGTGGAGTCTCTTTTTGTGGTGTGCCTAGTGTGTCACTGGTGTGTGTGTGTGTGTGTGTGTGTGTTGCTCAAACGCTTTACACATTGCCTCTGGGATAAGCCTGACTGCTCTGCCAAGCTACCAAGGGGGTAAGCAGGGGTTATCTTGGGTATGTAACTCCCTTGCCCTGACTACCTAGAGTGGTGGGTTCTGCCTGGCTTAGGTGCATACCCTAGCCAACCAGAAACCCCATTTGTAACAGAGGGTAATTTTTGATGATGTGCCTGTTCTGCAGTGGTCTTAGCAATTGAGTTGTGGGCAACTCAAATGCCAGTTAGTTAGTTTGCTTTTGGGACAGGTGTGGCGGAGCTGGGCTTTGGGTGGGGTGGGGTGACAAGTCCTCAAATAAGGACAGATTTTTATATTCAATTAACCCATTCAGTTGCACGCATGGGTTAAAAAATACAGCTTGCTGTCACTGTCAAATTTTTCATAAGCATACATGCCAACATTTGAAGAGTAATTTGAGGGAGATTTTCAAAAAACGATCAGAAGGATTTATTTTCCCATTGATGTGCATTGAAAGGGAACAATTTTAATTGGGTTAAGGCTAAATTAAAGCCACCTAAATCAGGGCTGTTGGGAGGTATCCAGAAGGTGGCCGTTTTCATGTTTCATTACAGAAAAACTGTAGTTGAAGTTTGTTTACAAGAATACCTACACAATTTCTGTCATTTTAGCTCGGAATGTTAAAGTTCTGAAAAATCCAGTGTTGACATGCATCAAAATAGTTCTATTAAGTGTAGCTTATTGAGTTAAATGCACTCCGCTCTGCCCTGCGCCAGAAAAGCCCATCATGATACAGACCCTTGTTCTAAAAAGCAAAATTTATGTATTCTCATAAACTGAAAAGCTGATGTTCGGACACAAAATGCATACATTTACGAAAATGAATATAAAATATAAATTTGCTCCCTGCAGAATAGTCTCTTCACCATCTGTCTGATTAGCTGGCATTTATACCTTCCACTTCTGACTATTAGTGAACTTTTTTTCGTTTAGCCTGAGTACTCCAGGTGAGTGCGTTTTCGAGCTGTCCCTCTCGTGTGCTTCTCTCCATTCCTGTGCTTGTGTTCTTCTCTCACCCAGATGCTTCTCTGCCCCCAACCCACTCAGTGTCCTAAATCTCGCTTGTGCTTCTCTACCCCAACTGCGCTCCACATTGCTCTCTCTCATCCGTGTTGCTCTCTGTTGGTTATTTTCTCCTGTCTTCCATGTGGCTCCCCCCAGGGCCGGCTTTAGCACTGGTGGTGCCCTCCAATGACCACCTCTGCCACGGATTCCCTCCCTACCACCCTTTAACAGTCTCCATAACCTCTCTCTCAGATGTATTTAATTAATTTTATAGCATCACTCATAAAAGTGAAGGGTGTCAGAGCACTTTACATAACACACATTACACAGAGACAATCAATCATAGGTGTGTAAATTAGTGTATAGTAAATGCTACATAAGACAGAGGACAACAAGTGGTGGATTCACATGTCGTCCATACAGGTAGGCAGTATAGTTGAAGAGCATTTGGTCTGGAGAAGCACAAACTCTGAATTTAAAATGTAACACAATGGATTGGGGCTCTCTTTAATAACAAGAACTGGCTTGCACCCAAATGAACCCTTTTTGCAACATTAGAATAATTAAACTCTGGGGAAAACAAAATGCATTCGCTCTAATCTATACCTTGAAGTCTGCAGGCAGTTCTTTGATGACAGTTAATAGCTCACTGTAAACTGCAACTAACAAAAGGAAGTCTCTGAAAAAAGCAGTAACCCACTGACCTGTTAACATTATATTCACTTTGTGATCTGCATGGTACATGTTCTTTGCAGCATGCATATTAACCCTCTGCGCTACCTTACCATGAATCAAAACTTCCACGAGTCAAAACTTCTACTAGACAAAACTCCGATCTCGCCAGGAAGAGTTTTCTTGACATTTTAATTGTTGACTGAAAATTGCTGGAGGCCAGGAATGCGGCAGCAGGTGCTTTTAAGCACAATATAAACTAGCAAACAGGCGCCCCCATGTGAAGGCAGCACCCGGTGCGGTGGCACCGCTCGCACCGCCCTAGAGCTGGCCCTGGCTCCCCCAAACTCCTGTGTAGGTGCCCCACCAGCCGTCCATATTACTTTGATTAATGTTGCTCACCCCGCTCACTCTGCTTGCTTGCCCTTCCTCCATGTTACTTTCCCCAGATGCGCGCCATCTCCCCTTGTTGCTTTCCCTGTTCGCAAACTGTTCCGTTTAAGATTTTTTTTAAAACAAATTCATGCTATTTTTTTTTTTATTAATCCTTCTCAGATAGGTAAATAAAAATGAAAATAGTTGACTGTGCCATTTTGCAGGCGCGCACGTGTGCTCACCTACAAATGATGGGGCTGCAGTGCCTTTTTGTTTTTTCTTTACTTACTTTACTTTGTACCATCAAGAGAGATTTTCAGTTATAACTTGTCACTGACAATCTACCAAGAAGTGGCTGCATGGCAAAGTGTCAAAAAGTTAAAATGTAGAAGTGAAGTGATAAGTCGTGTGAAAATTCGTTTCCTGAGTTGCCTTTAATATATAAGATATTTTAGATCTTTTTATAGAAACTGTGCTGAAAACTATGACCAATTTTGCACCATTTCCTTAACAGGTTTAGAGATTGATGAACCCTGAACAAAACTGGGTTGGTCGCCATTGCTTTTCACATGTGAAAGTGCAGGAATATTTCAGGAGTCCACCTTCCCAACCTGTAACATTTTTGCAAATTTATGTGAATTTAGTGCTGGAAAAACCTATTGGGCCTAGCTCCCTGCCATGCGATGATCTCATGCACATTGATTCAGCCAACCGCTGAGTGTGAAGGGGCACCCTTTAGGCAGAAATAAACTGACATGGGAGAGAGGCACAGGCTGAATGCTAAGCTAAGGAGCCATATGGGCATGCCCCTGTTTGTCTCTGCCTTTCAGACTGTTATAATCATCATCAGAGAGGCTACCCCTGCATGCTGCAGCACAGCAATGTGAAGTCTGTACATATAATTTATGAATCTGTATACCATGCTTGAGCATCATCAGCATCTGTTCTGCTCCCATAGGGGCATATGTATCAAAAAAGTCTTTAGCGAGTCTCAAATAGCGATTTTTAAGGAATCGCAATTTGAGAATCGCAAAGCGCGATGTAAATAAAGTTTCGCAAAAATTTAGCGATTCGGTAATAATTGCTGTTAGATTTGGGGGTCTCTAGTTGGCAGAGGTAGGTACCTTTGACCAAATAGGGACCCTTGCGTCTAGTCAGGGTAAGGGGGTACACTCCTAAAATAACCCCTGCTCACCCCCTTGGTAGCTAGGCACGAGCAGGCAGGCTTATCTCAGAGGCAGTGTGTAAAGCATTTGTGAACACATACAGTAATCAAGTGACAACACTACAGATGGACACCACACCAGTTGTATATTAAAAATAAGTCTCTTTTATATAGATTTAACACAAGACCACAAACGACAAAAATCCACAATACTGTACTTCAAAAATGGTAGAATTAGCTCAGTTCTCTTAAGATGGTAAATGCGACACTTTGAGTTCAATGTACCTTTGGATGCGTAACGCTATACAACGAAAGTGTTGCAGGGAAGGTGATGCATCGGGTCCCTACTGATGCGTAGGGGATGCGTCGGTTCTTCTCGGCGTGGGGAGGTGATGCATCGGTTTCTTACTGCGCTTCCGTGGCGATGCGACCAGCAACGCTGTGATGCAATGAAGATCCAGTGCAATGAAACAAAGATGGCATCTTCTTCTTGATGCAACACGATGTGTGCACGCCCGACGGCCGTGCGGCGACTCAACGATTCTTCTGAGCCACGACAGGCCCTGCGACACGCTTCCCGGTGATGCGGCGGCGGCGTCTGATGTGACGTCGATCCTCTTCTCCGGCGATGCGAGGCGCTTCGGCAACGATGCGACGGCCGTGCGGCGACTCAACGATTCTTCTGGGCCGCGACAGGCCCTGCGACACGCTTCCTGGTGATGCGGCGGTGTCTGATGCGACGTCGATCCTCTTCTACGGCGATGCGAGGCGCTTCGGCAACGATGCGACAGCTGCAGCGGCGGAGACACTCTTCTCCGTTGATGCGGCGGCGTCTGATGCGACGTCGATCCTTTTCTTCGGCGATGCAAGGTGCTTCGGCTGCGGTGGCGACGCTTCTTCTTCGTGAGTCGCGCTTCCAGCTCCTTGCGACACGCCGTCCCTCAGAAAGTCCAGCACAGCAGCAGGCACTTTACAGAAAGACTCTTGGGGAGCTGGTTGGTGAAGTCTGTTGTCCCTGAGACTTCAGCAGGAGGCAAGCTCTTCTCTCAAGCCCTTGGAGATCTTTTACAAGTTGATGAAAGTACACACAAAGTTCCTTTCTCCTTTCTTTGGCAGTCAGGCAACCACTGCAGGCCAATCCCCCAAACAGCACTCAGCTTAGGGATAGTCGCCTCCTCAGTTTCTCTGGTTCCTCTCCTCAGCAAAGGTTCTTCTTGTTTCCCAAAGTGATCTAAAGTTCTGGGGTTTGGGTCCCCTCTTTTATACTCATTTTCCCTTTGTTCTCTGAACCTAGTCCAAACCAGTTCTAGTCAGTCCTGGAGCACTTTGTTGACAAGACTCCTTCTTTCTTTTCACAGTGTAGGCCAGGGACATCAGACGCATCACAGGAGGTGGAGCCAGCATTGTGGAGGGAAGGCACAGCCCTATTCAGGTCCAGGTGCAACTCCTCCCACCCATCTCCATGCAGATCTCTCTATTCAGCCCTGTGCTGACTCACCCTGTCTCCTGGAATCCCCCAGCCCCTGTCACTCACAAACCAGACATGGAATACACAACCTAGCAGAGGCAGGCTTGGATAGTTAGGCAAGAAAATACCTACTTTCAAAAAGTGGTATTTTCAAACACAGAATGTTAAAACCAACTTCACTAAAAGGTGTATTTTATCATTCTGAGTTCAGGCATACTAAATTCATTTTTCTACCATGTTCCCTGGGTCAGTTAGGATTATACGATGTAATAATCAAACTGCCCATTCTGGCCTATGGGGAACAGGTAGCCTTGCAATAGTGAGAAACGAAAATGGCTGTAATTCACTATTAGGACATACCACACACACCAGGGCATGTCCTACCTTATACTTACAATGCACCCTGCCCTTGGGCCTACCATAGGGGTGTCTGATATGAAGAAAAGGGAAGGTTTAGGGACTGGCAAGTGGGTGCACTTGCCCAGTCAACATGGCAGTACCAGACTGCACACAGGCTCTGCAATGGCAGGCCTGAGACACACTTTTACAGGCTGCTTCTGTGGGTGGCACAACCAGTGCTGCAAGCCCACCAGCAGCATTTGGTTTACAAGCCCTGGGCACACTCAGTGCACTGTACTAGGGTCTGACAAGTGAACCAAACCAACCAATCATGGAATCACTAATCCATACACCAATTTACCTTAGGGAGCACTTGCACTGTGGCACTGAATAGCAGTGGCACAGTGCCCAAAGCATCTATAACCAGCAAAACCACATGAGGCAACAGCAAAAAATGGAAGGGAGATCCACGCCAACAGTGCCAGGTCTAACACGTGACCCCTCCAGCTGAAATGTGGGGAGAACTACCCTACCTCCTGGGAGTTCTCTTCACTAAGGTGGAAAAATCTGGACAGACCATCAGCATTGGCGTGTTCTGTACCAGGGCGGTGTTCCACCGTGAAGTCCATCCCCTGTAGGGAAATGGACAACCTCAACAGCTTTGGATTCTCACTCCTCATCTGCATCAACCATCTGAGGGGCCTGTGGTCTGTCTAAACCCGGAAGTGAGTCCCAAACAGGTATGGTCTCAGCTTCTTCAGCGTCCAGACCACAGCAAATGCCTCACGCTCAATCGCACTCCACCTCTGTTCCCGTGGAAGTAACCTCCTACTGATGAAGGCTACGGCTTGATCTAGGCCCTCCTCATTTATCTGTGACAAAACAGCCCCCACACCATGCTCTGAAGCGTCTGTTTGAACGATAAACTCTCTTGAGAAGTTGGGTGCCAGGAGCACAGGCGCCGTGCACATGGCAGTTTTCAGGGCCTCAAAAGCTTTCTGACAGGTGTCAGTCCAAATCACTTTCTTGGGCTGCTTCCTGGAAGTCAGCTCTGTCAAGGGTGCAACGATGCTGCCATACCCCTTGACAAACCTCCTGTAATACCCAGTGAGTCCTAAAAAGGCTCTCACCTCTGTCTGGGTCTTGGGGGGCTCCCAATCCAGGATGGTCTCAATCTTGGGCTGTAGGGACGCCACCTGGCCGCTCCCAACCTGGTGTCTCAAGTACACCACGGAACCCTGCCCGATCTGGCACTTACTCACCTTAATCGTGAGGCCTGCCCTCCGCAGCGCCATCAACACTTCCCAGAGGTGGCGCAGATGTTCTTCCCAACTGGCGCTGAACACTGCAATGTCATCCAGGTAGGCGGCACTGAACTCTTCCAGTCCAGCCAACACCTGGTTGACCAACCTATGAAAGGTGGCAGGGGCATTCTTCATCCCAAAGGGCATAACCCGGAACTGGTAGTGCCCATCTGGTGTGGAGAATGCTGACCTCTCTCTTGCCCCATCAGTCAAGGCAATCTGCCAGTACCCAGACGTTAGATCAAACGTGCTGAGGTACCGGGCAGCCCCTAACCGATCGATGAGCTCATCAGCTCTGGGTATGGGGTACGCGTCAGTCCTCGTGACTGAATTGAGCCCTCGGTAGTCCACACAGAACCGGAGTTCTGGTGTGGCACCCGGTGCGGCAGCCTTTGGGACCAAGAGCACTGGGCTGGCCCAAGGACTGTTAGAGGACTCAATCACCCCTAACGCAAGCATCTTGGAGACCTCCTCCTTGATGCAAGCTCTCACCCTGTCAGTTACCCTGTAAGTTTGGTGCTTAACAGGAGGACTGTCTCCAGTGTCCACATCATGGATGCACCAATCAGTGACACTGGGAATCAGGGAGAACAGATCAGAAAACTGTCCCAGCAACTGGTGACAGTCATTCTGTTGCTCAGGGGTCAGGGTGGAAGAGAGGTTCACACCATCCACTGACCCATCTCGCTCTGTCGCCGACAGGAGGTCAGGAAGAGGCTCAGTCTCCTCCTCCATTCCAGCATCTGTCGCTAAGAGCATGCCCACTTCGGACCTCTCCAAGTGGGGCTTTATGCGGTTGACATGCAGGACCCGCAAGGGGTTCCTGGGAGACCGCAAGTCCACCAAGTAGATAACAGGACTCTTGCGCTCCACCACCTCAAATGGTCCGATCCACTTATCCTAGAGCACACAAGGCTCCACGGGCGCCATGACCCACACTTTCTGACCAGGCTGAAGCTCTACCAGAGTAGCATTCTGGTCGTACCACCGCTTCATCTCCTCCTGGCTGGCTTCCAGATTCGCCTCAGCGAGTTGCCTGAAATGCCTAGTCTGGTTCCTGAAGGCCAGCATGTAGCTATATACATCCTGGGGAGGTTTCCTGGGAGATTGCTCCCAGCCTTCCTTGACCAGACTCAGAGGTCCTCTCACTGGGTGTCCATAGAGAGGCTCAAAGGGGCTGAACCCTAGAGATTTCTGTGGCACCTCACGGTATGCAAAGAGCAGGCATGGTAAGAGGACGTCCCACTTACGCCTCATAGGGTCCTCAAGACCCATAATCATGCCTTTTAGGGTCCGGTTGAATCTCTCAACCAACCCATTTCCTTGGGGGTGGTAAGGAGTGGTGAACTTATAAGTTACCCCACACTCCTGCCACAGGGACTTCATATACTTGGAAATGAAGTTTGTATCTCAGTCAGACACTACCTCTCTAGGGAATCCCACTCAGGAGAAAATTCCCATCAGTGCCCGTCCCACCACGGGGGCCGCCACTGTCCTCAGAGGTATGGCTTCCGGGTACCGGAGTGGAAGGTCCACCAAGACCAGGATGAACCTGTTGCCCATGGCTGTCTTGGGGTCCAGTGGCCCCACAATGTCAATACCCACCTGTTCAAAGGGGGTGCTGACCACAGGGAATGGCTGGAGAGGAGCCTTTTGCTTCCTCCCACTCTTTCCACTTGCCTGGCAAGTCTGACAGGTCCTGCAGTGAGTATCTGAACTCCTGCGCATTTGGGGCCAATAAAAGTGGGTGACAAGCCTCTCAAAGGTCTTGTCCTGCCCCAAATGTCCTGCTAACGGCACATCATGAGCCAGCCCCAGTAGGAAGGCTCTGAAGCGCTGGGTTACCACCAGCACACGGGCTGACCCAGGCTCAGCAACCTTAGGCTCAGTATACAGGAGATCATTCTCCCAGTAGATCCAATGTGATCCAGACTGATCACCTGCTACCTGGTCTGCAGCCTGCTGCCGCAAACCCACAAGAGAAGGGCACTTCTTCTGCTCCGCGCAGAACTCTTCCCTGGAGGGTCCTCCTTCCTGCTGCCAATGGGTCAGCTCAGGCAGGTCCCCCAGTTCAGCTACCTGTTCCCCTGTAGGCTCCAGGGCATCCCCCTCAGGGTCTACCTCCTCCTGGACCATGGGAACTTCGGGGCCGGTTTCCCGCGCCCCCTGCCTCTTCTCTTTAAGGTAGGCACCTGGGCCCCCCTCTCAGGCTCCAGGTCCTCTTGAACACCCTTACTGGCTGCCATGGACCGTGTGGTCACACACGCCCAGTCAGGCAGACCCAACATCTCCAAATGAGCACTTCGCTCCCCCTTAGCCCAAGGTGAGCTCTCCAAATCGTTCCCCAACAAACAGTCAACAGGCATGGCTGGCCTCACAGCTACTTGAAGAGTACCAGAGATCCCCCCCCACTCAAAGGGAACCTGAGCCACCTTGCAGTGGCTCTCTGTGTTGTCAGCGACAACAATTGGGTAAAATGCATTGGGGACAACCTGCTCTTCAGACACAGCTATCACACTGGCTCCTGTGTCTCGAAGAGCCTCCACTCTATGGCCATTGATGGTCACCCACTGCCTGTACTTCTTAGTGTTATCAGGCAGTTGGGTCCTGGGGACCACCTCACAGTCTCCTAAAGAGACAAGTGACATTTCTGCGGGACCCCACCCACCTTGGACACCCATCTCCTCCCCTAGGGCTACACTCGCCATCTGCCGGGGTGGAGCACCAGTGGGTGCTGTCTTTCCAAACTGTGGGCACCGGGGATCAACCGACTTATGACCCACTTCACCACACTTGTAGCACCTCAGGGGTCCCCTGGGAACAGGCCTACCTGTCGGGCCCCCTGCTTCTTCTCAGGGGGAGGCTGGGAACCCTTCCCTTGGTTCCCTTGGGGATTACTTTGGGGCCCTTTCTGGAACTCCCTCTGTTTACCCTTGTCCCCCCACTCTTCTGCTGGGGACCCTGCCCACTCTTGGCGGAGTCTCCCACATGACCCTTGTGGACCCGGGTGCTCACCCAGCGGTCCGCCTCCTCAGCAAGCTTCCTAGGGTTAGTCAGCCTGCTATCAATCAGGTGCTGGCGTAGCTCTGGAAAACAATTACTTGACAAGTGCTCCCATGCAATTAAATCAAAGAGCCCCTCAAAATCATTCACTTTGCTACCCTTCACCCAACCATCCAATGCTCTGCAAAAGAAAGTTACATACTCTACCCATTTACCTGACTCCACCTTCTTGCAATTTCTAAACCTCTGTCTATACAATTCAGGAGTCAACCCATACCTGGACATCAATGCATCTTTCAAGTGGCTATAAGAATTATGGACTTCAGAAGGCAAGTCTAACAGTGTGTCCCGCCCCTCACTAAGGAACCACCCCCACAACCCCGCTTCCCAATCCTTCTCAGTGACCCGGTGGGGAGACATGGCTACCTCATAGGCTTTGAACCACTGCCCAATATCATCATTCTTATAAAACTCTCTCACCACATCTTTAGGAATATACACACTTGCTTCAACAGGCATGGACGGTGTGCTGCCACCAGAGGGAGTAATCTCTAAGCTTCTAGCTTTCAACTCCAACTCCCTCAAATTTTTCTCATGCTCCAACTGCATTCTCTTTTCTTCTAGGGCCAATTTCCTGTTCTCCAACTCCAACTGCCCACCCAACTTGAGCTTGGCAAGCTCCAATTTGTGCATCCTGTTTTCCTTCCTGTCCGCCAACTCCTCTGGGGACAGGCCTTTGGCAGAAACACTGCTACCTACTGGGGAAGTTGCTCTCCTCCCCTCTGGACACAATGGACCCTCCAGCTGCTCATCTGCATTCTCAGCCCCTTCCTCATTCTCAGGGGTATTCCTTGCTTCGATCCAGGCCCTCAGCGCCTTTTGGAACTCATCCTTCTTGGTGAGACTGGTCATAGCAACTTTAAATTTCCTGCAGAAGTGCTTTAGCTGTCTCACATTGAAGCATTCTAGTTTCTCCTCTTCCCAATCAAAATCAACAGATGCTATGGATGCTGCTTTATCCATGGTGGTTAAACTTGGCAGTTCTTTGCAAAAATAGAAAATCCCAGAAAAAACAATCTACCAAAAGTATGTGGTCGCGTTTTGGTCTGCACTCACTAGTAGTGTTCACCAATCACTGTACATGAGTCACAAATGCAAGTCCAGAATCACACCGCTGACCACTAATGTTAGATTTGGGGGTCTCTAGTTGGCAGAGGTAGGTACCTTTGACCAAATAGGGACCCTTGCGTCTAGTCAGGGTAAGGGGGTACACTCCTAAAATAACCCCTGCTCACCACCTTGGTAATTTGGCACGAGCAGGCAGGCTTATCTCAGAGGCAGTGTGTAAAGCATTTGTGAACACATACAGTAATCAAGTGACACTACAGATGGACACCACACCAGTTGTATATTAAAAATAAGTCTCTTTTATATAGATTTAACACAAGACCACAAACGACAAAAATCCACAATACTGTACTTCAAAAATGGTAGAATTAGCTCAGTTCTCTTAAGATGGTAAATGCGACACTTTGAGTTCAATGTACCTTTGGATGCGTAACGCTATACAACGAAAGTGTTGCAGGGAAGGTGATGCTTCGGGTCCCTACTGATGCGTAGAGGATGCGTCGGTTCTTCTCGGCGTGGGGAGGTGATGCGTCGGTTTCTTACTGCGATTCCGTGGCAATGCGACCAGCAACGCCGTGATGCGATGAAGATCCGGCGCAATGAAACAAAGATGGCGTCTTCTTCTTGATGCGACACGATGCGTGCACGCCCGATGGCCGTGCGCCGACTCAACGATTCTTCTGAGCCGCGACAGGCCCTGCGACACGCTTCCCGGTGATGCGGCGGCGTCTGATGCGACACCGATCCTCTTCTCCGGCAATGCGAGGCGCTTCGGCAACGATGCGAGGGCCGTGCGGCGACTCAACGATTCTTCTGGGCCGCGACAGGCCCTGCGACACGCTTCCCGGTGATGCGGCGGCGTCTGATGCGACGTCGATCCTCTTCTCCGGCGATGCGAGGCGCTTCGGCAACGATGCGACAGCTGCAGCGGCGGCGACACTCTTCTCCGTTGATGCGGCGGCGTCTGATGCGACGTCGATCCTTTTCTTCGGCGATGCGAGGCGCTTCGGCTGCGGCGGCGACGCTTCTTCTTCGTGAGTCGCGCTTCCAGCTCCTTGCGACACACCGTCCCTCAGAAAGTCCAGCACAGCAGCAGGCACTTTACAGAAAGACTCTTGGGGAGCTGGTTGGTGAAGTCTGTTGTCCCTGAGACTTCAGCAGGAGGCAAGCTCTTCTCTCAAGCCCTTGGAGATCTTTTACAAGTTGATGAAAGTACACACAAAGTTCCTTTCTCCTTTCTTTGGCAGTCAGGCAACCACGCAGGCCAATCCCCCAAACAGCACTCAGCTTAGGGATAGTCTCCTCCTCAGTTTCTCTGGTTCCTCTCCTCAGCAAAGGTTCTTCTTGTTTCCCAAAGTGATCTAAAGTTCTGGGGTTTGGGTCCCCTCTTTTATACTCATTTTCCCTTTGTTCTCTGAAGGCAGAGAGGCCTTTGCCTAGTCCAAACCAGTTCTGGTCAGTCCTGGAGCACTTTGTTGACAAGACTCCTTCTTTCCTTTCACAGTGTAGGCCAGGGACATCAGACGCACCACAGGAGGTGGAGCCAGCATTGTGGAGGGAAGGCACAGCCCTATTCAGGTCCTAGGTGCAACTCCTCCCACCCATCTCCATGCAGATCTCTCTATTCAGCCCTGTGCTGACTCACCCTGTCTCCTGGAATCCCCCAGCCCCTAACACTCACAAACCAGACATGGAATACACAACCTAGCAGAGGCAGGCTTGGATAGTTAGGCAAGAAAATACCTACGTTCTAAAAGTGGTATTTTCAAACACAGAATGTTAAAACCAACTTCACTAAAAGATGTATTTTATCATTCTGAGTTCAGACATACTAAATTCGTTTTTCTACCATGTTCCCTGGGTCAGTTAGGATTATAAGATGTAATAATCAAACTGCCCATTCTGGCCTATGTGGAACAGGTAGCCTTGCAATAGTGAAAAACGAAAATGGCTGTAATTCACTATTAGGACATGCCACACACACCAGGGCATGTCCTACCTTATACTTACAATGCACCCTGCCCTTGGGCCTACCATAGGGGTGTCTGATATGAAGAAAAGGGAAGGTTTAGGGACTGGCAAGTGGGTGCACTTGCCCAGTCAAAATGGCAGTACCAGACTGCACACAGGCTCTGTAATGGCAGGCCTGAGACACACTTTTACAGGCTGCTTCTGTGGGTGGCACAACCAGTGCTGCAAGCCCACGAGCAGCATTTGGTTTACAAGCCCTGGGCACACTCAGTGCACTGTACTAGGGTCTGACAAGTGAACCAAACCAACCAATCGTGGAATCACTAATCCATACACCAATTTACTATAGGGAGCACGTGCACTGTGGCACTGAATAGCAGTGGCACAGTGCCCAAAGCATCTATAACCAGCAAAACCACATGAGGCAACAGCAAAAAATGGAACGGAGACCCACGCCAACAGTGCCAGGTTTAACAATCGCAATTACCGATTACCAAATTTGCGATTCCTTAATTGCGAATTCGCAATAAAAAAAAATCGCAAATTTGCGAATCTGCTATTCTGGAGCAGATTGATGACATCACAACCAGGAAGTGGGACTGCCCATGCTGTTCCTGATTGCCTGAGGCTGTGTCAGAGGCTGGGAGCAGGAGCACACCACTCTGAACTGCAACGCCATCCAAACAACAATGGACCCACAGGAGAAGGAAAAGGAGGCAGCTGGGAGGAAGAGAAAACAGAAATTTAGTGAGAAGGAACAGGAGGTCCTCATTGAGGAGATGGTTAAGAGCCATGAAGTGCTTTTTGGAAAGAAATCCCTGCACATTCCAGAGTCTGAAAAGCGCAATGTCTGGCTGGACATAGAGGCCAAGGTGAATGCCATAGGTGTGACACAGCGCTCCATCGGTGACCTACGCAAGAGATGGTATGACATGCTCTCAAGGTCTAAGGACAAGGTTGCCACCAGGTTTGCGAAGGCGAAGAAAACTGGTGGGGGTCTATCCACAGAGCCTGCATCCACACCTCTTGAGGAGTTGGTGGAGTCCACCCTACAGCCTGAAAGCATCAGCGGGGTCGCAGATATTGACAGCTCCGCCACGCCCAACACCAGACAAGGTAAGATGCATGCTCAATCAGCCCTGACACATTACCCACTTAAGAACACACTCAGGAAAGCCCCAATTTAAAAGTTAGGATGTAACTCCATTCCACATTTTCCTGCCCACCCAGCAATGCATCATGGGAGATGTAGTCACACACATAACACAGTTGAGCAATGACACACAGCAATGATTCAGCAGTTGACATTAAATAGTACAACCAAAAATGTAACACAGCACGTAGGTACCCAAATTGCTACCAAGTTAATTCAGTGAACAATGTAAAGCAGGACACACAATAAGTAGTGCTTTTGTATTTACAGGTGAACCTGCAACACAGGGTGACAACACAGAAACTGAGGAGGCACAACAGCCACAGGACCAGGCAGGGGAGAGGACACAGATCAGACCACACAGCCAACAACTCTGACAAAAAAACGCCGTCACACTGTGCCTCCACTCCCGGAGTTGGAGGTAGAACTCGAAGGCACACAGGATGAGGCACGTCCAGAGCAAGGAGAGCAGGCACGCCAGGAACATGAGCAGCCCCCTATGCACCGTAGGGACGACAGTTGCAGGAGACGCAGGCCCTGCGCACACACCAGCACTGGTAGGAGATGATCCTTCCGTATTCTCAGGCCTGGAAGGAACAATGGTCAAGGTCCAGCGTCTGCAAGCCAAAAGCATGAGATCAATAAACAGGCAGCTGGTGTCTGTCAACCATAATCTCACAGACATGAAGGAGGGCATTAGAGAGCTCAATGACACAGTTGCAGAGGGCAATAAGGCCTGTGCAGACAGCATTATTGAAATGACTGGAGCAATCAAAGAGGTCTGTGCTACTATGCAAAGGGACCATGCATCCAGACGCAGGGAAAAACAATGTCTGTACACCCGTCTGGATGTTTACAGTAAGGCGGTCAACCGATTGTGCAATGCAACCTCTGTACTGTCTAGGCGCACAGTGGCGATGCAGATAGAAATGGCACAATGCAGCCAGGATGTTGTTAAAGGTTTGGTGCAGGTCACAAATGCAGTTGACCAGCTGCAGACAGCAAATATAGGTGGCACAGGTCTCCTGGGGGCAGGGGACAGTGAGGAGGTCTCCAGCCACAGCAGCATCACCCCACCAATGACAGAACCCAGACGGCATAGTGTGAGGCAGGGAGCTCCATCAGATACCTCATCCAGGGAGGTCAGTCAGCACACTGAGCGTGAAACTGCAGGACGTGGACGGAGGAAATAGACAGTGTTGCCACAGCTGGATGCTAATGGGTGGAGTAACCCATGGCATATGTACATTTGTCATAACATTACTCATGTCCTGTGTACATGAGATGTGAGATGCAACAGCAAGTGCCACACATAACGTGTGTTTGTGGGCTGTGTGAATGCAATTTACCTGATGCTAAGGTACATTAAAACACAGTCAATCTCAAATCATTATTGGCTTGGTGTCATCATTACTCACCTAGAAATAGTTCTGTGTTATTTCTGCACGTCTGTGTCGGCCATCAGCTGCCCCTACCCCACCTGCTGATCTGCCACGTGGACCTGGTACCTCATCCTCATGCATCTGATTCTGTATCTGTGAGTTCCACTGGTATGCCTTTTCTCATCGCAATGTTGTGCAGCATGGCACAAGTAGCCACAATCTTGCAGCAGGTCTCTGGCCCATATTGCAGTGCTCCTCCGCTCTTGTGCAGGCAGCGGAACCTGCTCTTCAGTATACCAAATGTCCGCTCAATTACACAGAGCATTGACTTGTGTGCGCGATTGTATCTTCACTCACTCGGATTAGCCGGATTGAGGTATGGTGTGAGGATGAATGCACGCACTGTCACCTACAGGTTGAAAGACATATGGTTACTCACTGTTCTATCACTGCAGCTCTAAAGTGTATATCAAAGTGGTTGACATGCATTTACCTAGCAGGTATCCCTCGCCAAATTCGCCCCCAGTGAGACGTGTGTATATTCCACTGTGTCTAAAAATGAAGGAATCATGTGTACTGCCAGGATACTTTGCAACTATATCAGTTATGATGTGTTTAGCGTTGCAGATGACCTGTATGTTTAGTGAATGGAATGATTTCCGGTTCCTGAATACGTACTCATTGTCTGAGGGGGGTGAGAGGGCTACATGTGTCCCATCTATGGAACCAATGACATGGGGGAAATGGGCAATCTGGTAGAAGTCCAGTTTGGTCTGCTGCAATGCCTGTTGTGTGTTGGGGAATATGATGTGATGGTGTATCCTCTGGACCATTGCATCCAAGAATGCATGGAAGAAGCGTGACAGGCAACTCTGGGACACCCCTCCTGCTGTAGCTATCACCCCCTGGAAGCTCCCTGATGCCAGTAAGTGCAGTGAACAGAGGACCTGCACATGTGGTAGAATTGTTTGGGTCCTGCGGGTTGGGTGTTCAAGCATAGGCTTTAGCTCAGCAATCAAATCTAGTATGGTAGCTGAGTCCAGCCTATACTTCTCATGTATCTCTTCCTCTGTCTGCTGGAACAGAGTGATGCACACTCTGAAGACCCGTTCCTGTCTCCTCCTTCTCTGTGCTGCTGCTTGAATCCGCATCCTCCTGGCTATGACATACAGTGCTGCCATTGTGGAAGTCCCTGGGGCATTCTGGGCCTGTTTAAATAGGTTGCACCTGGTTACCACCTGGCTTGAGTTGGTGGTAATTTCCAGGTGCAAAATTGCGAATTTTAGCTATTCGCAAATAGCGATTATTCGATACATTTGTTTGCGAATTCGCTATTTGCGATAATCAATTTAGCGAATTTGCAGATTGCGGCTCGGTAATTGCGAATCTGCAATTGATTTTTCGCAAAACGGTGTCCTCGCAAAGTTAAAATTCGCTATTTTTGCAAATCTCTATTTTGCGATGCGAATCAATGACATACATTGGAGGGGGCAATTTTGCGATCACAAACACTGTTTTTTAGCGATTCGCAGCGTTTGCGACCTCAATATTGCTTGATACGTATGGCCCATTGTCCCTTGACAATGTCTTGCACAACGCAGAATGGTGCTGCTGCAGCTAATATTGTAATCTCTCAGCTACATCGTTGCAGCATGCACCACTGCCTACTACTAGTGCTTCATGGAGTAAAAATGAAGCTTGATTGTTGCAGTGTGGCCCACATTTGGGACCTGGTGCTGATAGCTGCGATCATCCCAAAGCAGGATCTGCATTCTGCATCACTTCTGTGGCAAGTCTATGTCACTAGTGACCTGCTTACTTGCTGTGCTTGTCAGCTGTCCAGGTGAACGGCAGGCAGGAGATACCCATGGGCATGCAGTCAAGCTGCTCACAGATATTGTCCACAACGCCTCCAGCAGTGGGTCTATCGCTCCCAAGACAGGCCCTGCCTTCTTTCAGCTGAGTCTATACATCTGAGACTATAGCTGCAAGGACTGTCACTGACCAATACATCTAGACTGAACTGAGGACAACTTTATAGTGAGTCATATATCCCAGTTACTGCTGCATACACGAACACAAGTGAAGCTAAGAGTAAATGCCATGAAGTAATAATTCACCGGTTTACTACTGCTTTTGGCCTGTTTGTGATTCTCCAAGTCTGGCTATGACCTGTTTTATCCCCCACCCTATCCCTTTCCTGAAGCTACAGTTGATGTAACCTACTTGCAAGCATTGCAAATTAGCCAATTAACATAATTTCAATGTTAGTGCGTTTGCAAAACTGCATTTTTTTAACCTGCAAATACTGTAAAGACACCTCAGATAGGCAGCGCTTAATATACACCAGTGGACAGAACCGGCATTCATTTTCGGGAGTGAAGCTTATTTTTCATCCTAAGAATTTAATTCAGGGTAAGGGAGAAAGGTAGAAAAGTGAGAAAAAAGCAGGAAGAGAAAGATAGGCAAAAAAAATGACAAAGGGAGAAGACAGGGATGCAAAAGAACCTGCAAGTGTGTGAGACAAGGGGAGAAGAAGTGTAGAATAGTGAAAGAGAAATGCATGAGGTGGAATCAAGACAGGACACATTTGATATTAGGTAACCCCAGCATTCAGCAGCTCTGACGGCGGTCTCCTAATACATTTTTTAAAACAAATTAAACACTGCTGATAGGTGATTCTAAGTCAGCTTAAACTCCTTTCACAAAATATGATTCCAATCTCGGTATGGAAACCCCGCTTTAAATTAACCTGTTTCGGGGTTTAGTGCTGTCATTTGTTATCGTAGTAGGGGGGCATTAGTCTGCACCTATGAACTGCTGTCATGGATTAATGAAAAAAGAGAACCCCCCTACCACTCTAACCCCTCCCAACCACAGGACACTTTGTTATGAACAAACACTAAGACTCATGTTTTATGATTTTTTCCTGAATTACAGCAAAGTATAGAAAACATTGTCTGGTATTAGTAAATTCTCAATTGAATACTCATTCCACTTGGTGTTTCTATTGCGTGCACAATTTTCCTGATTAGCACATACTTAATATGTTTTGTTAGCAGCATCTGTATAGTGCTCAGACTCTCATTAGCATGGCCTTGTGGTGCTGTCATTCATCCAGCTTGCTGTGCACATCTTGGTGCTGGGGACCAATAACGGCAATATGTTTGGAGAATAATTCTAGAAAATGCACCATTATCAACATCTGTTTCATGGTAGGTATTCCAAAAAAAAACCCTCACTCCCCTAAGGGTCTGAGCTTACTCACTACTACCATCAAAGCCATGAAAATCTGTGAAAGCAGCACACTATTCCTTGCAGTGTTTTTCATTGTCACCCACCATAAGGGTTTCTTCTGTGCTTTGCTGTTATAGCCTCTCCTGCCTTGTAAGGGCCCTTCTGCTTTTGGAACTTAGAAGGGTCTCTGCTTTTTTCATCTGCAAAGCAGGGCAGTTGCTAAATACCAAGGGGCTTATTTACAAGCCCCTTGCGCCACTTTTGCGTCATTTTTAACATTTTTAACATGGGAAAAGTGACGTACGGGTGGCGCAAGGGGCTTGTAAATAAGCCCCCAAGTACGCCGGTGATGGGTCAGGGGTTAAAGATGTACTTTTTAAAACTGATGACAGAGAGGTGCACTGAAACACGTTTAGTCAAATAAGAAAGAAAAGTGTGACAAATAACTTGAAACGCTTTTGAGAGGGAGTGAACATAACAAATAGAAATAACTCCAAGTCTGAACAACAGAGAAAAAAGGAAGAAACATGATGGGGAGATGGATGTAGGGAGAGAGGAAGAGAGAGGCACTAAATTCAACGGGGACAAAGGCTGTGCTAGTTTGATTAATTAATCACATTGGGCCTGATTCACAAACTTCACTTTGCAGTACATAAAGAAGTACTACTGTAGTATTACTCACTTACTACAAACCACTACTCACAAACCTATGGTTTGAAATCTCCACCTCTCCTATCTTTTCTATGGGGAGATCTCCACACATGAACGTTTACTACTTGGTAGTAAATGTTGGTGGGTTCCAGAGGAATAGCTTGAAATTGGGGAATACTTACGACCAAATAGGAGCAGTTTAGGGAGCGGTAAGGAGGGGTTTTGGGTGGGACATTTTAATACAAACACCCACCCAAAAAAGAGTAAGAACATTGCTATTCACAAACTACATTTCTAAAGCCCAAAAGGCCACAAAATAATTATAAATGTATTCCAACCCAGCCTTGGAGTAAATCTAGCACCTCATATGACCACTCACAGGTACTGCCAGAAATTAATGTCAGGTGGTGTTAAAATAACACCCCTACATAAAATAATGTTAAAATAATTAAAATATTTCAACATTAAAAAGAAAAAATATATATTTTATGCATATAATTATTTTGCATTAAAAACCTTATATTACATTCACATGTAAATATATTCTAATTTTGACAAAAATAACAATTTAATACAACTTCAAACAAAAATGTAAATACTTTTTAAAAACATAACTATTACTTCAATTTATGAAATATTAGTAGAATATGAAAACGCTGAGTGTAGGATTTGTTTTACTTTTGTTTAAAAAAATTATATTTATACATTAAATGCAAATATTTTAATTAATAAACTGTTTAATGAACATTTAATTTGATGTGTAATAGGTTCTGCAACTTCTATTTTATTAGTTCTAGGTTAATAATAATTTCAATTTAATCTACAATTTTATGATTAAAATAGTTTAATATTATTTTTAAGACTTAATAACATTTATTAAATCCTCAATACTTTATCATTGGAAGATCTCCTCCCTGGTGGTGAAGGCCTTCACCTATGAGTGAAAAGTTACTGATAGTAAGTTTATACTTGTAAATTTCGTCTTAGATGTTTTCATTCACTTTTTAGGGAGTGGAGACATGTGAGTCCACACTTAGGTGCTTTATTGTAACAACTTTGTAAATTCTTTCATTTATTAAATGTAGTTAAATTAAAATGACAATATCCTTAATAATTTTAACATGAATTCTGCATTAATTTGACCCTAATTTTCCTCGGCACATTATAGCCCCAGACATCGTCACAGCTTATTTTATTTTAACATTCTCATAAATTAGCAATTTTTAATTGCTATGATGTTCTTTGTACATTTCTCTTAGTGTTTTACCCTACAATGTTATAATCAGGACATTTTAACTAATAAAAAAAGGAAGTAAGTTATTGTTAAACTACTATTCAATATTACAAGAACGTACTATATTGTGGGGAAAAATATATATCTATATGTTTGTTCCTTACAGATAAGGGAATCACTCCCAATTCTCCACCACACTATCTCAGACCCACTGAGCTAACTATGTCTGTCTCTGACCAAACTGCTTTTTCTGTGCTCCTAGAATCCCCCCTCCTTTACAAATCTATCCCAGCCTGACCCAAGGGCCTTTATTGCCCTGTCTGACACATCCTTGGTTAACAGCTGTCCAAAGCCCCTAATTCTTGCATGTTTAGCTTAACCTTATTTTATTTCTTCAAATACTGCTTTTAGCTGAGTTTGCACTAGATAGCCTGTGCGTGTGACTTTCTGAAGTTATTTAGATAAAATCAATTTTATCAGTGATCTGCTAACAAACCGTTTTTAAATTAAGGACTGTCACAGTGGCTAACTTCAGATAAAAAAATGCTCAAAGACTCCTGCGTGGACATTTTACGTTCGGTAGGGCTGGTCCGTTCTAAATACAGAACTTGCCCTTTGACCCTTAAACCTGTTTTTCCCATGTCTGAGCAATGCTATTTTCA
This sequence comes from Calotriton arnoldi, assembly GCA_963921515.1. Lineage (NCBI taxonomy): Eukaryota > Metazoa > Chordata > Amphibia > Caudata > Salamandridae > Calotriton > Calotriton arnoldi. The sequence goes on along the minus strand of CAWUFW010000485.1, from coordinate 951,602 downwards.
TGTGGGCATCAGAGCTCAAAGTAACTCTCCGCATGACTGAAGGGGGATCCCTGCTCCGTGCCTGCGTGCTGCTATTTTTTAAAGGTAGGATACAACTTTTATTCTTTATTATTTATTTATTTCTTGTGAACTGTGTGTGCTAGCACCTAAAAAATTGTCTCAAAATTTCAGTTTTCAGAATGCCATAATTTGCTCAGAACTATCGTGCATTAAGGCGCGCAATGTAATTCTCATGTCTGTACCACTACCCTTTGCATGACTTTGTAAGTGCATTTCAGATTGCAGCCAGTAGGCCATATTAGGAATCATATTTTAATGTTGTCCCTAATATTCAGTAATATTGTCATTGCTAGAGAACCTTAATATTCACCCTTTTAATTTGGTGCAACAACATATTTTAACCAGTTGGAAATAGAAATCTTAATGTGCACATTGAAATCTGAATATATACTTTGCACAGGATAATTTTGAACAGTGCTAAATATTATTAAATGTTCACAATAGTGGTATTAGACATTATAAGGATTATAAATATGTAAAAACGATTTTAGTGCAATAACTTTTAATAATTTTTACATGTAGTCAGTTTTTTTTTTTTTTTAAATGATCACTAACCTTTTTTTGTGGTTTCTACATATGAAAAGCAAGCCTCATTCCTTTCATTATTCCTTTCATTTTGTCTTTAAATGGATTTATTTATAACACCTACAAAGCTTCTTTTGAAACTAAGCACAGAAGCTTTAATGAAACATAGAAAGTTTGTTTCACCCTTTAGAAATAAGTAATTATTTACAGTTTAGAAATAAGTAATTATTTACTATGAGATCCACAAATGAATTTTTTTTTAATGAAAGAAAGCAGGAAGGGAAGTCCTGACTTTTATCCCTTTTCTTTTATCCAAAATAATCATCTTATATTTCAAACTTTCAAGACTATTTTCTTTAAGGCACGGGCTTGTAAGTGCTATTTGATACAAATTTAAACCTAGTTGCCACGGTCTTTTCTTTGGGTCGGCCCTGTCTTTATTTATGTAGTTGTTGTTTATGACCGGCAGGTGTCGTCTTCTACACTTTTCAGGAGGAAAGGCAGCAGCTGGTGCTGGGACTCAGCTCAGTTTAGTCTATTAAAACCCAGGCATTCCAAGTCAGTCAAAATCTATCGTTTGCAGTGACGCTTTTATTTTAGCATTTAACCCGTACAGCAGCCACCAATTACTCCTATAATGTGAATGCCTTTTAATATTTAATATCATGTATCTAAGGAGAGTGCTACATTTTGCACAGCTGATAGGCAGTATTAACAAAATGTTGGGGCATCTAGTTTAAATTTTTTTTTGTTATGTCCTAGTTGTATAATACACACAAATTCGTTTTTGTCTGTGAGGCCTACTCTTTTCCTATTTAGTTCCTTTTCCTAGGAAAAGTTATTTTTAACATTACCATGTTACAATTATTATTATTTTTAATTTTATATAGGTCTAGCTATACTCAAAGGTTTCAGAGCGCTTTATTTGTTATGAGATAACATTTACAAAAGTACATAAAACATGAACAATCCTTCATACATCAATTATGTATTATTGTATTAAGTATCCAAAACGCAGCAGCCAGGCTTATCCTTTATTTGCCCAAATTTCACCCTTTCTCAGCTTGTATCAAAAAGCTGCACTGGCTTGCAGTGGCTAACTGGATCAAATTCAAGGCTCTATGCCTTACATATAAAGCTGTATATTATTCCGGCTCCATGTTCCTTAACCAATCTCTCTCTTGGTATATACCCAAACGAGATCTAAGGTCTAAAAATACTTTAATGATCTTGTGCCCTAAATTTAAGAGACTCAAATGGGGGAAGCTTGTTTTCCTCTGAAGCGGCAGCGCTTTGGAACAGCTTGCCTATAAATATCACAGCAACTCCCACGTTACTGAGTTTTTAGGAAACTTGTTAAAACTTTGGCTTTTTAATTCCTAGCCTCCTCCGCTCTCTAGACACTGTAAACACCCCAACTTAGCGCCAAGACACCCTTGGGTATTCGTGCGCCTTAGAAGTTTCCGTAATATAACATAACATAACATAAACAAACACAAAATATCTTCTCTGAAACATAGGACAATGTATGCAAAGTCCATTCTCTTTTTATATGGAATGCTCGGCATTTCTGCCTCGAGTTTTAATTCAAATTTTTACCATTGTGGGAATATAATAATTGAATGTTCACACATCTATACTTTGTTACTGCTTCACTTTCCAAAGTAGCGCAGCTACTTAACATATTTTATATAATTCATTTTCTTACCTTTATCTGCAGGGCTATCTTTTTTTTTTTCTCCTGCCAGTTTTTTAAACAATTTTCCAGTGGGCTTACCATGATTTTCTTCTGAGAAATTTTTCATGAAATGTGTTTTTTTTTTACTCACAATGTGCACTTTTACCCTGAAAGATAAATACAAAAGGTCTCCTACAAAGGAAAAGTTGTTAGGTAGTGGATAGAATGTGTTCAAAAGAGGAAAATCAACAGTTATGGACCAGCCAGAGACATCACATATAAAACCAATTTCCTTCTCTCATGCACTAATGCGCTTCATTTTTATATCAATCAAAGAAACATTTCAAGGAAACATAGAGGACCAGTACTGAAGATCAATACCCTATTCAAATGCTGTCATTCATCCATGACATAACTACGCATATTTCAAAATCATTTCCCTGTGTTCCGGTGCAACCCGCAAATCAGATGCTCCACTCACTATATTCTGGGAGGTTTTCTTTTTGTGGGTAAAATCAATACCCCATCCTAACACAGGGTCTTCTGCAATGGATTTTGTAAGACCCCCAAGGGTCTAGCCATTTGTCAAAATTTATTGACATAAAGTAACTTAGTTACTTATCAGTCACCTGTTTCACTACTTCTTATATGTGTAGGTACACATAAATATTTCTCTAACCCAGGCTCTCCTGCAGTGTATGCCACATATCAATTAGTGTATTGATATAGAGAATATTTTAAAAACATTCTCAACAGTCCCCTGTCTATTTTAAATGCCAGTCAATGCCCCTTTTATTAATACTATGTGTTAAATACGCATTTGAAAGACTGAAAGGTCACTTGCAGCAAGGCAAGTTTGTTATTTAGCTTACATCTCACTTACTGACTGGTGACATCACAGTCCTCCAATGTCCCACTTTCTGACAACGGGGCTCCCAATTTTGTCTCAGCTTCGCGCTGCAACCTTTTCTTGTGTTTTTTAAGTTACCGCTCCCTACAGAACCGATATTAAACCATAGCTAGATGCAATGAGACATTTGGCCCAAAAATGCTTTAAAACACACCATATGGCAAGTATTTAACTTTAGTAATCCTTGGTGTGCTAATTCATGTTCTGACCTATAAAGTTATCTTTTAATTTATCTAGCTTTCATCAAAGTTACTGACCCACTGTATCTTAAAATGTGCGATTGGCAACAATCTTTTCAAACAATCCCTGGGGAAAGACTCTCCAAATCCTCTGTAAAGTTTTATTTAAATTGTACCACATTTTAATTAACTTGAGTATTCCAGTGTGATTTGTAATGTTCCATATAGCCCGACCAAAAAATTCAATCGCTCTGAAATCTGCCTTTATCTTGTTCAAGTTTACTGGCCCATCGTAGTATATATGCACAACACTGGACATTAATGTTTCCATCTGTCCCTTAGGGAAACCTAATACCCCTCTTGCAAATATGTCTTCAAGTTTAGTTCAATTTTGACTTACATGCTGTAAAACACACCATTTGTCACTGTTAGTGCAACACTTCTTCAATAGTTACCACATCCAACCTGCCCCATCTCCCCTGAACACTTCCTTGACATTGCTGGGGGGTTGTGCCCCGCAACATGTACACTGTTGGCTATGGCCATGATTCTGAATGATGCAAATTGTTCAAATAAATGAGCATCACTGGGCATGGTCAAATTGGAATCTTTAATAAAAAAAAAGGTAACGCTACCACTAAACAATGTTAAGTGATAAAAATAAGCAAAATTCAACTTGTCTTTGAGCCTACCATTTTCACACAGTCTTCATCTAGGTAATCTAGATATTTCTTTCTGTCGGGAGCTGATGTAGCAGAGAACTCTGAACATATTGCACATATTTTCTGACTGCTGATTTGTGGATATTCATGGCTAACAAGTACACCATGTTTTACAAAAGGGGTGTATACAGCAGAGATCTTGATTCAGAAACTATTGCAGGGAAAATGTGGGTTAGTAAGAAATGGGTTGGGTAATACAAGCTGGCAGTGCATTTTTGAACATGAGGATGCAATCAGATTGTTGTTTACAGGATAGCTGTATTTCTCAGTATAAGCCATAGCCTTCACAAATAACTATCTTGCAACTGTATGTGGCCTGCAAACTCTTTTCAAGGATTGGAAATGTTTAATCCCTTCATGATGTAACATTTTGTCTTATAGCTCTATCACCGCTAAACTCTGATTACTGAGCTTATATGGTTGGTAAGGTATACAGTAAAGAAGAGGATGCAATATAAGTGTTTCCATTATCTATAATAGTACTTTATTGGTCAGCGGTTTGGAGACTGTAGCTATTATTTCACAGATTTTTGCAGTTAATTTGAAAAACACCTTGACCTTGACGTGGCAGTTTTCGATCAGCCTTTCTAGGTGGTAGATGCTCCTGGCTGGCAGTTCTTGCTAGGTGAGACTTGGTGACATTAACATGGTACTTGAGTGGTGTTCTCCATAGTGGTTGTTCAAATGCATTCAAAGTTGGAGGAGCCCTGATGGTTAGAGCAGTGCACGGAGAGTCAGGGGATGCCAAGGCCATATATGGCCATTGATCTTGAAGAATTGTGGAACTCCTGCTGCAGACCTCAAACGTGCTCAGAAGCCCCTGAAGGTGAATCTGTAATAAAGAGTTTCAAATGAAGCATTGATGAAGAGTAAGGCCATAAGACAGTCAAATATGCCTCCATGAGGCAGCATATCTTTGTTTTGTGTTGGGGCTTGAAATCAGACTCATTGTGGCAAAGACGACCTGGCAATGGTGGAGTATGCTGCACTTTTTTTAAACATAAGTAGCGCAATCACCCTGTGGATGGAAAACTCATGGTCATGCTATGGTGTTTGTCCGCATGATTATATAAGGACATTCGGAGACATGGTAAACACAAAAGATGCTAAGACCAATTATTTAGGGAACACCACATATATGCAGGGTCCAAAAGTTTGCCCAACATTCTTTTTTCAAAAAGTTTTTATTGGTATTTTAATAAGAAGAAAACAATACAGAAGAAAACAAGGAGAGAGAAGAAAGGGTTAAATATAGTAATGGACAATTACATGTTGTGTACATCAATGTAACACTTATGATTGCTATCGACAGAATTCATAGAATGCCATTAGCTGTAGGCCATACCCAGAGAGTGTGGCGTAAGTTTCGAGAGTCGATGTATGAGGAGGTGTGAGTCTTGAGAAATGCACACAAAAAATATATGTAAAATGTACACATCTCCACAGGTGTGTCTGGTATCATATCTAAGGTGAAAGGGGCAGGGGATAGGAGGGGGCGAGAGGTGGAGTCATGTGATTCAGTAGGAGAGGAGGCAAAAACCTAAGTAGTGCTGACGAGGGTAGAACCTGTGGCCAGGGGGAGATTTGGAGCATATCCCTTAAGGGGTGTGTGCTGTCTTTCAGGTCCTGTCTCCATCCAAGGTTCTAGAATACATTTAATCATACCTTCTCTTTGTCAACAGGGACAGTGGGAGTGGGAACTACTCTAATCATACCTTCTCTTTGTCAACAGGGACAGTGGGAGTGGGAACTACTCTAATCATACGTTCTCTTTGTCAACAGGGACAGTGGGAGTGGGAACTACTCTAATCATACGTTCTCTTTGTCAACAGGGACAGTGGGAGTGGGAACTACCCAGCCAAGGTGAAACATAAATTATTTGCAGTAGGAGAACCCATACTGTGGGGAAAGCGTTTGAGAAACATAATGAGCTACAGTCAACTTTCAAGCTTAAAGCCATTTTGCTCATGAGATAATACCCACAAGCTCACGAAAGAAATATGGCTCTCTACAAAACAAAATAGTCTATTCTCACATACGAAACTCCCATTTTCCCACACAATCAAATGTAGACAGTTCCTACATACAATGAGACGACAAGGGAGAGGTTTTTATCACCTGCATCTATCTTTTCAAGAAGCAAAGAGCACTTTGATGTATCCTTTTGAGGGACACAATTTAACCGGCTACTGCCAGCTACTGATTCTTTTATCGTAATTGTGGAAATGTATTCGTGGGGATTTGAGTGACGAGACCCTGATCTTAATATAGAGAACACCCAGTGCCATGCCTCATTCACTTATTCTCTCATTGGCAGAGCAGGACTAGTGAAGATTGTTTTAAAAGCTTAAAGTGTTGAGAAGGAAGTATAGTTTTTCTTAGTGCTAAAGGGTGTGGGAAGTCCCTGAGCCCCTGCAAAAGTGAGATCTTAGTGTGAGTTCTTGACTGTGGCTCAGACTTCGAATTTCAGTTATCAAATATCAAACATCTGTGGCATTTTGACTGCATTGTTGACAGCCATATATAGATGGGATTTTCTATACGCCTCCTGGACCGATTTAGGGAGCCATCCAGGATGCACCAAGAATCCATTTTCAGTGGCCGTGGTATCATTGGATCCATGCCAGCCCTGACAGAGCCATGCAGTCAGAATTCTAAATCCTGTGAGGGGGTGATGTTTGCCGTGGAGTGGTGACTGAGTAAAGCAGGATGGACTGCATTCAATATTGGGGCTCATGACGTGATGATTATGAAATGACTGTCTCAAGGCAAACAGAGTGGGACTGGGTATAACGAAGTCCTTGATCTTGTACCTTTTTCCATTCAAACTCTGTGCGTGGCAATCTGTAAACTGGCTGGAGAGGCCACCGAATGCACGTGGGCATACTGAGAGGCTGTGATCTGGGTGCACGTGAAGTGCCAGCTTGGATGTTGCTCTTTTCTGCCCCTTTGAGGTCTACTGTGCATTCAATGGATTAACAGTTACACAACTCCCTTAAAGTCATAAAAGCAGTTACAGGCAGTCACTGGCAGTGAGAAGAAATACTGCTGCAACTTTTCCTGAGCCGTTAGCAGTACTTTTCATCACGCCCCCCAAGTTGTATCCCTTTCCAGTAGAAAGAGCGGGACGCGTGTCAAAGCCTTATAATTTGCCCCTACGCAGATCAAATTTTCCCTGCCTAATATTACTTTGATATTTGCATTACCACAAGTTAAAAAACAGCATTTTTATATTTGTTAGTCAGTACAAATGACAATTGAAGACGAGTGCCTAACATTAGAGCAAGTTTGATGACATGGCCCGTTGTATCCTGTGTAACTCTTGCTAACCTTCCTGGAGGAACCTAATCGAATACTAAATGTCCGACAATCTGTCCGTGAGTGGTATTCTTGGAGGGAATCCCGCTCCACCTGATTACGGTAGTCTTGGGGTTGCCACACTCGGATTTTCAGGGTTCAGAAACGCTCGGACCAGTGTTACGACTGGAAAATCCAGCCAGCAAACTAATGTGTGCATCGGGCTCCAAGATCATCCTGACCCCCCCCAAACCCGCCACCCCCCCTTCCATTGTACTTGGGAAAGCCCTCCCCCTGCTATCCCATAGCATTTCAGTATTTGACACCATCTGCGACCCCATTTCTCACATCCTCCACACACAGGTCCCTGCTTCAATTTATCACTTGCTCTGGGCAGCTTTTAAATGGCAGTGAACTTGTCCTCAAAATGGGGACTACACATGCTAATTTGAACAGTGTAATTCCGGGTGCACGTGTTATTCCCCATTTCTGGGACAAAAACTCAGAAGAGCCAGGTTAAAGTACAGGGATACTGGCCACAATTGTTACTTCTGGCAAGAAAGTATCCTCACACCTACATCTGGCCCACTCGTAATTGAGACCGAAATTTATATAATGTGGTCATTTAGGACTATCACCTGGAAGCTGAAGATGGTAAGTGAGAGACGAAATTGTTACAAATATTATTGTGCAATTTTAGCACTCATGATCAATTCTATGATAAAGCACTTGAATGTAAAATCCCTCACAGTCTTACTCTGCGAAGTCATGTGAATGTGCGTATTTACTCACCAGCGGTAATACTGAAGGTGAAAGTGTGCGCTCCGTCGCAGACCTTTGCAAATATACTTGTATGTTTTGAAATTTTGAAATGAAGCCAAGGCACCATCTGGCCTTTTTAGAATATTCGTATTAGCAATCCTACCATGTGACGTTTAAATGTTATATTCTTTTTAAATACTTTTTACTTCACGTTGATCTTGGTTTACCTGAGTTCTTGAATTTGAAATGTTAGCACGGATGATCATGCCATAAATATATTTTTCTTTTAATTCGGTCCTGGTTGGAGTGTCCAGGTGTGTCAAAAAAATTAAAAAAAAATATAGGAAAAAGGAGTAAAGACTATAAATTTATGAAAATGATGGATTTTAGTGGATGCTGTTTTAAATTAGGGATTTTTTTGTTGATAAAATTATAAGTTTTAATTATCTGAACAATGAATATTGTTCCTACTTGTATGTTGATCTTATGACCATAAAGTCTTATAAGATTGCCAACAAGTGAAGATATGTATTAATAATCCGTCCTAGGTAGACTGTTTATGCTTGGTACCTTGTGACTGCTTGAAACGTTAATTCAGTTTGTGGTGAGATTGAAGCTTGGTAGTGTCTTGCCGTGTCACAGGTTGTTTTTTTTTTTTTTTTTAAATGTTGAAACTACGATGCTGTGTTTTTTCGTCTTGCCTTCAGCGCTATATGTTTGTAGACAAAACCAGGACTTGTGGTAAACGAGTTGGAGGTGCGGCTCATCTTATGACTGACGCATCCTGTTGCAGGTCCTGTTTTTAAAGGAATAATTTACATTTGTAAACATAGTTGCAACTGTAAAAAATATGTCTCAAACCGAACATGGAGGGAAGAAGCAATGAAGAACTTAGTGGACAAAATGACGGTTTCTTGATGCCTTATCCGATATTTGATCTTTCCAATGAATTATACATTGAATTATTTTTAATGAAATTTTATTTACATGATGAGGTTAGTTGCATACATGGAATACGCAATTGACATGACTGCAGTAGTAGTAACTTGCCTTCAGTATTTCATAGGTGCATGGTGAAACAGTATATTTTTAGGCTACACAGTGGCTTTCTCGTGAGCAAATGTTACAGAAAATGGTTGAAGGGGATTTACGAGGAGCTGCTCCCACGTAGAAAAGGCCATGATTATCAAACCAGAGATTAACAGGGGCTATAATGCAGGGACCTAGAACTTGTTTAAAAACAGACAAATACATTTTACACTAGTTTGGTGCTTGAGTAAAACGGAAAAAAGGAAACAGATTTTGCACCGCTCCAGAGTACAGAAAGAACTTTGCACCGGGGCAAAATGGGAAAATGATTTGTCCGAACCATTGCCAAGCATGCACAAAGAAGTTATTGGTTATAAATAAATACTTTCACATGTTAATAACATTTTTGGCGTGGAAATCCTTATCTATAAAGGAAATCATACTCCACAAATCACATTTTTGAGAATACAGACCACACTGCGATATTTGTCTACTTATGCTTTAAAACGAGTTTATTCTAGGGTACGCAAAGTAGCATTTTGTGCTGCCCCCCAATCCCTCGCCCCTAGTCCCTCTCTGGGTTTATCCTTTGATAGTCAAGTGGGCAGGCATCAGTGAGAGGAACACATTTGCACCTGGTTTATAATCCCGTTTCAGGAACAAACTTTGTACCCAAAACTGAATTTGTGGCCATTTGTTACCAGGCCTTTAGTCTCTAGTTCTGTCACTGCTGTTATCTAAGATAATTCTCCCTCCGATTTGAAAAACTGCTCATTACTATTACTTGTGGGATATAGGTACACACTTCCTGTGATAGTCTCGAGCTACTGAAGCTTCTCCCTTACCAGGTATTGTGTGACCACCTCACGTGAACAACATTGCTACAGGAATCTGTGCCCAGAGTAGTAACCGGAATGACTCAAGTATTAAGTATGTGGAAAATGGAAGAAAGGAGGTATTTGATCAGCAACTACAAATAACTTAGAGTAACAAACACAGCAGAAGCAGTAAGCACAGGCCTATGACTGCATGGACCTGAGACATTATGGCTGTGTGATACAATATATAAAGAGACTCAAAAATAAGTATGATGCTCACTTTTATTGAAGCCAGAGAAATGGTCATCCTTTATGGCACTGGAACATGAATGGCATTCATTTTCTATATATCGAATACCTGAAATTGAAAACAACTGGCACCTCTGGTTGAAGCCAATTTACCATTTAGAATGAAGCCAAGGTGTGAACAGCCTGAATAGCAATGGCATATTGTACTCAACACATTTTTGTATTGGCTGGTGATCTGCTGATCGGTCAGGAAAACACAGCAGACCGGTCCCATATTAATTCATAGTGGACCGAACCCCACTGGACCACTCTTCATGGACACTAGGGCAGATCTATGTACCCATCACATGCCTCCATTACATCATGTTACCCACATGATACTGCTTCCTAATTCCCTCGTAGAAGCTCAATCAGGTAGAACTTCAGAACTGCAGAAATTCCGAACTCATTATCTATGCACATAACTTTAAATGTGAAATATACCTAAATGTCTTTGGAGATATCAGGTTTGGTGCTAAAAATAAAATGTTAAAAATAAAGGTTATACCATTTGAATTCCTTTACTCCGGTGAAGGTGCAATGAATATAAATGACTAAAACTAGAAATTGAAATAGGTTCATGCCTTAATTCAAGAGTGAATTATTCATGGCGAAAGAAGATTCTTTTACTTAATGAGCAGCCATTGTTCAGTTTCATTCTCGAGCAGCTTTTAATTCTTGTGATTTTTCTTTATTTTTTGTTTCATTTTTTTCCCACCTAGCAGATTTCACACAGCACTTAGGGTTTGGTGGCATTTTACACTTTTGTATCACAAGTCGCTGCCATACAAGCAATGCGTTCCCGGCAGGAAATACACTTTTACATTAGTGCATGTTCTATATGTAGCATAAATGGTAGGGTGATGTGTTCTGCATCCAGTCTATACATTTTGTATCAGTGCTCGAGTACAACTAGCAAAAACAGACCCCAACGTTAAACAAACATGAGTCATTAGCAATGCACTGGTTTTGCACCTAACCCTGCATTGAAGCACGCAATGTCATGGAATTATTGCAAAAATATAGCAAAGAATTATTACATGCTATGACTAAAATAGTGTGAATGTACTACTAATGGAAGAAATATATCAAGAAGAACGAAAAACATATGTTAAGCTTCACTTCGTGGAAGTATACATAATTACTATTGCTAGGCATATAAAATGCAAAACACACTTAGTTGTTTTCACAACATTTCTACATATTTTGAAACACCTCATGAAGATGGTTGCAAATCTATGATAATAGCCTTATGCTTGGATAGATCAAATGTAAGACCGCACGAAGAATATATGATCAGAAGTGAAGACGTGTTTAGTTTGCCTTAAAAATAATCAACCCTCTTTAAATTGATTTTTTCAAAAAGTTGCACAGAGAAATTTCAAGAAGGCAAGAAAAGTAGAAATGCCCTCAGAGTCTGATTTCCACAGCTACAATACGCGGTCCATTCTGTTGCTCAAAGAGAACATTTTTTAACTTTTATCATGCCACACAAATGTGAAAAATATCTGGTCCCTCAGGCATCCAGCAACCCCAACTTTGCTTCCTTCACTGGTTTGTTTGCAGACAATTGGGCCCTTCTGGAAATCAGGATACTTCCAAATTGACCAGCCTGTCTCTGCTAGTGATCGCAGACCTTGCAAGCTGTCCACATCACTGATAATACTCTCTGACTAATATGTGTACAACAGATCACCAAAGGGAAGATCTGCCTGGAGACGGCTATCACCGGGCAGGCCACATTTCTGGACATTTAAACTCTCCCTCTTGATCAAATCATTAGCCTCTCCTTCAACAGATTCAATAACATATCTCCCACTTGCTGTTTGTGCAGAAATAGGTCTGCCAGTCAAGGTTTATCAACATGCACTTTGCCTCCAATGAATCAAAATGTTCTACCAAAAAAATGAAAAGTGATATAAGAATTTGAATAATACCATTGCAATCATCTGACAACAATGGTATCGGAAATTCTTCCCACAACTTGATGCGTTGGGCAGTGTTCAAGGCCTTGTTTTCAAAAGGCCGGTGGTGCTGTCCCTGCCTTCTGTCCTTGCTGTCGCGGCCCAAGTCAACTTCTCATTGTTTTGCTGCCAATGCAGTGCACTGAAACTGTTTTCATGAATCCGCTGGCTGCTATGTGACAACAAAACGTATGTTGCAAGACAGCTTTCCAGAGGTGATGCACAGGGGAAAACATAAAAACAGGACAATATGCTCTTAAATACTCTTGTATAAGACTCCCCTATTCAGACTCATTCATGAATTAGCCCTAAAATACCATACCGTTTATTATAATCAACCTGACCCTAACTTTCGTAGGCCCCATACTTTAAGCAGACTCATTCTTCTGAGATGCAGAACCTCCCATGAATTACTGTGAAATCTCAATAAAGGATTAAAACAACATGAAGCAAGTGCTTGCGATGATTTTCTAAAGGGCATCACCGAAAATTGAATGTCAGTTTGCTTTGAGCATCATTGTAGTAAAAGACAACGTGTAGAAGAAGTTAAAGAAACATGGAAATGTAATGTATGCTTTAAGAAAACAAAATAGGCTCAACTCAAAATCTGCATTTACAAAAAAGACATCCCTGTGTAGTTAGGCAGTTAGGTTTATCTGGAGCACTGCTGTATTTGGGGTTTGCTCTTCATGCAGCTCTTCCTCATCTTCAGTATCTGCCTTAGGCTCAGGCTTGGACTCTTTCAAGTCAGATGTTTCTTGTGCCTCCTCAAATTCTTCGTTGTCGTCAGTGATTGGGAGCTCATTGTTCTTGCTTGTTCCTTTATTTTCCTCTGTTTCTTTTTCCATTGCATCTACAAAAGCTTTGACCTCTTCCTTTTCGGTTGATGCCATTTCTGAGAGCAATTCATTCACTGATATCTTTTCATTCTCCTTGGAAAGCTGAACTTCTACTTCTGCTTTTTTGGGTTTCTCATGTTCACTGGGATTCTCTCCTTCACGAACCTTCTTGACACTGAACGTGAGTGGTGGCACTTTGAAAGAAGAGGATGCTTTGTGGTGGGTATGAGTGAAAGACTTCTTAATTTTCTCCCTTCTTTCAGGAGACACAATCTTTGTGCCAATCTTATTCATCTTCTTTTCAATATTTTCACGGGAAAAAGCCTTTTTGAGGCTGTCCACCTTCTTGAGACTTGACCATTTGATTTTATCGGCTCTGGATTCTTCAAATTTGTCATCCATGTCTTCTAGACCGTCAACATCATGGGTGATTTCCTCATCGGATGACAGTTCCACAGTATGCAATGTTTCTTCCACAGTTTTGTTCTCATTGTTCGGCTCTTCCTGCCCTTCGGTAATACTCGGAGTCGATGGCGGCTCCTTCACAAACACATTGGCAGGGATTTCATTTTCCTCCTGAAAGAAACATATAAAGTGTTAAGTGATATAATTTTAAAAAATCCTGAAAGGACAGACAAAGAAAATGTTGCACATTCTTTTTTTTTTTTTTATTATAAAGCACTAGAACAAAATGATGGCTATTTTCATTTTTAAATGAATCTACACAATTAAAACCTATAAAACAATTTTGAGGCTTTTGAAAAATTCTCCATAAACTGCTACTGAAAATGATATGCTTAATTGATTTACACGGTGTCTACTTGCCAAAGTCTTAAAGCAGACACAATATGACACATAATGAACACAAGCAAGCGGGACAAGGCAAGCACCTGAAAATCTTCTGAAACACCAGACCTCTTCTCAACTATAAAAAGGCGGAAGACTTACAGGTAGAAAAAGGAAGCTTATACCATAATGACTCATTATAGAAAATAGTGACTCTATTCCAATGTAGGGCTACCTTGAAAACTTTTCTAAGTATAAACATAAGCACACTGCGAACAAGCAGGCGCATACAAAAACATTCTTCGGTTTGAGACTCAGATAAAGTATCCATCTTGGCTTCTTAAAATCCCCAGCTTGTTTGCTCTTTTGTCACTGTGACATCCCTATGAGTATTGATGTCATCAACATTTAAGCCACGGCCATACATAGAATGCCCCCAGACAGCACATTCAATAAAGACCAAGCTCCGCATGGTACTCTGGATTCTGCTTAATCAGAATGAATTGGGAGCATTTAGATCAAAAGAAGCTGTTAACGTTTGAAGTGATCTCTATACACCTCCATGATATAACCAAAACCTGAGACCCAGAGAGCAGAGACATTTTCAAGAACAGGTGTGCAGCATCACGGTTTCCCTATGTCAGTCTATCCTCCTGTCATGTTGTTTGAAAAGCTGCTAGGCATTTGCCAATCTAAAAGAAGACATTGACTAAAGGCAAAATAGTTTTTTGGTTTCATAAAAACAGACATTACCATAGTACTCCCTGGTACTGAAGGGAACAACCTTGTATGTGGATGTGCTCCTTGTGAAGGGGCAGCATGCCATAACCCATAATGAAGTCTTGGCGAGCTGGAACATGTAGTGCCACTCTATGTGGACGATTCCCTGGTGTACCTTAGCCACCCGACGCACTTACCCCAGTATTAATCCGAGCGCTGGAAAAATTTGGGGAAGCCTCGGGTCTTCAAATTAGTAAGTCCAAATCTCAGCTATACCCGATAGGACGAGCGGGGGGACTTGCGACATCCCAGCTCCCACAGTTAGAGCTCCCTTGGGCAACGGAAACTGTCCGGTATCTAGGCATACATATCACCAGAGAAGAAGATCGTTTTTATGAACTGAATATGGGAAGGATAGTAAAAGGATTACACGGAAGTGTACAATTTCGGAACACACTGAAATTGTCCCCGATAGGCAAAGTAGCCCTGATCAAAATGGTGGTCCTGCCTAGATGACTCTATGTCATGCAGGGAATCTTCTATGAAATACCGCGTAAAATGTTTAAGGAATTGGACATACTGTTAATACTGCTGTTGTGGAATGGGAAGCATTGCAGAGTAGGACTAGAGGTAATGAAGCAGCAATGGGATAGAGGGGGATTGGAAATTCCGGACTCGGAGCTATATTACCTAGCGTCCCAGTTACAGCATGCAATACAATGGCTAGACACAGACTCCACCTAGGAGAGAACCTTGCTCACATGCACCTATGGCAGACAGCAACTGGGGACCCTGCTTATGAAAGGACAGGGTATACAGGAAGCCTTCCCCCCTCTGGTACGGCTGGTGGCCAGGATATGGGACAGGATGGTAAGAAAGGTCACCAAAAGTGTGCCCTATGCACTGGACGCTGATGTCTGGACTATACCACAGTTTGCCCAAGTAGCACAGATAACATTGGTTGAGAAATGGAAAGAAGGCAGCTACCTAAAGCTGGCAAACCTATATCCTGAAAGCAGGTTCATAACATACCAAGATGCGAAGGAAAGATTCACGCTAGGTGAAGGGCAATTCTTGCAGTACGCAAAGATGGCAGCCACAGCCCGACAGCTCTGGCTGACATTCCCAGAAGCCCCAGAACACTCACAAACCCTAATTACTATGATCACAATGGCAGGGGAGCGGAAATTTGTAACCCACTTAAATAGAGCAATAAGGGCAGATAAACAATGTAAGCCCCTTAGGGTAGAAGATAGGTGGCAAACTGCAAGTGAAGATCCGCTGACGCCAGCAGATTGGAAAAACATAACCGAGGAAGTCCATAATGTCTCGATATGTGCTAGGTTTAAACAGATTCAATACAACATTGTACATATGACGTACCTCTCCCCTAGGCGACTGCACACCATAAACATAACGCGAGACTCAAGATGTCCCAGGTGCCACCACAAGGAGACCGACTTTGTACGTATGGTCTGGCATTGCCCCTAAATCCAAGAATATTGGACGGAAATAATAGAGCAACTTAGCAGGGTGACGGGGTGGAAGGTAGCACTAAAAATACAGAGTTGCCTCTTGGGACTGATACCCAGAAACCCAAAACATAAAACTAGCAGACGTTTTCTGATATTAGGGCTCATGATAGCCAAGAGACAAATAGCAATACACTGGCTAACACCACAGAGCCCAGCTATAGACAAGTGGAGGGCAGACCTTAAGGAATGGGCAATGGCAGAGGAGGAACACATGAGGAAAACTAGACGGGACAAGAAATTACCGGAGGTGCTGCAGACTTGGGGGATGATGATTCAAGAGGTAGTAGGACTAACCCTACCCACACAACAAGATGTAGATGAGGTGGAGCAACAGGAAACAGAGGATATCTAAAGAAATAAAGAGCAAGCTAGTGATAACCAGTAAGAAACCGTATAAAGGGGCAGGAGTCTGAGCTGTAACAGAATGATGACTATCGAAAAGGCACCTAAATTACCTAACAAAGCACTAAACAGAGGAAGTGGTTTGAGGGGGGAGAGGGAGTTGGGAGTCTGGAATCATGATCTCTTCAGTTATGAAGCACTGCGTGAAAAGTAGACCTGAATACGTAGCAAAAAGATAGTTACGCTGTAATAGGTGATGTAATACATTGGTTAAGCTGTATATGACTGTAAGAGAATATTGATTGTTTAATGAAAACAATAAAGAAATCTAAAAAAAAACTCATCATGAAGTCAGCCAATGGCTGAAGTGGGATGACACGTTGCCCCTTGATGCATGCTTGAGTGGGAGGAAGAAAAATTGTGAATGATGTAATGGATGAAGTGTGGCTGAAAACACATAAAGGTAACTGAGTCAAACACATCATTTTAGTAAAATAAAAAGGGCTTGGCTGACACAGACCTAAAAAAGCCAGTTGCTGTACCATTGGCTGCCAGTCCCTTGCATTTGAGAAAGAAAGAAAGAAGGAGAGAAATAAGGAAAGAAGCAAAGAAAGAAAAATGAAGGAAGGAAATAAAGAAGGAAAGAGTGAAGGAAAGGAGCAAAGAAAGAACAAAGGAAAGAAAGAAGGCAAGAAGTAAGGAAGGTAAGAAAGAGGAAATAAAGGCAAGACGAAGAAATGAAAAATGGCAAGAAAGAAAGAAGGAAGGCAAGAAAGAAGGAAGGCAAGACAGAAGAAGGACTAGAAAGAAGGAAAGAAAGAAGTCAAGAAAGAAAGAATGAAAGATAGAAACACACAGAAAGAAGGAAAGAAAGAAAGGATGCAAAGACAGATATCAAGAAAGAAGGAAAGGAGGAATGAAAGCAAGAAAGACGAAAAAAGGGATGAAAGCAGAAAAGAAAGTAAGAGAGGAAGAAAGAGAAGGAGAGAAAGAAAGGAAAGAAAAAGAAAGTAACAGAAAGAGAAAGAAAGCAAGAAAGAAGGAGAGAAAAGAAAGAAGGTAAGAAAGAACAAAGGAAAGAAGGGAAAAGCAAGAAAGAAGGAATGAAAGCAAGAAAGAAAGAAGGCATGAAAGCAAGAAATAAAAAAGAATGAAAGCAGGAAAGAGGGAAAGAAAGAAGGCAACAGAGAAAAAAACAAGAAAGAAGGAATAAAAGCAAGACAGAATGAAGGGAAGAATGAAATAAAAAGGAAAGCAAAAAAAGAAAAGATGGAATGAAAAAAAAGGCAATCAAGAAAGAGGGAAAGAAGAATAAGAAGAAAAGAAAAAGGCAAGAGAGGAAAAAGAAAGAAGGAATGAAAGCAAGAAAGAAAAAAGAAGAAAAGAATCAAAAAGAAAATCAAGAAAGAGGGAAAGAAGAAATAAAAGAATGAAAAAATGAAAGAGAGAAGGAATGAAAGAATGAATGAAAAAATGAAAGCAAGATAGAAAGAAAGAAAGAAAGCAAGAAAGAAAGGAAGGAAGAAAAAAGGAAGAAAGAAAGGAAGAAAGAATGTTTAAAAAAAGTGTTACAAGTGCTGCAAATTAAATACGAGAAACATTGTTTTTTTTCCTGGGCAAAGTTTATTAAAGAACCATTGATGAAATTGAGCCCAGACTAAATGTGTTCTGAAGAATTATCTACTTACGAATTCACATGTGTAATACTGAAGCTTTCAACAACTAAATACAGAACCGTTTCAAATGGAGGCAAACTGTTATGCTGTGAAATACCAACAGTCAGATAAAGGACACTCCAAAAGGAAAACAGCATTGGCCAGAGACAGAAACTTATAAAGTGTGGAATGTGGCCTGTGCCATCACCTGGCTCACTGGTATAAAGCGTTCTGCTGTCATATCAGAGTCTAAACACAAAGGGAACATCAAAGTAATAAAAAAGAAACTACATTATTGGCAAAGAAAGGAACCAGGTTGTGTATGAATGTATGTGCTCCTTGTGAAAGAGCAAATGCAATCACTCACAGTGAAGTTATCCAATGGATGAATTGGACAGACCCCTGCCCCATGCTGTATACTGTAGTGGGTGGAAGCAAAATGTGAATGACACAAAAACAGACCAATGGATGAAGAAAGCTGTAAAACTGTCTAGGACTTGATGTCATCAACAATACTCAGGGATGTCATAGTGACAAAAGAGCAAACAAGCAGGGGAATATAAGAAGCCAAGATGGATACTTTAACTGAGTTTAAAACCGAACAATGTTTTACTGTGCTCCTGCTTGTTCGTGGTGTGCTTATGTTTATACTTCGAAACATTTTCAAGGTAGCCCTACTTGGGAATGAAATGTCCCATAAAAAATATCCTTCAGAGACAAAACAATGTCCCTATGCAAACATTGTTAAAGGATGGGCAACCCATCTAAATTACTAATATTGTGTGCTTTAGAGAGAGCCTTCAAAATGGTGTTTTTATATATCTGATACACATATCTACAGTTTTACTGACAGCCCCTTTAAATAGGTATATTGTACAAATATTTTTTTAAGATCAAAAGGTCTTGCTAACAACAGACTTTATAACAGAATAAACACCAGCCTTATCAGGGTGAACCACAAAAGTCATTAAATAAACCTGTGCTTAACCCTCTGGTAGCTTGGCACAAAAGCAGGCAGGCTTAACTTACAGGCAATGTTTACAGTATTTATGCAGCACTCAAGCAGTAATAGAGTGAAAACACAACGTAGAAAAACCTAAAACAATTAAGAAAAACAAAGTAAATTTTAATTTAAAAAAATGTCACCAAAATTACAAAAGTCCAATAAGTAAACCCAGAGTTATGAACTTTTAAAGTGTTAAGTAAAATTAGCACCAAGAAGCTCAAAGCACCAATCTTGGTTATCTGATCGCGCTGGGCCAGGTCAAAGTCAAAAGTTCAGGCAGACCGTGATAAAGCGCGGGTCAGATACAAGGACTAGGTTTGCCTCAGTGGTAGTTAACCTTGTAAGTTAATCCAGTTCCACCCAATGACCCTCAGTTGGAGCTTCGCGTTGGCGGGGGACCATGAGGACATTGTTGTTGGCACGAAGAGCTTAGCGCCCGTTGGAGTTTTGCGTCAGCAGGAAAATGCAGGTAGTTATTGCTGGCTCGAAGAGCACTGTGTGAGTGAAGCCTAAAGTCTCCTGCCAGCGAGGTTGCGTTGACAGTCAGATGCAAGTCCCAAGTTAGTGTCGGTGAAGTCCACTTGCATTCGTGAGTAGACTGGGGACAGTCCTTTTTCGACACAAAGAGCTCAAAACCTGAAGTCCAGTTCTTGGTCAGTTTGCAGGTTGGAGTGCACTTGTGACACCAGCCAAGGGTCTAGATTCTCGGTAGGCAGCTTCCAGGATCAGTACTCACTCCAGCAGATGCCAGTAGCAGGGTTTAAGCAGGTCCAGTTGGTGCTGGTCAGCTGGCCAGTTGCAGGGAAGGCCTCTGGAAGCTTGTTGTGCCACTGTAGCTAAAACAGGAGGTCACTTCTGGGATCCTGGGCTCAAGGCAAGCAAGTCTTCCTTCTTCATTCAACAGGGCAGTCATTCTTCTCAATCTTCTCAAGTGCAGGAGTGATCTGATGACAGGTTTTGCGGGTGCCACTTTTATATCCAGTGCCAGCCTGTGTGGGGGGGTCACCCTCTTTGGCTTACCCTAAGCTGCTTGTGGTCAGTTCTTCCCATTCCCTTGGGTTTGGCTCCACCTTATCTAGGGTAACAAAGGGCAGGCAGGCCCTGGTGTGGTCTGCATTTGCGGTGAAGGGCAGGCATCTTCAGAATACATGTGGATGTAGGCACAGCCCCCTTGCTACCCTTTAACCATTGAACTTTAAAAGGAAGGTTTAGGCCTGGCAAAAAGCTTATTTTGTCACATCAAAATGGCAGTTTAAAATTGCATTACATGCTGCAGTGGCAGGCATGAGAGCTACTGTAGTGGGTGGCACAAGGGGTGATGCAGCCCATTAGTAGCGTTTAATGTAAAGGGCCTAGGTGCAGGTAGCACCATATACTAGGGATTAATAAGTAAGTTAAATGGACTAATCAGGTGTTTACCAATTTTACTATGCTTAGAAGGGAATACACAAGCACCTTACCACTGGTTAGCAGGAGTAAAGCATGCAGAGTCCTAAATCCAATAAATAACAGGTTAAGCAAAGGCAGGCACAAATCTAGGGTGACCCTGCAGAAAGGGCAAGGTCCAGCAGGGATCATATAGAAAAACTGCACTTTGACATATAGCAGAGTACTACATTGTAGTAAAATATATATTTTACATTAGTGCATGTTGATATATTTTTTTTTAATTTGAATACACAGGCTGTAAATTTAAAGATTGTTAAACTATTTCATTCTAAATTAAAATTTCATATTGGTTTATTGTCAAATCCTTAAAACCTAGGTGTTTAAGAAATGCTTCCAATTTACTTAATTTAATTTATCTGTGACTGCCTTTCAAAAAAGAATACTCTGTATTTTGTGTGCTGCGGAGACGAAAATGTGTTTGTTTTAACTAATGCCGTGTCAGCCCTGTTGTATGTACCCATTTGTCAGAGGGTTGAGGATACCAGTCCAAATCACAAAACGGCACCTCCCTGCTTTACATCGGATTGTGCTTCTGGTGGGTTTGTGCACTAGCCCTGGCCAAGCTGCGGCAGCCATGGACCTGCATAGCATTGGGTCGCCATTATCACAGTTTGTGCAGATTTCTGAGACCTTTACTCCTAATGAGGTCTCAACACTGACCCTGACTTGTTTATAAGCATGTAGCTTTTACCTGAGGGTAAAGTACAGAGGAGAGGAACCCAAGAGACCTTGGAGTGGGGAAACGGTGATTGAAAGGGGTGGAAACAGGACCTGTACCAATGACGCCTGATCATTATGGGTAGGCTTTCCAACTCATCCATGGTAGAGGAATGGGAGAAGTGGAACAGATCAGGATGGGGACTGGCTTCAAAAGATGGATGCCCAGTCAGGCTACGGCTGGTCATGAAGGGAGGTATATGTAGGCTGGCAACCTCCATTTCTCTTCTACAGAGTGATACAACACTGAAGGTTAATACCTACATTGCTGGACTGTAAAAGAGTTCTGCACATCGGTGAATTATTTGGGTATTTGACGCTTTATATTCGATTTATTAAAGTGTATGAGAAGAATTGGTTGTGACTCCAGACTTTCATATGCACGAGTGATCACAGTCCGTGCCTGAGAATGTATCCGATGAACTGACACATGCTCAGCAGTATCCCTGCTCCTGCAAACTCTCAGTCAGTAAAAGGGATGCAAGTGAGGCTGAAGATTCCTCTCGGTATCAGATTGCACAAAGGTGCATCGTGCTCAGAACCTTTCTAATATTGGACGGAATTGCCATGTGTTGACTGATACGTGTCACCTGATATTTTCCGTACCTGTCAAGCAATCCAAGTTTTTTTTAAAAATCAGATTGAAGCTTGTCGTCTTTATATATTAATTTTTTTGATGATATCTTTAGTACCAACGCAGAAGGGGAGCGGTAACCTCAAGGATCTAGAGAATTAAGTCGTGAAGGACTTATGTTTTTCCATACCCTGTGAAAGTCTTAAAAGTTTCTGAAGAAAAGAAAGATAAACCTGACTACAATTTTAAGACAGTCAGATGAATATACCACTTAATTAAGCCAGTCTTCAAACTACCTAAAGCCAGAGAAAAATGTAGTAAATCAGACCCTAAATTAAACGACAGCAAGAAATAAGTGAAAACGTGTACAGTTGTAAGTAGTCTAATGTAGATACAAAATCTGTATGATAATGTGACCGACAGCAAAGTTTCTGTTTGACATTTTATAGCCATGTCCTTGTATAACTATTTATATGTGTATTACAGTGAACATGGATGAGCATTACCTATTTTTAATCTTGACATCACTTGAGGCCAGATGAACGAAGCCATTTAGTGGTTGCAAACCCAGTGACGTGCTAAATCACAGGGTTTTGCGACTGCTAAATGGCATGTAAAAATGCTCTAAACCCAATGCACTATGGGTCACAGTTTGGAAGGGACGAGATTAGGGCGTCCCTTCCACATTCCGATTCACAGAGCTATTTTGGTCACAAACCATTGATAGGTAACCGACCTCAAAGGAGGTGGTAACCCATTCATAAATGGAAAGGGGTGCGAATGAAAAAAAAGTTTGTTTGGAAGTGGGCAGTAGTCCCATGGATCACTGGCAGCTCGTAAGCAAACATTTTAAAATAGTACTCTGTTTTTCTAAAATGCACACCTGTTTCCTTTAATGATAATGGGCTGCATTAAAAAATATATATATACCATCTTGGTGATAGCATCCTATCGGAGTGAGTCTCAATTTGCGACCTACCTCAAGAATATTGATGCAGTAGGTCAAATTTCAACTGACTCCAAATGGGGTCTTTGTGAATTGACCATTTAATAATTAGGTTGATTCGCAAAAAAATTTCATTTGTAAAAATTTAGTGCGCAATTAGTACATCTGACCCAAAATTTTCCTGTACACAAACAAATTAAGTTAGCAGTTTTCTACTCCAGAGTACAATTCTCACCTCCAGTGTGCCAATTTATAGCATATTTCTTTTTATGACATAAAACGCTTTTTTGTTTAAAATAAAGTTGAATTCAATGGAATAATGTGTCCATTGTTTAGTCTGAATATTGTCGTCAAAATGTAGTTACCTTCATTTGTTCGCAGTCGACAGGCACCCTTGCTAGGTGAGAGCTACCTACTAGTTGTGTGGCAAACTGCAAGAGAAATAATCTGTACCTACGAAATATTACTATGAGCTCTGTTGCAACCAAGAAAACCAGATTGGCATTTTATTCCATTACACCAGCCAAGTTCATGTTAGGACAGGCGAATATGATGTTTAAGAAAATTATGTTTTTATATTAATTAAAACATTAGCTTTGATATTGACATGAAAGGAATAATTTTCAAAACGGTGACAGAGTGGCTCATGATTTTCATGGCCCAGGGGCCACAGAGGTCTGTTTTGTAGACTAGCAATGAGATTGATTTGTTTAAATCACAGAAACCTTGTTTAGTATATACTTGTTCTCTAATTTTCGAAAACCTGGGGACACCCAACTTTTCACATACTGCTGACTAGTAACTACCACGTGTCAGTCCATGTTTAATCACTTCTGTGCTAGGTAGACACAAGATCTAGGGAAGCAGAGATAAAAGGCTTCACTACAGACCATCTTCCCGTGGTAGACTGTAACAGATGGGCACACCTGTTGGAAGAAATCCCCCGAACAGGTGGATGGACAGACCGAACCTAGGGGTATATGTACAAAGAAGTGGCGGAGAAACGCAATATCTACAAGGATATGGTGCAGCCGTGGGTTTACCCCTGCGCTGGCCCTACATTTTGCAGTGTAACGCCAACGCAGGCACCCTTGCACCATAGTGCAGGGGATGATTGTTAATGTGTAGGAAGGTGTCCCTTCCTGCACATAAACAATCTTTAAATGCTGTTTTGTCACTTCTATGTGTGCTGCTTAAAGCAGCACTCATGGAAGTTACACAATGTCATTTTTTTTTTAAGGATTGTTTATGTGCAGGAAGGGTCACTTTCCTACACATAAACAATCCAAGGCATTTTGCTTTTTCCATGTGTGCTGCACAAGGCAGCGCACATGGAAAAAGCAAAAACGAGGAGAAATAAAGCATTTCTCCTCGCTTCGCCAAGTTAAGACCAGGTTTTGCCTGGTCTTAATTTTGAGACTGCCTCCTATTTACGCTGCCCTTGTAAATAGGGGGCAGCGTCAAAATCAATGGGTGTTGCAGTGGAATGCCCACACGCAACACCCATTGCCCTCCCCTTTCACGCTAAGCATAGCGTGAAAGGGGGCCTTGTAAATAAGGCAAAGCCCCTATCGCCACGGAAACGTCACAAAAAGTGAGGTTCCCATGGCAATAGGGGTTTGTACATATGCACCCTAATTTGCACAGAGATGACCCACATTACCACTAGGCGAAAATGGTGACTTGGCAGTATATATTCCTGCTGACCATTGAACATACACTGTCCAAAATAAAGACAATCCTGCTGTCTTTTTTTGGGCAGGGGAGAAAGGTGTACAATTGTTCTCCTTGTAGCCTCCTTGCAATGAATAACCCAAGGAAACGACAATCACCCTAGGAAAGAAGACAAGAGATCACTTTTGCCCTTTGGGGCATGACACTTCTGTGAAGGAATCAAGTGGCCTTCAGGGCAGAAAAGGCAGGCAGGAGGGAAAACCTTACATAGGTACCGTTCCCAGTCATCTGGTGAAGACGGATTGCCCTCACTACCCAATAATCACCAATCCATGCAAAGGAAACCCCGTTCAGGCAGACACTACTTTTACTCTCAGTGATTTGTGAGTGATTCCACTATTTGGTCAATGTGTGCTCAAGTCAAAGATCTCTTGTGTTTTGTGCTAGGCCATTTAACCCCTAGTCCACATCTCACTCTTAAAAGAGAATGCTACTTAGACCAAGATGTACTATTGTCCTGATCATAAAAAGCAGTCACAATTTGCGGACATTTTGTTTTTCGACCAGAACCCTATTTAAAGGACTGACTTGTATACTAATAGGTCAGTTTGCATAATAAGGAATCAGAGTGGGTCACAGTCCAAACAACCAACCTCATTAATATTAATTAGGTTAATTATAAATCAAAAGGATGGTGGCCTGCAAGGAATGATTTTAAATAAAGTAAATTATTGATTTAAAATAAAAAAATAAAAGCTTTTACAGCCTTTTTTACAGGAAATGGGCTTCACTTCACTGAGATTGGCAGTGGCCCATGGATCGCTGCCTAGTAAAAACGTTTACCTTACTTTACATACATTTAGAATTGAACAGGGCTTCATCCCAGTGATCTCACCAGAGGGTGTGACAGTTGTGCCAGTTTCACAATACAGGCAAGCTAAACAGGATGTCATGGATGGAGCCACCACCAGCTACTGGTTGTGGGTTGTTCCAAGTACTGATGTGGCTCAGAAGCAGCAGAAAGGGCTGAAGGACTGGGTGAGGTCCATGATGGTGCTTTTTACTACAGATTATTACAGGATGCTCTGGTGTCAAGGGCACAAGCTGGTCAGTAAGTGATATGGCTTCATGTACTGGAGGTCCCGGCATGGTTTTTGCCTTCAGCATCTCGACCTTACCTTGAAACTAACATCAGCATTTTCCCAAGACTGGCAAAAGTTCTCAGTTTTGAAGGCAGAATCAACCAAGGGCTTCTTAGGTTTTCTTGACAGGACAACTCTTTTCGAAAGCTTTTGTTTTTTAAGAGCTCGTCGGCAAGGGCCATTCATGAGGTTTTTTTTCCTTTGCCTTGTCTCATGCCCGTTGTCACTTTTCTGACACCTTTTAATTTTACTCTGCGTTTTTTGCCATTCAGAATAGCCTACACATTCCACATGCTTGCTGTTCCACATTTCATGGTGGTTCATGTGTAACTAACTAATTTGATTGAAATAACCTCAGACACTGATTTATTACCCAAATCTTTTTAATTAATTCAGAAAAGGTGACTTGCTATACAGTATGTTTTAAGGTTAGTTTTTCGCACATTAAATGTGCGCTTCCAATCTAATTTCCAGTCCTAGCAACTTTTAATTTCTATTTGTCTAGGATGTTGCATTCAAGTGTCTCTAACTATCTGTTTGGGTCAAAACATCAACAGTCTGATAAAAGCATTGCACCGCTTTCCATTAAGTACTGGCTCACCATGAACTATAATCCTTGAAACACTCTTAAAAATATTGGTGATAACGGCCAGATTGTTATTGTCAGGCTATAATACACTATGGCCCAGATTTACATGCAAGGTGACGCAAGCAACAAAAGCCCTTTTTAGTGGGATTTCTAAACCACACAAAGCCCCCTTGCATGGTTCTGCATGGCTTGGTGAATCCAGAGTAACACAAGGTAGCGCAAATTGCTGCCTTGCATTGCTCTGCACTGGGAAAGTGTTCCATGGGTGGAGCATAGGCGTTCCCATGCGGCCACTCATGGATTGTGACACAATCCCAGATTTACTAAGGTTAGTAAACCTAGGACTGCATCAAAATGCTACGCCTTCCCAACAGAGGTGTAACGAAGAAAATTATCTATATTTCTCCTTGTTATTTCCACTTTTGTTCAAAGGATTATTTTTGTGCAGAAAAGTGAGCCTTCCTACACAAAAACAATCCTGCGTGTAATTCAGGCCTCCTTGCACCATGATCAGCATTGGTGCTCGACAGCACACAGGGGCTTAATTATGAGAACCCTGCATCACCTTTGCACCACATAAAGTGGTACATGCAAGATGTAGGGCTCTCATAGAAATCTATGGAGCCACGCAAAGTCACCTTGTGTGGCTTTGAGTGGCCTCATAAATCATGAGTAAGGGGACGCATCGCAAATCGCTGCGCCGCCTTACTCTGCACCAGGGAGGCATTCCATGGGCATTGCTGTGGCTTCTCCCATGCAACACGCATGGAATTTGATGCTGCCCCAGATTTACAAAGTGACATAACCCTGGGGAAGCGCCAAATCCATACACCACCCGAGGTGAGGCATAACAAGGAGAAATATATTCATTTCCCTTCGTTTTTTCCTCTTTCCATGTGTGCTGCATTCTGCGGCACACATTGAGAGAGGAAAACTCCTCATTGGATTGTTTTTGTGCAGTAAGGCACCCCTTCCTGCACAAAAACTATCCTGCCTGCAACAGAGGCACCTTTGCTAAATGGTGCAGGGGTGCCTACATTGGCGCTAGGCTACCGAAAAGGTGCCAGTGAAGGGAAAAATGACAGGAATGCACCATATTGCCTAAATACAGTGCATTCCTGCCCTTTCACTTTGGCGTAGGGCAGCACAGCAAGATGCCTTGCTGCACTGCCCTACGCCAAAATACCTTAAATGAGGCCCTCAGTGTGCCAGCTCAGGGAGAGAGCAGAGATGCATTGTATCTTAGAAGACATGGCATATTTCTGCTCTTCCCCTGTCGTGCAGCACAGCAGCTTGTCTTGCTGTGTTGCATTACTTTTTGATAAATCTGCCCTATGATTTTATTTCCTGTCATTGCATATTTGCCTAACTGACCACTGCTACTAATCTAAAACAACAAACAAAAAAATCAATGGATTTTGCCCAGATCCATGACTGGGGTGAGTGTTTCATTTGTTCAGCATTCTGTCCATCACCTGTTTTTTTCACTTTTGTCACCCTATGTGGAAAGGGTATATCCAGATGTTTGTCCCGTGCTCACTGTGCCACTGGATTCAAGGTAGCCTGGCTGATGAGGGGTGATACACTGAAACCGGTCCCAGGATGCTGGATTCCGATCCAGGGAGGACCTGGCCTGGCATTTCGGACTGGACAGTTCCCATGGGGATCAGGGTCAAGACTGATTTGCATATGGCTGAGTCCAAGCTGTGGTGGCGTGGTGAGCAAAAAAATAATGGATTTAACCAAGATCTGTGATTGGGTGTGAGTGTTTGATTTGCTCAGCATTCCGTCCATCACCTGTTCTTTTTGCTCTAATCACGTCACAGTCAATCTCTGTTTTTGTAGCACCACACCCTTTGCCTCTTAACGCTTTTAAATTTAATTTGCATAAATGTACGGCTTAATTCATAATTCACTTGGATTGTACGTTTTATAAGTCAGATATTTGTTTCTTTTTATACACATTCATGTGCTATTAAGTAGCAGGGTTGGTACCGGTAAGCTTACAACAATGGCTTTTTGAAAGAACTTTTATTTGCACTTATGTGTCTAGACAGAACCATTGTTTAGTTATTCCAAGGCAATCTCTGGCAGGTACAAGAGTATCATGCATTGCCCCCAGAGGATGCTTCAGCTCAGCAGGTAATAAACTCTTCCCTGCAAATAAATAATAATAGACTGCAGAGGATGACCAGCCAATCAAGGACTAACTAGTTTATAAACCTAAGGCTTCAGTGACTAGTGAGTAAACCACTTCTTGGAATACCGCATTCACAGGTGCTTTATGTGCCAGGGCATAGAACAAACTGTCATTTTAGCCAATTTTTCAGCCTGATTATTGTGGCCCTTGATTTATTTTAGTAATTTAATTGTATGAGTTTACACATGCAGATTATAAAAGGCTTAGAAGTAGAACAACACCCTGAAAACGACGATAGAGATAGAAGGATTACAATGAAAGCACCTTCCAATGTAGCATCCAGGCTAGACAGAAGAAAGACCAAAGTGGCCCCTGTGTTTACAAAGTTGTTTGTTTAATCTCACCTGTTTTCACCAGCTCAGAGCCTTTATATAGCAGCACTCTACCCTGAGGGGAGTCAGTGTGCTTAATAATCAAGAAACATTTTTAGCCAAAGAAAAGCAAACACATCAGCAAGTAACCTTTGGAAGTATCAAAAACAAACATGCAGTGGAGTGAGCAGGTATGGAAGAGGAGGATGGATGAGAGGGGGGGAAGGAAAGCCAAGTCTCAGACAGAAGCAATGAGGTGTACATTGGGAGTGTCAATCAAAAAGTGTATAGGTTGTTTTAGAGGTTTAGAGGGTGTAGCCCCAAGTCAGGTACGAGCAGTATTACAGATTTCTTTTGTACTTTTTTCTCTGGTACTTGAAGTTTTGTATTTAGTATTATACAATCAGGGCATCAGACCCCAGCATGCACAGTTAAAATGAAGACTGGATGATCTATTGACACCTGAGACCTCTACTAACTCAAGGAAAGAAAATAACTCATTGATGTTACATAGTTGACAATAGACTGCTCAAGAGCACGCATTCTGCTAGGTATTACATGAAAGAACACTGATGGAGCCAAGCAGCACTGCATGGAATGTCTCATGGCTACCTCAAAGGCAATTCCGGTGACTTACAATAAGCTTGAAGAGCAGGGGCGGCTGGTGACATTTGAAAGTGGTGGGCGTAAAAAAAATCGGATGACTGATGTGTATCAAGTGAGCGTAGCGAGCTAGCCCAACTGTCATAAAGGCTGGTTGGGGGGGGGGGTTCTTCCCCTGAGAACATTTTGAAAAAAGATTGGGCATATGGTGCATTTTCAAGCAAATTTGAGAAAGTAAGAAGGTTAATAAGGCACTTGTGAAAGCGTAGTTATGACATCAATAAAAAGATTTCACATGAAAATGATATAGGTAGCTGCTTATTCAGTATAACCACAGAATGACATCACTTTTCTCTAGGATATACACCCAAATTACAGCCTGCATCAATGATTGTCATTGCTTTTATATACTAAAGTGTCACATCACACACCAGTCATTGTCATCATATGCACAGTTACCCCATAACATGGCAGACATACGTCTCATGTAACTAATTAACCACCACAGACCATTCAGTGCCTTAGGATGCGTCTCATATTTCCCGCATATTCCGCCAATGCCATGATGTACTCTAGGGATTTCCCATTTGCCAATCAACCCCATGTTGTGCCCCTCATACCCCGTCTGCCATTTAGTGCCATGATGTGCCTCAGAACTCTGACTAACAACACTTAGAGCCATATTGTACTCCAGAGATCACCTTTTAACCATTCTATGGATATAATGTGCCAGCGTTAGCCTGAAATGTCGTTTAAAATCGTGATGTGCTCCAGGTAATCAATGGCCATAACGTGCTACAGATATTTTTCCCTAATCCAGTTAATGGCATGATACACCCCAGGTGCACGACATATGCCAACCGACCTCTTGATGGGCTCCAGTTACTGTGTTGGGCTAGTTAGCTCCCTTGGTGCTCCGGTATTCTCCTGCAAACCTGACAGCACAGTGTAACCCACACAGGCTAGTCAATTAAACATTTTGCACAATCCATGAATTAATGTATTCCGATCCACAGTCATGCATGATCTCAGCAGCATAAACACGTACCAACACCTCTCACCGACACAGATATAATAAACGGATAACACAAACAGGCAGGCTAAGTTAACGTTGTAATGTCATTTAGCATGGGCACTGCCATCGAGCTATTCCTACACACCTCGCTGCCTCGATCACCCAGGAGCTGCCTACTCTATCCACTTCGCACCCTATCTTCATACGCCCCCGACCTCCTCCACAGCCCAGCTGCTGTCGCTCGCCATTAGCCGTACCCGTGACTAGAGGCAGTCCAAATCTCCAGGATAAAACGTGAAAGCGTGGACGTTTTTATTAAGTTTCTGCTAGGGTAAAATGAAAAAAATATGTGGAGAGAACCAAATAAGCCGGTAGAAACTACGATCAAAGTATACACTGATATTGAGGATAACTTAGGTGGTAATATGCCCATTCCCACACCCAGCAAACTCCTAGAGGTGGGGTCCAGACACTTAGGGGTCAACTGGACTTTAAAGAACGCAGGTTGAAAAGTCAAACGGGGGAACTTCTGATAAAAAAATGGAAAAGTACAGAGCTCGAGAGCTGTAGTGTACAGCTCCGCACTTTCATACTCGCAGCCATGCATGGAGGTCCTCGTTAAACATCACACTTCATGCGAGTACAGGGCGCCAGGCCTGTGCTCATGACACAATTATGGTCAGAAGGAGTTACATCTCAGCCTTTTGCAATTCGTTCTGTGTTGCAAAGTGCACTTTGAAGGACGCTGCAGTGCGAGTGCTGGCGTAGAATGCAAGTGATTAGAAATTCTTGTGCATCTGTGTCTGCACTGCCGCATGTGCCTAGCTGCCAGCCTCCCTAACTCCCTCCACCTCGCCCAGAGCCAGCAGCAGAAGCCCGGCAATGCTTCGCTTGAGCGAGGCGCTGCGGTTCCCAAGATACATTATTGATAAGAAAACATTGGGGACTCTTTTATAATTGAAAGCGCCCGCAAGTACCGAACGCGCAGGATGTTTTTGACATCAGGGCATCTCGACAAAGCAACCAGCCACGTTAAAGTCCCCCAGGCCGTGCTCATGGTCCTCCAGGGAAGAGGAGCAGATAGATTCTTAGGCTTTGAAGGAGCTGCAGAGAGCCCACTTTCTCAGCCTTTCTCCTTACCAAGGCGGCATCAGGTCATGTTGAGAAAGCCCAATGCTTAATTTGAGCAGGTGGTGGACACAATACTCCTTTTTATGGGATACAGACTTTTTATGCAGTCACAGTGACATCAGGTGCAAAACTAGGAAGTCAGTGTATTTTCTTTTTGCCACTTTGCTGTCATGTAAAAACTGCTCAGGCAGGCTGTGCACACATTTCGTTTATCAGACATTAAACTATAAGAAAATATTAAGTACATTGTATGGTACCACACCGACTGAGACAATATAGTTACTTTTTGCCTTGCTAAGCCTCCATGCCTCCAAACAGGAACTTGGATACTAGCCTGGCTGCCACCCATTGGTTGATTCGCTGGAGATGGGTCTGTCTGGTAGCCCTGCACACTCTTATTCCCTTTACAGATGGACTTATGGTCTCCCACCTGCCCTGCAGGAGGGCATCCTGTCCAGTCGCGGCTCGCGGGGGAGGGACGGGGGGTTGTCGCGCGGGGGTGGGGGAGTTTTAAAATAAATAAAAGAAATGCTACCTGAGCAGCAGGTCTGCCGTCCGCGCTGCCTCGGGTCCGTTGGCGCCTACAGCCCCTCTCAGCCAATCCTGGCGCTGCCAGCAGCGCCAGGATTGGCTTAGGGCACGGTTAGTACTCGCCCGCCTGCCCATTAGGAGACCGAGGTTTGAGCCTTTGCTCAACCCTCGCTCCCCTAATGGGCATGCGCAAGCCAGTGCAAACACAAGTGCGCATGACTGGGCACGGCGCGAAAATTCGCTGCTCTTCCCCACTCATGCGCACTTGTGCTGCTGCCTGTTGCCCCTGGTCCGTCTGACAATCATGTCAGTCAACATGACGCCGGACCGCCCACCCCTTCAGACTCTGTAGGGGGTGGGCGGTCCGACGTCATGCTGACTGACATGATTGTCAGTTCTCCCTCGGCGTCTTTGAACTTAAGTAAACTGATTCAGTTTACTTAAGTTCAAAGACGCCGAGGGAGCTGCGGGCGGGGGGGCTACGCCCCAACGCCCCAATGGACGCACCGCGCCTGTTGAAGAGGCAAACTAGATTAAAATGCAAAGGCTACTTAATGAGTTGAGCAGCAGAAGGAAGCATTTTAGAACAAAGAATAATGAATTAATGTCTCGATTGGGAAAACCACGTGTGTCTGTAACATTCCATTGCTTACTGCCGATTGGACTCCTGTGATTGCTCTGTGTCATAGT
Source organism: Calotriton arnoldi (assembly GCA_963921515.1). Classification (NCBI taxonomy): domain Eukaryota; kingdom Metazoa; phylum Chordata; class Amphibia; order Caudata; family Salamandridae; genus Calotriton; species Calotriton arnoldi. Next base: position 918,915 of record CAWUFW010000485.1, on the reverse strand, counting down.
AGTAGTTACATCATGAGGTGTGAAACAGAAACCCAATTACTTATCTAAAGTTACTGAGACAGGGAGCTCTACTGTCACATGAAGAAGGAGTGCCGTGATAGGGCAAAAAATGTGAGAATGACTTGGATTCTAGAGGGAGAGGGGCCACAACTCAATACTAGATCATTAATAAATATAAGGCTGGTAGAGGTCTTTGAAGTGGATAAAGGAGAGGCGCATGTTAGAGTACAGAGACCCAGGTACAAGAAGCGAGATGGGGCCAATCCCCAATAGAACTGAGGAATAGGTCCACAAAATGACCGGCTAGGCAAGAACTTTTGGTCGCAAGCTAATGATTAAAAGACTGTTTTGATGAAGCGCAACATCTTTTCACAGGATCTCTGCAGAGAAGCATGCAAGATGGCAACCGCGCAGTGATATATGCTACAAAGAGACGGTTCAGACTAGTGTACCCCTGTTTCAAACAGCTCCTTCGAATAAAAAAGGGCAACAGCTGACAGAGATGAGGAACGGTGGAGGAGGAAGGTGGTGAATGAGGGAGTAAAAACGAATCTATATCGTTTTATCGGAGGTCACAGTAAATGATCAAATATCTAATAAAACTGATTAAACAGTAATGATTACAGTTTGTTGTAAAAATACGAAAAAGATCGAAAGATGATATTGATATCAAAGAGACTAAGCCCTGTCCAGGACAGTTGTTCGTCTCTTTTATAGTTTGGAATAGCAGGTGGGTATGAGTTGAAGTGAGGAAGCAATGGAAGGGCAATGCCTTGTCGATCGTGAACAGTTGAGCAAATATTGGGACACAGAGTAAGGCAAGAGATGAGAAAGGTGACAAAAAGACAAAAGCAAGTTCAAGTGACTTATGACATTATCACTAACAACAAACAATGCTGCTCCAACAGTGTGATTCTTAACACCCTACACTTGTGAAAGTAATTCTGAAAAGGAGGCCTTTGGTTGTAGTATTTGAAGTGTGCTTCACCCACAGAAGGTGAACATGGTTTTCTTCTGAGTGCTCCAACACTCCACAGCTGACACGTTAGTACTAGCCATGGCTCGACAATAAAGTAACATTTGGCTTCAGCTTTGTCTCATCTTTAAATTGGTTGTGAATAGAGCCAACCAAAAACCCAGAATACCAATTAGCAAGAACAGGCGACCACTGTCAGCCCATAACTTAGAGAACTTCTAGAAGAATTACATCAGGGAAAAAGGATGAAAAGGCCTTTCTCTTAAAATTCAGAAAGACAGGCACTGAGGCACCAGGGTATTGGGCACTGTGCTGGCCGGGGAACTATACAATTCATTTGTATAAAACCACAACTCCCATGAGGCGGTGAAGTGTTGTGGGGTTCCAATTCTCATCGTCCATGTAAGTGAAAGATAAGGCAACTGTGTGCTATGGAACATATCTACAAAAAAGTCATGCATCGCAGCGCAGCAAGTCACCTTGCTGCGCTGTGTGTCAGAGAAAGGGCAGCAATGCGGTGTATTAGAAATAATATGATGCATTCCTGTCCTTTCCCCTGCGCTGGCGCACAATGGGCTGCTTAGCGCCAACGCAGGCACCCTTGCACCATGGTGCAAAGGTGTCTGAGTTCCATGCAGGAGTGTTTTTGTGCAGGAAGGAAGAACGTCTTCCACAAAAATAACCCTGAGAGGCTTTTTCCTCTTTCTATGTGTGCTGCATAATGCAGCACACATAGAAAGAGGAAAAATCAGGGAGAAGTAAAGATATTTCTCCTCGTTACACCTCTCCTGGGGAGGCGTATCTTTTTGGCATAGTCCCATGTTTACCTGTTCTTGTAAATCTGGGAAGGCCTCAAAATCCATGGATGTTGCGTGTAAAGACCCACGCGACACCCATGGAAACCCCTCCCTGACGCAGAGTAATGCAATGCAGGGATTTGAGCTGCGTTACATTGCTCAAGATTTATAAAGCTACGCAGGGCCGCGCAAGGTGGTCTTGCGTGGCTTCATAAATCTGTTTTTTGAGTTGCGTCACTCTTGTACCACATTGCATGGTGACAGTGCGATGCTCTGGAGCTCGTAAATATGCCCCTATGTATACTCATCCTACAAAGCATGCACACGAATCCCCACGAACAGCGCCCGCAATAACAGTGCCCAAGTCTCAGGAGGTGTAAGGGGAGGCCTTGTGCTCTGTTTAGTGATGATGTGCGGCAATTAAGGTGGAAGCAGTGAAATAAAAGATGGACATGGGAGGTATTATTTATAATTTATATCTGACTGCACCATTACCAGATTTTGACACAAAAGTATGCTGCAGCCAGTCTTGAGAAAAAATAGATCCTTTATACTTTACCCACTCGTCAATGATCGAGAAGTACTGGCCTCTTTCATATTTTAAGACTTTGCTTTTTACATTTCTCAAAATATATAAACTTAAAAGTAAAAAGTACACTTCAAAACATTTTCTTTAAATCATTTTCTATTACACTATTACAATTTTTGTGAGGGAGTGATTTAGTAACAACATTTGATTAAATGGAGGTTGCATAGGCACAAAATAAAGGCATCCTCCTTACCCATCTTAGGAACGAGCAGGTGCTCATAGATTGCACTATACCAAATGGTTCGAAAGTGAACGCCCAGCCTTCCCCAGAAAGCTGGGCCAATCCCCAGAAAGCTGGAGATGAATGCTGCATGGTACACAGATGTGAAGCGTTCCTCTGGTGCTGCTTCTCCTCACGATGTGTCAGCAGGGAAAAAAGTACTGACAGGATGGCGCTCTGCGCCTCAGATGCAGCTCCTCCGTGGAGAGTCATACCTGCAGCTATTACAAGTATTCCCCGTGTGTGCTACTCCCTTCAACCTCCCGTTCACACGGCAGTTCACAGGGCACACAATAGCTCTATGGGGACTGGTGTACTGGAGCCAGATCAGCTCCTTTGACTTTCTAGTTACTAATGCATAAATAAAGTGATAAACTTATGTGAGGAGTACTGCTGTGCCAATTGTCCAGTGGTGAATACTGTGATGACAAACTGCGGGGGGGGAAGGTGAGGGGCAGCTCAGTGGGCAGCGCGAGGGAGAAAGCTAAGGAAATTAAAAAATTACTTACCTGCTGGCCGCCGCCTCGCTGGGCTTCTGCTTGTCTGCTCCTGTCAACTCCCAGCAGCCAATTCACAGGCTCCCAGGCAACCCATGGCCAATCCAGACATTGCTCTCATGCTGGTGATTCCATTACCAACATGAGAGCAGCACCAGGATTGGTCTGAGCGGCCTGGTTTGGCGCTCAGACAGGGACTGGGAGCCTGTGTCTCTTTTCCACCTGGCTGTACAACACAGCTCGGGTTGGAGAAAGGCAAAGTGCGCATGTCAGTTTGGCCGGGCTTAGACAGCAGGCCAAACCCACATGCGCAATTAGTGCCTACCATTCCTCCACCCTGTTGCTGACTCTCCGTCAGAATGACCCCGCCCCCAATAAACGGCTCAGTGACAGCAAAAAATAAAATAACGATAAACTTGTTTTATTATCATTTTATTTTTCCTGTGTGCACTGCTGAAAGAGCAGTGGGGTGATGCTCCTCCGCCTTCAGCGAGCGGAGGAGTCGCCACTGCAATTGTTCAACGGCTGTTCTGGAAAAGGACCCACAATATGACTGGTATTGCCAATTAAGCCGTCGTTGAAGGGTGCTAACCCATCCTCCCACTCTCTGTATGCTGTCCTGTCAGAGCGCTAGTAACAACACTCTGACAGAGCTATGGCTGAAGGACAAGGACACGAGGACTCCTGCTGTATGTAGCAGTACTCAGAACATGATGTATTCATTTTCATGATTATAATAGGCTAGAGAGAAAGCAAAACTCTTCCTAGGACAGACATAAGCATGAAGTGCGCTGTACACTTTACAGCCAAGTGTACAACATGCAGCACTTGACCGCACAATGACTTGACAGGATATGAATATTCCATCCTATGCCTGAATTCATGTAAGATACTAATCCCCTCACTGTGCCAGCTGCATACCAATAGAAACGCAGCAGAAACAAAGAGGACCATTGTTACAATACTGGGCCAAGGTCCCTTCCACACTGCTTGTTTATTTTGAGCAGAGAAGACACATACTGTAAGCGGTGGGGGTTGAATAAACCCTTTGCTTTCATTGCCCTCAGAGGATAAGAAAAGTGCATAAGAGATTCGCTTCAAAATATGCTGCTCTACAGGAACAGCATTGCAAGAGTGTAAGGACTAGATATGCAGTGCAGAACAGGCTGTGGGTGGATTCCACTTTTAAAGGGCATATCTTCCCTTATGTCACACTTTTAGCCATACGAAGGACATGGCCTGATAGCACAGAGCGCAAACTATTCTTTTTCATTTGTAGAATCTGATTTGGAAAAATCTTAGCACATTCTCCAAACGTATGCTGTCAAAAATGTATGTGGAAAACCAATCCTCCCCTGAAGTGTTACATTTACATACAGAAGAATGTGGAAGGCCTGAGGTTCTTATGGAACCATTTACCGACAATCTGAACCATTCTAACATTCATTACCACATGTACGCAGATGACACGCAACTGTACTTGAAGATCTCCTCTCCAGGAGACATAAAAACCTTAAATGATGCTCTCTCACAAACTCAACAATGGTTAGCCCAGAACCATCTTTTGTTAAATACTCTCAAAACTGAATTCCTTCTTATTGCCCCCTACAACCACTCTGCACCTATCCTGGACTGGCGTAAACAACTCACTGCTCTTAACTGCACCCCTCATGTGGTTGACTCCGCTAAATCGTTAGGCATTACCTTGGACAAATACCTAAATATGCAAGCTCACATCAGTGTAACTATTAGGGGAGTCATCTTTCAACTTAACACCCTTAAGAAAATCTAGTCTTTCCTTCCGCCGGAAGACATCCGGCCTGCAGTACAATCGCTGGTTATCTCACGACTGGAATATGGTTTGGTGACCCTTGCTGGGCTTCCTAAAGCGAGCTTGGCCCCGCTCAGAGCCACCCTCAACGCATCGGCCAGGCTCATCACAGGCTCCAAAAAGCACGACCACATTACCCCCAACCTTATGCAACTTAATTGGCTGTCTATTGAAGCTAGGATATGTTTTAAGATAGCTTGCTTAACGCATAAAGCCATACCTTACAACACTCCGGCTTATTTGGCAAACAAGCTTATACTCTCTGGCTCATGTCAGGACTTAAGAAGTACGTCCACCCTACTTTTGAAAGCTCCCAAATTCAAAAAGAAAAGAACCTACAATCGTGCCTTCTCTGGTCTTGCTCCAAGAATTTGGAACGCTCTTCCTCCCGAGATCAGATCCATTCCTTCCACTGCATCTTTCAAGAAACATGCCAAATGGCTATTCCTGAGTGAACACTAACAGCCTCAACCTGTACTCCTCAAGCCCCCCTGTCTACAGATTTGATACTTATTTTACTATTTTATTTCGATTTATTTTATGCTTGTCTGTTAAATTGTTATTTCGCTCTATGGACCTTTTGATACTGTACTAGCTGGGCCGACTTCCCGGGCCCGGACCTTGATTGTTTCCCCCCCTTTTTGTTTGACAGTGCGTTGACTTATCTACTTCAATTGTTCCATTGTGTTGGTTTTATTCGTGCTTTCGCCACTTTGTACAGCGCTCTGATACCCGCAAGGGTCATGTTCGCGCTTTATAAAATTTTTCAAAATTAAAAATTAAAAAGAAATGTAATAACATTAGAAAAAAATGAAATGAAGTGTAGAAGCAGCAATGTTTTGGGAGGTATTTTATGTGTTGTGAAGAGAGCATATATATATATATATATATTATCTACTGGCGGTCGCCAGTAGATAGTTATAGTTACAACCTATTATCCATAGGAAATCCGCGACATTCTATTTGAAATAACTCTCTTGCCGGTTGACGTATCTTCGCAAAATTTTCAAACTTTGTGGGGCGCTCCGGTCCGCTCCTACCCTGAAAGTCTCGGGGGGATTCGTCAAGCGGGGGCCGAGAAAAAAGGGGGGTCCCAAAACGCGTTTTCCCCATTCATTTTTCCATAGGAAACTTTAGACACGGCTACAGCCCGAACTGCTGAACGGAATTACACCAAATTTGGCAAAGAGGTAGTTCTTGGTTCAGAAAGAACCCTTTTTGTTAAATGGTGTAAATCCGTTCAGTAGTTGCTGAGAAAATCAAAAGTAAAAGTACATATATATCTATGGGCACGGAGGAATCGCGCACCCTGAGCGCACCCTGCGCGCACCGTCCCGATCACGAGCTGCATGTTAATTGGCTGTCAGCTGGCTGTCAACATTCCGATTCAGGAAATGTTGGCAGCCATTTTGTCCCTCGGTAGAACCGAGGGACAGAAACAAGTGCGCAAAGCGCACAAAGGGGGCAGGGTAGAAACACCCTGACCCCTTAGGTCTGCTCAGGGGGTCCCACAAGGACCCCCTGGGCAATAAATTATTATTTTTTTTTTTTTTTAAATCGGCAGGATGCGCTCAGGGTGTGCGAATCCTGCCGAAAAAAAAAAAAAATCGAAGCGCGGTCTCCCGCGCTTCGATTGCATCTTGCCCCCGGGTGGCCCAAGTCCCGGGGGCATGGTGGGGGGTGTTCAATTTATGTATGGGGGCCTCAAGGGCCCCCAAGCCCCGGGGACCGCCACCCCCGGGGCTTTATTTTTCAAATGGTGCGGGAGGGCTCTGAGCCCTCCCGCAGCCCCGAGGACCACCACCTCCCGGGGCTTCTTTTATTTAAATTAAAAAACTGTGTGGGGGGCTCCAGCCCCCACACGCCCGGGGACCACCACCTCCCGGGGCACTAAGAAAAATTAAAATGGGGGTCCGTTTTGGACCCCAAGCCCGGGGCCCACCACCTCCCGGGGCTTTCAAAATGTAGGGAGGGGGCCACGCGGCCCCCTCCTGGAGCCCTTGATGGCCCTGGGGACCGCCACCCCCCAGGGCCGGCTCCTGCAGTGTCCCGGGGTGCCTACCCCCGGGACACTGCTGTTTGCTATGACAGGACGGGAGCCTCGCGGCTCCCGTCCTGTCATAGCAAACTTGGTTTGCATTTTGAAAGAGAGAGCAGGAAACCTGCTCTCTCTTTCAAAATGCAAACCAATTGCTTTTCCACACGGGGAGCAGCATGTTAGCTGCTCCCCATGTGGAAAAGCCTGGGACTGTGGGGGGATTGGGGACCCCCCCACAGTCTCCAACGTGAGGCCAGGCCCCGGGGATGGGGTCCCCGGGGCCATAAGTGGCCCGGGAGGGGGCCACGCAGCCCCCTCCCCAAAGTTTAAAAAAAAAAAAAAAAATAAGGGCGAGGCCGTCCCCGGGGGATGGGGTCCCCGGGGCCTTAAATGGCCTGAGGAGGGGGCCACGCAGCCCCCTCCAAATAAAAATATAAAAAATCGAGGCCATGCCCCGGGGATGGGGTCCCCGGGGCCAATACAGGCCCAGGGAAGGGGGCCACGCGGCCTCCTTCCCGTTTTTTTTTTAATTTTAATTAAAAAGAGGGGTAAGGCCCTGGGGGATGGGGTCCCCAGGGCCTAAAGATAGGAAAAGGAAGGGGGCCACACAGCCCCCTTCAGGGAAAAAACAAAAAAACGATCGGGCCCGCAGGCCCCGCCCCTTCCTTCACCACTCTGCAAACGCGCCCCTGGCGCGTTTGCAGATGGGGAAGTAATTCCCCCTTCAATACTGGGGGTCCCTGAGGGCCAACTAGCCCACCAGGAACCTCCAGTATGCGCCAGGGGCTGCCTTGCAGAGAGGTGTACAGAGGCCACGCCCCTTTTACACCTCTCTGCAACGCAGCTCTGTGGCGCTTAATGGAGGTAGCTGGTGGGCTAGTTGCACCCCAGGGACCCTCAGGATTCAAGGGAGTTAATCCCCCGACTTAAAATACGCCACGGGCGCGTTTGCACAGTGGTGAAGGGAGGGGCGGGGCTTCAGGTGACATGTGTGCAAACAGGCCCCGTGGCGCGTTTTAAGATGGGAATTAAATCCCCTTCAATCCTGAGGGTCCCTGGGGCCAACTAGCCCAACAGGTACATCCAGAAAGCGCCACAGAGCTGCGTTGCAGAGAGGTGTAAAAAGGGGTGTGGCCTCTCTACACATCTCTGCAACGCAGCCCCCTGGTGCATACTGGAGGTTCCTGGTGGGCTAGTTGGCCCGTAGGGACCCTCATGATTCAAGGGGACTTAATCCCCCAACTTAAAACGCGCCACGGGGCGCGTTTGCACAGATGTCACCTCAGGCCCCGCCCCCACCCTTCACCAATGTGCAAATATTACACTAAAATATGCCGAACTACGAATTCCGATTTACTCACCTGTTATCAGGAGAGACCTCAGTGCTGTATCTTTCAGCCCAGTACTGGTCCTGAAAAGTAATTTTAACCGTACTTACCAGTAACTTGAATTTCCTTCCATAGGCTAACATTGACTGGTTTCACTTGGAAATTCTTCTAAGTGTGGAGTTTTGGAACTTTATAATATTCCTCTAAAATCAGCCGAAATACGAATTCCGATTTACTCACCTGTTATCAGGAGAGACCTCAGTGCTGCATCTTTCAGCCCAGTACTGATCCTCAAAAGTAATTTTAACCGTACTTACCAGTAACTTGAATTTCCTTCCATAGGATATCATTGCCTGCTTTTTGCTGAAAAAGTTTCTAAGTGTCGATTTTTGAAACATACAAATATTCCTCTAAAATCAGCCGAAATACGAATTCCGATTTACTCACCTGTTATAAGGAGAGACCTCAGTGCTGTATCTTTCAGCCCAGTACTGGTCCTGAAAAGTAATTTTAACCGTACTTACCAGTAACTTATATTTTCTTCCATAGGAATCCATTGTCTGGTTTTCAGCAGAAAAGTTTCAAAGTGTCGATTTTCACAAACTACAAATATTCCTTAAAAATCGCCTGTATGACTTAAACGCATTCTTTCAACTGTTTACAGGAGATGCACCAGTGCTGGAACCAGGATCCAACACTGAGTAAGAAAAAGTAATGATAACAGTTTTTACCTGCTAAGTGAATTTCCTTCCATAGGATAACATTGGTGATTCTATGAGAAAAAGTTTCTAAGTGTCAACTTTTAAAATACAATAATATTCCTTAAAAATCACGACTGTAACCAAAACGCTTTTACTCAACTGTTTACAGGAGATGTACCAGGACTGAATCTAGGATCCAGTCCTGTGGTTAGAAAAGTAATCCATAAAGTAACTAATTGCATTTAACTAGAAATTCACATTGAGCTGAATGTTGCATTGTGTTTGAAAATGTGTTGCCCATTGCAACAACTGTAACTACTGTACTTAAAAGTCTATTGCCTATGTGCAAAGTATTTAAACTAAAGTAATTCATTCTGAGAAAGTATTTTTGTAATGTAATGTATAATGTAATTACAATGTAATTTAAAAAATAAAATATGTAAAAGAAATTGTTTCTAAAAATGTAGTAAATCAGTATGAAAAAAATTAATATAAAAATTAATACATTTAAAAAATGTCATTTAAAAAACCTTTGAAATTCACTGAAAAAACCGTAGGTTTCAGGCACGTTATAGTTACAAATTAGCATTTAAAAAACCTTTGAAATTCACTGAAAAAACTATAGGTTTCAGACACGTTATAGTTAGAAATTAGCATTTAAAAAACCTTTGAAATTCACTGAAAAAACCATAGGTTTTAGGGACAGTTATAGTTACAAATTAGCATTTAAAAAACCTTTGAAATTCACTGAAAAACCATAGGTTTCAGATATGTTATAGTTACAAATTAGCATTTAAAAAACCTTTGAAATTCACTGAAAAAACCATAGGTTTTAGGGACAGTTATAGTTAGTTGGACATTTCACTCGTACAAAACCCGTGAAATTCCCCGTTATAGTTAGTTCAGCTAACTATAACTCGCGCCCCGCAATGCACTGCTGATGACGTCACATATTACATCACTCATGACATGGTCAGTGACATCACTGATGACATCACTGATGACATCTCAAATGACATCACTGATGACATCATCCACGTGATAATCTGATGCAGCTCCTCACACCCTAATATAACCTTTGATACACCCAATCTAAATTACAGACTGCCATTCGCAAAACTATAGACACTCCAACACCAATAACTACATACCCACTCACTGATTCTTAGGTCTACACACACACATCCACTCACTCACCCGTACAGTCACTCATACTTATGGTCACTCAGTACAGGACTATCATATGCACTCTTACTCCTATATAGACACTCAAACACCGCCACTCATCCATAGAGGTACTCACACATCTAGTCAGTCATGCAAATAATTAAACACACTGCCATTTACTCACCTATACAGTTATACACACACCAGCTCACTTAATCATACAAATACTAGCACATTGTTACGCTCTTATACAATCACTGATACAAGCATACACTCATCCATACAGCCACTATCACAATCACTCACTCTCGCTTATAGCTATTTATATACTCCAACACACATATATACTGGCTTTCACATATGTAGTTACTCACACATGTACCCCTGGGACATACATTCACTCACTAACACACTCTTACACACACTTACCCACCCATACAGTCTATCACAGATGCACTCTTGAAACCATCCACCCAGTGAATCACCCACTCACACATCTATGCACAGAGTCGCACACACCCCACCCACACAAACACTCAGGCACCCATACAGATACTCAGACAACCAATCAATAACTCATATAGACACTCATGTAGCTATTCACAAACCCATGCAGCCACTTACACAGCAACAGACAGACGGATACAGACATTCACCCAGTTTAGTCACTAACCCATGCATTCAGTAAGATACGTTAAATCACTCACTTATAGAGTCAGTCACGCACCTACTAAATCATCCATACAGACACTTACACACCCACTCATTCTTCAATGCGTCTTTTCCTATATATATTAAAAATATTTAAACTTTACAGAAACACACAGTCACTGGATGATGTCATCAATGATGTCATCAGTGATGTCACTGACCATGTCATGAATGATGTAATAAACCTCGGGCGGGAATTATAATGCCGAGAAAATAAGTCGGACGTACTCACTCCTTGATAAGGTACTGTGTGTTCTGTGCCCCATATATATACTTATTGGAGCGATTCAAGTGATCATCAGATCACGATATTACACTTGTTTGGTGATCTGAGTTCGACGTGGACACGAAAAGTTTATTATATAATTGTTCCATTTCGAAGTGACGTCGAAGCACATGGAGGAGATATAGGAGTATAACCCCTAAAGGATAATTTGCAGTGAAAGACAACTATCTAATGCATCAATCACCTAGTGGTGTCGTGGAATTTTAAGAATGCCCTGAAGAAGTTCTGTTTGCAGAACGAAACGCGTTGGCTGTGATTCTTTTAAGACAATCAATAAAGAAGGAATTTCGTTATTTTTCCAAAACGGATTGACACAAAATTATTTGATTGTATACATTTGGGAAGTGGTGCAACTTTGACATTATTTATATATACAATTGACCCTGTGGGTAATGGGTGGTGTTTTTGGACAGAGGACATGTTTGAAGTTTGCACACAGACTTGAGTTGTATCTTATGAAATATTGGTAGAATTTTCTGAAGTTGGTGCCCATTGTAGTTGAGTTGGTCCACTGTCCAGTTTAAGTATTTACACAGTCACTGGATGATGTCATCAGTGATGTCATTTGAGATGTCATCAGTGATGTCATCAGTGATGTCACTGACCATGTCATGAGTGATGTAATATGTGACGTCATCAGCAGTGCATTGCGGGGGGCGCGAGTTATAGTTAGCTGAACTAACTATAACGGGGGAATTTCACGGGTTTTGTACGAGTGAAATGTCCAACTAACTATAACTGTCCCTAAAACCTATGGTTTTTTCAGTGAATTTCAAAGGTTTTTTAAATGCTAATTTGTAACTATAACATATCTGAAACCTATGGTTTTTTCAGTGAATTTCAAAGGTTTTTTAAATGCTAATTTGTAACTATAACTGTCCCTAAAACCTATGGTTTTTTCAGTGAATATATATATATACACACATATATATATGTGTGTGTGTATATATATGTATATGTGTGTATATATATATATATAAATATATATATATATATATTCTTCAAAACTTCACGTGAAATGTAGAACGTTAAGAAATAGGTATGGCAAACCTTGTACTGTGCTGTCAGTTATATTCTTTGCTGTCATGTGCTATGAGGAAAGACTCTTCAGTCCTGATACCATTTTCTGCGAAATTATTGGATTCATTGTGGTTTATTTAAAATAATATTGTGGTAAGGAGGCACTTCTATCCCTAGCTCAACAATATTTACATAACAGCAACAGCGTATACTTTACAGGAACCCAGTAAGAAAAAAGCATCAAACAATAAACCCCTGTACTTAAGCATCAATATGTCACACCTAGCACTTGGATGCATAAAGAGTGTTTTTCCCAGACACTTCAGCAGTAATGTTTGTGTGCTTCTTGAGAATATTCCTTCACACCTCTGAGAGATCTGCAGAGTGCCATGTGCTTGCTGGCTCACTTCCCAGGACTGTTGCAGCCTTGGGTTATTGGTTGTAGGCCATCTTTCCTTCGCACTGCAAACTCCACTCCAAACAGTCGTCTTATTCTGCAGACATGGTTCGCTGCTCTGCTCAGTTTATATATGTATACAACAACAGTTATTGGTTGAAAGTTTATACAGCTGTGAAATGTAAGCTGACCTGGAAGGCATCTGTATAAAAACTGTCAGTTCACCGGATTTAGTAGATTCTAGCAAGCTGTAGCCTTTTATTCAGCTTATTGTACAGAAGATTGATTTTGCTCCTGCTCTTCTACATTTTAACCTTTGTTTAACTTAAATTAGTTAGACAAGAAGCCTAGAAGTAAGTAGAGAAAGGGTAAAGTTATGCATTGATACAATCACATAGTTTTCGGCATAGAGAAGTGTAGATGGATTATTTGAAAAGAGCTCAGCAGGGGTATTCCTAGAAGGAAGGTGGGTGCCCCAGTGATCAGAGTCCATGGTGGGGGGGAGAGGGGAGGGGGGACACCTGGGAAATAGAGTACATCAAACAGCCAGCGCCCTTTGAAGGTGTTTATTATCAATGACATGATAATTATTGTTTTTAACATGTCATCTTTCGTGCCAAGAATTTATCTTCCCTGCTTTTGCCTCAAAGGTGAAGTCGATTAGAGAAGAAACCGCTTCTTTGATCCTCTAGTTGATGCCAGTTACAGATGGCATCCATCTGCCTGCCGATGACGGTCACAGCTTAAAGTGTCTTTAAAGAGAAGAATTTCTGTCGATGCAAAGCAGTTATTGGTGGTAGTGGAACCAGGTAAGTGATTTCCCTTTAGGGCTTTCGGGTGGGGTAATGTTATGTTATGTTAATTTGGTATTTATAAAGCGCACGGCTACTCCCAGGAGTGTCCCGGCGCTGAGCAAAAACCACATAACAACCACAGAAAAGAGCACCTAAGGCGGAACCAGCAAAACGGATTAAAGTTGGAAAAGCCATGTCTTGAGCTTTTTCCTGAAGGTGAGCAGGTCCTGAACCTGTCTGAGGGCCATGGGAAGGCTGTTCCATAGGCGGGAGGCGACCACTTGGAAAGATCGACCTCCGACCCGAGCAAGTAAAACTTTAGGAACAGGAATCAGGAGTTGAGTTGAGGACCTCAGAGTACGTTGGGGAATGTAATGGGGAAATCTATGTCTAAGGTAAGGGGCTCCAATCTGATTAAAAGCCTTAAAAACCAAAATCAAAGCTTTAAAATGGATTCTTTTCTGAACAGGAAGCCAATGCAGGGATAACAAGAGAGGGGACGTATGAGTCCTAGGGCCTGCCAGGAAGATGGCCCTAGCAGCCGTATTTTGAATCACCTGCAAGTGAGCAATTAAGTAACTGGGAAGTCCCAAGTACAAAGAGTTGGCATAATCCAGTCTCGAGATTACCAAAGCTTGGACAATGGTCTTTCTGTGAGGGACAGAAAGCAGGGGAAGAAAATTCCTCGCCATTCTTAAGATCCCGAAGCAAGTCCCGGCTACAGATTAGATCTGGGACTTCATAGAGAGCGTGGCATCCAGTCTGACTCCGAGGTTCTTAACCGTGGTCACGGACGAACTGGGGGATGTCAAATCCTGCGGCCACCAGTTGTGCCATGCCTCACATGGGCGAGGGCCGAAAAAGATAATCTCAGACTTATCAGGATTACATTTCATTTGATTATCCTTCAGCCACGAGAAAACTTCTGAGAGACATGAGTTTATTGCATGACCATCAAACTCAGCACCCTTCTCACAGGTGAACAACAGCTGAGTATCGTCTGCATACGATACGATCTTTGCCCCATGTTGTTCAGCAAGAAGGGGGAAAGGGGCCATATAAAGATTGAACAAGGTTGGGCTCAGAATAGAGCCCTGCGGGAGCCCAACATTCATGGGAGGAATAACAGCAGAGAAAGGGGGGGACCATATAGTTTGGAGACGGTTACTGAGAAATGACCTGATCCAACTCAAGGCGCTGTAGAATGGGTAAAGTGCCATTCAGCCTGAAAAAGACAGGACACATATGTCTGGTTTTGTGCCATATTCTTCCCTGTTAAAAAAAAATAATAATAAAAAAATTAAAAAAAACCCTGCTGAGCTTCAATTTTTTCTCTGTAAATATACACCAATATGCATTTCGTTCTGGTCTGGCCAGCCAGTCATATGGGCATTCCCTGGGGACCCTGGGCCTAAGAGACTTTTTTCACTGCTGGGTTGGCTGCTCATCGTTATCTGAATCACCCCAGCCTGCCTCTTCCATGAGCAGAGCCCATTGGTTGAGCTCACAGCCACTCACACTCTCCCTTCTGACTGCCGGCACTGCTAAACTCTACAGCATGTAATTAGGTGCTCCTGTGGTGCTTGGTACTGAAGTGTGGGAGCCGCCGCTTCTAGATCCCAATGCCAAAGAAAAATTCTCACCTTACAAATGTGGGTCATGCTTGCTGCTTGCACTGCTCATGTCACAGTTCTATACCCCAGAGCCCAAGCATGCACCCTGCCTCTTCACAGACACTGCCCCAACAAAGAACAAAATGGCAGGCTTTCCCCATGGCCACTGTCTTTAGGTCACATGGTGCCAGTCAGCCGAGGAGGGTGGGAAACCTCCCTTTATCCGATCTCTATACCTTTGACTTTTTGTACCAGCTTTTCTCTAGCTCTCTCCTATGACATTGTCATATTCCTTTCCCACTTGCGACAAGACAACACCAAGACCGCTTTCCTTTAAGTGACCCAGAACCTCACCCTCCATCTTGTACTGCAACTCTCTTTTAATGTGAAAGTGCATGGCTTTGTACATCTCTCGGTTGAACCTAAGTCACTCACGTGCATGCCGTCCATATCTGCACTGAACCAAGTCGTCATCTCCTGGGCGATTCTGACAGATTTTCCATTTCATGCCTCGCACATAATATTTCATGGTGGAAAGCAGCTTTCAGAAAGAAGCCTCCATTCATCTGCACTGAGGCATGCTTTGCATTAGATCCCAAATATAGATTGTGTTCACAGTCCAACAAAACAGTGTTAATCATTTTCAGATATGCTCCGGAATTAATTGGTCCTACTATGCCACTGTGGGCCGTATGTTTATATCATTTTCAGTTCATCTACTACTCACAATTGCATCTTGCCTTTAGTTGGACAGCCTAAGTGCCGAAATCTCAGTGCACTATAGTTATTGCGTTTATTTATATGGAAGTTTACTCCTTCGCACCTTGCTTTATGCAACAATTTACCGTCATTCTAATTATGGAAGAATAATACATTTCCTCACTTTTATCTTCAGAGAAACTCCTGGTAAAGACATTTCTCTGTTTGAAGATCGTCACAAGAAGGTTTCAGTGCTGGTTTGTAAGCTGCTAATTTGTCATAGCATAGTGCATCAGTCCCTGTTCAGTCACAGCTGTGACACAACCAGCACATGGGATGGAACAATTTAAATCCAAATTACAGTGTGGGCACTTCAACACGCCAGCATAAACACATTTCAGGAGTGTTTCTTGGCTTTCGTGGCTATCCGGCAATGCGGTGGGAGTACAGATAAACAGCAAGGGAGGAAAGCCAAGCAACACACCTGGAAGCTTTTAATGTTGGTTTGCCGGAGTGCACCTACAGCAGGTCTTATACTCTTTGCATCAAGTTCCAGCCTTCTACGTCCATCACAGCATAACCTCTGGGCGACTCATCTTCTGTGGGAAAAGCCTCATCACCTACCTTGTCCTGCAGCATTTGATTCAAGAGACATAAGCCCATGCCTTTTAACAGGTCTGTGTTGAACCTAACTTCCCGCCTCCTGGACCTCTGTTCCTGAATTCTTAGTTCATGCCTCACATATTCTACTTCATTTTGGAAGTATATGAATTATCTATGAAAAGGCCATTTTCAAGTTAATAATTATTAGTTTCCATAAAACTTAAAACACATTGTACATCTGGATCATATATAAAGTTTATTTAAACTAAACGTTTTGGACGTTCGTATTGTACTAAAATACTGCCCACATTTGTAAGAATGTCATTCATAAAAATGTTGCTTTACAAAATGTGTACGTTATTTCCAATTAGCCATCTCCAGCCCATGCCAGGCTGTTTTCTCCCACTGAATGCTAGTATACTCTATTTTCTTTCTTCAGTAAGTTCTTTACAACTTCAAAAATGTGTTTTGATATTTCAAATTGCTCATTGCAAGGTCTGCACAATGTTTGTTCTAGAGAAACATATCGGGAAGAGTTGAACAATTACATAGTTGGCAAATCATTCAAGCAAAACGTCGTGAATATTGGGCTGCGCGCAAAACCTACAGACAATATTCTATAAGGGAGCAATACCTTAGGGTACATGGTCGCCAACATTTAAAAATGCGATTGTTTTTACTATATAATTAATTCTGACCATCGTTACATGACCATTGCCAGATTGGCTTTTTAAAAATAACCAAATTAGCTGTTTAAGTAGTGTGGCAATCGATTAAAAATTTGCCCCTATGGCAGGCACTTGTAAATTTCCCATAAAAAGCACAGAAGTTCCACTCCTCTGTCATTTTAATCTCCACCAGAAAAGGAATAGTCGACTATATAAATCTAGCTTTGGAGAGCAAAGGGCTAATTGACGCTGATCGCCTTGTAGTGAAATTGTAATCTTTTTCCGGGCCGAAAAAAACAGCACCAAACGTTACTAAAAAGGGAATTACTTTGGCGTTAGGTCCAAAACATTAATTACCGCCCCCCTCCAACAAACCAGCATTGATCACTTGCAGGGTTGCTTGGTGGGTTTAATAACCCTGCGTCACTTCCTGGTCTTCTATTGCATTGAATATCTTCTAGATATATATCGCTCATCAGATATATCTCAATTACATCCTGCCCGTGGTTTCATCAACCTAATTCTCTCGTCTCAGTGCATCTTAGTTGTTGTAGTTACGTGTGCGGACTTAGTTTGTGACAATTTTCTGCGATGTACTGCTGCTGCTAGTTTAATTTTTGACGAGGTGATGCAAGTGCTCAGTTGTAGCTTCGAAGCATCTCCGGGTGAATATCTTGCTTGAGCTCATCAGAGGATGCTGCAGTGGTGTTTGTAAGCAGTTATATTTTCACTGCACAGTGCCTCATCGCCCGCTCAGCCCAGCTTTTACTGAATAGAAACCTCTCATACACTGCCATGCCCCCAGCCCACTGGATGCTACAACTAGTCTTCACAGCACATATTGTGGATGCACACATTGTGGATGCGCCAACATTAATGCTGTTCCGGAGTGAGTCTTGTGTTTCATGGTACATGCTTTAGGCAAGGGGAAAACAGAAAAAGAGAAATGGCTAGAAATGGCCAGAGAAAACACCAGAAAGTCATCAATGCTGATCTGCTGGAATGCACTTCAAGTATGACTTTTATAGTTTGCATAATCTTGGTGGCTTCTCTTCTACAGTCAAATGGTTTAACCTGGAGAAGTGCATTGTGTGTCCTCTGCAGGCTCAACAAAAAGATGTTTTAAAGCAGCAGGAAAAGTCCACAATTGTCCTCTACTTTCAAACTTTACTCACTGGACTTAAGCAAAACTGTTCTCCTCTCAAGATCCTAGAGAGTACTGCATCAGTAATTTGGAAGTACCAGCAACGTGTGGCGGCTGCTTCGGTCGCTGAGAACTGAGGACAAAAGGGTGCTGCTCAGTTTCTCTCCTCTGTAAATTATCCGACTGCCTCCCATTGGTGATTGTAGTGTTTGTGCATCATCTCTTATTTATGTCACACAGATTTTGACGCACCAGGTATCACAATGGGGGATTGCTCTCGCCCGTCTGCACAATAGGCATCAGGACATGCTATCATTTCCAGAATGCTTCCTGCTGTGTGTAGATCCATGCTGGGAAGCACCTTTCTTCTGGAAAGCCACCCAGAATCCGATGTAGTGGGTCAGGACATGATGCATGCGCCTCCGCAAAACTCCAGGAAATGGATCTGTTCATAGGTATTGAATGTCTTTACTATCATAAGAAGTCATCACGCAATGAGAGACAATGGCTTGGCAGAGAACCCTCTCTTACCATAAGCAATATCATACTTAAAAAAAGAAAACAGTTCATCTATTTTGATTTATTTCAAGCACTAATGTAAACAACCTCATAGCCAATGCCCATTAGCCCATCACCTGCCAACTTTTCATGTGTTAACATTAAAGTTCAAACTTCAACAAGCCACACCTGTTCCCTAATTCTCTCTTTCTTCTCAGCCTGGTGACCTGGCCATCTTTATTGATTTCTATTTATTATGGGCCTCTCTGATGGAAAACATGGCACCTTATGATGCCTAACTGCATCACTGCATGCTCTCTTTCATCCCAGGCGCCCCTTGCTTCCGTGCCTGGTTAAGAGGGCTCATACTCCAAGTGCAACTTAACGCCCACTGTGGGTGGTGGCCTGCACCTGATGCATTCCATTACAGACACACTCAGGTCTAGAATTCCATGCGGGCATGTGGGGATTTATTGCTGCTCTACCTGCCCCCTGGCAGGGCCTCCATGACAGCACATTCAACATCAATCCGCCAGGAAAGTGCTCCGTGCTCCCTCGATTACTTGACACTCAGCCTAACCCATTTGTTTTTCTCGAAGGGTATTTCTAACGTCGTCCTGCCACTTGAAAATAACAGCTGCTCGTGTTATGCACCAGTTTCTTCCTGACTTTTTTTTTTGTTGTTGCAGATTTATATAGCGCGAACTCGACCCGAAGGTATTGGAGCGCTTTACATGAGCACCGGTTACGTTACACATTCAGGCACAAGTGATTTGCCCAGAATCACAGGATGTTGACGCGACCCCGAGGCTCGAACCTTGGATTCCAGCACCAAAGTCGGCAATCTAGCCGAGGGACCACATCCTCTCCCCTGACTGTGCCCCTGGTGTGGGTGCTCCGCAGACCATCTTTGTCATCAAAGACTCAAACTGCTGGCTGCTTCTGAATGTTGAACTGTTGCTTAGTTATTCAGACCTCGGGCACCACCTTGCTCTCTGGCTCTTGCAGTGTTGTTTTGAAATTTGCATTATTTTGTTTTGTCTTCATTTTATCTCTGTTCCTTTTCGGGATCAATGACGGATTCTCTAACACGAGGGTGTCTCGGGGTCGCTGTTTTTCTATAAAATGATTATAGTCTTAACTCAAGACACATATTTATTTCCATTTTTTGTGAGATTACTCGATTTTAGGTTATTTTCTGACAAGCTGAAGGGGATTTCCAGCTTTAACAGTTTTTTTCTGAAATGTTAAGCACAGAAACATAATTTCTTTTGGACTGTACCGTATCTTGACCTTTTATTTACATTCTCCTTCTCCATTGTAAAGCTGGCAAAAGGCATAGCCCTGTTTTCCTGATTTCCATCACTACATATCCACGTTCGCTTTCCCCCCAGCCGTATCACAGCATCACCACCATATGACCTGCCCCAAATTAAGGTCCAATTGAGGAAACACTATCCAGTGAAATGCATATGGTTGTGAGTATTTGCTGTCTATGCATAGTTTAAAAAAACTGGGCCGGTTTCAGATATGACTAGTACCTAAAATATGTCCCATTTTTTAATGCTCGTTTGTCCATGCATGGCCAAAAAATAACTTTCGTGATTTAGGATGACCCTGCACAGGAAATTCTGGAGCAGGAATGGGAAAGAGGAAATCTGTGGTGCTGCAGCAGCTGCTCTTCCTAGGCGAAACTTGAAAAATAAATGATAATAAACAATTTTATTATAATTGTATTCTTAGTCCTGCAGGCTGCAAGCCGAGCTCACTGAGCGTCAGAGTCAGTCTTTAGGGCGGGGCAGGGCCATCCATTCTGACGACTCTCCAAACTGCACACCCGGTCCTCTTCACTGTCGTGTCACAAACTTGCCCACTATAAACAGTTGCCCCAGTCTTGTGAGAGTCAGTGGCTGGAGTGTGAGCTGCACCCTTCTGTCCATGGTGGGAATCAGAGCCAGGATGTTTGATAACAGCATTTCAGGGGAGCGAGTACATCATCTCACAGCCCGTGCATCTCACAAGGTTCGTAATTGCCTAGTGTGCACACCGAGCAATTTCAACAAAAACATGAGGTCCTGGAAGTAGAGTGGCGAGGATCGTGTTTAATGCACCAATTTCTACCTGATCGCGTTAACTTGGGAGGTTTGCAGTGCACATTCATTCACCCAATATATGGCGTATTGTGCATGGGCCACCAGAATATATCATTCCAGATCTGGCACCATGGATCCTTCCTATTTATATGGACCCATCCATCTGTCCCAGCCCACATGTGCCGTATTACCCACCAAACTAATCTGAGGAGCAGGGCGCTCAACCTCGCAAAAAAGTGTTTACCATGAGGAGGGGGAATGCTAACAAAAAGGTCAAGCAATTTTGGGAGAATTCACATTTATATTAACACAAGGCTGCCTGCCAGCGACAGTGGGAGAGTGATCCAGATCCATGAAGCTAGAGTGTCCATAATTATCTCGCACCATCTGCTCCCAATCTCTATCACTAGTTGTCCCAGATACCATCCCGATCCCTCCGGCCAGACAAGCAGGAAGCCCATCACAAATCCATGGGTCCCCCTGGCTGGGGAAACGTCCGATTTTGCCCAACTGATTCATAGCCTGAACAGCATCAAAAGCGGACAACATCCTGTATGATGGCGTGTAAGGTAACACTGGGGTCTTCGACGAACAACAGAACGTCGTCCACATACACAGAAGCCATAGGTGGCTGAGTCAGGTAGTACCAGCTCCAGCATTAGAAGGTTCAATTTATTGGCCAGAACCCTACCCAAAATCTTATTGCCCCCATTCAGCAGGGATCGAAATTATATGACCCCATTTCCTTCGGGTCCTTGCCGGGCTTTAGAATAACAGGTGAGACCTAGACTAACTCCCTTCTGGGCTTCTGGGCAGTTTCTACTGTTCTGAGGGCAGGAGAGGGGCTGTGTGTCAATCAACCAATCAGGGTTGGTAAAGTGCAACTACTCACCCATGAGGGTCTCAAGGCACTGGGGGGGGGGGGGGTGGTGGCTCTGTTGAGTGCTGGGATCCTCCGAAGAGCCAGATCTTGTGGTCCTTCCTGAACTGGGGCAATGTGGGAGATTGCCGGGAGTGGACGGGGAGGGTTTTTCAGGCTATGGCTGCGACGTGGGAGAAGGACTTTCCTCCCGTTCTGGTCTTTTTGATAAGTGGGACGGTGGCCAGAGAAAGCTGAACTGACCAGAGGGGTCTTTTGGGTGCGTGAAAGGAGAGGTGGCTGTTAAGGTATGCTAGTCCGGTGTTGTGAAGGGCCTTGTATGCATCGGTGAGAATTTTGAAGGTTATTCTTCTTTCGACTGGAAGCCAGTGGAGATCACAGAGGTGTTGGGTGATGTTACTGCGATGAGGGATGTCGAGGATCAGTCTGGCTGCGGCATTCTAGACAGTCTGGAGTTTGCAAACGAGTTTCTTGTTGATTCCAGTGTAGAGAGCATTGCCGTAGTCCAGTCGTGCATGACAGTTTTTCTGGATTTGGTTGGGATCCATCTGAAAGTCTTTCAAAGCATGCAGAAGGTGTTGAAGCAGGTCGAGAATACGGCGTTGATTTGGCGGTTCATTATGAGCGATGAGTCTAGTATGATGCAGAGGTTTCGTGAGTGGCCCGTCGGGGTGGGAGGATCTCCGAGGGGGGAGTCGTCCCATGCGGAGATGGTGGAGCCAAGGATGAGAACTTCTGTCTTTTCTGAGTTGAGTTTCAGGCAGCTGTTCTTCATCCAGGTGGTGACGGCTTTCATCCCTTCTTGTAAGATGTGTTTGATGATGTTGGGTTCGTTGGTGAGGGAGAGGATCAGCTGGGTGTCGTCAGCGTAAGAGACGATGTTGAGCCTGTGGTTCCTGATGATGGTTGCGAGGGGGTCATGTAGACATTGAAGAGGGTGGGGCTGAGGGAGGAGTCCTTTACAGTTGGTCTCTGTTGGTTCCGAGAGGTAGGGAGGGAGTCTGACCCGCTGAGTTCTGCTTGTGAGAAAGGAGCGTATCCATTTGAGGACCTTGCTGTGGATGCCGGTCTTGTGGAGTCTGGTGGCTAGGGTGCGGTGGGAGACAGTGTTGAATGCAGCAGAGAGGTCCAGGAGGATGAGGGATGCCATTTCGCCCTGGTCGAGGAGGGAGCGGATGTCGTCGGTGGCGGCTAGTATGGTGGTCTCTGTGCTTTGGTTGCTTCGGAATCCGTATTGGGAGATGTCCAGGACGTTGTTAGCTTCAATGAAGTTTGCTAGCTGGGTGTTGATGGCCTTTGATGACCTTGGCTGCGTATGGAGGCAGGGATATGGACCTGAAGTTCTTGAGGTCATTCGGACCCATGGAGGGTTTCTTCAGGAGGAGGTTGACTTCGGCGTGTTTCCAGTTGTCGGGGAAGGTGGCGGTCTTGAAGGAGCAGTTGATCGTCCGACGTAGTTCGGGTGCCATGGCAGAGGTGGCTCTGTGGAAGATGTGGTGTGGGCAGGGGTCTGAGGGTGCTCCGGAGTGGATGCTTTTCATGGTCTTCAAGGTGTTTTCTGTCGTGAGCGGGGTCCATTTGAGCAGGGTCTGTTGGGTGGCGTTGCATGATGGGGGAGTGGTGAGGTGGTCTTGGTTGTCGTAGATCATCTTAATCTTATGGTGGAAGAAGGTGATGAGTCTGTTACAGAAGTCTTGGGAGGGTGGGACGTCTGTTGTTTCGCTGCATGGTTTGGCGAATACCTTGATGATGGAAAAGAATTCTTTGGTGTTGTGTGCGTTGGTGAGGGTTCTGTATTTGAGGGATTTCTTCCTTGTGGATTTGATGAGTTGGTGGTGTGCGGTGGTGGCTGCTTTGTAGGCAGCACGTGTTTCCGGGGTTTTGTTCTTTCATATCTTTTCGAGTCGTCTGCAGGAGCGTCTGGATTCTTGGAGTTCAGGGGTGAACCAGCTTGCTTTCTTGATGGGTCTTCTGGTGGCTTTCTTGAGGGGGGCGAGTGTGTTCGTGCAGTTCGTGATGCAGTGGTGGAGGTTGCGTGCTGTGGTGTTTGCATTTGACGTAGTCGGTGGTGGGGTGCTGACGAGGGCGGAGGTGAGCTGGTCTTCGGTGACTTTGTTCCACTTCTGTGAGGGAGTCGGTGGACATGCTTGTGTCCGGTGGTTTTTTTGAAGGAGAAATGGATGCAGTGGTGATCTGTCCAGAGGAGTTCCGTGGTGTGGCAGTAGGAGACGCTATTTCCTCCGGTGAAGAAGGGGGTGAGTGTGTGTCCCACTGTGTGGGTGGGGTGGTGACTAGTTGTTTCAGTCCTATGTTGGCATGGTTCTCTAGGAGGGAGGCGGTGTTGCCTACATTAAATGTAAAGTTTATCTTTACATTTAATGTAGATGTGCCCCCATTATTCGGAATCCTTTACTTCACTTTCACAAATTAGACATAAAATGACCTCGACCGCTACACTTTAACTAATAAGTTAATGATGGAGGTCAAGTGGTGGCGCCAAAGTAACGGGGCAGGGCCAGTCACATGTACCTGAAGCAGGGACACAGGACTGCTGCAGAGACAGTCGCATCAAGAGGCAGTTGACATGGCCCCAGTCCTGCCAGCCTTTGAGAAACAGCAGCCCTAGGCCAACTAAATAGGGCCTCTGATTAATATTCATATATGATTGTGGCACGGGGTGCCAGGATTAGGGTTTGGGAATAAGGGGATATGTGATCCTTCCACTGAGCAGCACTCCTTAAAGCACTGACGTCATGTGTGATACTGGACGCACAAAGGAGGGCTGCTTAGGGCCTGCATAGAAAGAAGGGCCCTGATAGGATCTGTGCATTGAATTCAGTTTCAGGCCTCTACCAGCACGTGTATATTCCAGCAGGGGCTGAGCTCTGCAGACTGCACTCAACTCTAGATGGGAGAAAGTGTCATCATCAGCTGCTCACCTTTGCACACATTTGCGCAGAAAGAAAGATTTTTTTTTGTAGAGCAATAGTGCTATGTAGTTACATAGTGCACAGCTCAAATGAATAGCTTCTTGGCTTTTTTAATGAACGTCCAGGGTGGCTATTGCACAATTAAACAGTAATCTTTAGTTTTTATTCTGTCTGCCTTGTTTTAGCTGTCGTTGTGTACTTTTAAATACCTCATACCAAAATGAAGTGGCAGTGGACACATGCTTGTAACTAAATTAAGTATTAACATTAACATTCCTGCAAGACCTGGGAGAGAAAGTCTTTTCTATTCTATCAGCTTGGGAGTAGGAAATATTGCAGTGGTATTTATAGCAAACGCTGCTGCTTTAGCCAGCCTGGATAGGCATGTTATTGCGGTCGGCACACACTTTAAATGGGCTGAAGTTGTTGGACTGTACAATTTGCCCATTACAGTAAATGTTCAACATATTGATGCAATAAGATATGGAGCAATTTTTAATGTGTTTAATATTTCAAGACTATACGTTCCCACTGCGTTATAAACCTTGCTTTCTCACTAAATTAATTTCCTTTAAAATGCACCATTTGCCAATACTTTTCCATTTTTTTCTTGTGGGGGGGGGGGGAGGACCCACCTTGGACCTCACATTTGTCCATTAAGCTTGCACGCTCACTACATAAAAGTCATCCCCAACTTTTACGCCTCATGACTTTCAAAGCTCACCAGCCGACACTGAGCAGAAGACTAGTATTAAGTTGCGTGTTGAGCTGCTCAGCCATGGCAGTGCTGGGGCTAGTGTGGTTTGGAGGACAGAAACCCTTGGGAAGGTGGCCAGGGATCATGGTTGGATGAGGTTGCAGGTGAATCGGTCGGGTGTGGCAGGGCCCGAGTGGCCTGACTGGGATTCTTCTTGTATAAAATGTGTGCGTGGGACCCCACTCCTTCTGGGGATTCCGGGGATTTCAACAGAGGAGGGGATGGATGGCTGCCAAGTAGCACCTGTCTCTCTTTGCCTTGAGCTGACTCCAATTCTTTTTTAACTGCTGGAGCTACAATCTTTGTAAATCTTCCAAAGTTTTAAAAAGAATTACAAGAAATTGCAAGCTGTGAGCTATACAACTACACACACCTATTCTTTATGCAGAGTTGCTGTTGTTTACAGAAATATATCAAACTAGCCTCTGTAAAGCCTTCATTGTCAGCAGGGAATATGAAAAAAAAACACTGACTTGTCTACAGAAACATCGCACAAGTTTAAACGTCTGAAAAATTCTACAAAGTTACATAAAAAATGATCTGCAGATATTGATCACAAAAGGAGCTCTGAGTTGTATAAGTTACCAGAGGCGGAGTAGAATCATACTCATTAGAAGAAGGAAGGTCGGACCACAAGAAACTGGGAGTGGAACATCTTCCTCCCTCAATATCCTTAAAGCTCCTATCCCGTTTAATGCTTCATCTACAATGAGAAATAGTCCGAAATGTGCACTTAGTTCTGTTGCTTTAGAACCATAATGCTTTTAACCTTGATCTTTTGATCATATGAGTGATGAATATTTCTCCTATGAGCCTATACATTTTTTGCTTGGTGGTGTGGTCTCTCTGGGGATGGTCTTCAGTGTGTTAGCATAAACAAAAACATATAGACCAAGGGTATCTTGTGTTGCCTTAAGTGCTGGTATTCAAAGTCTTTGTACAGTTTGTAAATCAAGCAAGTGACATTGGTAACTGTTTGGTTTTACCCCTCCTGCTGCTCTGGGGCAGATGTCACTCTTCTTTTGTAATACCAGGCATTAATATGGCTTAACACCTGGTGCACAGAGTCCTGAATAATTTTCGCCTGGTAGTCTGTAGGCGTGTAAGCTGAGATTCACTTCTCCACTGAAGCATCCTACTTTTAAAATCTGGTTACTTGCCACATGAGTTGGAGATATTTTACTCCAACTTATTTCTCCAGAAATTAGTCAACAAATATCGCCTCTGGGCAACCCGATTGTCCCAATCATTTTCCTTTTTGTTGTTGCAAAAGGTCTACATCCCTTCTAATAGGAGTAGTTCTATGATAGACGCCATTTTATATTAATGAGGATTGCCAGTCGTTCTCAAAGTAGTGTGCCCTGCAGCTGACCCTCTTCTTCAGATGTCTCTGGCGCGATCAATCTACTTAATTTAGGCTTTAAATGCTTAGAGTGAAACACAGTTACAAGCAGCCTATTCTGTTCCTTATTGACGCCTTGTATCAAACGCCAAGTCGCAAGATACAATTCTGCAATATTTATACGTGTCCTTGTAACCCACTGGAGACAGATTAAAAAGAAAAACTGGAAATTCAACAACTGTTGTACTTCAAAAAACGATAACACAATTGGAAGAAACAAGAGGTGCCTAGGTGCCAACTCATGTCCAGAAAACAAGGCGGCCAATGCTTAAAAAGACACATTAGATTGTATTTCTTGAAAAGATGAACACTTGGCGAATTCCACGAAGCCATAAACGGTACTAGACAGATAAGTGACAAGCCAGACATTGTTACACTTAGCGTGAGCACAGTGTTTCTGCTACCCAGAGCTCAAGGATGGAGAAAGAAAATCCTTTTTATCGGTGCTCATTCTGCTTAATAGCATGTTTGTAAAGAACGGAACAGGATGTATTATGTTTCCAAGTGCCCAGAGATGACGCAAGCTAGAGGATAATAATATGTTCTTACAAATGGACACTCAGAAAGCGAGAAAAGATAAACGTGATCTTAGTTCCAGAGGCAAGCGTGTTGTACTCCAACGAGTCTCTGTACATGGGCAAAAAGTAATGTAGCAGGCACAGAGAGATGTCCACAGAAAATGCCCACATAAACCACTGGAAGGGTCAGGAAGATGGCAAACGTTTGACTTTAGTGCATGCATGAGTGTACCCTGCATCAGAGGAGATACAATGTAAAAAGGTGGGGCAGGAAAGGCGAATAACCCAGTCTTAAATCTGCACAATTGAGCTGAGCCTTCCCATTCTAATTGAATGCAGTAATCTGAAACCTGGCTAAGAGATCAGTGGAAGAGTTGGGCAAGAGTTTATCGATAAACAATATTGGAAAGTGAGTGTGTGACCCAAAGGGACTTATTAAAGTCCAACTGGGACTTATAAAAACTGGAAACCCACGCTAGTGAGCACGCAACCCCACAGAAGTGAATCAGACTCTTTAGGAAGTCCCTCTTTGCACCTCGGAAACACACTGTGATGCCGCATAATGGCAGAATGTGTGCTGTGTATGTGCTACTTAGCAATAGTAATAGCATCCATAAGTGTATTGTAAAGTTGTATTGCACAGATTGCTGTTTTAATGTTTCAAGGCACTTTGTTGGATACCAAACACCAGCAGGTGTTTAACGCAAGTCTTGACCTTTTTCCAGTGCTGGACTAGGCTAGTTTACAATTATGATATTGGCACACTGAAACAATGTTAACTGTGGATGGGAGAATAATTCCTGGTAACTTGGAGAAGGTAATCATCTGCAGTTGGCAGAGCTCGAATGGAATGAAAATTCATCAATGTTGTGATAGGTGTTCCATTACTTGTGCAAAGGTCAGCTAGAAAGACTCACCTGTACAGATTGCATCTGCACCAAGTGCCTTCCAAGTGTTTACATCTGATTTACAACTTAGTTAAAAATGAGGAATAACAAGTACAAACTATATCTGCGCACATTTTGTCGGTTTTAAGGCAGTATAGACTAGTTTTGCTCTCCTGCTTGAAACTGGTGGCATTTTGTGTTGTATAAAAGCTGAAGCAACTATTTGTGCCTTTTTTGCTTTAACAAGGTTAATATAATAAATAGAGAAGCGTTTATAGTTTTCATTTGGCTCACTAGAAATCAACTTGATAACAATTCATGCAAGGGTATTTTTTTTCTACAAATGGTAACAACTACGGTTTTGCATGTGCAAAATTGACATTACCAAAGCTTTTCCATACAGCTACCCTCCTTTGTATGATATTTTAACAAGTGGTCGATCACTTGAACCCTGAGCATATAAATATGTCCACATCACGTTAAGTAAAGGATGGGAAATTATATATAATAGTCGAGAAGACTGTAGACCTCAAAAAGGTAAATAGATTTCAAAAGACATAAATGGGACATTTATTTTCCGAATAAGTCATTAAACACACTTTGAAACAGTTTGTATAACATTCACACAACTGATATCAAATAAAAGTTACATGGCTGCACATTACTGCATTTATTATTGCAAAAATCATGCTCTCTATTTATGTGAGTTTGAGCTAGGTAAAAGCCACAATTGTATTAGTGGCAACCACAAATCGTAAACCCCGGAATGCTGCACCGAAGTACCCAGAGAAAAAAAAACCCTTACATTTCTGCAGATCCCCTGCTATAAAGAATTCAAGAAGGGATCACTTGTATTTGTTGTGCACATTTCTTGTATCGATAAAACCCCAGGACCCTTCTGATACGCACATAAAGCTCCGCTTGAAATACATTTCAGTAGATTAAAAGCCCTACAATATAAAACGAAGGGCCGATAACTTTTGACAGGCACGTTTTCACTACCACAAAGCACAAGAAGCTGCTGCATGCTGCAAAACTCTATTGTTTCCAAAAGTAAGCTGTAAATGTCAATCCATCCCATACTTTCTCACCTCACAGAAGCACAATATCGTTCCTAGAGCAGCTTCTGATAGGGGTAGGCTGTAACTGAAGCCTTGGTAAAATGTGATGTTTCCTGGAATGAAAATCCCTGCAGCCACAGAAAGCTGCCCACACCAGACGATCTTGAAATGCAAGATTTGTTTCTGTGCATTTCTTCCAGCTTCTTACCAGGGGAACAGCAGCTTATTTCTCAGAAAAGCACATGTTCTCCTCAGGGTAACCTGAAATACTGCTGGCACTGATTGCCCATTTGTGTAATGTTTCACAGGAAAATAACTAAATGCGTTGCACTTAAAATTAAAATCCAGACGGAAAAGCATTACTAACATTGCACCCATGGCAACCATACCTCAGACACTGACACGTGTATGATTGTGCCTGCTTGCATAAGGCAAAACAACTTAAAGCATCATGGATAAAAAATACTCTCAGAAAAACTCACTCTGCCTTTAAAAGAGGGGCCAGAGAACTTCCACAAGGGGTGGCAGTTCCTTAATTCACTTTCAAATTGTCAGTTTTGGTTAAGAAAGCACACAACACATGACTTAAGCAGCAGCGGTTTCTCTATTATGGTAGAAGAGCCTCACCTCCCCCTTCGCTGTGAGTGCAACAAACGTGAAAAAATAAAATGGCAATAGGATGAATTTATTACCATTTTATTTTTCACTGCTTCCAGCCTGAGCCGAGTTGGAGGGAAGGGCGTGGTGGCCTGATTGGCAGCAGGCAAGGAGTGGTGCCCACTCCAGTTCAAAGTGCGCATTTCACTTTGGCTGGCTGTCTTGCGTTGGCCAGCCTGTTGTTCACTTTAAACTTCGCCAACATGAGCTGTCTTAGACAGCTGGGTGGAGAGCAGCCACAGACCACCAGTGCCTAAAGGATGGTCAAGCCAACCCCCTCCAACTAATCCTGACACTTCTCTCATGCTGTCTAACATAATAAGCAGTATGAGAGCAGCATCTGGATTGGTAGAGGGGAGCTGGCACTGGGACTTGGGCTCAGACTGGAGAATAGAAGAACACAGAGGATGTGTGGGTAAGCAGTAAACATTTTTTCCCCTTTATGCCCCATTTTTGACCCAATGGCATTATGAGAAACTTCCATTGCCTTCAGCCTCAACTCCAAAGGTCTCTATTATGGACACTTATAAACAAAACACTGTTAATGAGCCATGATTGAGATCTTTGGCATTCACCCTAAAGGCATTGTTGGTTTCTCACAGTACCAGTCACTGGGCTAAAATATTCACTTTGCTTGGCCCTCCACTTTAAAATGTCACCGCCCACTACTAGACATAAGTCCTGGTAGACTGGCATGAATAAAAGACCTTTCTATAGAGAAACAAGGCAGAAAACCAGACCATGAGTTGTGTTGTGTATACTCTTAAACATAACTGGTGAATTTCGGTGTTTTTATGCATTTTAGCCTCAAACATAACTCAGTTGTTAGCTATTGTTTTTTTGTGAATTTTATTGCTTGTTTTATGATTTACTTACTGTGCACAGCCTTTAATCATTCACATCGGCCTACGGCCAGGCCCTGCTCCCGGTTAACATGACTGCCCAACCCACCCTGCACATGGCCTTTGGCGTTACAGTGAGACATGTCCTATGAGCAGCTCTCCATGGTCGGCCAACCCTCACTGTGCACGATCTGATATGTACCCATTCTATGTTGTGTGGATTCTTCAGCCAGACCCTATGCCCAACCACCTTTGACAATATGTACCTGAGGTTGGTTGCAGCACATGTTTGGTTGTGCACTGGGCTGAATTTGCTACCTGGCAAATTTTGTGAAGATGAATTGAAGAGCGCCAAAGTTATTAGTAAATAAAACTTTAATTGCCCTGTCATTTATCTTTGTATCCCACAATGGATCTGTTCAAAACTTGACATAACAAACAGTAGGGACACTAGGGTGACCCCTGTAAACTCCCTCCATGAAACTGGGACAGACCCTTCCCCCAGCACTATACTAGCCACTCCTGGAATCTTTCCTCCAGTGGTAGGTGGTGCTCATCTTGGACACGTGGGATCCCCTTTGTAGTGTCCATAGTCGTAGCACTCATAGCACTTGATGGGCTTGGCAGCTGACCTTTGTCAGAGTAAGTTTTCTTCTGGTGGCCAGATTGAGGTAGTGAACCGGTCCCCTTCCACTGTGAATTATTTTTTTAGGGGCCTTTGGAGAACTCAGTCTTTTTATCTGCCCACTCTTTTTTCTGGTGTGAACCCTGACCACCCTTTTGGATACATTTTTAGACACTTTGGTGCTGACCGAGAGGTACCCCTCCTCAGTAAGCCTCCTGGTGTCAGTAAGCTTGCTATCAATCAAGTGCTGGCACAGCTCTGGAAAACAAGTATCAAGAAAGTGCTCCTTCAAAAACAAGTTGTACAACCCTTCATACTCATTAATTTTGCTGCCCCTCACCCAGCCCTTCAGTGCCCTTCCAGCATAGTCCAAGAAATCCACCCAGTTTTGTGTAGAGAGTTTGTGACTAGCCTGAAACATTGTCTGTACTTCTCAGGTGTCAACCCACACTTACTGATTAAAATGGTCTTCATGGCAGTGTAGGTGAGCTGGTCCCCCACCTCTAGTGCAAGGAGTGTGTCCCACCCCAACGTGGGCATGTACCACCAAAGACCATCCTCCCCTCTCCCCCCCGGGCTCCTCTGGGGCCCTGTGCACTTTAAATCCACTTACTTTGGCAGGCAATTTGATATTGCGTGGATTACAGAAACATGGGCCGATCAAGTCTCAGGGTCTGACCTTGTTGCTGCAACCCCGACTAACTTTGTTCTTCACAGACTAGATAGGCCACTAAAGCGTAGCGGGGGTCTTGCTATGGTGCTTAGAGACAATTTCTCTGGTGTCATTGAGCAAGCCTCCTCTTCTGAATGTGAGGCATTTAACTTAAACATACAACTTAACAACTCACAATCTTTATGGGGCACTTTTATCTATCACCCTACTGAAACTATTGGAACCCTCTTAGAGGATGGGCTGTCGGAAAGGGGTTATCACCATTTGAAGAGATTTTAACTTCCATTTAGAGGATACTGAAGACAAGGTTACAGTGGTCCTTACTGAAAGCCTAGAAGGCTTTGGTATACAGCAATTTGTTAAAGAGCCCACCCACTCAGCCCATCACGCACTAGATGCCCTATTTTCCAATAACCCTCATGTAGTCATGAAAGAGGCAATAACACTAGCTTGGACTGACCATAAGGCAATTATGTTTGAGATTATGCTAAAATCTAGTACCACCTATGAGAAATTCCAATCTCAAACTTTTCAAAAACAGGCCTGGAATAACCTACAAGTGGAGGTGTTCGACCAAACACTCATGGACACTATGCCTTTATTTGAGAGAAGTTTAGATGAGTCCTTCAAACAATATATAGCTTGGCTTAGTACAGCCATATCAATATCCGTACCTCTTAGAACCTGGAAATCACGGAGAGCCAAGCCCTCAGCCCCCTGGTTTTCTGAGGGCTTTCGTCTTCAGAAGCAAGAATGCAAGAGACAAGAGAGACTTTGGAGGAAAGATTATAACAAAAAAGAAAAAGAGAAATATAAAGCTAGCCTGAACACATACAAAGAACATGTGTTCAAGAAAAAAAATTAATGTTTTTACCGGAAAATAGAAGAGGCTAATTATTCTACTAAGGAGGTTTTCCAGGTAGTCTCCTCTTTGGTTGGACCCATGAGGAATAAACTATCTTTTAATACTCAGGCTTTTTGTGATACACTGGCCAGCTTTTTTCTGGATAAAGTGGTCCAGATTTACAATACGTTTGATCATAACTGGGACCAAATTGGGATCACCTCAGGACACATGTTCTCCAATGGTCATTAATCTAGCCACAGATACCATTGCAAAAGGGCTGGCCATGATTTTAATTTAATGATGGAACAAGGTTGCTTTCCTTCCTCTTGGAAATAAGCATCCATTCTTCCCCTTTTAAAAAAAGCTAACTTGGATCCTAAAATCTCAAATAACTATAGGCACATTTCACGCTTACTTCTGCCAGCAAAAATCATTGAAAAGATCATGAAGCAACAATTGGCTCAGTTTCTGCAGGATCATCAGGTATTAGACACAACCAAGTTTGGGTTTCGAAGTGGTCATATTACCGAAACTGCCGTGTTCAAAAAAATTGGAGAGATTAGATCCATAGTGGTTGGCGGTAGCAGTGCAGCACTGGTGCTCCTTGACTTGTCGGAAGCCTTTGACATGGTCGACTATAAGATTTTGGTTGACCGTCTCTCGGCTGTTAGGGTCAGGGGCCCAGCGCTAAAACTTTTAAGGTCTTTTCTATCTGGAAGGGGTTAAACAGTGGCCTTGTGCCCCTTTGTCTACGAACCGTTCTTCCTGCCTTGTGGAGTGCCGCAGGGATTTGCTCTGAGCCCCACCTTATTTAACGTGTATGTTAAACCACTGGCAGCCCTGATAAGATCATTTGGCTTGGATCTTACCTCCTATGCAGATGACACTCAAATCATTGTAGCTATGTCATCCCCCCATAATTCAGGGGATGGAAACTTCGACAATTGTATGAGAGCAACTGGAAAGTGGATGGACCAAATCTGTCTGCAATTTAACTCAGGGAAAACAGAGGTCATCTAGTTCAGGAACAACCCATCCCTGTGGTCCCCAACTTGGTGGCCTAAGGAAATGGGCTCGCTTCATTCTCCAGTAAAGAAAGCGAAAATCCTATGAGTGGTTATGGAAATCAAACTAACTTTTGGATTACATGTCAATGAGTTACATCCCCTGCTTTTTTAATTCTTAGGATGCTTGAAAAAGTTTTTCCGTTCATTCCTGTAAACTCTCAAAAAACTGTAATGTCATCCTTAGTGTTAGCCAAATTGGATTACTGCAATGCCCTTTTCCTGAATATGCAGCAGCTACATTTAAGTAGGCTTCAGGTAATACAGAATGCAGCAGCCAGAAATTTGACCAGTATTCCTAAACACCAGTCCATCTCGCAGGCTATCACCAGGGCCGGACTGGAAACTGAAACTGGCCCTGGCAAACTGCTCGGCCGGCCCCCGGTGGGGAGGAGGGGGGTGCAGCCGAGCTGTTTACTAGGGTCGGTTTCGGCCAATTTTGTTACAGGGGGCCGATATTGCCGGCCTCGGTAACAAAAACGGCCCCCCAGGGGCCCAAAACCAGCCCCCATCCTGGCGGCCCACCGGGGAAATGCCCGGTGCCCGTTCAGCCAGTCCAGCCCTGGCTTTCACTAAACTTCATTGGCTGCCAGTGAGGCAGCCTGTGAATGTTAAGTCCTTGTGCCTAGCCCACAGGCCCTCTATGGCACTGGTCTGGATTTTCTGCAGCATACCTTCAAATGGTATAGACCAAAGAGAAATATCGTGCCCAGAAACTTGAGGTCAACAGATTCAGACTTACAAACTGGGGGGGAGGGGGGATGGGAGTTATGTGACCTCAATGGCAAAAGAGTGGAATCTACTTTCTCCCCATATCAGAGCCATAAAAATCTACTGTTGTTCAGGAAGGCTTTAAAAACATGGCTTTTTGCCAAATAAGGAATCAACAGGTACTGTAGCGCTTCTCACCATGAGCTAGCTCCTTGACACCTACGGGTATTTGTCACACTTTATGAGCTTTTATAACATAACATAACTCTATATGCTGCCAACCATTTATTTATGTCATCCCCCACATTGTATCTGTGCACCATATCTTTTGGGATATGGAATCTGGACCTTGTGAAGACACCGCAGGTATACTACCACCCTTATTGTTGTTGCTGGCCCCCACTTGGAGGGCTCTGATATCCAGCTTTCTGAGGCTAAATTCATGGGCCATCTTTCTTTGCTCCATGGCCAGCCTCCTCTCCTCTAGAGCCTGTTGTTTCTCCATCTTGGCAAGCTCTAACTTTAGTTTTCTCTCCTCTCTCCTGTCCTCCAGCTCCTCTGGGGTCCGGCTCTTTGAAGATACACTGCTTCCTGCTCTAAAGTGGACTGCTAGTCCTGGGGAAAAAAGTGCTCCCCCCCTCTGTAGGCTGCATATTAAGACCCTCTGTTGGGACCTGCTCTGATCCTTCCTCAGACACAGACCCCTCCCCATCCACTTCTCCTTCTGGGTGGGCTGCTGCTCATGCTCTCAAGGCTATCTGTAGCTTTGCCTTCTTGGCATTTCCCTTGTGGAACACCCCTTTCTCCTCGCAGAACCCCTTGAGCTGTGCCACTGTTTATGCTTCCAGGTTGGCCAGTTCAAATTCCATCTTGCCAGGTAGGACCACAGACGTTGCAGTGAAAAATGGGACTTGGACAAAAGGATTTTCTGAAAAATCAAAAGATGTCAGATCAGGGCGAATTGAAAAAGTCTCAAAGTGGTCTCAGTATATAGTTGTAGTGAAGAATGAGTTACTATATGGTATTGCACAAACACAAGTCTTAACCTCACCGTTGATCACCAGTGTTAGAAATGGGATTCCTGGTTGGTTGCAGTATGCACCCAGGCCAGACAGGAACCATCACTCTAGTCAGGGTAAGCTAGATGCACGCTAAAAGATAACCTGTGCTTGCCCTCTGATAGCTTGCCACAGAGCAGTCAGGCTTATCTAAAAAGGCAATGTGTAAAGTATTTGTGCAACACACACACAGTAACACAATGAATACACCACA
Source organism: Calotriton arnoldi (assembly GCA_963921515.1). Lineage (NCBI taxonomy): Eukaryota > Metazoa > Chordata > Amphibia > Caudata > Salamandridae > Calotriton > Calotriton arnoldi. The sequence continues at coordinate 883,119 of CAWUFW010000485.1, read as the reverse complement.
AATAGAATCCACACAGGTTTAGAAAAAGGGAGATTTTCATCTGAGCAAAATAAGACCAAAACAATAAAAACGCAATCAGTAGAAGTTAAGATATGAATTTTTAAACTTAAATGCAAAAATAGTGCTTAGAAGTCACTAGCGCTTATAAGGTCACCTGAGGTCACAAAGAACCAGTGCAAATCCAAAGTTCAGGCAGACCGCAGTCGACGGCAGGCCGGCTACAGGACTCCGACAGGTCCCACTGAAGAATTACATTGGATGGAGCTTTTGTCGATGTTGAAAGTCTACTGCGTCATCTTTGAGCCACACAAAGGGGCCTTGCGTCGTTGCAAGCTCTGTTGAAGGGAATGAAATGCGTTGTCGTCAAGCCGTGCAGCCTGTGGAACCACTGTCATGCTGCAGCCTCTGCATTGGCGTTGAAAGACGATGCAGCAAAGTTTCTCACGCTGTTGATGCAATGCATTTGTTTTTTAGGAAAATAGCTGCAGAACCCACTTCTGAGGCCAGAGCTTGGCGGTGGCACCTCAGGCAAAGGTTGGACTCACAGAAGGCAGAGTCCAGCAGCACCAGCAGAATTGTAGGAAATCTTTTGTGTCCCTGAAACTACAGAAAACAGGAGGCAAGCCAGCAAGCGCTTGGAGATCACTTGGAGGGAAGGCAGAGTCCTTCCAGCAGAGTTAGGGAACAGTGGGCAGCAGGGCAACAAGCAGGAAAGCAGTCCTTTAAGAAAAGCAGGTCAACTGAGTCCTTTAAGCAGAACAACAGTCCATCTGAAAGAGGTTCAGTTCAATATGTTATGTTAATCGGTACTTATAAAGCGCACGGCTACTCCACAGATTTGTAGGGGTCAAAGAGCATTTATATCAAAAAGAGCCTTTGATGTAGTGGGTGAATTCAAAGGAACTCTCTGAAATGTACAAGCATCCCTTTCAACCTAGTCCTGTCTGCCAGGCCACCTGCGGGGGTTAACCACTCCTTTGTGTGTGGACAGGACACTACCTATTGAAGTGCAAGTGTCAGCCCCTCCCTTTCTTCCCTGCCCAGGAAGACCCATCAGAATGCAGATGAGTGCTCAGAATGCAGATGAGCCTCATCATCCTGTGTGTGTGGCTGTCTAGAGGGAATGCACAAAGTCTAGCTGTCACCTAGCCCAGACGTGTATTGGAGACAGGCTATCAGGTACCAAGAGCAGTACATGTCCACTTTCTAAAAGTGGCATTTCTAAAACAGTAATATTAAATCCAACTTCACCAGTAAACAGGATATATCATTACTGTTCCAAACATATGAAACATGAAAAAGCTACTCCTCTCTCATTGGGAATTACAGTTTAAATGTATATTAAGGATTTCCCAGTGCTGGCCTATAACAGCGGTAGGCCTCACAGTAGTGAAAAATGAAATAGTCTGTTTGTCACTACCAGGACATGCAAAACATAAAGGTACATGTCCTAGCTTTTACTTACATGGCACCCTGCCCTTAAGGTTGCTTAGGGCCTACCTTAGGGGTGACTTATATGTAATATCAGGGGAGTTTAAGGCTTGGCTAGAAGTTTTAAAAGCGAAGTCAAAGTGGCAGAAAACTGCACACACAGGCCCTGCAGTGGCAGACCTGAGACAGGTTTGAAAGGCTACTTCTGTGGGTGGTACAACCAGTGATGCAGCCCACTAGTAGCATTTGAAGTACATGCCCTGGGTATATGGTGTACCACTTTACAAGGGACCTAGCAGTACAACAAATAGGCCAATCAGGTATGCAGCAATGTCATCATGTTTAGGGGAGAAGCACATGCACTTTATCACTGGTTAGCAGTGGTAAAGTGCTTGGAGTCTTAAGGATAAAAAAAAAGAATCATCAAAAATGAGAGGCAAAAGGCAAAACATTGGGGAAAACACACCCTGAGAATGACAAGTCTAACAGTAAGCTGAACCTGAAAAACTTTGTGTGGATTCATCAATCAGTCACAAATTAATTAGCAGATAAACACTTCTTTCACACCCCTCCACATAAAATCACCTTTGATGGACCTGTATGATATACAGAAAACCATGAGTAGGGTAAGTGTCTGCCAAATGTTGTGCAGATTCATCAGACAGTATCAAAGTTATTAGTAGAACAAAAAATGGTTTGAGGCACCCCTCCTTCAACTCATCCCCAATAGAATCTGCTCAAAACCTCATATACCTACACTTGATGTAACTTGCTAACTGCTTGCCACATTTTATACAGATTCATCAAATATTAATATCTAAAGTTATAAGCAATTGAAAATGTTATTTCCCCCATTTATCTTAAACCCCCCCAACCCTCCCCCACCCCGGATGGATTGGCACACAACTTGACATACCAAACAAAAAAGAAGCCTTCCAAGCTTCTGCCAAATGACATGCAGATTAATCACACAGTGACCATGTTATTAGCAAATTAGTTGTTTTGCCCCCACTTTTTTTTTAACTCACACTGCATTGGGGGATACTAAAAGAAGGTTAAATATGCTAAATTCCTGTCAAATTTCACACAATGGATCTTTGTGAAATATACCTGCACTGGATGTCGCTTGATAACTACTTGCCACAGATTGATCAAGCAATGACAAAGTTATAAGCAAATAAAAAGTTTACTGATTCCTCCCTTTAAATATGCCCCTCTCTAAAGTTTAACAGAAAACTTGACATAACAATAGAAACCTAATCCTTCCTAACTTCTGCCAAATGTTGGCCAGATTAATCACACAGTGTGAAATGTTTTAGCATGTGAATGCTTTTTTGCCCCCTTTTTAACTGGACCCCTTTCCCAATAGGGATAGGCACAAAACCAAAAATATCAATAATAATCTGAATATACTAAGTGCCTGCCAAATTTCAAGCTTATGCATCAAACAATAACAAAGTCCAGGGATGGCCCTCATAGCAGCAACAAATGACATCCAAATGATCCTTGACAAAGGAGAAACCACAGCCCTAATCCTACTTGACCTCTCTGTATCTTTCAACGCAGTCTTCCATCCCATCATGATCAGGTGACTTCACATAGCTGGCACTCAAGGGCCCGCCCTCCAATCGATATGCTTCTTTCTTACCGGAAAAAACAAACAGTCAACATGCCAGCTTACTCCTTAGAAGGTCAGAAACTCATTTGCAGAGTCCGTAGGGTTCCTCATTCAGCCCAAACCTTTTCTATATCGATATGATGCTGCTGGCTGACGTCATCCGAGCGCACAAAACTGACTTACTCACCTGCACCAATGACACACAACTCATACTGTCACTCTAGGACAAAACACACAACACCAGGAACAAGTTCAACTCGTATACGACCGAAGTGGCCACCTGGATGAAGTCCAGCTGCCTCAAACTTAACACAGACAAGACAGAAGTGGTAATCTTTTGAAAGGATGCCTTGCCGTGGCATTCCTGCTAGTGGCTTATTGACCTAGGACACATCCCCCCATCCTGGCACACAAGCAAGAAACCTCAGGATCATTATCAACAGTAAGCTAAACATGAAGCCCAGGTCAGAGCCATCAACAGAGCGGCTTCCATGCCAAAAGGAAGCTGCAAAAGATATTCAGTGGCTTGCCAGCAACGCCAGGAAAATCGTCATTCAAACCATCATCACTAGGAGGCTGGACTACAGGAACACCCTCTAAGTAAGAATCACCAGTAGGCTTACAAAAAGGCTTCAGACCATCCAGAACACTGCTGCCAGACTAGTCCTCAACTTCCATGAGAACTACACTGGCTCCCAATACATCAGTGCTCACAGATCAAGTTCTTCACCCACACATACAAAGCACTACACAATACCTGCGTACCTGAACAGCTGTGTACAGTTTCACAAACCCTATAGGCACCTCTGCTAAGTCAGACTATTACTAGCACTCTTACTAGCACACATGCCATGCATATGCAAAAACAGAGCAGGAGGTTGTTACTTCTCATGCATCGCTCCTAAAGCCTGGAATGGCCTCACACACAGCATTAGAGCCTCATCATTGCTTCCGCATGAAGCTGAAGACCTGGCTCTTCAAGTAAGGTTCCTCGAGGCAGGTTCCACATACCAGCAAAGCATCTGGATACCCTCGTGGGTGAGAGGGCACTATAAAAATCCACATGACGCGCGTTTAAGGCAAATTAACAAATGGCTTTTCTATTGACAAGCTATACAAAAGTGTTGCTCTTTCAAGCCCACGTAGCAACTTTTTTAAATGCTTGTATCTCAAAACCTACTGAACGGATTTAAATAAAATCAAAAGAATATGTGCTTTCTGAGTATAGTTTTACATTCAGATCACCAATTTATTTAGCTGTTGTTTGATTGCCTTACCGGGCTTGATACCAAACCACTGCATCAACTGCTAATGGTCTTCAGCTTTGCACTGTAGAATTTGGCCAAGTGACCTGGCCTGCAGCTGAGCTCTGCACTCAACCTCTCCTGGTGTCCAATCACCGCTGCGCACAACCCCCTCACCTGGCCAGGGCTTTAAGTGGGAAAAAAAAACTGGGGGTGCTCTAAAAGGGGCGTGGCAAATCTCTTCAGGGGTGTGGCCTATCCGAGTAGGGGCGTGGTCTAAATCAAGATAACTAGCATTGTGTGCTTAAGAAAATCATGAAGTCGCATCCAGCAAAGGATAATAAAATAGGCAAAAAGGTATATTTATTAAGTATAAGCCATAAAAATACCAAACACTTTAAAAAACATGTAAAAATTATTTACATTACTTAGAAATCTATTGCAGGATTCCCCAAAACCCTTGAAGATATTCACTGTGTCTATTTTGCTGGGGTTTCTCGGCGGAGTCAGAGGTGTGGCAGAAAGAGCAAAATATCCCAGTTTTTAGTATTTGTTTCCCATTTCACTAACCAGTTACAGCTTATTACGTTATTTAATTTAACCAATGGATACACATGTTTATTTAAGGTTTAATATGAGCTATTGACATTAAAATACATTCACAAAGTGGGATACGTTTCCAATCACAGAATGTCCCAACTATCCTTAAAAGTGGATTTGCAAGCCATTTGTCTCCCAGCCATGGAGTTTCTGTCATCAGCACTTCGCCACCCTTTTTCCACAAGAGCAGTTCAAACATGAATGGCAAAATATCCTAGTTTGCAAATGTTTTCCACATAATTATGGCTCTGCCATATTTGCCACATAATACATCATCTGCTGCATAATCTGACGATTTTAACTAATAAATTGTTTATAGCTCCGTGCAGGTAACAGCGGTGGGGCCGGGTAAGGGGGGGTTTCGAGGGATGATGCTGAAGGAAAATTAATTATTTAATTTTCCCTCGGCATCGTCCCTTGAAATCCCCCCTTACCCGGCCCCTCTGCCCCACCGCTGTTAGCTGCACGGACCGTGGGTGGTCAGCGCCTGGTGCGGTCGCACTGCCCTAGAGCCACCCTGCTCAAGGGTCCTTTGACCTCAGTGACAGAGTCACTGTCACTCTATGGTGTGCTGCTTCATAGGCCTGCCTGCAAGACTGGAGGTGAACTTCAGAATAAATTGTGGCGGACAGGCCTTCAAGGTTAACCCACACATGCCACTGCTAGGGTCCACCTGCTGGTGCTAAGACACCAGGGCTTTTAAGATCTTGCGGGGCCTTCTAAGGTCTAGCATGGGAATGTGCTCCCTCAGCGGGGGTGGTCTGGTGGACCGGTCATGAAGGCTGAACCTGGTTCCCCAGTTCCGAATTCAGCAGCTCTGACCATAGTGCCACATCCTCTCCCCCACTGAACACCATACTGCCCCAAAGAGAGAAACTTGCACTGCACTGACCCGCTATAAACACCTGGATGTGACTCAATTCAAATTACGCACTAGACAAGAGCAATATGCTGCCTAAAAAAAAATTAACAACATCCTAGAAAAAGCAAACACTCATAGAGAATGCAAGATTAAGTAAAGCACATGAAATGTAAGCAGGAACAACATGGTTACCTTTTTCTTTTTACACTCATTATTCAGAAATTAGTGAGTGCTTTTGCCTGAAAAGTTAAGGCCATGACTCAGGGCCCAGAAGGGACCCGTTTCAATGCCCATGCTTATATCCTTGCAAAACGTAAGCAGTATGGTTTAAAAAGACCACATTCGTGAACACACAGCCGCTGTACACATTTTGTTTTCCAATTCACCCATCAAGCAGGTATTTCTGTACCTCCAGGAATAGTGCACTTCCCCACCCAGGGAAAACAATGTTGTTCAAAGAGCGACGAGAAAACAAAAGTAGCGCTTCACTGGCAAACACTGAAAAGTGGCGCTAATGTGTTTAGGTGAATAAATCAACCTGGCCACCTTGCAACCACTCTGTCTTGCTTTAGCTAGTTACTTTTCATATTTTGAATGTTTTATTTCTCTCCACCCCGAGGCTGCACTTAGAAATTGAAAAAAGTCAGAAAAAGAGGACGTTTCCAGCAAAAGTGTTTTTCTTTTTGGATCCATTTCACAGGGGAGCAAATAAACGAAAGGAGGAAAGAGAAGGTAATACCTGTTTCTAAAAGTCTCGGTTTTCATCATCCCACGCTGGCACCACGACGACGTTGCTCCTGCGCTGAAAAAAGAGAAGGGAAATCCTGAGAGAAAATGGCTCTCTTAAAGGGTTTCCCTTCCTCCAACAACACTCACCTGGCATGACGTCATGCCGTCGTGCCGTGGACGTCATGCCGTGACCTCCGCTACTCAGTGAGGAAACTTAGCTCTCACTGCAGTCCAGAAAAAAAAATTAAAAAAGAAAGGACTGCCTTTGCCAGCCGTGAAAATAGAGCCCGATAGAGACCCGTTTCGAGGGCCCCCAAAAAAAACTGCCGGTGCTCAGACCCGGACAGACCCGGCCCACTTAAAACCCTGTCTTTGGCTCTTCCCCATTGTCGGACACCCCCTCTTTATCACTTTTTTAACCCATTTATAAAGTCATGAATCATGTCTGAGTCACAATTTTTCCACAAAAGAACAGACTATCCCACTTCAAAGAACAGACTATTCCACTTCTTGAAATGGTGGCTCATGTATTAAAGTTTAACTTGCTAATCATGTGCTGCTTTCTCTGGTTTTTCTGGGTCTGTTTCTCAAGTTTTCCACACTTTTGAGTACCCCACAGCACTCCTCTCGTGTCAGACATCTCTCCTGGGGATGCCCACTGTTGTGGAACTTTTTTTCCAGCCTTCACACGTTGTAAGAATTGATGCATGATTTTGAAGATGGTGAAAAAAATTCTACAGAGCCCTTCACTAGGTACTCACATTTGTCATGAATTTCAAACGTAACAGAAGACGAGAATCATTGAATACCGACATTAAACGATAAGGATATGCAAAAGTGTTACACCTTTCAAGCCCATAAGTGCCTAATTTAAATGCGTATATATCAAAAACTACTGAATGGATTTACACTAAACCAATAAAAGCACACTGTCTGAAAAACGTTCTATCTTCATGCCACCTTTGCACTAAATTTGTTCAGTGTTTTTTATTGTAGGAATAAGGAAATAGTCCTGGGGGGCAGAATGGAAAAACACATCTCCCCCTTTTAACCCCCCCACCAACAGACGTAGACAAAATCTGTCACACTGAACCTTAGCCGACTAAAGTTTTCATTTGCCAAATTTCATGCAGATCCATCCACTGGGATAAAAGATATAGGCAGATCAAAAATAGCTTTTTCAATGGAATGTTCATCTAACGCATAACTGCATTGTGCTTACTGAAAAAAACAATGTGCAAAGTGATGTTATAGTTAGGTATGGTGATAAGATCTTCCCTTCCGTTAAAACCTTAAATACAGTTTCTCACAAGTACATCTATCTCTAATAAGTATGAAAAAGCCAGCTTAAGGGGTACGGAAAGATGGGCTTCTTGAGATTCCTAATGGAATCTGTGTATTGTGAAGCTAAACTAGATGTATTTACAATGGTACAGTGAGGTGGCTGATAGTTAAACAGGAGCATATCATGTTAATTCTCCTGCCATAATGCCAGGGATGCTAGTGCTCTGGAGAAGGGCTGGAAACTAACCTGGCTGCATCATTTGAGGGTAAAATCATGAAGTGGAGACTAGAAGAACCGCTGTTAACCTGTTTCGTGCTGAGGGTTGAAGGCCTTAAGTGCCTTTCTGGTTAATTGGCTACAACACATATATAAAGTGAGAGCGGGTAGGACATGCTCACCTCATGGGAGCGTCACAGAATCCTGACTGAACCTGTACTAGCTATGTATTGTATTATATTGTAATTGCATTTTTTTAGTGCTTACTACCCCTGACGAGGCGTCGAAGCGCTTTTTCGGTGAGTAGTACGCTACTCCAGAATCCATAAAGGATTAGTGGTGAATTAGTGTAGTGAAAATATGAAAGTAAATGTAGCTTCCAAAAGATTAGTCAGGATTCACCTGGGTCCCAAGAGGGCTCAGATAAATTACAACAACCAATAAAACGAGCTGTGAATTCAATATTTCTAGGTAGTTCACCCTTCTCGTGTTGTATCCAGTGAAGTCTTGAAGGATCACAGGGTATGGAAAAAGCCATAATGTACAAATGGCATGCCCCATGTGGCCTATTTATTTATTAGTTATTTATTTATTTATACAGTGCAACCTTATTGACAGGGGCAGAGGGGTGCTTTACGTATAACAACCCACTTACATTTGAACATCTTTACAGCTTTCACTTCCCACTGCATTCTGAATGAGCAGTACAGGCTCCACCTCCAGACCGCTGTTTGAATGCCTACCACTGTTCCCATTGGTAAGAGTATTATACTAAAGAGGAGGTAACTTAGAGTGTCTCCTGTTGCTCTATTACTTACCGGTAATCTTCATTACTCCGGGTCCCGTTGTCCTCGTCCCATTCTTAACAAGTGGAGATAATCATCTCCCGACAGAAAAAAAGAGCAGAGGAATGCTGGGACCCTAACCCCACCCCTCCCACCGGGAGTACATAAGGAGTACTTACCCAGCATTCCGCCTGAACAACCAAGCCCAACAGGAAGGCCGGCTGTCCGGGAGGGAGGGATGGGCGTAAGAATGGGACGAGGACAACGGGACCCGGAGTAATGAAGATTACCGGTAAGTAATAGAGCATTACACCCAGGTCCCTTATGTCCTCGTCCCATTCTTAACAAGTGGAGAATACCAAAGCAGAAAACCGGCCTTCTAAACCTGCAAGCAAACCCAGGAAACCACACCAAGGCAGCAACCCGAGGGAGCCAAAAAGGGAGAACCGCAGGAAGCAACCGGCCAGTAAGCCAGAACAGGCCAGAAGGGACACAACCAAGGAACGGAAACCAAGCCCAGGAAAACAGAAGGCCACAGCCACAACAAGGAGACAGCCAACCAGAGAAACCGGAAACAGCCAAAAAGGAAAAACCCCAACCCAACAGGACAGGGCCAAGGGAACCCACCGGAAAAAACCAACAAGCCCAGCCCCACCAGGAAGGCACACAGGACCCGGCAGCAGCACAGACAGAGCAAACCCCAACCACACCGGAGAAAGCAAAAGGAACGAGGCCAAGGCCGGCCAACAGGGCACAGGACAACCACCCAGACCAAACCAGGAAGGAGGGAAGCACCGGCCAGGCACCGACCCCCACCCCCAACCAAAACAACCCGGTCCCCATAGAGTCCAGAGGACAAAGCCCCCGAAACCCCGCAGAGGAGATCCAGGCCCCAGGAAAGAACGGCCAGCACCACCAGGGTTGCCAAACGACAACCACCAAGCAGCCAGCCTAAAAGGCGGAGCCACAGCGAGAGCCCCGGAGCAGGCCAAGAGCCAGGAAAAGCCAAGGGACCCACAAAAATCCGGGGAAAACAGGAACACACCCCAGAAACGACGCTGCACAAGGCCCAAAGAGCCAGCAGGGAGCGGACACGCGAATCAAACAGCAGAGACCAGAAACCCAGAAGGCCAAAAGCCCCACAAGGAAAAGGCCGCAAACCGAACCAGAACCCGACACGAAACCCCAGAGCAGCAGAGGCAGGGGAGACCAACCCCAAAGGCCACCGGACCAGGACAAAACCCAACGGGAGAAGAACCAGGCAACCAGAGACGCCCCCCAGAAAGACCCGGCAGACAGCAGACCAAACAAAAGAGAGGCCAGCCAAGACCGGGGACCAACACCCCGGAACCGCACAGACACGGAAGGTGAGGGACAGGGCCAACGGCCATAACCCCGAAACCCCCAACCCTAAAGGAAGGGAGACGAACCCCTGAAATCAAACAAGCCAGAGAGGCAACAGAAGCCTGGCAGAAGCCAAATGGAACGCACAGGCACCGAAACACCAAGGCCCAGCACGCAGCAAAGGCGGGCAGGAGCAGCCGAAAAGACCCCAGGGCACACAGCACCCCCGACCAGGCCTGACCCCACTCAACACCAGAGAGGAGACAAGAGCAGAAGCCAGCAGGGACGAAACGACCGCAGGCCAAGAAAACAGAAGGAAGCCAGGGCTGAAGCCAAGCAACCCGCCAAAGTAGGAGGACCCCGACCCAACCCGCACCCGGAAGAAGCCCACACAGGGAACAGGGAGAAGCACAGGGCAGGAAGGCCGACACAGACCCCCAGCACACAACCGCCGGACCATACAGGAGGCCGGACGAAAACAACAGAGGCAACCGCCAAAGCGGAAACCGGAGGAAGCAGAGAAACCAGAGGCACAAGCAGCACCAGACCCCAGACAACCAGCAGCAAGGAAGGCAGACCCCCATACAGGCAAGACAAACACCACAGGACCGCACCCCGACAGGGGAGGGCGGAAGAGGGTACGCCAAACAACAGAAACACACCGGGAACAGTACCCGGGGGATCAAGGGAAGACAGGAGCGGGCCAGGACACCAGCACTTGGAAAGGACCGGGGACGCCAGGCAAAACACACCCCAGAGCTGGCACAGAAGCCACAGCCCAGCCAGCAAAACCAAGGAGGCACAGCCGGAGGCCACGCCGAACCCGCAGCAAGCCGGCAGACCAGGAGCGACCGGAGGCAACCCTGGACACGCCAACCCAGAAAAACAGAACAGCAGGGCCCCACACAGGCCTCAACAAGGCCAGACTCAGCCCAGCGGCCAACAGAGCGGAAAGGCCGCCAGCCACAAGAAGGGCAACGAACGAGGAACACCTGGGCCACGGGGGAAATCTGAAGCCCAACAGCAGCCAAAGAAAACTCAGCAAAACCAGGCAGAAAAACGCGCGCACCCAACCAGAGGCGAACCAAGCCCGGGAAGAGAACAGCCGGCAGGAGGAGGCCCAGAAGGGCACACCAGGGCACAGCCAAAACCACCGGGGTGCCATGCCAGGACACCCAGAGAGCGCACAGGCAAGAATGCAGGGCCAAAGAAGGCGACCAACAGGAGCCGAAAAGCCCACAGGAGCAGGAAACCCAAGCGGGCCCCCACCCAGGCACCAGCCAGGCCCCGACCCCACCAAAAGACGGAGACCAGACGAGACCAGGAGCCCCCAGGGAGCAACCGCACCAGGAGCCCAGGGGGACCCCCAACAAGGAGAACCGCAGAGAAGAGAGGAAACCAGGCGCCAACGACCAGGACACAGCACCAGCAAAAGACAGCCCGGCCCAAACAGCAGCGGCACGAACCCCGGACCCCCAGGAACCACCGGAAAAAGGAAGCCAACAGGCGAACCGCCATATGGAACGCACCCCAGGGGGGGAACGGGAGAAAGAACAACGCCCCCCCACCCCCCACAGCCCAAGGCGTGCCACCACGCCAGGGCAGGAGGACAACCATCCCGGGCGGCAGGCAGACCGGGGGCAGAAAGACCAACCCACAGCCAACAGCCAGTCCGCAAGAGGGCTGGAGCACCAAGGCCCCCAACGGACAACCAGAGGCAGACCTCCATGCGCACCGCACACAAGAGGAAGAGCAGGCTCCCAACCCACACCAGCCACAAAAAAAGGACTCAAACCACAGCACCCGGCAGGCCCTGGCAGACACCCATCCAAGCACGAACCAGGCCCGACCCAGCCAAAATCCGAGAGCAGACAAGGACAGGTGCAAGCAGCGTGGGAGGACCGCAGGCCATACAGAAGCCCCAGCCAAACAGCGGCACAACCAAAATCACACAACCTCCGAAAGGAATCGCAGAGAGCGGGAACGGGCCGAACACCAGCACCAGCCACGAAACAGGAGGACACAGACACCAGGCAGAGGCAGCCAGCAGAAAGGGGGCCGCAGCAGGAGCAACCACAGACCGAGCAGCACGGCCGGCGGAACCAGGAGACAGGCGGAGCTAGACCCAAGGAGAAGGAGGCGGCCAGCACCCCCCGAAGCAAGCCGCAGCCAAAAAGGCAAGCACAGGAAGCAGAGAAGAGTCGGCAAAGGCAAGGCCAGAAGACCCGCCAGGACAACCCCAGAGAAGCAAGTGGAGCGCAGCAGCAGGGGAACACAAGGACCACGCCAAGAAACCCCCAGAAGCCAGGATCAGCGCAACGAAAGGGCCAGAGCCACGAGCAAACCAAGACAGCAGCACCCAGCACGGAAGAGACAAGCAGCCAGCCAGCCCACACGAAGCAGCCCAAACGCAGAGGACAAGCCACACATGCAGAATTCCCCGGGACAAACACCGGCAGCCCCATGCCACATGAAGCCAGAGCCAACGCGGAGAAGGAAGAGAAGGGCCCGCGCCCGCAGGGGGCCCAGGCGCAAACCCCCGCACCACCAGGAAGCACAGGGCCCAAAACAAGAGCACACACAGGGCGCAGCAAAGCACGCAGTGACAGAGGCAGCGGAAGGGAACCGCACAGGCCACAGGACAAGCCGCCAGGGCAAGTGAGAGGAGCAGGACAACAGCACTCTGCAGGACCTATCCAAAGAGAAGACACAGAATGTGCGAGAAAAAAACTGAGTCCCACTGCAGCGGCAGGCCCAGAAACACAGCAATGGGAGAAGGAACACCGCCTCCGGCCCACATGCCGGCGCGTCCCCCATGGCAGAAGGACACAGGCGCATACGGAAGGACAGCGAGTACCAGCAGGGCCCTCACATTACACTTAAACTCAACACCGAAAAGACACCAGTAACGCATGAGTACCAGCATGGCCATCGGAACGAGACAGGGCGACCACCACAAAGCGAGGGCACAAAGACCCGCGCGTGCACAAAAAACACACACGTAGCAGCGCTGCGCACCCAAGCCAAGCAGGCTGTTGTGTCAACAAACTAATGACAGTGACTCGAAGAGTAGTGGCCGTCACCCAGAGCAGCTGCAACGGACAGGTGCGGCCCCCATGAAAGCTGCCAGACACAGAGAGATCGGACAGGGCGCCCCAGACCCCAACTGACAGCATGGAATAGAGGGATCGGAGGTCCAAAAAACCTCTATGCAGCTAAGCCCCAGCCTGCAGCCCCGAACCGACAGGCAGAGCCGCCGGGATCAAACTGCTCCACACGAGTGCCAGTTGCACGGGAAAGCGCGAACGTAGTCCCCCACCACCAGAAATTATGCAGTTGAGTATCCCGCAGTCGGGGACATCGCAGGGCCAGCACATCCGAAGCAGGAAGAAAGAAGAAACACCGCTATGCGGAACTTACCGGGAGAGGGGACCGGGACACCACCAGGAACTGGGCCCCCACTACAACAGCCAGCCCAAGGCACGCACAAAACCACACCAGAGCCGGGAAGACCAGGAACACCTCAAGCGCGGCGCGTCTTCCACCAGGCCAGGCCACAGGAAGACGTGCACGCGACCCGGAAGCAACCGGGAGGCCACGCATCAGCCGCAAAGGGCTGGCCATCCCTGCCTCCCAGCAAGCCCGGCAGGCCAGGAGGCAGACCACGAAAACCCCCCGCCCGCACAGCCAGGCAGCCGGCCGGGGGGAGGAGAGAAGAAAGGCCACCCCAGCCCAGCAGGAGCAGCACCAGCTGGGTAAGTACTCCTTATGTACTCCCGGTGGGAGGGGTGGGGTTAGGGTCCCAGCATTCCTCTGCTCTTTTTTTCTGTCGGGAGATGATTATCTCCACTTGTTAAGAATGGGACGAGGACATAAGGGACCTGGGGGTAATCTTCTATTATGCTTTTTCTTCAATAGAGTGCTTGAAATAGGAACACCATTTTTAGGTCTCGCCTAGCGTTGCAGCGCGCATGTGCTGCTTGCTCTGCGAGGCTTCTTGTGATCAATTTACTTTCAGAAGTGGAGTGTAGGCTCCGCCCCTTTTTTTCATTGGCTTCCGTCATTGACTATGCTAAACGCTGGCCTCTGATTGTAAGTGAGGCTTTTTAGTCCCTCCTTGTTGCCGCCCTGTCTCCTTTTGGCCCCGCCCACCCGGACTGGATCGTTTACTTGCGGCGTCACACCCACGGTCTCCATTATGTCAGTAAGCACTCTTTTTTTTTTCTTATTGTGTGCGTGTTCCACGTTTTGGTCTCTGATCTCTGTCTTTTGCAGCACAGTCGGCGCTCACGTCACGTTCTAAAACTGCGCTGTCTTCCCTTCCACCTTGTCCCTAACCCCATTTCTAGTTTATCCTTCACCCTTTTACATCATGGTTTATGTGTCCTGGGTCATTGACCGGCGCAAAGGCATGTTTTGCGCCGCTGTCTAGCCCGCCACAAGTATTTATTTTCCCGGTGTTCCCTTGTCTGCCGATGACTCCGGAAGGGCCTCTGGAACCCCTGTGATTTCCGTGTCTGCGCCGCACCGCGGGATTTCACTTTGCTGCAGATGCAAGTGGTTAAAAAATAGGAACATGAGACTTGGGGACACGGGGTTCTCTACTTATCCCCCCACCCCTCCAAAAGGAGAAAAGGGACGTAAACAATCAAAAACGCTTGCAAAAGCGAAACCGGCTGCAACAGACGGTGTATCTCCCCGTGGGATGCCCTCCCTCCACCACCAGTCTGTCATCATTCATTGTAATATGGCTAGCTTCCAGTGCGTTAAGGTAACCATGTTGTTCCTGCTTACATTTCACATGCTTTACTTAATCTTGTTTTTAGTAACAGTCTGCGCGGTCCCCGAGGGCTCCAGACACGCTGCAGTGCTGGGCTCATTATCGCCCCACCCCTTATCTCATCCTTGCATGAATATGGAGGCCACCCGCTTTAATTTGGTTATGCAGATCAGCGTGGCACACAGTGCTTTCTCTTTACATGTATCGGCATTGGATTCTTGCACTGCCGGCCCACAACAATTGGGACATGTTCTCCCCCCTTCAGACTGGTGGAGAGTGGAACTTTGAACCACACAATGGGAGCAGTGTTTTATTCCTTGACAGAGACTAAAATAGGTTTGCTTTACATTATTTTAAGGCTGCGCACCTTTTAATGACACTCCAGCAGCCCTCACGCTCAGCTGCCACTCACTTCTCTCCTCGGCTGCCTCCTCCTCCCCCTCCTCTTATTTCAAGGAACGCGCCTTTTAACAACACACATATAAACAGGTAGTGCCCTATTTCCCCGTGGGTTGCCCTCCCTCCACCACCACTCACTTTGTATGTCATCATTCATTGTATTATGACCAGGTTCCAGTACGTTAAGGTAGCCATGTTGTTCCTGCTTACATTTGACATGCTTTATTTTATCTTGTTTTTAACAGAAGTCTACTCGTTTTCACTTTACATGTATCGGCGTCGGATTCTTCCACTGCCCGCACACAACAGTTGGGACATGCTCTTCCCCCCTCCACACGGGCAGAGAGTGCGAAGTTTGAACCACACAATGGGAGCGGTGTTTCATTCCTTGCCAGCGACTAAAATAGGTTTCTAAAGTTATTGTTCCTCAGTAGTTGGGAAAGCCGAGCATGCACCATCATTCGTCCACTTTAACAGCCCAATTCTGCATTGTTTCTCTACTCCAAACTGCATTGTGCAGATAAATCAGTTTGCTGATTTGCTTTAATGTAATTACTTCTCAGCTTTGTTCTCTTGTTTTTATCTTGTTAGCGTGTATTTGTGTATGTGCTTACGTAGTGCCCCAAGCTCCCACACCATCTCTTTTTTTTAACACCCAAATACACCATCTACAGCTTAGCTCCTACCTATCTGTTTTTCTTTTAGTCACCAGAAAGGCAATGCTATCCACACAGTTCCATGCATACAATTCAACTCCACACATTTCCAATCTACACCACATACTTCAACACCAAACCACATAATTCAACTCAACAACACAATTACACAGCACACCACAAAATTCCACATCATGGCACAAACATTAACAGCACACCACATAACTAAACTCCACTACATATCACTCCACAACAGAAAATGCACTTCCACATAATTACACTCCATAACACACAATCCCACTCCACAAAATTCAAGTAACTCAATACCACATAATTACTATTCACATATTTCCACTGCACACCATGCCACATAATTCCAATCAAACCACATAATTCCACTATACACTACATACATACACTCCATAACACATAGGTAAAAGACGTTCTGGCACATGCATCAAGCTAGGATTTTGCGAGTCCTTAATAGCGAATATTAAGGATTTGCAATTAAGGATTCGCAAAATCCTATGCATGTAGGAATCGCTATAATAATAGCGATTCCTTCACATTCTTTATTTGCGACTCGCAAATTGCGAGTCGCAAATAAGGAATGGCTTCTCATTCATTCCTATGGGCCTACAGGCCCATAGGAATGAATGGGAAATTATGAAGCGCTATTTGCGAGTACCAATAGGTACTCGCAAATTGCGCATGCAATTTCAAGGGTGCAGGGGTGTCAAAAGGACACCCTGTTGCACCCCTGAAATTGATCTGTGCACATATGTTGCGCACACACATGTCCCAAGGACATGTGTGTGTGTAACCTTCAACTTTGAAAAATGCACTTTAGTGCATTTCTCAAAGTTTTTGCAATTTACCATGAAGTTCAACTTCATGGTAAATTGCGCCCCCTAGTAGCGAAATCGCTAATTTTTTTACTTTGTTGCATTGCATTTAAGGAATCTCAATTTGCGATTCCTTAAATGCAATCGCAATTTAAGTAATCGCAATTTAGAGATTCCTTAAATTGCGATTTTTGCATTTGGGATGATGCATCCCAAATGCAAAAATACAGGTCGCAAAGGGGCAGATTCTGCGAATCTGCCCGTTTGCGACCCGATTTTCAGATGATGCATGTGCCTGGTTGTCATTTACAACGCCAATAGCTCTAACTCAAGGAAATGCGAGACCTATTGCATTTCCAATGCTTGTTACCCAATGGAACAGTGCCTTATCCCACTCATCTGTGCCCTGTTTACAATACCAAGTAGCACTCGTAAAACATTTGTGTTACCTATACTGTTAGTCAGTGTTATATTTGGATAATATGACCTGGCTCTCAAAGATTTTGTGATTTTACTTTTTACTTACACCTAAATTCCCAGAAGGAAGTAAAACACCTACCTACTCATGGAAGAAAACTGTGTAACTCGGGTCCGACATATTACTGTGGAGTCCACATACATTAGGACTCTCAGACAAAATTCATGCTTTAAGTAAAAACACAGTACACCCTATTTCCGCCATGCTTCGCTGTATATATTCATTCCCCACGCTGAACTGTAGTGCGAGTCACACTATGAAGCAGGGAGACAGAGTGCTGCCATGAAAGGCAATGCAAGCTGGCACAACAGAGCCCAGTGCAAAGCTCTGACTCAGGGATCCTGCTCATCCTGGCATTCAAACTATTGTGTGTGCGATTTCACACCATCCTGTCAATTACATCAGCAGGCCTGGCTGTGCGAGCCCAGGTCATACAAAACAATGCTGCCGAAGGATCTGTATATGTTACTTTGCTAAAATTCTTGAACACAAATTAAACCAGGTTCTTGGAAACTCATAAATTATGTGTGCGTGACAGCGAACGTGGTGTACGTATATGTAGGAGTGGTGTGAATTTGTGTTTTTTATGGTGCTTATTTGTGTATCATGTGGTGATCAGAGTCTATCGTGTAGAGTGCTTGTGATATGGGCTGCACATGTTGTACATAATGTGTATGTTATGTATGATGGTTGTCAGGGTCAGCCCGGCCTTTCATCCAACAGGCTGGGCTCGAATCCTGGAGGCCAGTTTTAAAGGCCCCGGGTGCTCATGGTGTCTCTGTCACTTTCCCCATCTCCCTGAGGTTAATTGCATCAGGCATGGGGAGGCTTCCAGGGAGAGAGAAAGAGAGCTAGGGAAGGGAATGTAGAAAGAAAGCAACCAGAGAGGCGGAGGAGACAGAGGGGAGGTGGATAGAAAGAGAATGGATGGAAAGAAAGAAAGAAAGAAAGAAAGAAAGAAAGAAAGAAAGAAAGAAAGAAAGAAAGAAAAGAGATAGTGCAAGGTGACGAGGGGAGCAGGGCTGGTTTGAGCATTTTGGCCGGAGCAGCTTTTGTTTTTTCAGTGTTTTGCTGTGTTTTGTGTTCGTTTGTGTCTATGCATGTCTATATCCTATTTTCCTGTCCAGGTATGTGTAGTCTGAACATGCATGCGTGCATATGTCTGTGTGAAGTGTGATACATTGAACATGGTGTGTGGTTTGTGCGTGTAGCTGCTCATTTTAATGCATACGTGTGTATGTAAACACATGGATGGTGTGGGAGTGAAGAAAAAAAACTGAATTGTTCGCCTTTAGCTTGCTCTAGGGTTGTTTTTGAGACCTTTTTCTAAAAAAAATGTGTAATTTGAAATTGTCTGAGAGATATCAAGTGTTGCGTATGGGATTACACAGGCGCCAAATGCAGGGTTTTGTGATGTTCAACCACACCCCTCTTGCTACAACATCTGAAAAGCAAACTTGATTCAAATGCTAAATGACAAGGTAATGCAAATTGATTGGTATGTTGCTATGTGATTGTTGGTACACCTGACTCCAGTAATCTAGTAAATGTTTCAAATAATGGCATGCCTTGTGTGAAGGAGCGCCGCTGTGGTGATAGAATGAGCTCCTTTCTGTCACTTTTTTACAAGGTTATTGTCCGGCATTGACACCACACAATGAGGTTCAAAGACGAACTGCAGCTGGATTCAGTCTCAGAAATGGAAGAGGGCCTCCAGCGTTCCGCTTTTGTCAGGGGAGGGACTCGGGTGTCACGTTGTTATTGAACATTAAGATGCCAGTGTATCCGATTGCTCGTCATGTTACAATAACACTCCTGTTCTGCTGTGAGCACAGCCCATGGGCAGGACACAATCAGACCCGGATCACAGAAGCAGGCAGCTAATGCCAAAGGCGTCAGCCAGCCAACCCTAGCGCCTCCCTGCTTCTTGTTGTCCATCATCTACCCACAGCATGGCAGCGGTGTTCGAGGTAGTGTGGCATGAGACCGCTCCTGGTGATTCTCTGGTAAACCACTGGGCTTTCTACTGAACCCATCTTTGTTGGTATTTGTATGTATTTCTTCTCTCTGACTCAGAGATTATGTTTAGTAGCTGAAAATTCAATTCCATTCTTAGGTGCGTGCTGGATTAAAAAAAAGCGGGGGGGGGAGGCACTGCTCTCTAAGTTGCCATCAATGGAAGTGCCTGGAGTGCACCATTTTGCTTATCAGCCTAGTCAAAGCCGAAGCCATGGAGTTGTGCTGTACAAGATTTCTCACTCTGTGCGGTTTTTGGTAGACACATTTTCCTTAAATATACCTTCTGTATATACACATTAAAGTAAACCTTTTAATACCACCACACACACTGAGCTTTGAACTGCATGTCCTTTCCTTCGTGTTGGGAAACATGTTTATTGAATTGAGATTAGAGGTGCGCGAAGTTGCCAAGCTGGGAAACTCGTCTGCTTTAAAATGCACAAGCTTCGCAAAGTGTGATGCTTGTGAAGCATTAAAATAAGGCCATCTTCAGCAGCCATTTGCAGCATCAGGAAGTTGGTCCTGCTACTTCTGCGGTGGCAAGTGGCAGCAAGCGGAATGTAGCAGCTTGGCACCTGTCGCCCGTCATGGCCTACGTCACCACCTTGTCCCCTGCTGCATCCACATTCTTTACACAGCCCCCTGCTCTGTGAGCCTTCGTCCTGCTACGGCAATAGCCCTTTCATTTTGGAGCCGCACCTCCACCCTGCACTGTTCCTGTTGGCACTTCAGGCGATGGTTTCCCGACACAGAGTGCCCCAGCCTTAGTAACTGGGTCATCCTGTGGCTGGACATATGCCCAGAGAGCAGTTTGTTGGCAGAATAACCTTAGGCTACTGCCGGGGTGTACATAATTATAAATTTGCTGGTGAAGTTTTGTAAACAAAAACAACTTTTGAACGTGAAGTTGCGAAGTTTGTCTACGTCACCCAGCGTTGTCACAGGAGCCATTGCTTTCTACAAAGATTTTTCCCGCAAACAATTTTTTTTTCCCAGCAAAAACCGTACTTCATCAAACCCTTTCACCCACTTTTGAGGAAAAAGGTTCACCAAGTGATGTAGTTCACAAGTAGAAATAAGGTGGTCACACACTTCTGAAAAGAAATAGGACCTGAGTTACAATTCTTCTTTCCAGATTTTCGACTTTTTTACACCTTTAGATCAAACTAACATTGTGGGCATTTGGGAACGTTTGTAAATTCAATTCACACACTTCTGTGCACAGTTAAATTACAAACGAAAGGTCCAAATGTAACTGTTGCGCAGGAGCACCAGGCATCCCAGTTTTCACAAGAGGGGTTGAGGAAGAAAGGAAATGTTAGAGAAATATAGGGGCACATGTACAAGGGGATTGCGCCACCGGAGCGTCACTTTTTATGACGCTCCGGTGGCGAAATGCCCTGCTCCATATTTACAATGCGGCTCTAAGCCACTTTGTGGGGCTTAACACCTCATGGTAAATATCGTACCCTTTCATGCAGTTTTTAGCGTCAAAGGGGCGCGCAATGGGTGTTGCTGTGGGCGTTCCACCGCAAAACCCATTGCTTTTTGACACTGCTCCAGATTTACAAGGATCTGTAAATATGAGGCAGTGGCAAAAAAACTAATGCCATTGAAAAGCAGGGATAAGAGTGGCCCAACGAGGAGAAATACTTGTATTTCCCCTCGTTTTTTGGCCCTTTCTACGTGTGCTGCATTCTGCAGCATACATAGAAGGAGCAAATCACCTTTAATGATTGTTTATGTTCAGGAAAGTCCCTTACTGCACATAAACAATCATCCCTTCAATGCAGGCACCCTTGCACCATGGCACAAGGGTGTCTGTGTTGGCGCTAAGCAGCTTTTTTAATGCTGGCACAAGCGAAAACACAGGGGTGCACAGTATCCTTGTGAATATGGTACATCCCTTTGACACAGCACAGCGCTGATAATTTGCATGCAGCGCCGCGCAATTTTTTTGTAAATATACCCCCCAGAGTGAAATGAAATATGAAAAGGATTCCAAAAGTTGATGAAAAAATTGGTAACTTTTCCGTTACCTAAACTTACTTTTCCGTTACCTAAACTAATGTTTTAGACGCAATGGGGCATATTTACAAGGGCATTGCGCCACCGGAGTGCCACTTTTTAAGACACTTCGGTGGCGCAATGCCCTACTCCATATTTACAATGCAGGCCTAAGCCACCGCATTGTAAATATCAAACCCTTTCATGCAGTTTTCTGCGTCATAGGGGAGTGCACTGAGTGTTGCTGTGGGCGTTGCACCACAAAACTCATTGCTTTTTGACACTGCCCCGGATTGGCAAGAATCTGTCAATCTGAGGTAGCTGCAAAAACTAATGCCATTGAAAAACAGGCGTTCGAGTGGCGCAACGAGGAGAAATACTTTTATTTCTCCTCGTTTTTTGCTCTTTCTATGGGCGCTGCATTTTGCAGCACACATAGAAGGAGCAAATCGCCTTTAATGATTGTTTGTTTGCAGGAAGGTGTCCCTTCCTGCACATAAACAATCATCTCTGCAATGCAGGCACCCTTGCACCATGGCGCAAGGGTGTCTGCGTTGGCGCTAGGCAGTTTTTTAACGCCGGTGCAAGGGAAAACACAGGGGTGTGCCGTATTCTTGTGGATATGGTGCATCCCTGCATTTTTTTTAAATGATGCGGGGATGCTAAATTGCTTCCAGCACCGCGCAGCGTCATTTCTTTGTAAATATGCCCCTCAATGTGAAATATGCACATTATGGCTTGGATAACAGGTGTGCCTCTTTAAATAAAACCCGAATGCTAAAAGTATATCTTAAGACACTTGGGAGGGCAACTTTAGCAAGTACTCTAACAGAGTTCAGATCTGAACAGACAAAGGGATATCCCACAACTATTAATATTTCAGTAAAACACCCTATTACTATTCGTTTACATTAACATACTTTTCATTGTGTTTGTTTAAGATCGTCAGAGCGTCTACACCTAAAAGACAAACCATGACAAGTAAACACATCTATTGCAAGTCAAATCATTTAAATTTGAACCCTTCATTTACTGAGAATACACAACTAAACTTCTTGGCAAGTTGAGTATTCAGATGCATAAAGATGTGTTCCCTGTTGTTCTAAAGGCAGTGTTTTATGTCTCCTCTCTGCTGATCCACAAGCTCTGATAAGGGCACCAGCTAAATCCTGTCATGGAAACATTTCCCGAGCAACCTTCCATTTAAGAGTTAATGACCTGGTTTATGAGACTTGTTCTCTGAGTTTCCACAGACTGCCTGTGCTCTGACAGAACAGAATTTCAAAAGGATCTTTGCTTTCAGCAAACTGAAGAAGTGAATCTGTCTGCTTCAGCACAGCCAAATGTGTAGCTTTCCCAGCTCCAGGGATTTCAGCTGCTACACCTGGAGTTTGGTGGGGAAGTAGTGTCTGGAATTGACCCGGTATTCCCCCCTTCAAACTCTGGGCATCTCATAAGCAGCCCCGGTGATGTATTTTGAGAGGTGACAACGAAAAAGTGGGTCTGTTTTATTTAATTTTCTTTAAATGACAACTTTAATCAGGACGAACTGCGATAATATTTTTCTTAAACATTTACCAATATGTTTCCATTCTTACCGTCCTTAAAAAATAAGAGAATAGCTTTGGATTTAGAAAGATGAGAATAAGTCAACTATCCATGCAAATGAACTTGTCGTATTGTTTTTTTTGTAAGTGAGAAGGTGATAATAGATGAAAAAGAAATGTCCATGTACAGCTCTCAGGTACCACCTACCTGTTAAATGCTGAGGTTTCACCTACAAATGTACGGCAAACAGCTCCATGGGCAAAATGAGCCAAGGTCCCTGAGTGTGCGGGGGCAGAACATTGGCAATAGCAGAGCTTGAGAGGTCTCAGGTGAGACAATGGGATATTTTATGGGCAAATACTACAGCTGATGAGCCCCAGACATCTTTGTATAGTCCTGTCTGACAGTACAACATAATCTTCTAGCATGGTGAGGTTAGAACTCATGAACTACCAACACAGACTACTGTCTGACTTTGACTATTTTATAATTAGCTGCAAAGAGAGTTAAAAATGTCTCATGCATACAAAATATGTGTTTAGAAGAGAGATATGTGCAGTTTCACTTGAAACGTTTCAGTTGCTTTTCTTTTACTTCCCCCACCAAAAATGTCTGGCAACTTAGAAGCAGAAAATGATGTTGGCCTTTGGCTTATATTAGGTGTGTTGCACTTTTAAAACATGTATAATGTATAAACCTCGTTCAGATGCAACTCCAGCCTGCAAAGAGCTCCCAAATTGTTCTACTGCAGGCTCGAGATTTTCAGCTGGCCTTTTTGTTTTTGATATGACATGTTTTTATATTGCTCAGTGTCTGTCTAATACTTGGTCTCTTAGCACTTTAGAAAGTCAGTATTACGTCGCATTTGTTATTTTTTGCAACATAGAGTGGCAGTGAGGAAAGGTCATAAAGTTATCCTTTAGCCCATGTGGGAGTTGCTGAAGTGGTTTGGAGGGTGAAGGTTGTTCCCAACATGATGCTGTGTGGGGGAGGGTAATCTAACCTAACGCGTGCCCTACTCATATACACACAGGTTGTCTCTGCGAGGTGTTAGACTGTGGGAATTCATATCTTAAATGGTCCCCTACCCAGAACTTTAGCGACAATGGTGACAAAAGTCAATTTTAGGGCCTTGGCCAGCCTAACTGTGGTGGACAGGCCAACAACATTTTGTGATGGCGAAGCCAGCTGAGGCTCCACCACTGGAAACCAAGCATTTTCACCAACCTCTAAACGAGGCCCAATATGGCTTTGGCCCTAAGTTCTGCACATGAATGACAGGGATCTGTCTAGCTGGTTCTATTTGGAAATCAAATTTATGGATGCAATTGGAAAGGTGTACAGCAGTGGATGTTGCTGGACGGAAAGTACAATTAGGAATCTAATAAAAAGCTGAGCTGATTACAACATTTCAGAGGTCTGCTAGGCGTGTATGGTAAGGTCTTTCTACTGCACACTGACTGGGTGCTTGTATGGTGTATGTTGGGTGCTGGGTAATCCTATTAGAATTTGTACCATTGTAATAGCCAACTATTTTTCAAACCTGGGAGAGTTGTCATGATACTTGGTTAATCCTGTATATGTGAGGAAGAAAAAAGAGGAAATTCCAAGCCTGGAAAGGAGTCATAATACATGGTTTATGCTGTGAACCTGAGGTAGAACGAGTAAGAAATTCCAAACCTGAGACGAATGCCATGCAGCTTGGTTTATCCTGTGTACACGAGGCAGAATAGATAGGACACCTTCCAGACAAAGAGGGGCCATGATCCCTTGAGAGGGAGGGATTGTGAAGCAGAAGTCATGGAGGCAGAACAGGAAATGGCGAGGAACCAAGGTGGGGAGCACGTGGTATGATAAACATAAACGATTTTATTGTCTCTAGCTTTAACACTGTTCAACTCCAGATACATTTCACGTGGAATGCGTGGAATGTGTACAACCACTCTTCAGGGCAAAAATGAACATTTGAAGCACTTTCACTGGATATGCTATGAACTTTATATGAAACTTGAATCAAAATAGCAAGGTACAGAATTACGTTAATTGTGTATATTCATTAAAAACGTATCAAAGATTACGATGCGACATTTAGAATAATGCAGCACAGCAGGAGTTAGGTGAAGGCAGTGGGAGTTCACCGAAATTTAAATACACAATGGCTTTGAAACTTTAAAGACAATTCATACCCAAATGCGAGGTGCCTAAGTGGTTTCGGTGCAACACACGAAATGAAGATGTCATGGGAGGCTCTGGGGAGTTGTCTGAGGAAAAAGGAGATGGCCTCCAATTGCTGGAGATAATAAAAATAGTATGAGGGAGATTAGGCGTTAGTTTTTTCAGGGCAAAAGTTCTTCTTTGAGAACATATGTTTAGGTTTGTCATTTCTTTTGTCTCCTCTGCTTCCCGGTGCTAGCCGGAGCACACACCTTATTTGGATCCATAGCGCCCCTGGTGCTGCCTCTCAGAGCTGGCAGGCTTTCAACCTGACTGGGTGGCCGCCAGCGCATTCGAGAGCTCATCAAGAATTATTTTGGCAAACAATTTGTCGAATAAAACCATTTCATTTGAACTTAATGTGAAGGGCGCAGCAGCTCCCTTGGTGGGGATATCTCAGGGTAGGTGGGCATGTCCTCATTTTGAGGTGGGAGGTGTGTGTAACTGAAGTGGCCACGACAGGATATGCCTGAGACCCTTAAAAACACACCAACGAAGAAATAAACATGCAGTAATCAAAGAGGTAGCGCAACAACAAAATCTACAGACGGTTATTTTATGGATCATGGTCTCACAGTAGCAGGAGGGTACTTGAAAAGAATATCTTTTTTAGCTGGAATGTGATTCTTTAATCTTTTTCTCTTGAAGTGTGGAAGAGTTTTACTCTTGGTGAGCAGTAGGGAAGGACCAGCACTGACATGACAGATGAGCACTGCGTACTTATCGCTTGTAGGAGAACAACATGGAGGCTTTGCATCTAGCACTGAAACAGGGGTTCAGATAAGCGCTGACTAAAACTCACTCAAGGTTATACTAATGGACAGTACATACAACCAGGAATCCATGCATTAGGGGGTCGGGACTGGCTTTGTCCCACCTGGGCAAGGGGCGTGTCACTGTTAAAATGATGGCTAAACTACCAGCATTTCCCTCCTGTGGATGAGAAGGAATGCTTGAATTGAAGGGGTCATTACACATCTGGAAGACAAACAAAGTGGAGTTGTAAGTAGTGGACAATCAGAGGATGACAACTGACCTAGTAGATGAGCACATTGAAGCTGTTCCTCCTCAGCAGGTGAGGTGTATCTATTAAGGACCAGGGGGTGAGCGCTACTAGGAACACAAACACTTTCCTGGAAGGTGGCGGACCATGGGCCGAGTGCTCTTTTGGAAGATGAGCTCTCTGAGGTTATTTTTACTGAACACGTTGGGTGTTTGTATTAAGCACCAGGAGGTTTGCTCTGTCCATGAAGAACAGACCATGAAGCTGGTCCTCCTGGGTAGGACGGGTGATTGTATGAAGGCCCACTGGCTTTGCACTGACATGGAATATGAGTACACTGAAGTTGTTTCTCCTCAGCAGGTGGGGCTGCTGGGTATTAAGGACATGGAATGAGCGTTACTAGGAAGATGAACACCTTCCAGGAAGGTGGAGGACCATGGGTCGAGTGTTCTTTTGGAAGATGAGCTCTCTGAGGTTAATATTACTGAACAGGTTGAGTGTATATATTAAGCACCAGGGGCCAGATTTATCATAGTATCACATCTGGTGTCCCAAGGGCAACGAAATACTAAGGTCTGATTTATCAAACAATGCAAGGCCACCTCGCATGGCCCTGCGTTGCTTGGTAAATCTGGAGTAAGTCACTGCCTAGCGTTACTCTGCCCTGGGAACATATTCCATCGGTGGAGCGTGGGTGTTCCCACACATCGTCCCAAGGATTTTGGCTCAGTTCCAGAGTTACCAAGACTGGTAAACCTAGGAATGCAGCAAAATGCTACGCCTTTCCAGGGGATGTAGAGCGAGGAGAAATATCTTTATTTCTCCTCATTGCATCCTCTTTTTAAATGTGCTGCAGAATGTAGCCCACTTAGAAAGAGGAAAAAGCCCCAGGGGATTGTTTTTGTGCAGGAAGGTGTGCCTTGCACAATAACAATCCTGCCTTCAACGCAGGCACCCTTGCACCGTGGGGCAAGGCTGCCTGTGTTGATGCTAGACAGCAGATTGTGCACCAGCACAAGCAGAGAGCAGGAATGCACCATATGTTGATAAATATAGCGCATTCCTGCCCTCTCCCTGTCAGGCAGCAAGTTGACTTGCTGCTCTGCATGTAAGATTGATACATCTGGCCCCAGAAGTTTAGCTCTATCTATGAAGTTAAGACCATGAACTTGTTCCTCCTGGGCAGGATGGGTGAATGCATTAGGGACCATGAGCTTAGCACTGACCTGGAAGATGAGCACCTTGAAGTTGTTCCTCCTCAGCAGCATACTGTGGTTGCTCTCCAGCTTCTTCACCTGGCTGTATTGTCGATCCATGCGTTCGCGCACATCTCGCATGTTGGCACTCACTTTGCGTGACTTGTCAAGCAGCTTGCTAACTGCGTTGCTGGTTGAGGTGTGGCTCTTGGTCAGTTTGGTCAGATCGCCCTGAATCCCCTTCACAGAGCCTTCCAGCTCTATCTGGCGCTTCTCCATCTTGAGCTGGTTCTCCTGCACAGAGTCCAGCATGACCAGCAGCTTATCAAGCAGGGTGAGCACAGTGATGGCGTTCACGTGTGTCCCATCCTGGATGGTGTCTGCTGCCCCTGGGCTCGGGCTGGACCGGGGAGACTCAGCCGGGCTGGGGACCTGCAGCTCCTGGCTCTCAGGCTCTGAGCTGTGGTGTTGCAGATTTCCACTACTCACCCTCTCTGCCTGCATGGCCCCTTCCCCCATAATTACCTTCACCAGCACCTGCTGAAGGCTGGCACCGCAGACCTTCTAATTCCTGTCACTGCACCTTCACAGATGGCTCTCACAACAACTTCTGGTGTCTCTCTAAATCCTCGGCTGCCTTTCACTGCTCCCTTTAAAGCCTTTCACTGCGCACTCTGAAGCCCTTCACTGCGCCCTCTGAAGCCCTTCACTGCGCCCTCTGAAGCCTTTCACTGCGCCCTCTGAAGTCTTTCACTGCCCCCTCTGAAGCCTTTCACTGCGCCCTCTAAAGCCTTTTACTGCGCCCTCTAAAGCCCTTCACTGCGCCCTCTGAAGCCCTTCACTGCGCCCTCTGAAACCTTTCACTGCGCCCTCTAAAGCCTTTCACTGCGCCCTCTAAAGCCTTTCACTGCGCCCTCTGATGCCTCTCTCTTTCTGCACCTTCTGATGCGTCTAACTGCACTTTTTTCTAATCGAAACTTTTCTGATGCTTTTCACACGCCCTAATGCCTACTCTGGCGATTTTCTGGTATATCTCAAGCTTCAGCCTTTCTAATTAATATCGCACCACTTCCATGTGTAATTCTTACTTAACACATGGACTTCTCAGTCACGGTGGTAGCTTTGCAACATGAATAAAATGCACCTCTAAACGTTTGTCAGGCTGATCCGAGACAAATAGAAAGAAACTCCCCCAGCGCCTGCCCTGATCTTCCACCCAATAGTTTCTATCTGTTGCAGGTCCAACGCCTTTAATTTTTCGAGGAAAACGAAGCCTCTCTCTGCCCGCTGTCAGCGGTCCCAGCTCCGCTCTGAAGTGACTCTCAAACTTTGCTTCGCACACGGGAAAAACCACGCCCAGCCTTAGGCACCGAGCAGCCGCACACTTTCTGGTGGGCGGGCGGAGGGACGCTGCATAGCTCCCCCTGCACGCGGCCTTGTGCTTACGCCCCACCCACCGGGAGGAGTAGGGTGAAGAGAACTCCCAGGTCACAAACTTCACCCACCCGTGGAAAGTGCAGCGCGACCACTCCTGCATCCTCCCTCAAAGGGTCCTGCGAAGGTTATGTCTCTTTTGGCAGGCCATGTTTCCATCATGACTTCACTCAGGCCAGGGAGAAACAAAACACCCTCAGATTGGGCAGGCGCCAGGTTTGCTTTTGGCTGCGTAGAGTAAACCTTTCCCCTTGCTGCAGCCCTACAATGGCAACACACGCACGCTTCCCCCTGCTGATGTTTATTTCCAGAAGAAAGCATTGTAGTCTTTTGACTTCTCTGCAGATGCTTGATGTGTTTCGGCTTCACTCTGTCGCAGATGTGTAGGAGAACAATGGGTTCCAATTTCACAGCAATCAGTCATGCCAGCATGTGTTATGGAAATCACGGGCTATTAAAGAAACACAGCGGTTGGCGCATAAATCCCTGCCTGCTTTTATGTAAAGCGTCATCTCAATAATATCATGTTTAAACCACGAATACAATTGTTCGTGGTGCAGTCAGCAAGCTTTGTGTGTTCTTGCTTGATGCTTTGTGAGGCGTGAAGGAAGTCCAGGCATCTTCTTTTCACCTACATAGGAATGTTATTTTGCGTTGTATTTTTCTTTGTTGTGCAGCGCACCTTACACAGATACAAGCACGACTCTTATTTATATGAAAATTCTTGGTAGTCCATTTGCAACACGCAGGATAAAAACACAAGACCTCTGATAGCATGATGAACAACGTAACCATAATATTCCCTGCTGCACTACTCAGCGCCTTGAGACCCTCACGGTTCAGTAGTGGCGCTTTGTAAGAACCTGATTGATTGATTAATTGACTCATGCAGCACACACAGCATTACAGAGGAAATCAAAAATGACACGATCTATGACATCACTGATTTAGTAAAAACATTTTACATTGCCTGGATATGAACTTAAGCAATCAATTCTCTCAGAAGCAATGAACTAGCATTTCAGAAGTTGTTTTGGGGTCCTTCCTGGTCAACCCAAAGAAACAGACCTTCCTTTGATGAGGACCTGTTTCAGAGTGTAATAAAAAGATCATGTAGGCAGGGCCAATGGAATTATGCGGCAGGGAAGGACCAAATTATGTGACAGGGGTTGACTAAATTATGCAGCAAGAAAAGGCAAATTATGCAAACTAATGGGGCACATTTTGTGATGGCATTATTTCCTAATTCTGTCATTTTCCCACATTTTAACATTGCCTGGGTAAAAACTTTACCTCATTAGCACCAGTTTAACAATGAAATACAGTAAAACCCCTTCCAGGAGGCGAGTTGTCCCCCCCCCTCCCTTGCTTCAAAACTGCATCCATAATGCCCATCAAATCAAACCACTGACAATGTGCTTTGGTGCCAAAAAAGGTCACAGTTTATTCAAACATAACATGTTTATACATTTGCAAAATCATGGTTATCCTATTGCTCTCTTAATATCCATGCGAACATAATTCATTGTCTTTGCAATTATTTTTTGTTGCTGCGTGGACCCAGCCTCCTCAATTTCCAGGGAAGGGAGGGACCACCTGTCTGGGCCTCTGATTCACGGGTCAAGGCTTCAACTTGCTACCGATTTGGAGGGTGTCCATCGGGACCTGCCCGGGCTGCAAGTGCCGTCCTGCTTGCCCTGGGCCCTTTCGTGGGCCCTCCCTGCTCCCAGGGGTCCCTGCCGTGTGGCATCCCGAGGACCTTGCTTGAGCATCTACTCTATCTATCCTGAGGCTGAGTCCTTCCATTTTGCTCCCTCTGTACCCCTGCCGTGAGGCATCCCAAGGGTCCTGCGGGAGCATCACATCTACTCTTTCTATGGCGGTAGGCCGCCCTTGGTTCCCTCAGTGTCCCTGCCGTGAGGTATCCCAAAGACACTGTGTGAGCCTTCCATCTACCTTTTAGTAATTCTCTCTTTTTCTACCTTTCTTGTGTTCCTTCCACCTCACCTCTACCCTAGCGGCTGCGACGCCCGTTCCTTCTGGTGTGGGTGGGTGGGATTCCTTCTTCACTGTGAGGGGGGGGTTGTGCCTACTTGGGCCTGTTACCCCCTATTTATCCCCCCCCTCGCCTTGTCAGCTTGTCCCCAGATTGGGGGGTTCGAGCTTGCCCTGGGGCGACCAATCCTGGTCGCCCCTTCAAGCGGGCTATGTATATGTGCTGGGGAGGAGCTTCCCGCCTCCGGCCGGCGTTTGGCCCAGGCCCCTAATGGGTCCGGCTTCGCCTTCCCCGGCCTGGGTTACAACCCCTTCCAGGAGGCGAGTTGTCCCCCCCTCCCTTGCTTCAAAACTACATCCATAATGCCCATCAAATCAAACCACTGACAATGTGCTTTGGTGCCAAAAAAGGTCGCAGTTTATTCAAACATAACATGTTTATACATTTGCAAAATCATGGTTATCCTATTGCTCTCTTAATATCCATGCGAACATAATTCATTGTCTTTGCAATTATTTTTTGTTGCTGCGTGGACCCAGCCTCCTCAATTTCCAGGGAAGGGAGGGGCCACCTGTCTGGGCCTCTGATTCACGGGTCAAGGCTTCAACTTGTTACCGATTTGGAGGGTGTCCATCGGGACCTGCCCGGGCTGCAAATGCCGTCCCGCAAGCCCTGGGCCCTTTCGTGGGCCCTCCCTGCTCCCAGGTGTCCCTGCCGTGTGGCATCCCAAGGACCTTGCTTGAGCAGCTACTCTATCTATCCTGATGCTGAGTCCTTCCATTTTGCTCCATCGGTACCCCTGCCGTGAGGCATCCCAAGGGTCCTGCGGGAGCATCACATCTACTCTTTCTATGGTGGTAGGCCACCCTTGGCTCCCTCAGTGGCCCTGCCATGAGGCATCCCAAGGACACTGTGTGAGCCGTCCATCTACCTTTTAGTAATTCTCTCTTTTTTCTACCTTTCTTGTGTTCCTTCCGCCACGCTAACTACGGTTTCACAATCGGAGGGAGCTCCCCCTGCCCTGGCCTCCCCCTGTTTTGTTACTTGAACCCCTTCTGTTCCAGCACCCCTACCATGTTCAGCAAGAACATGTCCATGCCTACCCCGGTAAGGTGTACCCCGTCTTCCAAGTGGTAGCCCGGGGCCCTCAGGTTTATGAAACCATGTCTAACGAAACCCCAACCGTTGGCCCTGCACACCTACACCATTGTGATGTTGAGTTTCCATCTGGATTTTTCCACTGCCCCCAAGTCCACGGCCCCCCACCATGCTCTCCACACTATTATTTCTGAGAAAATCTCATACGCTCCAAGGCCGTAAGGCTTTTCTGCATCTTTTCCAGGAGGACCCTCCTCCCCACAGCTGCCAAGTCGTTGCCTCCCAGGTGGACTATCACCGCGTCTGGTTTGCCACCGTGTTCTAGTGCCTCCCGCACCGCGGGGAGCAGTTTATCCCATTTCATTCCAGGACGCCCCAACCAGACCACGTCGGTTTCCCACAGCCATATCCCGCCTAATTCCCGTCTAGCTGCCGCCCAGCTCTGGGCCCGCTTCACGTATGAGTGCCCCAGGATCCATACCTTCTTCCGGCATTCGGTCATACTTGGAGGGGGGGGGGAAGGCAGAAACCGGACTCAGTACATAGTTGGGCGGATGTAACGCTTAAATGCGCCGGATGCCCAGCACCCTATCCCCTTGATCTGATCATTATCCAATCCCAGCCCTGCAGCTGTGGTGGCTGCCCCTATTCTGAAAGAGTGGCACCCAAACTCCCTGGCAGGGAGCCCTACTGCCTCTAGAGTCTTCCTCATCACTGCTATGAATTGAAAACGGCTGAGGAACGACCCGTCCCCATGCCTGAAGAGAGGCCCACGGCCGTAATCCCCAGGTCCCAAGTATTCCCGCAGTAAGCACACTGGGCAGCAGGCCTTGTCTTTGATGCATTTTATCCTAGTTTTCTTCCTTTTGCCTGCCTGGTCTGTTTTGGATCGTCGTAGCAGGACGTCCATGTGCCCCTCGCTTATCACCACGTCCCCCTTGTTAATGCATGCTGTCCCCGGGTCACCGACTGATGGGGTTACCAACTCGCTGATCCTGTAAGCCCCAAAAAATGCCAGCGCGAACGCTGCCCTAAAGAGCCTGGCTTCTTGTCCTGAGGAGCATACTCCCCCCAGGACCCCCATCATCCTCTGCAGTATGCTAAAGTGGATGGGTCGCCTTGCATCCTTCCGTGCTTGCTGCAGCCTGCCCCAACCTCTCATGGCCATCCTGCATTGGAAGGCCCTGGTTGGGTCCTCCCCTGTCGCCATTTTTGTGTAATATGCTACCACGCTCAAGTGTGTCTGGGCCCAAGGTTTGGTCCTGCCTGACACGAAAGCCCACTCGATGAAGTCTAAAACCTCCTCCTGGCTTGGCTGCCGGCCCCCTATTAGTCCTGTTCTGCCCACGAACGTTTCCCAGCACTTACGGTAATGGGCTTCTGTTTTTGGGGCCAGTGCATTGTCCAGCAACTTCTTCAACCCAGGTCCACCCATGCCTCTTCTGGCACCGGGGTCAATCCTCGGTCCAAGTTTGGGGCAAGCTCTCGGAATTTCGCCCCCTGAAAACGAGAAATGGCATCGGCAACTGAGTTGTCTACCCCTGGGATGTGTCTCACCCTAAGTGCAATATTTGATCTCAGCTGGCAGTCGACCAGCTTATGTAGCAGGGAGGCCACTGCTGGGCATTTCGCCGACCCTATGATGATTGCTTGTACCACTGCGTGGTTGTCAGACCATAGCATTATCTGCCGATTAGCTAGCCGCTGGGCCGAAATGTGAAAAGACACCACAATTGGGAACAGCTCCAATAAGGATATGTTGGCGGTGAGCCCTGCGTTCTGCCAGGATTCTGGCCAGGCCCCACTGTCCATGCGGTCCCTAGGATGGCCCCGAATCCGAACCCTCCGGCCGCGTCCTTGTAGAGTTCTAGTTGGTGTGCCTGCACCCAAGGCTCCCTCCATATGAGGGTACCGTTGAAATCTGTCAGGAAGTTCGCCCACTGTCCTAAGTCCTCCTTAACGCCCTGCGTGATGCGGACCCTGGGGTGTTATTGTGTCATGCCCCTGGTCATCCATGCCAAGCGCCTTGCAAAGGTGCGCCCTGCGGGGATCACCCGTGTAGCAAAATTAAACTTCCCCAGGAGCGTCTGCACTTCCCCCGGTGTCGCCTTTCTCTGTTGCCTCAGTCTACCAATGATTCCCTTTAGCTCCGTTACCTTGTCGGGTGGCAATCTGCATGTCCCCGCTACCGAGTCCAGCTCTATCCCGAGGAAGGACAGTATCGTGGTTGGGCCCTCTGTCTTGTCCTGAGCTAAGGGAATGCCTAACTCCTGGGCCAAAGCCAAGAAGCTATGCAATAGGTTGGCGCAATCCCCCATGCCGGCCCTGCCGATAAAAAGGAAGTCATCTAAGTAGTGGACCCGTCCCCCTTTTGGGACCCGTTTCCCCAGCTCCCACTCCAGGAATCCACTGAACGCTTCTAAGTATGCGCATGATATCGAGCACCCCGTGGGAAGGCATTTGTCATAGTAGTAATGGCCGTCCAATTTGAAACCTAGCAGGTGGTGGCTGTTTGGAAGTACCAGCAATAACCGGAAGGCTGACTCTATGTCTGTTTTTGCCATCAGGCCGCCCTTCCCCTGTTGCCTTATCAGGTCCACAGCGTCGTCCACTGACGCGTATGCCACTGTGCATTCCACCTGTTCCAACCAGTCGTTTATGGACTCCCCTTCTGGGTGGGATAGATGATGAATTATCCTGAATTTGCCTGCCTCCTTCTTGGGGACCACGCCGAGCGGTGATACCACCAGGTCTTTTAGTGGGGGAGAAGTGAAAGGGCCTGCCACCCGCCCCAGTAGGACTTCTTTCTCTACCTATTGCCAAGCCACCCCAGGGTTGTCTCTAACTGACTTCAGGTTAAGGCTCTCCCGGGCACCCCTGGGTCCTTTGTAGGGGATTGTAAAACCTTGCGTGAAGTCCTCTGCTAGT
Source organism: Calotriton arnoldi (assembly GCA_963921515.1). NCBI lineage: Eukaryota > Metazoa > Chordata > Amphibia > Caudata > Salamandridae > Calotriton > Calotriton arnoldi. Next base: position 848,404 of record CAWUFW010000485.1, on the reverse strand, counting down.
AGCTGTCTGTCTGTCACCTTCCGATATTGTTTCAACAAATGCAACAGCCTGCTGGCCTGTATGGGGATCGGAAGCTGCTGTCCCCCGCCCCTGCCCCGCTGCCCCTGTCTGGGGGGGCTTGTACCTCACTTCTTTGCGCCTGTCTTTTCCTTGTGGGCCCCTGTCCCTGGGGCCCGCTTACATCGGATGGCGGGGTGATTTCCCCCCGCATGACCCGCAAGCGTGCCGAAACCTGCATGAGGCCCCCCATTTACAATCGTCTTTGTCAAACTTCCAGCATATTTTGCCTGATTTGTTATTGCCCTGGGTTTTTCCTTTGAACCCTTGCCCCTGCCCCTCATATTTGCCCTTACTCCCGTAGGGATGAAAATTGCTCTCTTTTTTGCTGACACCTTCCCTAGCTGCCACCATGTGTGTTGTGAACCCTTCCATGTCTTGACAGTCCCACCCCATTATCGGCCACCTCTGCATCTTCTCTCTGAAACCCTCATCGTATTTCAGCCAGGCATCGCCCTGATACTGCTGCTGCGCCTCATGTACCTTTTGCTCGGATAAAATTAGTGCCGCTGCGCTCTGGGGAAATTTCTCAATGAAAACGCATGCCAATGTTCTGAAGGTTTTCAGCCAATTCTCTATTGATCTTTCTACTCTGGGCTTACGGCGGTCCCTCCTGTCATCGTCCTTTTTGTCTTGCGCCGCTAAGTCTAAGCCTGCCTGGCGCACTTCCAGCAGTGAGAAAATGTCTATGAACTCCTTTCTCCATATTCTCTCCTTCACTGTTATTGGGATGTGATTGGCCAGCCCTAAGAGCTTCGTGGTTGTGGGAGGGTCACTCGGGGAGGGGCGCAGATACTCGCTGGCCGGCTTCCCAATCTGGTCCAGGCCCTCCCCAGCCCCGCTTGTGCTCCTAACCCCGGGGGCCGCTGTTCCCTCCTTAGTGGTCACCCCGGTTCCTGCCTCCTCATTTTGTGGAGTTTGGATGGCGTCCCCCTTTTCTTTGTCTGTGGCCCCTTTCCTGCTGCCCCTTCGGTCGGCCCTCTAATCTGGCTTCTGGCTAGCCCCTTGCCCCTCTGTGCCCCACTGGAGGCCTCCTTGGAAGGGGGCTCCTGACCCTGGCCATTGCCACCAAGGCATCCATGCTGCCGGGTGCGCAGCCCCTGGACCCCATGATTCCCCTTGGAAATCCTGTCGCCCCTGGCCTAACCCTGTCTGCCACAGGGGTTGCATGAACCACGGCCCCTGCATTGCTACATTGCTCACCCCCATCTGCGTGCCCATGTTAACGTTCTGCCCTGGTCGCCCTTCTGTTGGCCCATCCTGCTGCGCCCTCCCGCGCCCTGTTTTGCCGCTTTGCATGCAATGCTTACCCCTCTTGTTGATCGCGTCGGATCGCCTTCCGTGTGTCTCCTGAGAGGCCGCCGTGCTGGCTACAGACCCCTCGTCATCGTCGTCGTCACTTCTCCCTTCCGTCTCCGAGCTGAACACCAGCTCTGGAGTTGCGGCCCTCCTGCTCCTGGCCTGTGGGGGCTTCTTCCCCTTTCGCTCCCCACCCTTGGCACAGGTGTTTCTTGCCCCGTCTTGGTGGCTGCGGGGGCCGCCGTTTTGGCTGCATGCCCCCCACCCCCGGGTTTCCTGGGGGGTGGCGCTGTCGGTGATGCCTGTCGTGGCCTCTTCCTATGCGCCCTGTCCTGGATCTGCTGGTCCATCCAAGCCGCTCCCTTCAGGGCCACCAGTGCCCTGGCTTTTTCCAACATTGCCTGCAAGTCGTCGTCCAGATCGGGCCCTGCGTCCCTCTGCGCCTCTTCAGACTTCTCCCGTTGGCCCCTGTCTGCTTCTGGGCCTCCCTGAAGCGCGCTGGGAGCTGTGTCTTCCTCCCGGCTTGCACAAGCTTGCTTGCCATTCCAAAAAACCCCTTGTGCACTGGTGCCTTACTGGTGACTCCCAATGTCCTTCAGCCAGCTGCAGATTGTGCCTAAAATGCTCCGATTTGGCTTCTCTTGGGCCGTTTTTCGCCTTTCCTGTGCCACTGGGGCCTCCGGGGGCTTGCCTGCTCCTGTTGCAGGCTGTGTCTGTCAATGGGGCCCACCACCGGTCTCCCTTCAGGGCTCCGGCCCTTGTTTAGCAGACCCGGCAAGCCCCGGCATACCAGAACAAAGACAAATGCCCCAAGCGCTGTTCGCGCCTTTTCCCGCTCCCACGTGGTAACCGGAGGCCTCCTGCTGGCCTCGGGCCTTGTTCTATGCCTCCGCCGCCGGAGAGCATGCTCCAGTGCAGGCTCGGAACCCGCCGTCCCCCCTCTGCCCTCTGGGGCCGGATTGCGTTAAAAAAGGGGGCCGTGTGCCTTTAAGGAGGAGGCTCGCCCTGCAGCTGGGCGTGCCCGTCCTCCGACGCGTAGTCTTCTTTGTTCCCTGGTGCCGATGGAGCCGCCCCCACGGCGCCACAGGCTTTGCTCCTCGCCGCACCGAAAACAGCTGAGCGGATGGGAGCAGAAAGGAGAGTGAAAGCCGGCTAGTCTCCGCCACTCAAGCCGCCCCAAGCGTTGCTCCTCGTTTATCCCTCCGTGCCACGAACAGCAAGCGGATGGGCTGGAGAGAGGAGAAGGGGAAAGCCGCCGGGTTTCCGCCATTCTGATCCGGGTCGGTCCAGGAGGCAGTCTCTTCACGCTCCGGCTCTCGGTAGGTCCGTCCTGCTTCCTCCGACCGCGATTCCTTCTTCTTCACTGCGAGGGAGGGGGGGGGTTTGTGCCTACTTGGGCCTGTTACCCCCTATTTATCCCCCCCTCGCCTTGTCAGCTCGCCCCCGTATTGGGGGGTTCGAGCTTGCCCTGGGGCGACCAATCCTGGTCGCCCCCTTCAGGCGGGCTATGTATATGTGCGGGGGAGGAGCTTCCCACCTCCGGCCGGCATTTGGCCTGGGCCCCTAATGGGTCCGGCTTCGCCTTCCCCGGCCCGGGTTACTAAGCAACTGAAAGATGACCAGTTAACATTTGCATTGGGTCTTCCACTGCGCGGCAACACCGCTTGTTGCAATTTAGTAAACTTTGATCTAGGAACAAATTTTAGCTAAAATCTGCAGATTATGCAGCAAATGATGGATTGTGTAACAAATGCAGCAAATCCATAACTATGCGGAAAAAATCCCAACTGCAGATTTGCAACATTCCAGTGGCCCTGCCTGTAGGGAAAGAAAAAACACAGCACATCTAAAATCTGGTGCTCTGCAGGGGGATTACACATGTTAGCTGTCTCATCATCAATAATTCATAAAATGTATAAATAAGTGTGGAGCACAAGCGTGGATCCTGCAGCAAAGTGCAAGTCCTGGGACAACAACCATTGGCAAAGCCAATAGCACTCTACTTTGTGATCTATTGGCTTACCCAATTGCTTTTAGTCATGTTGCACAGCATTCTTGATGCTGTGCAGCATGGCTAAAGTAAAAAAAAAACATTTACACAGCCGACCGCACATGCACGTGCCAAAAAAGTAACACAGCCACTTTTTTTGTTGTTGTTAGCTACTGATTGATGTTGGATCGGTCACTAAAAACAAAACAACAGGCAAAAGTGTGTGTTTGTAAAACTTTTTTAAAGCAGGCTGTGGGTAGTGGAAGCAATGGGCACAAAAGGAATGGGGGTGAAGCGATGGGGGAATTGAAAGCAACACAGAGGAGTTGGGGTAACATGGAAGCAACATGTTGGAGGGTGGGGAAAAGCAAGCAACACGGGTGACAGCAAGAGACACAGAAGGAACACGGTGGAGGGAATGCCGGAGAATGCAACAGAGAGAAGCACACCGGCAAGTGCAATAGGGAAGAGGGCTAGGAGAAGCACACTGGGCTAGGCAGCAGCACTAGGGGGAGAAAAGTTCACAAGGGAAATGGCCTGAAAAACACATGCACTCTCTGAGAGTGCTTACACAAAAAGAAAAAAGTAGTTCTCATATATCGAACACAGACAAATGGTAAAGAGGCAATGCTCCATGGGAGGGACAAGATTGAAAAGCTGTAACGCAAAAAAGAAGCATGCAAATGAGAGTGCTACGGAAAGCCAACCAAAGGTAAGCAATGGACGGGCTCTAAGTCCTTCTTTGTTCATGGTAAGCATATACCACATATGCCACACAACAGACAGCCCATGTGCTGTTTAGCATGCTCGACCTAAAATTGACCCCCTTTGCCCTACCTCTCCCCCGACAGGCTTGGCAATGTATATCTTGACAGACGGTAAAGCCAGTTACAAGGCTGCAATACCACGTTCAACATCCAGGTGACCTTGTTTGTGAGCTGTACAGAGGAAGGCTGCTGCAGTTGTACTCACAACATATCAATATGTTTCCAGCTTTAAAAGCAGTTGAATGGCTGCAATACCACTGTGAACATCTAGATGTCTTCAGATTAAGCGTATGCACATGAAAAACTATTGTAGCAGCACACCCTACTTATCCTTACTGCGAAACATTTTAAAGGGGGCAGTATCATTGTTGACATTAGCTATTGCTGCTATATCTGCATTGATAATAATGGGGCTCCAGTTGTGCTCACAAGCAATAGTTATGAATAAACATTTCTCTTGCAGTAGTAAGGCAGCAGAACTGATGTCAACATTGAAATGTCCCTGCATCATTTAATGGGCAGGACAAAGGTTGTATGCCTCTTCAACAAACATATATGAAAAAGTGCAACATGTGGCTTCTGTCATATCATAGATGTTACCCTTGATTAAGCTATATGTTGTGTCACCATTGATGTTATTTGTAATGTACTTTATGATATCACAAATATTTTAATAGGATGGCATAGTGACCTGAATGATCGCTGCTCAATTATTCAGTGATCTACAGGACACAAGTTGATCGAATTCCATCTGCTTAACGTTCGACAGAGGTTGGAAAATTGAAAAATTGAATATCATTAATTGTAATAGTAACACCTTTTATTTACAGTGCTTAGAGATGGCAGACATGCAGTATAAAGTGCTAAACAAAAAGCAAGGTATTGTTGTGAAAAACCCTAACCATAAATAGATAGGCCCTGCAATTTATTACATAGTTTTGTTCGCTCTGCTCATTTTGTACAAGTGTTATAGGAGTACATTGTGCCTCTTAATATAAGTAAATACTAATGTATCACGTTGAGTCCAAATGTGTGATAACTGAGATCAAAACAGAACAATAATTTACAATAAGCATTTACTCTGACACCTTTGATATACGGAGGCGGATGCACCAGGGTTGCCCTCTATCTCCACTTTACTTCCCTCTATACATGGAGCCCCTTGCTAAGGCCATACCATGAACACACAGATCAAAGGGTTGACCCTAGGCAGCACAGAACACAAAATTCCCCTGTATATGGATGATGTCTTTCTTATGCATACAAACCCACACACCACAATTTCCATCCCTCCTGCATGAGTTGGAGACTTTTAGCAGACTGTCGGGGCTTAAAGTCAACGCTCCAAAATCAAATATACTGAGGATTACCACGCCCAAGTAGTGGCAAGGAACCTGATGCTCAAAATCTAATATACTGGGGATTAACACCACCAAGGAGTTGCAGGGAACCCTGCAGGAACCTTTCCCCTTTTCCTGGGCTCAACATTATATCACCTACCGAGGCAAAAAAATCTGTCCCACAATTGAGTGCATGGCTGCACAAAACTACTCGGATCTCTTACACGTGTTCCGCATAGACCTACACAGCTTATAGATTGGTGGGTTCTCCTATCTGGGATGTATAGCAGCCATTAAAATGACACTCCTTCTGAAAATAGAATTCACCATACAGGCCCTCCCTTTACAGCCTCCCCATGGCATACTAAACACAATGCCAAAACTCCTCAATGGCTTTATCAGGTTACCCAAACAGCACTCCTATACACCAACAGTAGAAGGATGACTCAGGATCCCCTACCTCAAACATTATTATATTGCAGCCCAACTTCAAAACTTGGTAGAATGGCACCGCAACGCCTCTGAGAAACACTGGTGCTTCATGGACCCATTCAGTTGCTGGGGTGCACATTTGGAAGATCCTCTGGCTGGCCAGGAGACACAGGCCATTGGGGGCCTACAGCCCCCAGATGCTTCACACTACTGTGGCTGCCTGGGATTGTGTGGCTTCTACCCTTGGTTAGACGTCCATGCCCTCCCCGATGCCCGCTATCATTGGCAATCTTAACTTCTCACCATCACACAGGGGCAACAAGTACATCACATGGCAAATTGGGAACTGTCAGGGAATTGGCAATTTTTATGATCAAGATGGAGTGCAGTTCTTTTAAAAACTGCAGGTTTTTTGCATACCGGAGACAGAACACATGCAAACACGACATTGGGTGACGCACCCAACCATTAAATGGCACTCGCATCACCCCCTGACACCTTTCGAAACATGGATTATCACCAAGTCCAGCGACACACACCTAGGGGGTCATTAGGATGGCGGGCGGACTGAAGTCCGCCCGCCATCCTAGCGGTGCTGGGACCCTCCGCCATACGTGCGGCGGTCCCGCTCCGCCAATTAGGATGCGACCACCACCCTGGGGGTCGCATTCCGCATTTCTAACATTGCGCGGGTGCTGCTGTAAGCAGCACCTGACGTAATGGTGAAATGGCATGTTGCGCATTCCCATGCACAACGTAGCAGGCACCGCGCGGTGCCTGCCACCTTGTGCATGGGTAGGCAGGGGGGTACCATGGGTACACCGCAAGTGCACCCCCCACCCCTCCTGGGGGCCCACAACGGGCCCCCAAAGAACATCCCGCCAGCTACCGCACCCATCCTAATATGGATGGCGGTGCCTGGTAGGCACCGCCACCATATTAGTGGCCAAGTCCGCCCGGCCGGCAATCGTAACAATTGCCGACCGGCGGAAAAGCGGCAGACGCACTTTGCGTCCGCCGCGATACCCCCGCCATAATAATATGGCAGGGGGTAAATCTAATTGAGATGGCGGGCGGATCGCCACTGCCGAGCCGGCGGTGGCGATCCGCCCGCCATCCTAATGACCCCCCCTAGTCTAAGAACTCTATAAAATTCTCCTGGAAGCCACTCCCTTACCATTGACTGCAGCACAAAAGAGGTGGGAGGTGGAGTTGGAACACACATTTTCAGATAAGAGTGGATACATCCCACTCATCTGCGACCAGCGTAGCGGGCAAGTAGGCGATGGTCTAACTACAGAGTATATTGGTACTACACCACAGTTCATATTCACTCCTGGTCCCCTAATAAATACTCTGCATGCTGCAGGAGATATGGAATGACAGGTCTCTTATACATCTTTTGTGGCAATGTCCTAAGCTACAAAGATACTGGACAGATGCTCCCCCCTACAGCATCAATGAGATATTTGGCACTGACATCCCTCCATTCCGGGCTTATATCCTTATGTGCCTCCCCAACGCAGTCACATACCGGCTATACTCTCCACAAGGGAACACCATTATTCTAGCCCTGTGTGCAGGCAAACAGACTATTACGGCACTGTGGGAAAAGGACACAGTCCCGGAGCATGGCTTCATAGACTGTGAAACCTTAGAAATGGAGAGGATGTCCGTTGGAGGCAAGTGAAGTGCAATTTTAGAGGAGCTGGGGCCGTTCATTACTTTTGTATCACAGGTGTTTAGGGAACTTTGTCCTAAGTATCTATGGGTGCTATGTCCCATTCAATCGCCCACCACAGTCCGCCAGGTCGTGTGTACAACTTAGCCTCACTGCGTTGACATGGGACAGGGACACATGACACCTTCCCTTATAGACTATTCACTTGACCTGTATGGAAGATTTCCATAGTGCTATGCTGGAGGAGGAAGAAGGGGAAGGGGAGAGAAAGTTGGAGGGGGGGTCTCCTTGGTTTCCACCTTTCAGAGAGTGTTCAAGCATTTGTCCACCGGCCTCTTTATTTACATATACAGTAGGTTTGATCTGCCATAGCACTTCACTCTTTTAGGAATATTTATGTGCTGATTGTGAGTAAGGTAGACCATTATTTCATTTTGCGATTTATATATTTAGAATAATATCAGTAAATCAACCAATCTGGGCTTGAACGAGAGGACATTAGGGGTCCCATTACAAGTCGGCTGGTAAAATGGGGTAGGCACTGAGAAGGTGGGTGGAGAAATTCCGACTGGCAATGCCACACACAGTAACTCCTGAAATCGCGCAGTGATTTCACCACTGAAAAGCATGGGGAAAAATAAAAGGTGACAGGGAGCTGGTGGGTCAGGTGAAAAAGATGAAAGAAGGTGGCAAGTAATAGATGTTGTGGGTAAAAGATGGATGGAAGCACACGATGGATGAGTGACATAAGATCCAGAAATCGAAAAGTTACGCTCAGTGGCATCTTTTTTTGCCATGATTTCGGAACTTTAATTAGATTTTCATAATGCAAAGCTGTTTAGCGTATTATTGTAAGATTTCTTTCTATTTTGTAGAAAGGACATTTTCACAATTGCATACGTGACCGTAATTTTAGGGCTGTAGCATGGTGTTTTCCCACATCTCTTGCCCTCAACGTCTCTGTGCATTAAATGGGGTTCTTTTAAGTTCCTACAACTGACTGATGTAGCTGCATGCCGGAGCTCAATTTAAAACTACAATAGAATGACAACAACAATATACTGAGTGAAGGTTAGGTCATCTCCTCCAGCCATTTGCTTGTTTGGGTGGGCCATCTTCTGCTATTCCTTTTCTGATGTGTCCTTCACATATTGGTTCAACTTTGGCATTTTGCGTATGTTAACCTTTTCTGAGGTAGATTCTGCTTTGATAATAGCTGTATAAAGTACTTGGGGGATGGGCACTATGCATGCACCAACTATAAGAAATGACATCAATGCTTAGTTTTGTCTGGTACTGCACATACTCTTCTCTTTTTAACCTACAAGTACTAATGCAGCTTAATCACTTGCTGAATAGCGGCAAGCGACCCCTCAAACCCAAGATTTGCTGTAGCTTGTTGCTGTGAGTCCAGCACCATAACCACCCTACCCCGGTGCTCTACTTTGCCATGTGTGCTTTTCTGGCTGGAAAAGTCCATTAGGTTGTAAGGAAATGTCCATATCTAAGGTGGATGTTCCATCATAATGTTGCAGCACAAACGTCTGAGGGGATTGCCACTGGAAGGCCAAGTTATGATGTCTTAAAGGTCATGGCAATGTTGAAGTAACGATGAGGAGCTCAAGATAGTAGCACAGCTTCTAAAAAACAAAGCCAGTCGTAGATCTGTATGCCATGGAATTAAAATATCCTGGAATCTTCATTCTGGGGCACAGCACTAAAGAACTCTCTTTGTGCTCTATGTAATACCTTTAATGTGCTAACACACCAAAGCAGCATTTGTGCATGCATGTGCTAGCACATTAAAGCAGATCTAGTGGCTTTGTTTTAGGATGCCTGCTTTTCCGATTTTTAAAACTTTGCTGTATCTAGTATTCTGGACTCCCTAGGTCTCAATTTTCCCATTTATAAGAGGCAGAGGAAATAAAAATCACTTTGTGGTCGTGCATTTAATCAAGCTTTCAAATAAGCCTTTCAGCTCCATTGTATCTATATGAGATTTCCATGTATGCATGTATATGCTATTTCTATAGCGCAAACCTAGACAATGAGCAGTGAAGCACTGTACACAGTCAGAGACAAGTTAACAAGTAATAGGAGAGAAAGCTGGGTTGTAGACGGATAACGCATTGTGGTGTAGTAATCTTTAAAGAGGTGAGTTTTTACCTCTTTCCTAAATTGGAGCAGCGTTTGGATAGTCCTGATGGATACAAGGATGTAATTCTATAACCTGGGTGCATAGATGGAAAGGGCTGCTTTCTTGTTTTTATTTGTACACTAGCTAGTCTGCAGTCTGATGGTGTTCTGGCTGCCGGTGAGCCAAGAACCACAAGAGATGATGAGCTTGTCTGCAAGACAAATAGGGTTTCAGGTCATGATGGCTTTGTAAATGATTCAGCTGGTTTTGAAAATGGTGCAAGCTAGCAAGGGGAGCTAATAGAGTTCCATCACGTTGGGGGTGTTGTGATCATATTTATTCAGGGCCTGGATGAGATGGGCTGTGGTGTGTAGGGTGCTCTAACTGGTGTCAGAGTGGAGTGTTTGAAGCCATTGAGTAGGGCATTAATACTATGCAGATGAGGAAATTGGAGGGCTTGGTCTGTCTTATGTTTTTTGGCAATATGTTCCTTGAGGTTGTGGTTTGTGTGCAGGGTGAATCCAGGTGATTTGGCATTCGGTGAAAGTTGTGATTCAAAGCCATCAAAGTTTATGATCATGAGCCAGGTTTGTATTGTATCTTTTTTGTTGTTCTTGGCAAATAGCAGACATTTCTCTTGAGTTGGGTTGAACTTCAGATAGGCACTGGACATCCAGGTCTGAATGATGTACAAACAGTGTCTGAGGTGTTAGCTGTCTGAAACAGAAGAGATTTTCAAGTAGAGAAGTGGTCATTTCTCCATGCGGGGTTGGGCCCATTGGAGACCAGTTTTGTGTGTGTGTGTGTGTGTGTGTGTGTTTGAGCGAGAGAGAGAGATAAAGATATAGCTAGATAGAGGGAGAAAGAGAGAGAGAGAGAGAAAGAAAGAAAGAAAGAAAGAAAGAAAGAAAGAAAGAAAGAAAGAAAGAAAGAAAAAATGAGAATGAGAATGAGAATGAGAATGAAATGGGGAAGGGGTAGAGCTGTGTAAGAAATTAGGGTGTTAGTTGAGGGTGGTGAGTACTCACCTCAAATTATGACCACAATCATATAACCCCTTAAAGTCACTAAATTAACGTGTTCAAACACCTGGTAGCTATGGCACAGAGAAGAAAGGCTTAACTTAGAGGCAATATGTAAAGTATTTATGCAGCACTTAAATAGTAATAAAGCAGAGCACCACTAAAGCAATCCCAAACCAATTTAGGACAATGGAGTAAATTTTAAAAAAATGGAATGGCTTCAAAACAACAAAAATCCAATAAGAGACACTAGAGTTATGAATTTTTAAAGTTTAAACATGAAATGAGAAAATAGCACCAAAAAGCATTAAGCCTCAATCAGAGTCATATGGTTTTGCTTGACCGGTACCTAGGTGCAACTTAAGGCCACCACGATGGTGCACGGGTTAGATACAGAAACCAGGTTCAACTCAGTTGAACGTTTTACCTTTGGACTCTGAAATGCACATCAAAAATTAACCATGTATAAATGAACCATGTAAAACATTATAAGACATTTATTCATGAAATGGACATAGTATGAAGAATTAAATTGTAACATATTTTTATAAGCAAATGCTGAAACAATTTATAGAAATTATAGAGAATACAGTAGGAAAATGTAATTTTTCACCTCCGAACAAAGCCGTCTGAAGGAAGCTACTGGGCATCAAAGATGTCAGATTTAACTATTACGACTCCAAACTAAAACAAACTAGTTGAAGGTGCATGACACTTAAGGGGTGAGATTTACTAGTCTAACTCCAAACTAAAACCAACTCAGATAAGTGCAGGACAATGAAGGGGTAAGATTTACTATTCCAACTCCAGACTAAGCCATCTTGGGTAAGGTGCTCGACACTGAAGGGGTTAGATTTACTATTCCAAATTCAGACTAAGGCATATCGGGGAAGGTCCGGAACAATAAAGAGGTGAGTCTTACTAGTCCAACTTCAAACAACACAATCTTGTGTAAGCTCCTGGACTGTAAAATGGTGAGGTTTACTATTTCAATGTCAGATATTCTATTCCAACTCCTATCTAAGCTATCTTGAGGACAGAGATGAACACAGAAAAGATAAACAAACATTATTTCTACTCTAAACAAAGGTACATCAAGGCAAGATGTGGAGACTGGTGTGATGACAATACAATTTAAAATATTAGCTTTTTCATCCTCGCCAGCAGAACACATACTACCCACTGAAAGACCCTGCAAGGTGATTTGTCTCAAAAAACACTTTCTAAACATTTTTGAATCTGGTAAACATTTTTTAAATAACATTAAGAACTTTATAAGACATAACTCTTTCTTTATCTCCCTCCCACATGTGATAACATTTCAGTTCTCAACAGGCATAATAAAGTTTCAAAGGTAAAAACTGAAAAATATATATCTTTTAATTTTCCTACCATGACCTTTCATATGTTTGCAGCACATTCATTGCAGATAAAGCATTGCCTCAACCCTAACAATAGGTATATATATTTTTTAAATCCTTTGCCACTACCAGTAACCTTTATAATTCTTCTCTTGTTAGTGTATAGGTTAATTGCATATGCTTTAAGCAAGTTTAGAAAAACAATTAATGCAAAATGACCTAAACGTTTTTCTTCTCCTCAAACAAACACAGGCAAATTAAATAAACAATGAAACCATACATGACTATTTTGTTTCAATCGCCTATATCAAAAATGGACTTTAAAACATCCCAAAACAACACCAACTGCACAAAGAGGACAACCTTCTCATAAAAAACAGTTTTCACGTCCATAGGGTATTCTCATTTGTTTTCACAGGATAAAACTGAACATGCAAAACTCTTTAAAACAAATTTCCTAGAACATATCACACAGATAGTATTTTTTCTTTTCAGATCATCTAACATGATCAATCATTTTGAAGCACACTGCATTCTATCTAAGAGAGGGAATTCCTTAAGTACGGTGGGTACATTTATTTTAAGGAGAGACTTACTTAGTCCAGGAGTGATTGGGAGTATGTGGTCTATCACTCAACCCCTTGCAAAAAGAATGAGCAGTTACTCTTGGTGATACTGTGGAGAAGACTACTGAGCATAACCACTATGCCTCCCCAACGGAGTTAGTAGTTAGAGAATATGTCAAATAAATAAATTCACTTGGTACTACCAGTGAACCCTGTGGCTCAGTATAGATGGAGGTAACCCACAACAGCACGATACATGTTGCAAGTTGTATGCCCACAACCACAAATTTATGAAGAATGGTAGAAAGAAAAAAACAGTAACTCTGCAAACCTATTTTGATAATAACATTCCCCCAGAGCAAACAGAATCCTTTAACAATTAACCATTCCTACTATATAAAAGCAGCACTCTCAAAAAAGTAGAGTAATATTTGCACACCGAACATAATACAGTGAAATTTGGATGATGAATGGTACATTTAAGTTGATCCCCCATCCATTCGCCCAAATTTACACTATTAATGCTAATATAAATAACACTACTATATCTTTGATTTATGGTTTAATACCTGATAAATAACCCTAAACATATCCTGAATTTTTATAATTAATGAAATCTGAAACTGTCAATAGCCCTAGAAATATAATAATTGAATTTGAATTACAAATGATAAAGGCTATTATTAAGATATATCGAAACACCTAAATTCAAAGATGTTTTTTCAAAGGATATTGAAAAAAATACAAAATAATCCTTAGCTGAAGAGTACTTATCAAGAAGTAAACTACAATTTGAACTAAGGAAAATAGCAGCTTTCTGTTTTGCACCTCCTGAAAGATCAGATGAAATGTATACATCAATTGTTCAACCAGATGTTTTGCACAAAATTAAGGAAAATTAGCACCACTTTCAAATTATGTTGAAGAGATGTAGATTGGCTATCCAAGCAGATTGGGTCGCTAGAGGAAACCACATTTTACAATTAAGTGGTGGAACTGCTGCAAGACATTCTTAGAGGCAGGGGCAGAGACAAAAAATTCCATCGAGGGTGTGAACAACTTTTTCAACAGTTCCATAGGGAAATCGTACCGGGAACCAATGGCCTGATTATGATGGCGGTCGGACGATCCTGTCGGGAATGGGACCACCCGACTAGGGGGTCGATTCCGATCCCGGTTGGAGGCGCACCTAATACCATTCGGTCGGGAAAAAATCCAGGCGAATGCCTGTTTCCCGACCGATCCGCACATACGACCGAACGAGCAAGTACGATGCGCACAACTGCCCAAATCCCGACCCAGTCGTACTCACCCAATACAGGACCTGAACTCAGACCGAGGCGGATCCGGAATCGCAGAATCAAGCCGCACGGAAGCAAAAATGCAGCCCCGTCCGGCCGGACAAGTACGATGCGCTTCCCGTACGCGCCGAACCCGTCGCTATGCACGGCACGTCAAAGCATCCGGGAGAGGCGCACATAAGCTCCGATTCGCGCCACAACACGATCCACGGCTACGAGACGAACACGCCAGCGACGAGGCGAAGCAAAGAGAAAGACGAACGAGACGAACCAACCATGAATCCCTTCGTGCCGATCCTACCAATATTCTACCTCTATTACCGGAACAGGCACGGACGCGTACGGCGCAGAAGGTAAGTCAGACACCAACAACAAAAACAAACTACACGTACCCGACACATCACACACAGAGGGATGCAGAAATACCTACACCAGCAACAGCAGCACCATAGGGGCGGGATGGCCCTCACCAATGCCACACATACACATAGGGGCCTGTATGCCTACCACTACTACCACCCCTACCCAGGGTGGGCTGGATGCCTGTCACTACTACCACCTCCACCCATGGGGGGCTGGATGCCTAACACCACTACCACCCTTACCCAGGGGGTGCCAGATGCCTACCACTACTACCACCTCTTCCCATGGGGGGCTGGATGCCTACCACTACTACCACCTCTACCCATGGGGGGCTGGATGTCTACCACTACTACCACCTCTACCCAAGGGGGGCTGGATGCCTGTCACTACTACCACCCCTACCCATGGGGGGCTGGATGCCAACCACCACTACCACCCTTACTCAGGGGGTGCCAGATGCCTACCACTACTACCACCTCTACCCATGGGGGCTGGATGCCTGTCACTACTACCACCTCTACCCATGGGGGCTGGATGCCTACCACTACTACCACCTCTACTCATGGGGGCTGGATGCCTGTCACTACTACCACCCCTACCCATGGGGGGCTGGATGCCTGTCACTACTACCACCTCTACCCATGGGGGGCTGGATGCCTACCACTACTACCACCTCTACTCATGGGGGGCTGGATGCCTGTCACTACTACCACCCCTACCCATGGGGGACTGGATGCCTGTCACTACTACCACCTCTACCCATGGGGGGCTGGATGCCTACCACTACTACCACCCTTACCCAGGGGGTGCCAGATGCCTACCACTACTACCACTTCTACTCATGGGGGCTGGATGCCTGTCACTACTACCACCCTTACCCAGGGGTGCCAGATGCCTACCACTACTACCACCTCTACCCAGGGGGTGCCAGATGCCTACCACTACTACCACCTCTACCCAGGGGGTGCCAGATGCCTACCACTACTACCACCTCTACCCAGGGGTGCCAGATGCCTACCATTACTACCACCTCTACCCATGGGGGGCTGGATGCCTACCACCACTACCACCCTTACCCAGGGGTGCCAGATGCCTACCACTACTACCACCTCTACCCAGGGGGTGCCAGATGCCTACCACTACTACCACCCTTACCCAGGGGGTGCCAGATGCCTACCACTACTACCACCTCTACCCATGGGGGCTGGATGCCTACCACTACTACCACCTCTACTCATGGGGGCTGGATGCCTGTCACTACTACCACCCCTACCCATGGGGGGCTGGATGCCTGTCACTACTACCACCTCTACCCATGGGGGGCTGGATGCCTACCACTACTACCACCCTTACCCAGGGGGTGCCAGATGCCTACCACTACTACCACCTCTACCCATGGGGGGCTGGATGCCTGTCACTACTACCACCTCTACCCATGGGGGGCTGGATGCCAACCACCACTACCACCCTTACCTAGGGGGTGCCAGATGCCTACCACTACTACCACCTCTACCCATGGGGGGCTGGATGCCTGTCACTACTACCACCTCTACCCATGGGGGCTGGATGCCTACCACTACTACCACCCTTACCCAGGGGGTGCCAGATGCCTACCACTACTACCACCTCTACCCATGGGGGCTGGATGCCTGTCACTACTACCACCTCTACCCATGGGGGGCTGGATGCCAACCACTACTACCACCTCTACCCATGGGGGGCTGGATGCCTACCACTACTACCACCTCTACTCATGGGGGGCTGGATGCCTGTCATTACTACCACCTCTACTCATGGGGGGCTGGATGCCTGTCACTACTACCACCCTTACCCAGGGGGTGCCAGATGCCTACCACTACTACCACCTCTACCCAGGGGGTGCCAGATGCCTACCACTACTACCACCCTTACCCAGGGGGTGCCAGATGCCTACCACTACTACCACCTCTACCCAGGGGGTGCCACATGCCTACCACTACTACCACCACTACCCATGGGGGGCTGGATGCCTACCACCACTACCACCCTTACCCAGGGGTGCCAGATGCCTACCACTACTACCACCTCTACCCAGGGGGTGCCAGATGCCTACCACTACTACCACCCCTACCCAGGGGTGCCAGATGCCTACCACTACTACCACCTCTACCCATGGGGGGCTGGATGCCTACCACTACTACCACCTCTACCCATGGGGGGCTGGATGCCTGTCACTACTACCACCTCTACCCATGGGGGCTGGATGCCTACCACTACTACCACCCTTACCCAGGGGGTGCCAGATGCCTACCACTACTACCACCTCTACCCATGGGGGGCTGGATGCCTGTCACTACTACCACCTCTACCCATGGGGGGCTGGATGCCAACCACCACTACCACCCTTACCTAGGGGTGCCAGATGCCTACCACTACTACCACCTCTTACCCAGGGGGTGCCAGATGCCTACCACCACTACCACCTCTACCCATGGGGGCTGGATGCCTACCACTACTACCACCTCTACTCATGGGGGCTGGATGCCTGTCACCTCTACCACCCCTACCCATGGGGGCTGGATGCCTGTCACTACTACCACCCCTACCCATGGGGGCTGGATGCCTGTCACTACTACCACCTCTACCCATGGGGGGCTGGATGCCAACCACCACTACCACCCTTACCTAGGGGGTGCCAGATGCCTACCACTACTACCACCTCTACCCATGGGGGGCTGGATGCCTGTCACTACTACCACCCTTACCCAGGGGGTGCCAGATGCCTACACCTACTACCACCTCTACCCATGGGGGGCTGGATGCCTGTCACTACTAACACCCTTACCCAGGGGGTGCCAGATGCCTACCACTACTACCACCTCTACCCATGGGGGGCTGGATGCCTGTCACTACTACCACCTCTACCGATGGGGGGCTGGATGCCTACCACCAACACCACCCCCACTCATAGGATGGACAATGCATGACACAACCAGCACACTACAACCTAGGGAATGCAAGAAAAAGACATCCCCCCAACACCATGACAAGCGTGTGTAGACTGTGTCAAATGCCTACAACACTGAATATGACTTTGAACATACAATGTGACCCCCTATCACATGTGCCACACATATATGTGTGTGGCCCCCACAATGCAAGCAGGCCATGACCATTGTGGCAATGGGGATCAAAACCCCATCATCACAGTGAACAAAATGTAAGTGTGGGGGCCCATAGCTGAAGCACATTTCGAACATTGTGGCAATGGGGTCTAAACCCCCATCATCACAGTGACCAAAATGTAAGTGTGGGGTCCATAGCTGAAGCACAGTATGAACATTGTGGCAATGGGGTCTAAACCCTCATCATCACAGTGACCAAAAGGTAAGTGTGGGGTCCATAGCTGAAGCACATTTTGAACATTGTGGCAATGGGGTCCAAACCCCCATCATCACAGTGACCAAAATGCAAGTGTTGACAAAGAAAAAGCTGCAACTGCCAAACTGCATGGATGATTCCTGGTCACAGAACATAAAACACATCAGTGGCAAAGTAGTGCATGTGTCCCATTGCAACATAGATTGGGGGAGGCAAATACTGCAGTGCAAATAAGACATACCTTTGGCCATGTGCAGACAAACATCACCCATGGGGGCTGACACTGTCAACATTCATCAATGACACAATGACAGAAGTGACCATCAGAATGCAGACCCACATATTTGCACCAATGGGCACACAAATGCAGATACCCTGTGGAGACTGTAGATGTGAGGTGAACAGATACCATACCATGGCAGCAATGGGACACACAAACCATGATCATTGTGCTGACCGATGACCTAGGAGTCCCAGGGACAGCAGGGGAAACCCACCAAACAACATACAGCCAATGGCACACCAAAGATATGCCAATGCAGTGGTGCAGATGCACAAACACAAACAGGCAGACCCACACTGCACATCAAACACAACAGGTGAGGGGGGTGCCAGTGTCCCCAGGCAACCACACAACACATGAGGAGGCCTGAATACCAATTACACAGATGTGCATACAGTGCCACACAAAGGTAACTCATGGATCCAAATCCCCTATGTGGGCAATCAGGCATTGTCAGATGAGAGGGAGCACAAATCACACATGTCACACAGGCATGTAGGAACAGCAACTGACACAGCAAGACACAGACACACCACAGCACTACCCCCAGGGCCCCCACAATGTGGTGACCCTGGGCTGCATTACAATCCCACTGTGATGACAAAGCTAAATGTCGTTCACACTGTGAACCACAGTCATGTGTCCTGAGCAACAAACTACCATCACACCTACACAAGCACAAATCAATCAGCACGGCCAGTAAGCCAAGGCCAACATGGAGGCAGGGGTCTAGCCGGGCAACAACTCTCATCTGCACACACTCAACACCACACACCTCGACCTCCAACAATGTGCAGCAGTGAAGCACACATGCACTGGTGACATTGCACATGCACCCATGACAATCCCAGGGTGGTGGGTGGGAACCAAGGTGCAGAAACACATCACACATGGCCACTCAACAAGACTCCTGAATGTCTGACACACTGCACACTACGCTGTACATGGACATGACGGCAATACCACACCAACCAATGGGATCCCAGCCACAGTCCCACACCAATGAAGAAGCCAAGGTCACCCACAAAGAACACACATAGACAACTACCAACATTGCAGCCCGGACCCTGAGGAGTGCCAGCAGTCACACACACAACGTGTCACAATCACTGAAAGATAACACAAACTGGAAATCACATGACAGGTGTAAACAACAAGTGCCAAGGGGAATCCTGACTGTGACCCATCTGCGTCTGCACACAAACTCAGCCCTGACAGCAAACACACCTATGGGTGACACCCTGATGACCAGTAATGTGCCATGCACCCACATCACAGAGAATCCAGGGAGAAGACTTGGGGGGAACATAGGTCAACTCAGCAAGCATCACAAACAGGAACAACACTAGGGATCCCAGCATGCACAGCAAAACGGAAGTGAACACACAGACATGCTCATACAACACACACCTTGGGCGCAGGCAATGTCACAGGAGTACACACTGCCATGAGGGGACTCCACTCCTGTGTGAGGAAAGCTGTGCCATATGTTGCCTCAGTAGGGCTCCATCATGTCAGCTGAGCACTTGGTCACACAGTCAACAATTAGCACCAAATGAAGGCTCCCGTCACATCAGCCTGGTCATGGGAGTGCCAACGAAATCATCAGCACAGATCCAACACACTTGTATAGCAATGTTGCACTGACAACACAGATGAGTCCTTCCCCATTGATGCCCAAACCTGCATGTCCAGTGGAGATGGCCACACGGTCAGGGAAGTAGACTAATTGAACAATGGCAGGCACAACAGATGTGCAGGGGTGGAAGCCACAGATGTGAAATTGCTAATGAAAGTAGGAAATCCCATTGCCAAATATTGAACACATGACACCCTCAGATGCTGCTAAGGATGACATGGATACACCACAGGATAGGACACATTCCCCCTGGACCACATGTGTTCCTGCACAGTAACACTTCATTATCATGAGACCAAATATCACCATCACTGCAGCAAGGGCATGGTTAGCATCATCAACAACATGTACATCAGAAGCAAAAGCACTAGAGAACAGAAAGGTGCTTTATTCAGCATATGTGGGTCTAACAGTTGATGTCCAGCAAAAAATTAACAAAGGCCAATGGCCAGTCCAACATGAAAGTCAAAACAGGGTGACAGTGGCAGATGTCACCCTACGCATGCCTGCACTGATGAAAACCAGGGACAATCCCCTCGGAGGGGCATACGGGGGGGCAGGCCAGGCACCGCAGGGACAGGATCATGGCTCACCAGAAGGAGGCAGGGAAGGGGTGGTGGGTGCTGGAGAGCCACTGACAACTGCAGTGGAGGTGTCTGACATGGTGTGTGCCGGCACAAGTGGGGGGCATGACTCTGATGGTGTGGGTGCCGGCAAGACTGCAGGGGACCGTGCAGATGGAGTGGACAGGTTCCCCACTGCAGTGCCCAAGTCAGTCAGGGTTGTAGTGGACTCCACTGCAGTGCCTACCTCCAGGGGAGGAGAATGGGGATCAGGTAAGGTGGGCAGGACAGAGTGGGAGGACACCGTCTCCACACCAGTGGCACAGACAAGCGCAGCGGGGGTGTGGGGCCGGAAGAGCAAGTGGCAGGGGGAGAAGGCCTGATCCTTTTGGGGATGGTGTATCTGTGGGTGGGGGAACCTGGGGCAGGGTGTGGTGGGGGCACCTGTGGAGTGGGGGCCTGAGGGATGGAGGAAGGAGACTTGGTGCCTGAGCTGCAGGGCGGCGGCGGGGTCTTGCTCTTCCGGGTCCGGGGGGACTTGCGGATGGGGGCGTCAGTCGGTCTGCGCCTGGGGGAGGGTGTCCGGTGACGAGGGGCACTCCGCTCCGTGTGAGTGGGCTTCCTCTTCCCCTGAATGCTGTATCAGCTGGATCGGAGGGGAAGAGGCCGAGGTCACTGAGGAAGAGCCGCTGGGTCTTTGGGGTTGCAGGTGAGGCAACGGAGGGGGCTTTGGAGGGAGAGGCAACTGTGGACTGCGCAGTGCTCGTGGATGCGTGTGTGTGTGACTGGGCCCCATCCCCTGTGAGTGTGGTTTCAGTCCCCTGACTGTGCGTGCGTGTGCGTCTTGTCTGTGGCGTGTGTGTGTGTGTGCTGCTCGTGTCTGTGCTGGTGTGTGCCTGTGCCGGTGTGTGTGTGCTTGGGACAGGTAAGGTGCTGGGGAGTGTGGATGGGGCAGAGACAGGAGGGGTGAGGGACTGTTGGAGGAGGGACACTGCTGCCGTCAGGGGTGAGTCCATGGACCTATTGCCCCTCTGTAGGGCAGACATGCCCGATGAGATCCCCTCCATGAACGACACCAGCTGAGTCAACAGAGTGGTGTGTGCATGGAGGACACTCAGCATCTCTGTCTCCCCTACATGGAGCTGGTGAAGGAGGTACACAGACTCCTCACTCAGGGCAGCAGGGGCACAGGGGCAGGTGGTGCGGTGCCTGGCCCGAAGGAGACACGCTCCCGAACATGGGAGCCTCCACGGACCTCGGGAATGGGAGCCGATGGGAGGGCGGCGGTGGTGGTGGTGGCGGGGACAGCAACACTAGCTGGGGTGTGGTGGCTGCTGACACCCGCCTCCATAAGGGAGTCATCCTCCGAGCTGCTGTGGTCCTCAGCTGAGGTGGATGGTGCTGAGGACTCCTCGGTGTGGCTCCCCTCGCCCTCCGTGCCACTGGGTCCCTCCGACCACTCCTCGGCTGCTGACCCAGTCTGGCTCTGCGGCTCCTCCTGGTCCGTGGAGCTGTCCCCTCCTGTGGCCGTGGATGTATCTGCAAACAATAGGGAAACAGACAGACATCAGTCACCTGCACCGAACGCACACACCACAGTAAGTACAGCACAATACAGAGCAAGGCCTGGCATCCTTAGTTGAACATTGCTAAAAGTGCCCAAACAGAATAGGAGAAGCCAATTGTCAGTCTGATCGTCAACCATGGCACTCACATCCCACCTGGCCTTGCACCCATCTGTCTGGCGTCCGTTGGCTGGCAATACCCCAGTGTGGACACATGCACCACCTACACAGTAGTTGGACGGTGCAGAGAACACGGTGAAGCATGTGAACATGCACACATCACAACTCTTGCCACTGAGTCAGTACAGGTGTCCGGATGAAAGTGATGCCCAGAGTCAGATATATGAAATGCATGTGATGCATACCAGCGACAGACACCATGATGCACCCATGTGCTGATAGCCATTGCCACTATGGTGTGCATGTAGCACATGTCACTCCCCTGCAGGATCACTCATAGGAAGTCACATGCCATGGCACAGGCATGCCTGCTAAGTCATACATCACTGTCTCCAGTCACATGGGCAGGGCAGCCACACAACAACAGTCTGCACTGTGTCACAATAGTAGGTCATGGGGAATGCAAGTCCTGGAGCTGAACAAGTGCACATGTACATCCCCCACACACCACATCATCTGAACCCTTATCTGTCCAGGTCATACTGATTGGACATATGGGTGACCTGTAACACAAGCCTCTGAACCTGAGCACCTCACAATCTGCTGTGAATGGGAAACAGCTGCATGGACTTCACATTCGCATACCCCAGTCTGCACGGTCAGGTGTTCAAACACCTATGTGTCACACAAGTATCGTCTCCTATGGTCACATCTCCGGTGGCATGCTGAGCCCCAACCGATAAACACCCCAGCAGTCCTGACATCGAAGCCACAGCACACTGACACAGAGGCTGACACCTGAGGGGACATATCACTGAGCACAACGTGTCAGCTGATACACGGGAGTGGGAGTACAGAGTGCATTGCATGGCCTGGAGTAGGCATGACTGTCCTGCCCCACATGAATGAGGGATGAACCCTGGACAGTAGGCAGCTGGCTAAGTATGTGTGACACACGTAATATACACACTCCTGGGGCCCAAACATTGTTCCCACCCGCAGCTTGGGTGTGTGCCAGTTACCCCAGGCACATGTGGTGGATCAGCTCAGCAATTGGACCACATATCAAAGTAACACGCAGATTACATGTCAGAACACAGGCATTGTGTAAGCTATGGACCCACCCATGATGCCCACCACAGTTAGGGGAACAGATGCTGTCCCCCACCTTGAGTCAAGCAAACTGCAAGGACACAGTACCCAAGTGACACAATTCCCTGACTGCAAGGGCCACACCTGGGTATCAGATGAGGAGTGGGCAGTGCACAATCGAGGGACATGGGTCCTGGACCACATGACTGATGTGCTGTGGAAGTTTAACCAGGCCAGAGGAGGGCACATAGCATGGCAGACAAAGTTCACAATGCAGTCATGGACTCACCCCTCCGTGCTGCTCCCTGGCCTTCAGCTGCCCATCCAGATCAGGGAAGACCACCGCCAGGATCCTGAGCATGTGGGGGTCAGGGTCCGGTGTCCGCCCCTCCTGCGAGGAGGCGACAGCTTCAGCTGGACCCGTGCGATCCTCCGGGTCCAGCCCCGAAGGTCCTGCCACCTCTTCTGGCAGTTGCGGATCCGGCGCTTGTAGTCCCCCATGGATCTCACTGCCCGGACGATGGTCAGCCATATCTTCTGCTTCTGGTGGGCATCAACCTGTGAGGATGACAAAGTGAGAATGCTATTACTACACATGCAACATATCCGTGCATTACACAGTTGTGTATACATGTCTCAATCACAGGGGCACATGATGTACACAGGCAGTGCAACGATGGCCATGGACAGTATGCCAGCAGTTACTACATGGTATCATTGCCTGGGAAGTAAAACCTTGTTTAAATGCACTGTCACTGCACTATACCTGTCCAGTGCATGTAACTACACACTATGGGGGTGACAACTACTCAGTGAGCCTGCTAGCCAGTGGCGTGCAGACTGTTAGCCTTGCTAGTCAGACAACATGCACATTTAGGAAGGCAGTGGACAGAACACTCACCTGCTCCCCTGCTTTCCCATACAGCTTGCTGTACTGTGGAAGGAGGCTGTCCAGCAGGGCCTGGTTCTCCTCAGTGCTGAAGGCTGGGGCTCTCTCCACAGTACGTGCCATTGCAGGGTCCAGAGGGTGCAGATACAGCAGCAGTGGTGGTGGCAGATGTCGTCCTGGAGCATGTAGTGCAGGCAAGTGAGCTCTCAGGGGAACAGCCAGCATTATATGTGTGCTGCAGAGGCAGTTACTGTCCCATGTGTCCAAAGTGATAGGTCCAAGTCGTTAGCATCTTCTGAATCTGGCCAATCCATGGAATTGCACCACTTACACACGCCCACAGCATCCTTCAAAAGTTCAACTTCATGACACCCATGAATTTGCAACATTGTTGTGGGTGACCAACTGAATTTCCAGCATCAGACTCGCTCAAGATTTGAAAACGCGTCCGTTGCCAGGCCAGGCCATAGCCAATGGGTGCGCACCGATCGGTCCATTGCTGTTCAACGCGTACCTAGGATACAACGCGTACCCGCACACATTGAATGCAATGGGCCGGCCGGGCACACCGATCGGTCCATTGCTGTTCAACGCGTACCCAGGATACAACGCGTACCCGCACACATTGAATGCAATGGGCCGGCCGGGCACACCGATCGGTCCATTGCTGTTCAACGCGTACCCAGGATACAACGCGTACCCGCACACATTGAATGCAATGGGCCGGCCAGGCACACCGATCGGTCCATTGCTGTTCAACGCGTACCCAGGATACAACGCGTACCCGCACACATTGAATGCAATGGGCCGGCCAGGCACACCGATCGGTCCATTGCTGTTCAATGCATACCCAGGATACAACGCGTACCCGCACACATTGAATGCAATGGCCAATGTGTGCTCACCGATCGGTCCATTGCTGTCCAACGCGTATTGCGAATACAACGCGTACCAGCACACATTGAATGCAATGGCCAATGTGTGCGCACCGATCGGTCCATTGCTGTCCAACGTGTCCCTGTACATGTCACTGGCATATGTCACCATGCCTGTCACAGGTGAACATATGCCAGCCACATATACTTCCCAGGGAGTGAGGGGCACACCTACAACACCACAGCCTGTCCAAACTGTATCCTAAGGCATGTAAGGCTGCATTACCTATTCCGTGTATGGGGGTGAACATGTTGTTCTGTGGGTGTCACTTGGGGCAGCCACCCCCAGGCTGTGCACGTGTTCATGGGGACAGTATCCTTGGTGTTTCGTGTACATGACCACTGTGATGTGCAACTGTTCATATCTGAGCATGTGGCATGGTCACATTTCACGGTGGTGTATGTGTATGTCATGTCACATGCCCCCTGAGTCCCATGTGGGACGGTATGTTTAACCCAGGGTGACCCATTGGCACAATAGTGATGGTCCTCCACAGTCTGTGTGCATGTTGTGTTTACAATGTCTCGGATTTCATGTGCACAATGGGAGACAGTCTCCACATCCACGTTGTTTGTGCATGGACTTTGATGTTGTGCGTGTGTGTGTCACAGACGTCCATGTCTGTCCTGCCGAGGCAACAGGGACCACTACCTGTGGGGGTCATGGTTGTTTTGCTGTGGTGTATACATGATACGCCATGTCATGCCAGTGTCCATGTGGCAATACAGGGTCCCTGGGAATCTACCTGTCGTTGAGCTGTGATGCCTGGGGCACATCTGTCCTCACATGTCACTGTGGGGTGTGTTTGTAACGTGGCAGCAGGAGATGGGAAATGTGACACGTCCTCATGATACCCAATGGCACAACCTGGGACTTATTGATGCCACTTGTTGAACTGTGATGTTGGATGTTGGCCATGTATGTGCCATACATGTCCTTACGGAACTGCACACATCATGTACTTGTGCCTCATAATGATGTATCGTGTGATATTGAGTGTGTACAATGCCACATATGTGGGGTGAGTGACAATCTTTCTTTCTTCACCTATGCACTGCAGGGCACCAGCTGTCCATAGACCATTCCCTGACCTGGCAACGATGGTGGAACGTGACAGCATCCGACGGTACCGCTTCACCAGGCAGCTGATTGATGATTTGGCAGTGCGCTTGGCACCACACCTGCAACCTGGCCGGCCGTACCCTACAGCGCTGACCCCCAAGGTGAAGGTGATGGCAGCCCTACACTTCTTTGCCACCGGTACCTTTCAACACACTCTGGCGACTGCTGGTGGGATGTCACAGACCATGTTCAGCCGTGTGCTCCGCGATGTATTGGAGGCTATGTTGATATACCTGAACCAGTACATCTATTTCCCTAGACTCCAACAACTCACTGACGTGAAGAGTGACTTCTATGCCCTGGGGAGGATGCCGCATGTCATTGGCTCCATTGATGGGACACATGTGGCTTTGGTACCACCACAGGCCCAGGAGCAGGCATACAGGAACCGCAAGCACTACCACTCGGTCAATGCACTGGTGGTCTGTCTTGCAGATATGACCATCTCACACGTGTGTGCCCATTTCCCCGGTTCTGCACACGATGCCTACGTGATGAGGAGTAGTCGCATCCCGAGGATGATGTCACAGATGCGGAACCAGCGTGCCTGGCTTGTTGGTGTGTACTGACTTTGTATCATTGTGTGTGTTCTGCAATGTAGTGTTCCACCCTCTTTTCCAACTCAGCTAATGTGCAATTGTCTGTATGTAGGTGACTCCGGATATCCCAACATGCCGTGGTTGCTGACGCCCCTCAGGAACCCCGTGACACCAGCCCAGATGCGCCACAATGAGGCACATTGTCGGACGAGGAGAGTGATTGAGCGGACATTTGGTCTCCTGAAGAGCCGCTTCCGCTGCCTGGACAAGACAGGAGGGTCCCTCCCATATGCCCCGGCAAAGGTGTGCAAGATTGTCATTGTCTGCTGCATGCTACACAACCTGGCAGTGCGGAAGGAGTTGCCTCTCATCCTGGATGACGATGACCAACGTCCGCCACCTGTGGAGGATCCTGGCCTGGACCACGATGCCAGTGATGATGATGATGATGATGGTGATGTCCGCACACAGCTCATCACCAACTTCTTCAGCTGAATGTAAGTATCCAGAGATGTCATGTAACTGATGTGAGTTTGCATGATATGTGTTGGTGGTGCTCTGGTGCTGTTTGAGTGTGTCCATGTGCTACATGACTGTATGCGTGTAGCGATGTGTCCTTACAGGTAGTCTGTACTCCCCAACAGTGTTGACATGCTTACTTGGTTCTGGGTGGGTATCTTGTGACATGTATTGGGCATGAGTATTGCAGTTCTGTCCTGTTCTTCAGTGCTTTTGACTGTGTGTCATTTCTGTCCTTCACAGGGTACTTTCAGAGTGGTTTGGTCAACTATGATCCCCGACACCGTGATTCGACTTCCAGGGTGGTAGCTGTTGTGTCCCTACAGGTGATGTGCGCCACACCCATGGACTTCCTTCCTTCTACACTTGTTGACTGTGTGCCCGCTGCCAGGGGGGATTACCTTGCATCTGTAGTGGTTACAACATGTTGCAAATGTGTAATAAACCTGTGCTTCACTTTGTGATGTGCGTTGTCTGTGGTCACACATTTGACTGACATTTGCTTACTGCACCAGTGGGCTAGTTGACTAAGACTGGGAATAGGTGTTGTGTCTGTGCATTGCACCGTATTTCCTGGAAACATCAGTGTAGGCAATGAGTCAGATGGCCTAGGTGTGTATTTGTTGTGTAGCCGTGGTGGTGAGTCTCCCTCATATGTGTCACGTTGCCATGACTCACATGCCTGTGTTGTACTTGCTGTAGCAGTTAGCATGCACAGTGTAATCTCGCTGGTCATCATCTCCATGACAGTAACCACGTTGGAATCATGACAGAGGCAGGTATGGTGTATTAGTGTGTTTATTGTAATACATGTGTGCGAATAGTGCACAGGATGGTGAGTGCTGTACATTTTGATTGCAATCCTAAGTTCCTAGATGAATTAGAAGTCCTGGTAGCAGAAATGTCCTGTATCAAGTCCACAGTCATCTGAGACATTGGTCCAACTTGTACTCCCCATGTCATGTGGGGGTTGTGTTGCAGTCAACAGGGTGAACAGTTTGCGCACAAAGGTGATTATCCAGATCAGGTGTTGGCTTCCTGGGGGTTGCACATGGCCATCGGCCTCTCAGTTGCCCCTCCTCGGTCGACCCCTCTTCTTTGGGGGACCCTCAAGTGCAGGCTGCTGCGGTGCAGGGGACTCTCCGCCAGAGTCATCCTGCCTCCCTGTGGCAGTTGCAGTTGTTTCAGCAGCAGATGTTGTGGGCACACAGGGAGGTGTTGACTGGTTGCTGCTCATCTGCCGGAGGCATTGTAATATGTCCCTATGCACCGCCGTCATCTCTTGCAGTGTGTCCCACTTGGACTCCACGCGGGACATGTGTGAGTCCAAGCGGGCATGATGGGCAGCCTGCTGCTGTTTAATGTCCCTGAGGAGCCCCACTACCTGGCTGAGCTCTCCGGTGCTGGACTGGTACGCATCGGCTATGCGTGCCAGTTGTGGGTCATCATGCAGTCCAGACCCTTCTGCAAGCAGCGACCTATGTCTCCCACCCCTCCCACCACCCCTGGCGACACGTGCAGTACCTGAGGTGGCACGCACAGGTGACCCTGGGCCCCCTTGGGGGTTGTTGGTGGTGTTGGTGTTGGTGTCCATGGCCCCACGTTGGTCCAGGGTCCCTGTGCTGGTGGTGGTGGTGCTCCTTGGTCTTTCCATGTCGGCAGGGGTGGTATGTGTGTTGACAGTCGTTGGAGGGGTGGGTGCAGGGGGTGCAGCTGGTGGTTCTGCTGGTGCTGCATGATGACTTGCTCCGGAGGTGCCAGGTGGGTCTTCTTCATCCGAGGAGGGCAGAGGCTGTTCCACACCAGTGAGCTCTGTATCCTCTTGAGCCTGGGACGGGGACTCCTCAGCGTCTGCTGCTGTGTCCCCATCATCACCTGTTTTTGGGAGACACACACAATGTATGTTATGTTTCTGCAGGCATCAATGGTTGACACACCTGACAGTTGTGACTGTGCCTCTGGATGCGGGCCTGTACATTGCATTGTCCTAAGTTGTCACAGTCAGGGGTTGATATTGGTGTAGCACATTGTCCTGCATTATTTGGGCATTTCTATGTGAATGTTGGGGTGTGTACATGGTCTGCATTGGTTGTATTTGGTTGACATCCGGCCCTCCTTCCCACCCAGCCAGATATTCCACCATGGAACGTGCTTCCATTGCAGGGAGTGCAAGTTGTCTTTCAGGATGTCAGTCAGTGGTGTCCTGCTGTTGGTTGGTGCACAGTTGCCAGCAGGGCCTTGTGCTCCCCACAGCAGTAGCCAGTGTCAGCCATCTTATCAGTTGTTTTCCACTCCCTGTGATGTGGGCATGGTTCATGGTGGTGTTGATGTGCGCATTGTGAGGGTGAGCAATATCTGTGACTACCACTCCCATCATGCTATTGCCTCCACCCCCCTTCCCAGCATGCCCATACTTCCTTCCTTTTGAGTGTACTTCACTGTGTGTGGGTGTGACAGCAATGGCAAGATGGCTGACAGTGGTGTCCTGCTGTTGGTTGTTGGCCAGTTCCCAGCATGGCCTTGTGCTCCCCACAACAGAGCACCAGTGTCAGACATCTTTGAAGTGGCTTTTGACTCCCTGTGAGGTGTGCATGCTTGGGTGTGTTCTTGCTGGGCCATGTGGGGGATGTTGAGCTGTGACTACCACTCCCATCATGCTATTGCCTCCACCCCCTTCCCAGCATGCCCATACTTCCTTCCTTTTGAGTGTACTTCACTGTGTGTGGGTGTGACAGCAATGGCAAGATGTCAGTCAGTGGTGTCCTGCTGTTGGTTGGTGCACAGTTCCCAGCAGGGCCTTGTGCTCCCCACAGCAGTAGCCAGTGTCAGCCATCTTGTCAGTTGTTTTCCACTCCCTGTGATGTGGGCATGGTTCATGGTGGTGTTGATGTGCGCATTGTGAGGGTGAGCAATATCTGTGACTACCACTCTCATCATGCTATTGCCTCCACCCCCCTTCCCAGCATGCCCATACTTCCTTCCTTTTGAGTGTACTTCACTGTGTGTGGGTGTGACAGCAATGGCCAGATGGCTGACAGTGGTCCTGCTGTTGGTTGTTGGCCATTTCCCAGCATGGCCTTGTGCTCCCCACAACAGAGCACCAGTGTCAGACATCTTTGAAGTGGCTTTTGACTCCCTGTGAGGTGTGCATGCTTCGGTGTGTTCTTGCTGGGCCATGTGGGTGGGGGATGTTGGGCTGTGACTACCACTCCCATCATGCTTTTGCCGCCACCCCCCTTCCAAGCATGCCCATGCTTCCTCCCTTTTGACTCTGCTTCCCTGTGGGGTTGTGTGCCTGTGCTGACAAGATGGCTGACAGTGTTATCCTGGGGTTTGTTTTGCTACAAGTCCCATGTGTGTCCCTGTGCTTCACACTGCATGACCCAGGGTTGTGGTTCTTTGTGGGATATTTGATTGGTGTGTGAGGCAATGCTTTCTCCCAGGTGAGTTGTGTGTAGTTTGTGTTAGGGGGGTGTGTGGGTGGAGCTGCTGGTGACTATGGTCAGTGCTGTGAGTCCTCCTTCCCACCCAGCCAGATATCCCACATTGCAGGGAGTGCAAGTTGTCTTTCAGGATGTCAGTCAGTGGTGTCCTGCTGTTGGTTGGTGCACAGTTGCCAGCAGGGCCTTGTGCTCCCCACAGCAGTAGCCAGTGTCAGCCATCTTGTCAGTTGTTTTCCACTCCCTGTGATGTGGGCATGGTTCATGGTGGTGTTGATGTGCGCATTGTGAGGGTGGGCAATTTCTGTGACTACGACTCCCATGATGCTATTGGCTACACTGATTTGCCCAGCATACACTGTATTCCTTCCTTTCAGTGAGCTTCCCTGTGAGGTGGTGTTGTGGTGGTGGCTACATGTCTGACTTTGTTTGTTGGTTAGATTTGTGCCACTGCCTAGCTCTATTTGTTGTTAGGTTTGTACATGTCATGACACAGTTACATTTCACTATGAGCTGGCATGTATTGTGTTTATCTGGCTGACATACACATTTTGGGATGATCTGTTTTGGTTGGTGTGTATTTGTTAAGGGTGCATGGTTTGACTCTCCCCTTGACAGTGATGTGTGTGTATTGTGGCACAATATTGTGTACATTTGTTGTGTACTCACCAGGCTCTGGGATGTTTTCTAGTCCATAGATGCTCACTGGTGGTAGGATGGCCCGCACCTTCTCCTCCCAGGGCCTGAGGTATACTGGTTTGGCAGGAGGGCCACTGCCGGTGTGTTGGCTCACGATGTAGTCCTTCTTCAACAGCTCCTTGACCCTCCTGCGCACGTCATACCACCTGTTCTGGATGTCTACCTTTGTGCGCAAACATGGTGATTGTGCGTTCACCCTGTCGACGATCCTCTCCGACATCTTGGTTTTCTGCGACATGGGTGTCTATTGGACCAATGTACCAAACAGCTGTGGCTCTACCCTGAGGATCTCATCTACCAGGACTTCCAATTCACTATCTAGGAACTTGTGATTCTTCTTTGGGGGCATGGTGTTGGTTGGTGCTGGTGTGTGATGTGTGTGTTGGTGTGCAAGTGAGGGTGTGTGAGTGTGTGTTTTGCTGGGTGTTTGTGAGGGTGCTATTTGTTGTGGTGCTGCTGGTGTGTGGCTTGTGTGATGGATGAGCTGTGAGTGTGTGTGTGGTTGCTGTCTGTTGGTGTTGAGTGCTGGCAGGTAATTTGAATTTGCAAAGGATCATGGTAGGGATTTGTGTCCTTTATATGGGTGGAGTTGTGGGTGTGTCTTTGTTCCCTGTTTCCCCCCAGTATTTATTTGCTTTGTGATTGCTTGTTTGGCCTTTTTTTGTGTTTTTTTTCCTTGGTTCTTTTTGTGCATGTAGGAGACGTTCTTCTGACTGAGTCGGACCCTCCAGTTGTCTCGTGCGAGCCTCTCAGATTAGTTCACGCTGTGTTTGTGCTGTTTTCTGTTCTGCGTACGTGTCGGTCGCGGGGTTTTGGGTTGCTTCGGCTCGCAGTTTTGAATGCGTGTCGGTCGTGCGGCTTGGGCCCCGTGCGACTCGGTCGTGTTTTCCACGTGTTGCATCGTACTTGGCGGGTCGGAGTTCGCGGGTACGTTTCGTTCGGGATTCTTCCTGGTGCGTATCGTTCGGTTAGTTTCACGTGGTTTTCCGGCCGGATGGCTGTTTTCCGCGCGGTTCGGTCGTTCGGCTTGTGTTCCGCACTTAGTCGGTCGTATTTTGCACGCTCTCATCGTACTTTGCGGGTCGGGCTGCACCGGTACGTGTCGGTCGGTATTTATTCCGGCTCCGAGTCGGTCGGTACGTTTTCCGGCCCGAATCGGAATCGGCCCCTTGATGTCTGCGGTCCCGCCAAAGGTATTATGATGCGACCGCCTTGCCAAAATTGGAAAATTAGTAGTCATATCTCTTTTTCTTGAAAAGCCAAAAATAATCCAGTAAGAACCTTTGTTTTAAAAAACAAACAATATTGACAACTGGCCCAAGCACATATGAAAGCAATATGTTTGGGGATATAAAACTGGTTAAAACACAAAATGAATGCAATAAATATTACTTTTCACATAGCTACCACACTACCTCTCTCCTTATATTAAATTGCATAACTTACATGGTATTTTAAGTAAATTAGATTGCTTTTACCTTGCAGCAACCCATCCATGCTTCCATCTTGATGACAACACTCCACTGACCATAGAAACAGATGCACAAGCAAGAATGCCAAGCTGAAAAGTAAAAACAGAAAAGGACAATTTTTCCTATTATAATGAATGGGAAACCGTGGGGAAATATTAAACAATAAATGCTTTGCTTTTCATATAATTGTAATTGAATGTTTATATATTTGGTAAAAATGAAATAATAATTTCAATAAATACATTTTGTCTATATTTGTTAGAAACATGCTGTTTAAATACCAAAAATATTTTTTTTAAATGTGTTAAGAAAAATTGTATTACATTTTTTGAAAATTCAATGTATTGTGTATTTTATTTCCCTTTAAATTTTAGTTAAAATATTTGTGTCATATGAATACATTTCTATATATTTTTATATATAGTATTCATATATAGTATTTAATATTATATATTTTTTTAAATAATAGTCTTTACAATATAAATGTATTTTCCTAATTTAATTTTAACTTTTTCCATTTTATAAAACCCATAACCCCTTGATCCCTTACTTCCCTCTCCTAAAATATAATTTTGCATGTTTTAATCAAATATGCATTCTAATTTAAATATTTGTAAAATAATTAAATATATTAATACTCAAGTGTTAATAACTGAGTGTTAATACACTTCCTCACGCTTTACCCCTAGATCCCTTACATTTTGCACCTAATTGTTTGTGTGCTGCGTTTCAAACAAATATTCAAAATAATTTAAATATTTATAAGGTAGTACTAATACATTTCCCCATCCATTACCACAAGGTCCCTTATGCCACGCCCCTATAAATGTATTTTGCATGTTATAAACAAATATGCATTATAATAGAAAAAAAAATAACTATAATAATGCTCAAGTATTTTAACTATTACCTGAGTATTTATACACTTCCAAATCCATTACCCCTAGATCCCTTACATCCTGCTCCTAACAAATTGCTTTGCTTAATACACAATTAATTTATTTAAAATCGATAGACTTTTCAATTAGATTAAAATTTGTAATACATTTAGTACATTTTAATATACATTTCATGTACATTTTAAAACATATATGAAATATATGAATATAATATAATTTAATTATCTAAATTTAAAAATTTGAATCAATTGTATAAATTAATACAAATCTTAATTGGGGAGAGGATGTGGCCTAACGGCTAGAGCAGTCAACCTCGGAGGTGGAGAACTGGGTTCCAGTCTTGGCAGGGACGCTCAGCATCCCATGATTCTGGGCAAATCACTTAATCTCCCCTTGCCTAACAAAAATTAATGTGTCCGTCTGTAACGCAACTGGTGCTCATGTAAAGCGCTCTGATACCTTCAGATCTAGTTTGTGCTATATAAAACTCCCCCCCCCAAAAAACACCTAACGCTCTTCTTTAATTAAATCTACCACAATAACAAAAAAAACAATACATACCAATACTTGCCGGTAGTTCCCATTATGTTTGGTAAAGACATTACGAATGTACGGAGGAGTAAGTTTTATTTAGCCTTTATAATTGTCTCACGGCAACATCCTAGAACATAAAGATTAGAATGTAACAATTCACCTACCATTTCAAATGGGTGTCTACACCGTTTACTACAATTTTCCAAGTCATCAGGTGTTTTAATGAGGACATTACAGATCACTACTGTTCTCCACCAGTAGTTGGGAAGAAGTACCCGGAAACTTAAATGATATTGCATACACAATTATGTCACCATTAGCTTTCTTCTGGACTTAAGCCTGTCGTACAATGTTCAATTTTAATTTCTACAAGACCAAAAGGGATAGGGTTGCAATACTTCTAGGTTTTGAGAGCATTGAGTATGTTTTTCACTAACATATGTTTTGAGGCCATTCAAAATTCACTTTTACAACTTATTATGTTCATGAAAACTCTTAAGCAATAATTGCAAACAAGGGATCATTTTCATAGTATTGTTTAGCAATATGCTCTAAGTCACAAATAAATCAGAATTCAGACCAGGCCTTTAGCTCTCATTAGTGAAGCAGATTCAGTGACACCAGAGTACAGGGATGTGTAGGGCCGACAGCAGTCAAATAAGGCTGTATTTTACTGGCACTATTGAAACACTGATTCAGTGGTCAGAGTGTCCTCCTGCCAATAATAAAAAATGTTTATACTGCAGGAACAGCAAAAGATGGGTAGGTATGTCATATTATAATCAAGAAAAAATTGATTACTTTATTTTCAGGTGGTTGCAAGGTATAGTTTCAGAACCCTGGAAATAAACAGGTGTAGAGAAATCCACTAAGGCCTCCATCCAATCACAACTGGCCCAATGTGTTCTTTCACCTGGACTTTCTGGGTGCAGGAACACACCTCGAGTTTTCTAGCCAGAAAATCAAGCTAATAAAATTGCATGATGTTTGAAATTGGGTTACTGGTTGACTGGGGTATGAGCCCTGGTCAAGCAGCAACCACAATCCTTGTCAGGGTAAGGCACACGCAAACCCCAAATTAAGCTGTGCTCACCCTCTGGGAGCTTGGCACAGAGAAGTCAGGCTTAAGCTACAGGCAATGTGTAAAGTATTTGTGAAACACTTCAAACGGTAAAACTGTGAAAACACCACACAAAAGATAATCCCATTCCAGGTTAGAAAACTAGACCTTTATATAAAAAATAAAACAATACCAAAGCAACTAAAATCCTATCAGTTGAATTGGAGTTATTAATTTTAAAAGAATAAACTGTAACATACCGCCCAGAAATAGAATGCCTCAACTGCGGTTATCTGGTTGCACTAGAGTTGGTTTCCGACAGCCGATCTGTATCGGACAGACCGAGTCGGAATGGCTGTCACAATCTAACATCGCAATCGGTTGGTCGGAGCCGAATCGTAGAGCTCTACGGGCCGCATTTCCGACCAACCGATTACGATGATGGATTGCGACAGCCGTTCCGACTCGGTCTGTCCGATATAGATCGGCTGTCGGAAACCGACTGCCAATCGGAACCGATTCAGAATGACCGACCGACTACCTTGTATCATAATCGGTCGGTTGGAGATGTTTCCGAGTCGGTTGGAAACATGGCTTCCGACACGGATTCGGTCAAAATGAATGCCATTCGGAGCCTTTCCGACCGACATCGTAATGAGGCCCTAAATGTAATATTCCAATTGGGTATAAGCTAATGTTACCATGTTTTGAGCAGAGAGCACAAGCACTTTAGCACTGGTTAGCAGTGGTAAAGTGCACAGAGTCCTAAAGCCAACAAAACAAATTCAGCAAAAAGTAGGAGGAGGAAGGCAAAAAGTTTGAAGGTGACCAGGTTCAACACAGTCCCCTCCAGCCTAAAGCCAGGGGAGATTAATCAATATCTTGATGGACTTCCCTGCTTAGGTGATAGAATGTGAATAATGGCCCTCTACTGCAAGGGCACTTATCAGTTCTATGCCCTTATGAATTCAATTTGAC
Source organism: Calotriton arnoldi (assembly GCA_963921515.1). Classification (NCBI taxonomy): domain Eukaryota; kingdom Metazoa; phylum Chordata; class Amphibia; order Caudata; family Salamandridae; genus Calotriton; species Calotriton arnoldi. Next base: position 812,379 of record CAWUFW010000485.1, on the reverse strand, counting down.
CCCTCTGTCTATACCCTAATGAGCCACTGAACTGACCCATGAGGAACTCTTCTCCTCACTTGTGGATCCCATCTGTGCAGCACCTAACCTTAACTTGCTCACAGATGCATCCTAGTAGGCAGACAGTACCACCATGGCCAACAAACAGCTGCCAGTGTCAAGAGCTGGGTCCCAGGCCATCCAGGGCTCTCTCACCTCTGAGGTTTTTCAGAGTGGGGGTGGCAGTTTTGTACCCTAGTTCCACTCTATCTCCTACGAGTTCAGGGGTGGTATTGTGACACTGGACAATCAGGCTAGGGTCTTTGCCCTGAGGCTGAACAGGAGACAGGAGTGAGTTCTCCTTCAACCTTTCATCTGGTTTCCTGTACCGTCCACTTGGGAGTGGTACCTCCAGACAACTGAACTGTCACAGCACCCTGGTCAACTGTTCCTCTCAGTTTTACTGATGCAGGGGGCAACTAATTCCCCAGAACACAGTCTATGGGCATCTGGGAACTAACTATAACCCTCCTCTGGGTCACCACCTCACCCCACTCCGGGGATACCAGGGCCATAGGGAGGAAAGATTCCTGCCCATGAGCCTAAGTCACCCTGCATACCTGGTCAGTGTACTACTCTGGGGAAACTAGCCTTTCCACTATCATGGTCTACCAAGCCCTGGTTTCCCTCAGAACAGTGACTGGGACCCCATTCACTTTCACCTGGTAGAATTGATGACTCCCAGCCTAAGGGATCACCAACCCACCTGCTGAGTCCACCTCCCAGCTAAGGAAGATCATGGCATGGTCTATGACCAGCCCCTGGGGACTTTTTACCCCTAAGGTCATATTGGCCACTCCTGTAGGGATCCCACCAGTGGGTGGTTTCTTAGGACAATCAGAGTACCTCTGTTTGTGTCCTAGCTGGGAATAATCAAAGCAGCGGGTTGGCAGTGAAGCGCCCTGGACCTCCTCCCACTGTAACCTCAGAAGGGGCATGGGAACCCTTTCCTCCCCCTTATTCTGCAACCCATCTGTGTCTCCTAGGACCTCCCCCTCACTCTGCTGGAGGGAACCTGAACCACTCTTCTTGGGGTCACTCCCTGGCACCTTCTTTTGGACACTGGTGCTGATCCAGCAGTCCGCCTTCTTAGAAAGCTCCCTGGGGACAGGGAGCTTACTATCAATCAAGTGTTGGCGCAGCTCTGGAAAACAATGATTGAACATGTGCTCTCTTGCAAACAAATCATGCAGCCCTTTGTAATTATTCACCTCACTACCCTTCACCCAACCATCCAGTGCCTTGCAAAAGGAATCCGTGAAATCAATCCATGAAATCCACCCAGGGCTGCTGGGGCAGCTTCTGGCTGTCCTTGAACTTCTGCCTGTAAGTCTATGTATTAATACCATACTTCCTGACAAGGTCTTCCTTCATGGGGGGATACCTTATCCTGTCTCCCTTCTCTAGTGCCAGTAGGGTGTCCCTCCCTTCACTGGGGATATGCCTCCACAGACAAGCCCTCAATCCTTTTCAGAGATCTTGTGCATCTGTAAGGCAATATTATAAGCCTCAAACCACTTGTCAATGTCGCCCCCCACAACAAAGTCAGGCACCAGCCCTTTAGGAATATGGACAGTCTTTCCTCCAGAGGGCACTGCAGGTATGATGACATCATAACTGCTGGACCTTGCCTGTCTGGCTCTGATGTCCAGCTCAAGAGCCAAATGCTCCAAAGTAATTCTCTCCTCCATGGCCAGTTGCCTCTCTTCCGTTTTCAACTGGGCCATTGGTAGTTTAAACTCCTTCTCTGCATTCCGTTCAGCAAGTTCCTCTTTGTATAGGCTGCGAGAGAAGACACTGCTCCATGCACAAGAGGAAACATTCAATCCTGGGAATAGTTTATCCCCCTTCTCAACAGGCTGCATTCCAAGGCCCTTCTGTGGGTTCTGCTCGGATCCGTCCTAATCCTCCTCTTCCTCCTGGTCATCTGTAATGACTGGAAACTGTTGGGCCTCTGCTCATGTTCTCAAGGCCTTTTGGAGCTCCACCTTTTTGATGCATCTCTTAGCGTGCTGCCCCCTTTTCCCGACAAAATTCCTAGAACTGAGCCACAGAATAGGATTCCACGTTAGCCAGCTCAAACTCCATCATTGCAAGTGAGGCCCCAGATACAGTCAGGTGGAGTAGGAATGAATTTAGAAAAACAAAAAGGACAACCAGGGAGAATATAAAATTTGAATTGGTCTTAGGTATGGGATGGTAGTGTTCTCCAAATCACTGAATGGCACTGCACAAACACAAGTACTATCACAAGTCCTATTCTCATCACTCATCAGTGATGTCATCAGATATCTCATTTGAGATTTCATCAGTGATGTCACTGACCATGTCATCAGTGATCTAATATGTGAGGTCATAAGCAGAGCATTGCAGAGGCGTAAGTTATAGTTAGCTCAGGTAACTATATCTGCTGAATTTGTATGGTTTTGTGCATGTCAAATCTGAGTCTAACTATAACGTTCCTGTAAACTTTGTTTTTTTCAGTGAATTTCTAAGGTTTTTTAAATTCTATTTCCTAAATATAATGTCACTGTAACCTTTGTTTTTTTAGTGTATTTCTAAGGATTTTTTTAATTCTATTTCCTAACTATAATGTCCCTGTACCCTTTGGTTTTTACAGTGAATGTCTACTGAATGTTATTTCCTAACTATAACCAACTCTGTATCCTTGCAGCTTTTTTATTGTATTTCTAAGTTTTTTAAAATTTTTATTTCCTAACTGTAATCCTTAACTTTTGAGAGTGGGTGTGTGAGTGGCTGCATTGGTCTGAGATTGGTTGTGTGAGTGTCTGCATGGGTCTGTGAGTGGGTGTGTGACTGTCTGAGTGAGTCTGTGTGTGGGTGCATGAGTGTCTGACTGGGTTTTTGAATGGGTGCGTCAGTGTCAGAGTACATCTGTGACTGGGGGAATGAGTGTCTCAGTAGGTCTGTGACTGGGTGAGTGAGTATCTGAGTGGGTCTGTGAGTGGGTGTGTTAGTGTCTTAGTGGGTCTGTGACTGGGTATGTGACTGTCTGAGTGAGTGCATGAGTCTCTGAGTGGGTGTGTGAGTGTCTGAGTGGGACTGTGAGTCGGTGCATTACAATTTGAGGGGATCTCTGAGTGGGTGCATCTGTGTCTGGGTACATATCTGACTTGGTGCATGAGTGCATGAGTGCATGAGTGGGTCTGTGAGAAGGTGTGTGGGTTTCTCAGTGGGTCTGTGAGGGGGTTCGTAAGTCTCTGACTGGGTCTGTGATTGGATGCATTAGTCCTTGAGTGGGTCTGTGAGTGGGTGCATCAGTGTCTGAGTGACTCTGAGTGGGTGCATGAGTATCTGAGTGGGTCGGTGAGTGGGTGTGTCATTATCCGAGTGGGTCTCTGAGTGGGTGTGTGAGTCTCTGAGCAGGTCTATGAGTGGGCGTATGTGCTCTAAGTGGGTCTGAGTGGGTGCATAAGTCTATGTGTGGTTCTGTGAGTGACTGCTTGAGTGTCTGATTGGGTCTGTGAGTAGGTGCATGAGTCTCTGAGTGAGTGTGTGAGTGGGTGCATGAGTGTCTAAGTGAGACTGTCACTGGGTACGTGAGTCTCTGAGTGGGTCTGTGAGTGGGTGCATAAGTCTCTGATTAGGTGTGTGAGTGGGTATGTAAGTCTCTAAGTGGTCTCTGAGTCGGTGCATGAGTGTCTCAGTGGGACTGTGAGTGTGTGCAGGAGTATCTGAGTGGCTGCATAAGTGAGAGATTGGGCATGTGAGTGGGTGCCTCATTTTCTGAGTGGGTCTCTGAGTGGGTGCTTGAGTCTCTGATTTGGTCTGTCAGTGGGTGCATGAGTGTCTCAGTGTGTCTATAAGTGGGTACATGAGTATCTAAGTGGGTCTCTCAGTGGGTGTGTAAGTTTCTGAGTGGGTCTGTGAGTGGGTGCATGAGTGTCTGAGTGGGACTGTGAGTGGGTGTATTAGTGCATGAGTAAGTGTGTGAAAACATTTTTTAAACATTTTTTCAGCAGAATTCGTGAATCCGCTGCAACGGTACACAGTAAGCCACCCAGAGCGTTGCAACGGCTCAACGAATTCCCACATGTGGAAAATACTGTGTGGAGCATTTTAATACTCACAAGGGGTCCCTCAGAGGGGGTACAATGCACCCATGGGGTCAGTGTAGCTCTACCCTGACCCCTTCTTTAATTTGCAACCTTTATTTTCATTCCCTGGGACCATGCCCTGGTATGTAAAATGGTGGCCTCAACCTTCTACACAGGTTGCGACCAGCCAATAACAGCACTGCTGTTGGCACGTGGATTCACGAAGCTCCGCAATGATGTTGCAAAGGGTTTGCGCCTCTAGATGTCCAAATTTGGATTTTCTTTAATATCTTGAAAAGTACTTAACGGAGTTACACCAAATGACAAAAAGCGCGCTTTCTCGACCAAGATCAAGCTTTCTGCCAAATTCGATGTAATTCTGTGGTTCGAGCTGTAGTCGTGTCACAATCCCTATGGCAATTAACATGAAAAACACACTTTTTATGACCCCCCCTTTTCCTCAGCCCCCGCTTGATGGATCACCCCAAAACTTTCCATGCACAACTAGAACCAAGTGGACACTTTCTGGAAAATTTTGTGAAGATTCGTCAAACGTCACAAAAAATATAGGCAAGTCAAAAAACACCTTTCCTATGGAAACTAGGTCCTAACTATAACTACCTACAGGCGACCTAAAGGGACCCCACTAAAGAAAATAAATTTTTTGTCCCAATCCCTCTGGACTGCAAAAATCAAAAACAACAAAATGGCAGCCTGGGGCCGCATTCTTCAATTAAGGGGAGGGGATGTGTGGATCCTCTCCCTGTGCTGTTTTTGCCTCTGAAGTCCCCATCCCCCAAGGCCCAATTTACTTATTTAGGGGTGGGGGCATGCACCCCCCTCCCTGGGGCCCAATGTATTAATAGGGGGAGAGGGCCACTTGGCTCCCTCCCTGAATCTTTAATGGACATGGGGATCCCATCCCCCGGGACCGGCTCACTTGCTGTGTCTGAGGCAGGCCTCCTCCTGGGACAGTGGTTTCCCTGCCCGCACCGACGAATGCAAGGAAACCTGGCAGGAGCATTTTTGAGTCTCACACCAAATGGGAGTAAACCCAAAGTCTTCTCCCAGCATGTGGGATCTTTAAAATTGCTCCAGCTGACTGGGAGCAGACTTGTATTCTGTTTCCATGTCCGTACTGATGCGGGCAGGGAAAAAGAACACATATTGCTCCCGCCTGAAGGGCACAGCATATATACCAATGCTGGCTCCTGCAGCATGTGGGAAGCTGGCTGGGGGATCCTGGGGCTTCTCGTGGCCCCCAACGTGTCCATGATGGGTGTCCCGGGTGGGCACTGGGGCAGCAAACTTTTAAAAATGGAGGCCCCAGGGAATGGGGCCCCGGGGCTATAATAGGCTCAGTGAGCCTATCAAATGGATATGGACCTGGGGGTTGGGGTCCCCAGGGCATAATGCGGCTTGGAGTGGGGGGCAGCATACCCTCTCCCCTTAGATTTTGTCCCCGGGGAATGGGTTCCCTATGGCCCAAGAAGGCATTGGGAGAAGGAATGGGTGCCCCTACTCCCATTTTGTATTGTATTTGGCCCTGAAGAAGTGGTACCTGGGGCCTATTAATGCTCGGGGAGGGGGACTGCACACCCTCCTCCCCTGTTTAATTGTATTTGACCCCAGGAATTGGGGTCCCTGGGCCAATTAATGGTCAGGGAGGGGGCTGCACACCTCCCAACTCTTAATATAAGTTTTGGCCCAGAGGATGGGTTCCTTAGGGCCCGAAGGCCAAGCCTATGCTGAGCACACCAAAGTCTTGGCATGGTGGGGGGTTGGCAGCCTGCTGGGCATTTGGCTGCAAGGCCACACAGCAGGGCAAGCCCTGTGACCAACCCCCCACTGCGCATGGCCAAAGGCTGTGCGCAGCGGGGGGTTGGCTGCTTGAGGGGGGTTTGAAGCAGGGTCTGGCTGCTACACAGCCCCTGTGGCTAACCACACTTCATGCACAAGTAAAGGCCATTTGCAGTGTGGGGTTGGCTGCCTCCAGGTGGCTGCCTGTGGGGAGTTGGATGCAGGCTTGGCTACAAGCCAATCCCTGTGGCCAACCCCATGCCGTGCATGACAAAAGGCTGTGCACAGCGTGAGGTTGGTTGTCTGCAAGGGGGTTGTCTGCCACCAGGTGGGTTGGCCACAGGGCCTAGCCGCAGGTCAGGTCCTGTTGCTAACTCCCTGCTGTATGAGGAAAAGAAACACCTAGGCAAGGCGGTATTTAACACATTATAGGTATATTAATTCCAGACATACATGAAGTAAACAACATAGACAAAATTAACAGTTTCGTTATATCAAAATTATTCTTTTTATTCACTTCTTTTCTTCTTTTATAATAAAAAAATATATCTATATATATATATTATCTCTTTTTTGATTTACAAAGATATATCATCATCTATTATTTTTAACAGTTGTCATATTTCTATGTTTGTTTTTGTTCACAGCAACCTAAGTATCACATTTATACTCATAAATTCATCAAATAACATTATTTCTCCATTTCACCATATATAAGAGACTAACAGTCTTCTTTTGACCCTTGATTATACAGTCAATATGAACGTCATCCTTCTTTATACTGATATCACAAAACTGGCGGCTTGTGTACAGACAACGCGTGTTTCGGCTTAAGCCTTCATCAGGACTCCGTCCCAGTGGTTACTGCGAGGGCAACTTTACGCTGTGTCCTACTCGTCTTGTTTTTCAGAAATGGGAAGGTTTTCAGCAACTTTCTATTTGATATTTTTTTGGTATGATAGTTCTTTTCTCCTGCATTTAAGTCATAGACAATTTGTTTCATGCAATATCAGAGAAGCCATGCTACTTGTGGTCTCCATTGTTCTATATCAGAACACTCCTACTGGTTGCGCAATGTTCGGGAAAACTTTGCTTTACTGCTTCAAACGTATTAGGTCGATAGAACAATAATCTGCGAGGGCAACTTTACGCTATGTGTCCTACTCGTCTTGTTTTTCAGAAATGGGAAGGTTTTCAGCAACTTTCTATTTGATACTTTTTTGGTATGATAGTTCTTTTCTCCTGCATTTAAGTCATAGACAATTTGTTTCATGCAATATCAGAGAAGCCATGCTACTTGTGGTCTCCATTGTTCTATATCAGAACACTCCTACTGGTTGCGCAATGTTCGGGAAAACTTTGCTTTACTGCTTCAAACGTATTAGGTCGATAGAACAATAATCAAGCTGACCATGCTTTTCTAAATGGCACGAACAGGAACAAATGAAAACAACAAGTCTCGTGCTAACTCCCTGCTGTGCACGGCCAAAGTCTGTGCACAGTATGGGGTTGACTGTCTGTGGGGGGATTGATGCAGGGCCTGGTGCAGGCCAGGCCCTGTGTATAACCCACTGCCGTGCACAACCAAAGGACGTGCGCACCATGGTTTAGCTTTACGTATGGTAGTAAATATTGCTTTACATTAAAAAAACAAGAAATTGTTGAAATTCAACGAAAACAACAAAGGTTAAATTAACGTTTTGATTAGGAGTGATAAAAAGATCTGGTTTTGTTGCGAGGGCACAAGTTATAGTTAGCTCTGCTGAATATAAATGTTGAATTTCTGTGTTTTTTTAGTGCAAATTGTTAATGTTGTCACTGACATATTCACCTAATTCCAATGTTACTTTAACCTTTGTTTTTTCAGTGAAAGTATACACGCACACACACACCTGCACACACAGACACACACACACACGTATATATATATATATATTCACTGAAAAAACCACAGGTTTCAGGGACGTTATAGTTAGTTGGGCATTTCACTCATACAAAACCAGAGAAATTCGGCCATTATAGTTAGTTGAGCTAACTATAACTCGCGCCCGCAATGCACTGCTGATGATGTCACATATTACATCATTCATGACATGGTCAGTGACATCACTGATGACATCACTGATGACATCATCCAGCGACTGTGTGTTTCTGTAAAGTGTAAATATGTTTTATATATATATATATGCCAAGGTGTATTGAAGAATGAGTGGGTGTATAAGTGTCTGAATGGATGATTTAGTAGGTGCGTGACTGACTGTATAATTGAGTGATTAAACGTGTCTTTCTGAATGCATGGGTTAGTGACTAAACTGTGTGAATGTCTGTATCAGTCTGTCAGTTGGTGTGTAAGCGGCTGCATGGGTTGGTGAGTAGCTACATGAGTGTCTTTATGGGTTATTGATTGGTTGTCTGAGTATCTGTATGGGTGCCTGAGTATCTGTGTGGGTGGGTGGGGGGTGTGTGACTCTGTGCATAGATGTGTGAGTGGATGATTCACTGGGTGTATGGGTTCAAGAGTGCATCTGTGAAGGGCTGTATGGGTGGGTGAGTGTGTGTATGGGTGTGTTGGTGAGTGAATGATGTCTCAGTGGTACATGTGTGAGTAACTACATATGTAAAAGGCAGTATATCTGTGTTAGAGTATATAAATAACTATATGTGAGAGTGAGTGATTGTGAGAGTGGCTGTATGGATGAGTGTATGCTTGTATCAGTGATTGTATAAGAGAGTAAGTATGTGTTAGTATCTGTATGAATAAGTGAGGTGGTGTGTATAACTGTTTAGGTGAGTAAATGGGAGTGTGGTTGATTCTTTGCATGACTGACTAGGTGTGTCAGTAACTCTGGATGAGTGGCGGTGTGTGAGTGTCTGTATAGGTGTATGAGTGCATATGATAGTGTTGTATTGATGAGTGACTGCATGTATGAGTGACTGTAAGGGTGAATGAGTGGATGTGTGTGTAGACCTAGGAATCAGTGAGTGGGTATGTAGTAACTGGTATTGGTGTGTCTATGGTTTCAAAAATGGTAGCCTGTATTTTAGAGTGGGTGTATCAGAGGTTATATTATGGTGTGAGGAGGTGCATCAGATTATCATGTGGATGATGTCATCAGTGATGTCATTTGAGATGTCATCAGTGATGTCATCAGTGATGTCACTGACCATGTCATGAATGATGTAATATGTGATGTCATCAGCAGTGCATTATGGGTCGCAAGTTATAGTTAGCTCAACTAACTATAACGGCCAAATTACTCTGGTTTTGTACAAGTGAAATGTCCGACTAACTATAATGTCCCTGAAACCTGTGGTTTTTTCAGTGAATTTCAAAGGTTTTTTAAATGCTAATTTCTAACTATAACGTCCCTGAAAACTATGTTTTTGTCAGTGAATTTCAAAGGTTTGTTAAATGCTAATTTCTAACTATAACGACCCTGACACCTATGGTTTTTTCAATGAATTTCTAAGGTTTTTTAAATGAAAATTTCTAACTATAATGTCCCTGAAACCTGTGTTTTTTTTCAGTGAATTTCTAAGGTTTTTTAAATGCTAATTTCTAACTATGCCTACAGAGGTAGGACATGTGCAGAAAGAGGAAGAAAGGCGCAGAAAGAAGCAAGAGAAATGCAGAAAGAGGCAACAGAAGTCCAGAAAGAGGAAGAAATGTGCAGAAAGAAGCAAGAGATATGCAGAAAGAACCAACAGAGGTGCAGAAAGAGGCCTTGTTGCAAAGTCATCCTGTGCCCTGGGCACCCTCCAACGTTTTGCTGACTGCTACTGGTGGAACCTGACTCTGACTAACCCTGGGCTCTGCCTAACCTGGCCCAGAGCCAGTGCTATGCTGAAAGATACTTAGAATACAGTGAAAACACCTACATACACTAGGGTACATTATGGGTTGATGTACCCCTGTGATTGGCATGAACTCCCCTGTAAGGCCCTAGTACATAATAGGGCAGGGGGTTTAAAACTATCTCTAAGTCCCTAGCATATAATAGGGCATGGCAGTTTAGAGGCCAGCAGCCCTTTTCTGCACTTGCAGGTGTGCACTGCTGAGCCTGAGGTCAGTTTAAAAGTAGCCCTTTGTGTGCAGAAAGAGGCAAGAGAGGTGCAGAAAGAGGCAAGAGAAGTACAGAAAGAAGCAACAGAGGTGCAGCAAGAGGGAAGAGGGTTGCAGAAAGAGGCAAGCGAAGTGCAGAAAGAAGCAACAGAGGTGCAAAAAGAGACCAGAGAAGTTCAGAAAGAGGCAGCAGAGGTGCAGAAACAGGCAGAAGAGGTGCAGAAAGAGGGAACAGGGGTGCAAAAAGAGAGAAGAGGGGTGCCGAAAGAGGCAAGAGGGGTGCAGAAATTTGCAAGGGAGGTGCAGAAAGAAGCAAGGGCAGTGCAGTAAGAAACAACAGAGGTACAGAAGGAGGCAAGAGGGGTGCAGAAAGAGGCAAGAGCAGTGCCAAAGGAACCAAGAGACGTGCAGGAAAAGGGAAGAAGGGTGCAGAAAGAGGCACGAGGGGTACAGAAAGAAGGAAGAGAAGTGCAGAAAGAAGCAACAGAGGTGCTGAAAGAAGCACAAAGGGTGCAGAAAGAGGCAAGAGAAGTGCAGAAAGAAGCAACAGAGGTACAGAAAGAGGCAAGAGTGGTGCAGAAAGAGGGAAGAGAGGTGTAGAAAGAGGCAAGAGAGTTGCACAAAGAGGGAAGGGGGGTGCAGAAAGAGGCAACAGGGGTGCAGAAAGAAGCAAGTGAGGTGCAGAAAGAGGCAAGAGAGGTAGAGAAAGAGGCAAGAGAGGTGCAGAAACAGGCAAGAGAAGTGTAGAAAGAGGCAAGAGAATTGCTGAAAGAAGCAACAGAGGTGTAGAAAGAAGCAAGAGAAGTACAGAAAGAGGCAAGTGAGATGCAGAAAGAGGCAAGAGAGGTGCAGAAAGAGGGAAGACGAGTGCAGAAAGAGACAACAGGGGTGCAGAAAGAAGCAAGACAGGTGCAGAAAGAAGCATGGGAAGTGCAAAATGACGCAACAGGGGTGCAGAAAGAGGCAAGAGAAGTGCAGAAAGAAGCAACAGAGGTGCAGAAGGAGGCAAGAGAACTGCAGAAAGAGGCAAGAGAGTTGCAGAAACAGGCAAAAGAGGTACAGAAAGAGGGAACAGGGGTGCAGACAGTGGCAAGAGAGGTGCATAAACAGGCAAGAGGGGTGCAGAAATGTGCAAGAGAGGTGCAGAAAGAAGCAAGAGCAGTGCAAAAGAACCAACAGAGGTGCAAAAAGAGGCAAGTGAGGTGCAGAAGGAGGCAAGAGAACTGCAGAAAGAGGCAAGAGAGTTGCAGAAACAGGCAAAAGGGGTGCAGAAAGAGGGAACAGGTGGGCAGACTGAGGCAAGAGAGGTGCAGAAAGAGGGAAGAGGGGTGTAGAAAAAGGCAAGAGGGATGCAGAAATCTGGAACAGAGGTGCAGAAAGAAGCAAGAGCAGTGCAGAAAGAACCTTCAGAGGTGCAGAAAGAGGCAAGAGGGGTACAGAAAGAGGCAAGTGAAGTGCAGAATGAAGCAAAAGAGGTACAGAAAGAACCAACAGAGGTGCAAAAAGAGGCAAGAGGGGTGCAGAAAGGGTTAGGAGAGGTGCACAAAGAGGCAAGAGGGGTACAGAAAGAGGCAGGAGGGGTGCAGAAAGAAGGAAGAGAACTGCAGAAAGAAGCAACATAGGTGCTGAAAGAGGCATAGAGGGTGCAGAAAGAGTCAAGAGAGGTGCAGAAAGAAGCAGCAGAGGTACAGAAAGAGACAAGAGTGGTGCTGAAAGAGGGAAGAGAGGTGTAGAAAGAGGCAAGAGAGTTGCACAAAGAGGGAAGAGGGGTGCAGAAACAGGCAAAAGGGGTGCAGAAAGAAGCAAGTGAGGTGCAGAAAGAGGCAAGAGAGGTGCAGAAAGAGGCAAGAGAGGTGCTTAAACAGGCAAGAGAAGTGTTGAAAGAGACAAGAGAGGTGTAGAAGGAGGCAAGAAAACTGCAGAAAGAGGCACGAGAGTTGCAGAAAGAGGCAAAAGGGGTGCAGAAACAGGGAACAGGTGGGCAGACTGAGGCAAGAGAGGTGCAGAAAGAGGGAAGAGGGTTGCAGAAAGAGGCAAGAGGGGTGCAGAAAGAAGCAACAGAGGTGCAGAAAGAAGAAAGAGAAGTGCAGAAGGACGCAACAGAGGTGCAGAAACAGGCAAGAGTGGTGCAGAAAGAGGCAAAAAAAGTGCAGAAAGAAACAACAGAGTTGCAGAAAGAGGCAAGAGAAGTGTAGAAAGAGGCAAGAGAGGTGCAGAAACAGGCAGCAGAGGTGCAGAAAGAGGGAACAGGGGTGCAGAAAGAGGCAAGAGGGGTACAGGAAGAAGCAAGTGAGGTGCAGAAAGCGGCAACAGAGGTGCAGAAAGAGGCAAGAGAGGTACAGAAAGTGGAAGAGATAAGCAGAAAGAGGCAAAAGAAGTGCAGAAAAAAAGAAAGTTGCAGAAAGAAGCAACAGAAATACAGAAAGTGGCAGGAGAGGCGCAGAAAGAAGCAAAAGTGGTTTGCACACCATTAGTACCAATGTAACACCCACATTTAGCAATAAGTAACAGGTGACCAAGGTTTGCAAAGGGCTTTCCACCACGCTGTAACACTTGCCGCTGCATTTTTGGTAACGTTTGAGCTAGAAACAAGGCTTTTTTTGTTCAAATCTGCAGATTAGGCAGCAGATGATAGATTTTGTGGCTAATGCGGAAAATGTATAATTGTGTGAAAGTCGGTGCAGCCAAACAGTCGCATAATTCCAGTGGCCCTGCTCATACCTCTAACTAGGTCCAGAAGTGCTCCACAGTGATTCCTTCTTTTTTTTGTCTCATTGAGATCATAATTTAGCTTCTATGGAAACGAGGAAGACTAAACCTGAGGTTACCACTCCACAACACAGACTACCATACCACATAATTACTCTCCATAACTCATAATCCCACTCTACATAATTCCTATACACTAAATACCACATACTTTCTATCTACATAATTTCACTGCACAACATACCACATAATACTACTACAGACAAAGTACATCCACTCCACTCCAAAAAACATTAGTAAAAAACTTTTAGATTTACAACGCCAATAGCTCTAACACTTGCAAATGCGAGACCTATTACATTACAAATGCTTCTTTAACTGGTAGTGACGTTTGCAGAGTGGTGGAGAAAGGGGGCTGGGCCTCCAACCAGCGCTCAGGAATTCTGCTGCGTAAGACTTACATGAGGTACCAGGAGGGCTACTTGGTCGCCAAAGTCCCTCAGGAGTAAAGTGGACTTCATCCCCCAACCAGTACTGTGCCAGGAGGCGCATTTGCAGAGTGGTGGAGAAAGGTGAGCGTCACCTCTGAAGACCTCTCAGCAATCCCACTGTGTGGGACTTACTGGAGGTAACAGGAGGGGTAGTTGGCTCCCAAGGTGAACCTTGGGGGCCAATTGCCCCTCCTATTAACTCCAGTAAGTCCCACAGAGCAGGATTGCTAAGTTCTCATAACAGGCCACGCCCCCTTTCCCCACCACTCTGCAAACACACTTCCTGGCATGCTCTTGGATGAGGATTAAAGTCCCCTTCGCTGCTGGGGGTCCTTAGGGGCCAACTAGCGTACCTGATACCTATAGTATGCCCCAGATAGTGGGATTGCTTTCTCCACCACTCTGCAAACGTGCCTGCTGGCGCATTCTGGGTTGGGGGATTAAGTCCCCTTGAATCCTGAGGGTCCCTAGGGGCCAACTAGCCCACCAGGTACCTCCATTAAGCCCCACACAGCTGGATTGCTGAGAGTGGTCCGAGGCCATGCCCCCTTTTTACACCACTCTGCAAACGCGCCTCCTGGCGCACTCATGGTGGGGCAATGAGGTCCTCTTGTGTCCTGAGGACCTCAGGACTAAAGTGGACTTCATCTCCCGAGCAGCAGTGCGCCAGGAGGCGCGTTTGCAGAGTGGTGCAAAAAAGGGGCATGTCCTCAGACCACTCTCAGCAATCCAGCTGTGTGGTGCTTACTGGAGGTACCTGTTGGGCCAGTAGGTAAAATATATATATATCTCGAATATTTTTTCTATGATGCTTTGTATATGTCCAGTTCTGTAGTTCGTTGTTTTAACGAATGTACTGTTATTTTTATTAATAATAAATACATAGCAATTTATTATTTTGGTTATTTTTATTATTATCATTGTAATTATCATTATTATTGTATTGTTATCATTATATATTATTATTGTTGCCATTTAAACTGCGAAATAAGCAGTTGCATGCCTGTTGTGTTTTATTGTTATTTGTTTTAAAGAGCATTTTCTGGCGTTTTCATGCTGCCTGCGGTCCCTACTTCTCAGGTCTGCTACAAGCACGTACTGAGAGCAATGCTGTGCCATGATGTAGCACCTTGGATTGATACATAGCGCCGTCTGCCTTCAACGCGTCTGCGTCCTGGGTTCTACTGTTTCTGGCAGTTACATTTTCTGAACTCATCACCAGTACTTTCTGAGCCGCAATCTGACCTCTGACAGACACTTCCCGCGCCGGTGGAGCTTGTGGGATATGCGGTTTGGTGCCTTCCTTACACGTTGGGGGACGCCCGCACCAGCTCTCATCTCTCTCTGTAAGTCTTACCCGGTCAGAGTGCTTTTCCGTGGCACAAAACCTCCCCGTGTCCTCTTAAGGGCAGCCGTGACTCCTCCTTTTATCACTTCAATGGGAAAGCGGCGGCTTATTCATTTATTCCCTTTCATGCGACAGTCGCTGCTCCTTCTTTTATCACTCCATCACCACTGCCTTAACTTTCATACCCGCGCCTGCCTCCAATACGTCAGCCGCAGCTCCTTCTTTTATTCCCTCCTCAGACATACCCTAAAGATTCATACCCATTCTTGCTCCTTGGGGAAGCAGCGTCTCCTTCGTTTATCACTTCATCGCCACATGCCCATTGCCTCAGTTCATACCCGATTTGGTTCTTCATGATGCAGCCGTGGCTCCTTCATCACCTCCACACCTTGCCTTGTTTCATGTACGTTCGTTAAACGCATCCATTTTTACTCCTTTTATCCAACAGCAGAGGCATTGTACTCGTGCCTGGTCTGTCCTCGTGCCACCTCTCTTCCTGCGTGTCTGTAATGCTATTATTGTACCGTGACCATCGTGCGCACTGTACCTGTGTGCAGCCCTCCAGGCTCTGGCCCCTGCAGGCTGTGTGTCTTGTGTGTTGTTGTCAGCCCTCTCGGGGCTGGGTGCCGTGTGTGTTGTGGTCAGCACAGTTCAATCACAGCTATCTGAAGTGATGGGACTTTAAGCAAACAGGCAAATACTGAAATGGCAAAAAACACGGACAGAACAGCTGCGGAGACCCAATCACTCCAGCCGACTGAAGCCTGGCACACTGGCACTTCGATAACAGGGTGTGAAATGTTTATTTCCAAACGAGGTGCAATTACCGTTGTCACTGCAAATACAGTGCCTGCCTCTGCTGGCCTGTGGTGCGGTGCGTCACGTGTCAGACTTACTACACTGTAATCATAACAACAGAAGTAACGACAAGAACACAAATGATAACCGCAGTGAAAACAATAAAACACAATACAGTCTTTCTATGCTCGAAGCTCTGTTGGTAACAGGTGTTGTTTCTGTTGCTTAACACGAAATCAGCTCAGAAACAAACGAAGTGCGGGAGACCGCGCTTCGTTTTTTTTTAACAATTTCGGCCGGATTCGCGCACCCAGTGCCAATTCGGCCGCAATTATAAAACAAATTGCTTTTTTTGGCCCGGGGGGTCCTTGTGGGACCCCCTGTGCAGGCCTATGAGGTTAGGGTGTTTCTACCCTGCCCCCTTTTCTTGTTTTTTAACATTTTTTTAACTGTTTTCTTGTGACTCGTTACCGAGTCAAAAAAGGGCTGCCAACACTTCCTGGTTTGGAGTGTTGGCAGCCAATCAGAATGAAGCTTTTGCTCGGGAGGGTTCGCGAACCCTCCTCGGTGCTCAGATATCGATATTTTTATTTTTTTAATTTCCCAGCAACTACTGAACGGATTTAAACCATTTAAAAAAAAGTCGCTTTCTGAACCAAGAGCTACCTTTTTGCAAAATTTGGTGTAATTCCGTTCAGCAGTTCCGGCTGTAGCCTGTTCCAAAATTCCTATGGAAATTAACATGGGGAAAACGTGTTTTGGAACCCCCCTTTTTTCTCGGCCCGCTTTACAATTCACCCCTAAACTTTCAAGACAGGAGCTGACCTGAGTGAACCATTAGTTTGGAAAATTTCGCGAAGATTCGTCAAACGGCGCAAAAGAAAAAACGCTTTTTGAATAGAAACAAGCTTCTAACTATAACTACCTACTGGCGACCGCCAGTAGGTAATATATATATATATATATATATATATATATATATATATATATATATATATGGTTTTACTCACCCTGCATATACTTGCAATGCATGGTAAAAGCATGAATGATAATGGCATATGTGTTAATGAAATGATATGAAGCAATGTCCCCAGTGTGATATGCTGCTGCGGCATTCTCCGGTGCGACTTTCTCTAGGGAATATGCGCTGGTGGACGGGGCATCTTTCTCTCCCCACACAGTGGGTTCCAGGAGAAACGGGAAACGACTGGTGAGTCACCACATACTACCTGACAACATGAGTGCCGATGGACTACCCACTGGTGTGATCCTACTATTTGGCACCCCTCTTTGTGGGGAGATGCTTACAGGTCACATATTCAGTGTTACAGACCAGCCCGGCCTTCTCATTCCCAGGGTCTCTCATTAAGGAAGCCAAAGATTGAGAAACATGAATTCTGACACAACTTCCTGTGAGAAGTTGGCCTGGTATATGCTGTCCACTAATTATAGTGGGCACCTTGCACCAGTCCAAACAACCCCTTATTGGAGATAGGTTAAAGACAACCTTTATTGAAAGCTATCCTAGTGGTAGCTATGGAGAGCAGCCTTCAGGCTAAGTCTTGAAGGAATGTAAAGCAACTTGTTTTACCACTCTATAATCTCTTGAGTGACCAAATGAAAGAGGACCAAACCAGGTATATATTCAAAATATATGTATTTATTGCTAAACACACCCCTCTAGTCTCTTTATGAGGCTAGAGTTCGAAGTACATAAGTTATAAGTTAGTTAACAACAGTAATAGCACAAATACATGTTTGAGCCCTAGGGGCGTACCAAACCATATACCAATAAAGTGGTATAAGAACCACGACTGAGCTAGACACAAGGCCTAGAGCCTGTAGAAGTGCTTGGCCCTCAAGGAACCACCCAAGGTAGTGACACAGGGGACCCACGGGGGACGCGTGCAGTGTGAGAACACAGCCGCGAATCGCCGTTGACTTCTATGGGGAAAGTCGCGGTTGGAATTTTAAAGAAAAGGGACACTTAGAGGAGGACTTGGAGCAAACCCCTTTAGAACTGGGTTGTTCTAGAGTCTATACCCACGGGAGCACCGGAGTACTCGAGTTACCTCACCCCGGGAAGCCGGGTGCATAGGTGTCTTTCGGGGTCGGGTTTCGTCGTCGTTTTCAATGGCGATCTGCTGCAAAGTGCTGCTGGCGGCCAAGTCGAAAGTGTTCTGGTGGATCCAAAGGTGGATCGAAGATCTGAAGAACCTGAAAGCAGTGGGGACAGAGTCTGGGTCACTAGCCAGTGACCAGGAAGGCGATGAGCAGATGCCCACCAAGTTCGAGTGCTTTAGGTAGGTTGACGGTCGTCTTGACTCTTCGCCACGAGGTCCAGGAGGCGTCGACGATGACCAGGAGCTGGATTCGAGCTGTCCCACGACGTATGTCGATTGCTGAGGTGTCGGCGACCGGATTGGACCCAACAAGCCTTGGCAATGGCAAGTCTCGTGGAAATAGAAGAAGGACAGTGGTGCAAGACCAGCAAGGTCTGAGGGACTCACCCAGCAAAGGTAAGTCAGGGCACGCCTGGAGCAACCAGGGAAGCCCAAGCAGAAGAAGATTGGCCTTCGGGAGGGCCTACTAGCCAAAAGACTAGTGACCGCGAAGGAGCCTCGAGTGGACGCACTTAGAGCTGGCTCACGGGACACTCGTGGAGTGGAGGCCAGTGATCTTCAGTGCAGTCAGTGCTGGAGGCTGGGGCTACTCGTAGCCCAAAGCACAACTTTGTGGGAGACCTAGAAGAGGATGCACTTGCAAATGCGATCGGTGTCCAGGGGTCACGGTTCCACGTTACCCACGACAGCTACGGGCCTCAGCTTTGCTGGGGACTCAGGGCAGCCTCGGGGAAGTCTGGAAATCCACCTCTGGTGATGCAAAGCCTTCGGCGTCCGGCGGGAGCTTCAGCGATGCAGACTGGACAATTGCTTTGTTGGTGCCTGCCAAGCAGGGGAGTCACTCCTTGACCCCAAGGGAGATTCTTCAGTCCTCTAATCTTAAAGTAGAGCGTCGAAGGTCCAGGATTCTGTGTCAGAGTTTCGTCCAGGTAAATCTAAAGTCCTAAGGACTGGGGTCCCATACTTATACCAAGTTAGGGGGTTGGACATACTCTGGGGACCCACCTATGGGAGGGTCAGGGCAGAGGGGTGGTTACACCCCTTTCCCTTTGTCCAGTTTCGCGCCAGAGCAGGGGCTGGAAGCCCCTGAGCCGGTTTGAACTGGGGTATGCACAGGGACACCAAATGTGCCCCCAGTGCAGGACTTCAAAGCACTAGAGAGTGCTCCCGCCCAGCCCCAGTACACACTATCCTGTCTGGGGAGGTGGTTACACCTCCCTGGGACAGGAAACCTCTTATCCAGGCCTCCCCTGCCGGAGTTTCGGTCAGCAGCAGGAGGCCAGACTCGTGTCTGTGGCAGCGGCATCCATTTTGTGATGCCAGGGCTCTGGAAAGAAGTTACCGGGTAGGCCGGTGGGTACATGTCTCTCCCTCTAGAAGGGTGGAATGCTACCCCCGCCGCCAGAACTAGCGGGGGGGTAGTATTCCAAGATGTTTGACACCAAACTCGACATGTTTTGGTGCAGCCAGTCCAAAGTTAGCATTCTACCGCGAGGATATAATGCACTTAAGAGTATATGGTCAGGCTGCACTGCAAACAGCATCAGAGGAGGTACTCCGAATGCTGCAGAGGGGCTCTGCTCATGCAGGGGCACCCTCTCACATAAAAACCAAGCACTCTGCCTTCAGGATTGTCAAGGCCTGCCATAGGAGTGACTTATAGGTTTATAGGTGTGTGCAATGGTAGTGATATAGGTAGCCTATACCACTGTAAGGGGTGCATGCACCACCTTACTCAGGCTGCAGTAGCAGGCCTGTGGTGCCATTTTGGCTGGCCTTCCAGGGGTGGCATAATACATGCTTCAGCCCCTGGCAGGCCTCTGAGGTACCTATGCCCTGGGTACATAGTATACCATATACTAGGGACTTATAAGGGCACTCCAGATTCCAATCAGAGATGTGCCTAAGGCACATGGAAACCATTTTAGAGAGGAAGCAGCTAGGCTGGGGTCCTGATTAGCAGGGCCCCAGCCAGACTAAAGTCGAAAAACAGTGAAGCATCAGCAAAAGTGGGGGTACCCATGTGAAGCAGATCCTACTCTCCTACACAACCCCCCAAACGTAGGGACATTAAACTAACCTTGCCCAGTTAAGTCTTCATGTTCTAAGTGGAAGTACCTAGAGAGTCCATCTGCATTGGCATGGTTACTCCCAGGTCTATGTTCCACTGTGAAGTCCATCCCCTGTAGGGAAATGGACCACCTAAGCAGTTTGGGGTTTTCACCCTTCATTTGTTTTAGCCATAAGAGGGGCTTATGGTCTGTTTGAACAAGGAAGTGAGTACCAAACAAGTATGGCCTCAACGTCTTCAGAGCCCAGACCACAGCAAAGACCTCCCTCTCAATGGCTGACCAACGTTTCTCTCTAGGGGTCAGCCTTCTGCTAATAAAAGCTACTGGCTGATCCTGACCTTCATCATTCAATTGTGACAGTACAGCCCCTACCCCCAATTCAGATGCATCTGTTTGGACAATGAACTTTTTGGAGTAATCAGGACTCTGTAGAATGGGAGCAGTGCACATGGCCTGCTTTAGGTCATCAAATGCCTTTTGACAGCTAACTGTCCACTGAACATTTTTGGGCATTTTCTTGGAAGTTAAGTCATTCAGGGGTGTCACTATTGATCCATACACCTTGACAAATCTCCTATAGTACCCAGTCAGGCCTAAAAAGGCTCTCACCTGAGTCTGGGTAGTGGGAGCAGTCCAGTCCATGATGGTCTGGATCTTGCTCTGTAAGGGTTGAACCTGGCCTCCACCCACAAGATGGCCCAGGTACACAACCTGACTCTGCCCTATCTGGCACTTGGTGGCCTTGATAGTCAGGCCTGTTTTCTGCAGGGCCTGTAAAACATTTCTGAGGTGGACCAGGTGATCCTCCCAGGTCGAGCTAAAGACAGCAATATCATCTAGATATGCTGCACTATAGGCTTCCAGACCTGTAAGGACTGTATTCACCAACTTCTGAAAAGTGGCAGGTGCATTCTTCAGACCAAAGGGCATCACCACAAATTGATAATGCCCACTAGGGGTTGAGAACGCTGTTTCTGGCTTTGCATCATCAGCTAGTCTGATCTGCCAGTAGCCAGCTGTCAGGTCAAATGTGCTTAGATACTTGGCTGAGGCCAAAGTGTCTATTAGCTCATCTGCCCTAGGTATTGGATGGGCATCAGTCCTAGTGACTGCATTGAGACCCCTGAGGTCCACACAAAACCTCATCTCTCTTTTCCCACCATTGGTGTGAGGTTTTGGCACAAGGACCACTGGACTAGCCCAAGGGCTATCTGAGGGTTCAATAACTCCCAAATCCAACATCTTCTGGACTTCTGTCCTGATACAGTCCCTGACATGGTCAGGTTGCCTATAAATCTTATTTTTAATAGGCAGACTGTCCCCAGTGTCCACTTCATTAGTGCACCAGGTGGTCTGACTGGGTGTCAGTGAGAATATGTGCCTGAACTGATTGAGCACTTGTCTGCAATCAGTTTGCTGCTGGGCAGTGAGGCTGCCTGCCAAGGCTACACCATCCACTGACCCATCATCAGGGTTCTGTGAGAGCAGGTCAGGGAGTGGGTCACTCTCTTCCTCCTGTCCCTCATCAGTAGCCATGAGCAAGCCCATGTCTGCCCTGTCCACATATGGTTTTAATCTGTTGACATGGAGAACCCTGTGGGGACTCCTGGGTGTTCCTAGGTCTACTAAGTAGGTAACCTCACCCTTCTGTTCAACAATGGTATGGGGTCCACTCCATTTGTCTTGGAGAGCTGCTGGGGCCACTGGCTCCAACACCCACACCTTCTGTCCTGGCTAGTAAACAGTCAGTACAGCCTTTTGGTCATGCCAGGCTTTTTGAAGTTCCTGGCTAGCCTCAAGGTTTTTAGTTGCCTTTTTCATGTACTCAGCCATCCTGGAGCGGAGACCAAGTACATAGTCCACTATGTCTTGCTTTGGGGGCTTGAGAGGTAACTCCCATCCTTCCTTCACCAAGCACAATGGACCCCTGACAGGGTGACCAAACAAAAGTTCAAAAGGGCTGTAGCCAACCCCCTTTTGAGGCACCTCCCTGTATGCAAATAAAAGGCAGGGCAAGAGTATGTCCCATCTTCGCCTAAGCTTCTCTGGGAGCCCTTTAATCATGCCCTTCAAGGTTTTGTTGAATCTCTCAACTAAACCATTGCATTGTGGGTGATAGGGTGTGGTGAACTTGTAAGTCACTCCACACTCCTTCCACATTGCCTTCAAGTATCCAGACATAAAGTTAGCACCCCTGTCTGATACAACCTCCTTAGGGAAGCCCACTCTTGAGAAAATTCCCAGGAGGGCCCTTGCCACCGCAGGTGCTGTAGTGGTCCTAAGGGGAATAGCCTCTGGGTACCTGGTGGCATGATCCACTACCACCAGGATAAACCTGTGCCCAGATGCTGTTTGGGGATCCATGGGACCAACAATGTCAATCCCCACCCTCTCAAAGGGAACCCCCACCACAGGTAGTGGTATCAGGGGGGCCTTTGTGGTGCCACCTGCCTTGCCACTGGCCTGGCAGGTTACACAGGAGTGACAAAACTCCTTGGTGTCTTCAGACATGTGGGGCCAGTGAAAGTGAGGGACAATTCTGTCCCACGTCTTGTTCTGGCCCAGGTGACCTGCTAAGGGAATGTCATAGGCTAGGGTCAATAAGAAGCCCCTGAACTTCAGAGGTATGACCAACATCCTGGTGGCACCAGGCTTGGGGTCTCTACACTCTGAGTACAAGAGTCCATCATCCCAAAACACAGTATGGGGACCACTAGCTATCCCAGCAGCCTCAGCAGCAGCTTGCTGTCTGAGGGGTTCAAGAGAGGGGCAGCTCTGCTGCTCCTGGCTCAGATCTGCCCTGGAAGGGCCCCCTGTCCCCAAGAACTCAACCTGGTCAGGTTCAAGCTCCTCTGGGACAGTTCCTTCCTCAGGACTGAGATCATCCCCCTCAAGAGACTGATCTTCCTTCTGAGCCAAGGGGAAGGCACTGCCTTTACCCTACTACTCCTCTTCTTGGAGGGCACTTGGTCCATTATTCCAGAATCCAAGGCCTGTTCAGTGTTAGACATTTTGGCTTGTGACCTGGTCACAGCAAACACATCTGCAGGGATGCCCAGCATTTCTGCATGGGTCCTGAGCTCCACTTCTGCCCAAGCTGAAGTTTCTAAATCATTGCCAAGCAAGCATTCAACTGGTAGGTCTGCACTTACCACAACCTTCTTAAGGCCAGTTACCCCTCCCCAGGAGAAGTTAACAACTGCCAGAGTATGGTCTGTTCTGACATTGCTAGCATTGGTCACTTGGTACATTTCACCAAGTATAATCTGCCCAGGATCCACAAGGTCTTGTGTCACCATGGTGACACTTGCCCCTGTGTCCCTAAATGCCAAAGCCTCTTTTCCATTTATCAATGGCTGTTGTCTGTACTTGCCCAGATTACTGGGACTCACAGAGGAGGTCACATCCATGCCTCCATCATAGACTAGGACAGCCTGAGTGAGTTCTCTGACTAGGTCAGAGCTCATCTCCTTACCCAGGGTCAACCCTACTAAACCCTTGGCTTGTGTAGTCCCACCACCAACTGTAACTGCACTAGGGGGAGCAGGTGCCTTAGGGGCATTGGTGGGGGCTGGAGTAGAGTCTTTGGACTTGGTGCAATCACTGGTCCAGTGGGTCTTTTGCTTACAGTCCTTGCACCATGGTTTCTTTTGGCCTTTCCCTTTGTTAGACTGTGAATCCCCACCTGAAGAAGATTTTTGGGGGCCTTGTGAAGACTTCTGGTCTTTACCCTTCTCCCCACCCTTATCAGAGTTCTTAGAATCTTGCTTCTTTGGGTCACCACCTTAGTTCTGTACCTTCTGCCTCACCCTGGTTCTGACACATTTGTCTGCCTTCTTTCCCATTTCTTGGGGAGAGGTCAGATCAGAGTCCACCAGGTGCTGATGCAACAGCTGATTTTGACAATTATTAAGGATCTGCTCCCTCATGATAAGATTGTACAATCCTGTGAAGTCACATACCTTACTGCCCAATAACCAACCTTCCAGAGCCTTGGCAGAACAATCAACAAAGTCCACCCAGTCTTGAGTCTGTGCTTTTGGGTATCTCTGAACTTTAACCTGTATTGTTCAGTGGTTAGGCCAAACCCATCAATCAGAGCACTCTTCAAGACTGTGTAATTATCAGCATCCTCCTCTCTAACAGTGAGGAGCTTATCTCTACCTTTGTCTGCAAAGGAGAGCCACAAGATTGCTGCCCACTGCTCCTGAGGGACCCTCTGTACTTTACAGGCCCTCTCCAGTGCAGTTATCCATTTGTGGATGTCATCCCCACTCTGGTAGGGAGGGACAATCTTGCTCAGGTTTCTATGGTCATAAGACCTTTCCCTATCTCTGGGGAAATGGCTGCCACCATGGGACTCTAGTCCCATCTTTTTCTCTCTTTGTAGAGATCTAGGGACTCCCTGTCTATAGCCAACTGCTGTTTTCTGAGCTCAAGCTGGGCTTGCTCATACTGAATCAGTCTCTTTCTCCTGTCATGAGAGGATTCTCTCCTATGAGAAGAGACAGAGGTCCCTATTGAGGTGTCAGAGTGGTTAGACTCCTGAGAAGGAGATCTAGCCCTTCTTGGCACACTCTCAACTCTTCCTGGGGGACAAAGGTGAGGTCATCCTGACCCTCCCCTTCATCCACAGGAATAGCTGGGTTTTCCAGGTCAAGGTCATTGTCACCTTCCTGGCCAGTTTCAGAGGGGGGGCCTGGGTTTCTTCACCCCTGACCCCTTCCTCATTTTCTGCCCCACCCTCTCTGCCTACCCCTTCAGACCCTAGGGGTCTGCTGAGATCATCAGCCAGTAACACCTCCCTGAGGTGTTGGGTGCTGGCACTTTTGCCTGCCTTCAGCTTCCTAGTATTGCATAATGCTCTCAATTCCAAGAATGGGAGTTTATCATACTTGGAGGGAAGAAGCCCACTGGCTTCTGGCAAGGACTCACTGGGTCCTGGCTTTGAAGACATTACTAGTGAGGTGTGGTGTATGCACTACCTACTCTAGTGTGGCCTACTAAACTCTCTTGAGTTGTAGACAGGGTGTGCTATCCCTTAACACACAACTCTAAGTTCAGTAGAACTTACTGTATACTAAGCTTGATTTATATGTACCTAAGGTACCCTTAGTGGTTTTCAGTTGATCAATTCAATTGAGATTATCTGGTAAAACAATAGCAAGCTGGAATCCCACACGCTGCACACCAATGTGAGAAGTTGGCCTGGTATATGCTGTCCACTAATTATAGTGGGCACCTTGCACCAGTCCAAACAACCCCTTATTGGAGATAGGTTAAAGACAACCTTTATTGAAAGCTATCCTAGTGGTAGCTATGGAGAGCAGCCTTCAGGCTAAGTCTTGAAGGAATGTAAAGCAGCTTGTTTTACCAGTCTATAATCTCTTGAGTGACCAAATGAAAGAGGACCACACCAGGTATATATTTAAAATATATGTATTTATTGCTAAACACACCCCTCTAGTCTCTTTATGAGGCTAGAGTTCGAAGTACATAAGTTATAAGTTAGTTATCAACAGTAATAGCACAAATACACGTTTGAGCCCTAGGGGCGTACCAAACCATATACCAATAAAGTGGTATAAGAACCACGACTGAGCTAGACACAAGGCCTAGAGCCTGTAGAAGTGCTTGGACCACAAGGAACCACCCAAGGTAGTGACACAGGGGACCCACGGGGGACGCGTGCAGTGTGAGAACACAGCCGCGAATCGCCGTTGACTTCTATGGGGAAAGTCGCGGTTGGAATTTTAAAGAAAAGGGACACTTAGAGAAGGACTTGGAGCAAACCCCTTTAGAACTGGGTTGTTCTAGAGTCTATACCCACGGGAGCACCGGAGTACTCGAGTTACCTCACCCCGGGAAGCCGGGTGCATAGGTGTCTTTCGGGGTCGGGTTTCGTCGTCGTTTTCAATGGCGATCTGCTGCAAAGTGCTGCTGGCGGCCAAGTCGAAAGTGTTCGGGTGGATCCAAAGGTGGATCGAAGATCTGAAGAACCTGAAAGCAGAGGGGACAGAGTCTGGGTCACTAGCCAGTGACCAGGAAGGCGATGAGCAGATGCCCACCGATGTCGAGTGCTTCAGGCAGGTTGATGGGCATCTTGACTCTTCAGCCACGAGGTCCAGGAGGCGTCGACGATGACCAGGAGCTGGATTCGAGCTGTCCCATGACGTCTGTCGATTGCTGAGGTGTCGGCGACAGGATTGGACCCAACAAGCTTTGGCAACGGCAAGTCTCGTGGAAATAGAAGAAGGACGGTGGTGCAGACCAGCAAGGTCTGAGGGACTCACTCAGCGAGGGTAAGTCAGGGCACGCCTGGAGCAACCAGAGAAGCCCAAGAAGAAGAAGATTGGCCTTCGGGAGGGCCTACTAGCCAACGGACTAGTGACCGCGAAGGAGCCTCGAGTGGACGCACTTAGAGCTGGCTCACGGGACACTCGTGGAGTGAAGGCCAGTGATCTTCGGTGCAGTCGGTGCTGGAGGCTGGGGCTACTCGGAGCCCAAAGCACAACTTCGTGGAAGACCCAGAAGAGGATGCACTTGCAAATGCGATCGGTGTCAAGGGGTCACGGTTCCACGTTACCCACGACAGCTACGGGCCTCAGCTTTGCTGGGGCCTCAGGGCAGCCTTGGAGAAGTCTGGAAATCTACCTCTGGTGATGCAAAGACTTCGGTGTCTGGCAGGAGCTTCAACGATGCAGACCGGACAATTGCTTCATTGGTGCCTGCCAAGCAGGGGAGTCACTCCTTGACTCCAAGGGAGATTCTTCAGTCCTCTAATCTTAAAGTAGAGCGTCGAAGGTCCAGGATTCTGTGTCAGAGTTTCGTCCAGGTAAATCTAAAGTCCTAAGGACTGGGGTCCCATACTTATACCAAGTTAGGGGGTTGGACATACTCTGGGGACCCACCTATGGGAGGGTCAGGGCAGAGGGGTGGTTACACCCCTTTCCCTTTGTCCAGTTTCGTGCCAGAGCAGGGGCTGGAAGCCCCTGAGCCGGTTTGAACTGGGGTATGCACAGGGACACCAAATGTGCCCCCAGTGCAGGACTTCACAGCACCAAAGAGTGCTCCCGCCCAGCCCCAATACACACTATCCTGTCTGGGGAGGTGGTTACACCTCCCTGGGACAGGAAACCTATTGTCCAGGCCTCCCCTGCCGGAGTTTCGGTCAGCAGCAGGAGGCCAGACTCGTGTCTGTGGCAGCGGCATCCATTTTGTGATGCCAGGGCTCTGGAAAGAAGTTACCGGGTAGGCCGGTGGGTACATGTCTCTCCCTCTAGAAGGGTGGAATGCTACCCCGCCGCCAGAACTGGTGGGGGTAGTATTCCAAGATGTTTGACACCAAACTCGACATGTTTTGGTGCAGCCAGTCCAAAGTTAGCATTCTACTGCGAGGATATAATGCACTTAAGAGTATATGGTCAGGCTGCACTGCAAACAGCATCAGAGGAGGTACTCCGAATGCTGCAGAGGGGCTCTGCTCATGCAGGGGCACCCTCTCACATAAAAACCAAGCACTCTGCCTTCAGGATTGTCAAGGCCTGCCATAGGAGTGACTTATAGGTTTATAGGTGTGTGCAATGGTAGTGATATAGGTAGCCTATACCACTGTAAGGGGTGCATGCACCACCTTACTCAGGCTGCAGTAGCAGGCCTGTGGTGCCATTTTGGCTGGCCTTCCAGGGGTGGCATAATACATGCTTCAGCCCCTGGCAGGCCTCTGAGGTACCTATCCCCTGGGTACATAGTATACCATATACTAGGGACTTATAAGGGCACTCCAGATTCCAATCAGAGATGTGCCTAAGGCACATGGAAACCATTTTAGAGAGGAAGCAGCTAGGCTGGGGTCCTGATTAGCAGGGCCCCAGCCAGACTAAAGTCGAAAAACAGTGAAGCATCAGCAAAAAGTGGGGGTACCCATGTGAAGCAGTTCCTACTCTCCTACACTTCCTGGCCTACAAAAAGAATGAAACCTTCTACTCTTTTTCATATTTCCTTTAGTTTTCCTGTTTGTCCCCTAATTCCATCTCACTCCTTTGTGTCACCTGAACTCTTGACTGCAACTTCAAATTCCACCCTTCAGCCAACCAGCTCCTTCCACAGCTCTTCTGGTGTCTTCAGATGTCTAGTCATTGCAGCCTTAACTGAAGTCCTCCCTGATCATCTTCTGAAGGTGTTTGCTCTTTGTTTTTTTCCCTTCTTCTGGCTCCTTACGGAAGGCGCTAGGTGCTTCCTCTTTCAGCAGTCAGCATTGTGGCTACTGCAAGGGGTTGCAGTTACCTCTGGCAGACTAAGGGCCCGATGTAGAGTTTGTCATGAGATAGAATAAAGCTCTATGAGTGCTGGAGTTAACTGTCTTATTTATCAGCTGACATCTCACAGGTTCAAATTACAGTACCATCACAGCCACAATTGTTTTGTGTCCCTTTTTCCCACTGGCCAAACATGCTACAAAAAATGTTGTTTGCACTTCAATATTCCTGTTTCGCGGTTATTCTATGTGGTTCATTGAACTCCATAGAAAGAGCTGTTGTAATGTAAATCAACTCTCCTTACACCTCCACATGCTCAACAGACCTCAGCGCATACCACGAGGCATTGTCACAGGTAAGCTGCCATCTTAAAGTCAAACCTGTCACCACACCAAATCAAATCTGCCCAGGGAGTCATCAATTAGGTTCTTTTAAAGTTGAATTGGTGAGAGGTGCATTGTCTGTTTAGCCCTGTTAGTGCCCTAAGAGATTCAAATGTATATCTATTACATTCTATAAAATTTCAATCCATCAAAGTAAAGTATTCTTCTTAATACCTTACCCGGTGGCTGGAACAATGTTCATCATCTCTTTGAATATTTATGAACAACTTTACCAAATGAAAATATCAACCTTATTTGATCATACAGGACTGTAACTTAGCCTTCCTCCCATTTGTTAACGCTGTGGGCTTATATAAGCCACATTGTCTTATACAGCAAGTTTATACAATTTTATGCAAGTTGTATTTTCCTGTATGTACTGTACTATTCTTAATAATTAACATAATATCCTCTAAATATGACACAATATGTTGACCAAACTCCCCACCCCAAAACCTGAATGGCCAAATGATCTTATGCTCCTTTCTTATGGCCTCGTGAATATGCATTGCATAATGTATCTTTAATGATGAGTGGTCTGTCATTGCCTTATGACTTATTCCTGTTTGAGGTGCACAGTGGAATAAAAGGATGAACTGGGACACAGTATGTGTAATTACCAGGGGCTGAGATTAATTCAATCTGTCCACCCATCACTTTTTTTTCTCAGTGTGATGCCTTAAGTGCGATGGTTATGCTCAGACCAGGGCCCTGTGCTCACTGTGCCACAGGACTCAAGGTACACCTCACTGACAAGGCCTAACTAGGCTGAAACCAGTGTGAGGTTACTTGTGTGTCTATTCAGAGGGAACCTGGTTTGGCATTTGGGCTCAACTGTTCATATTGTTGCAGGACTAAGGCTGACTTGCATATGGCTTGTTCCCGTCTGATGCAGCAAGGTCCACAAAAAATCAATGGACTGGGATATGATCCTTAAAGCAATTGGGCTACTGGTTGATGGGGAGAAACCCTTCCCAAGCATTGATCACAATTCTTCCCAGGATGAAGTCACAAGCAAAACCTAAATTAACCTGTGCTCAACCCTCGGGTAGTTTGGTACAGAGCAGTCAGACTTAACTCAGAGACAATGAGTAAAGTATTTGTGCAACACTTCAAACAGTAACACAGTGAAAACACACCACAAAAGGATCTCATGCCAGTTTCTAAACATAGAGTAATTTTTAATAAATAAAACAGGACCAAAACAACAAACACCCAAAAATAAAAATGGAGCCAAAAGGCGTAACGCTCCAACTGTGGATATTTGGTCTCACCGGACCGGGACAAAGTCACAAGTTCAGACTGACTGCAATGGAGCGCAGGCCGGTTACAGTGACCCAGTTAGGCCTTGCCTAAAATCCTGGTTTGCGGAGCGTCACGCAGCTGAAGCGATACATCTATTCCAAGATACGGTATGGCTGAGGTGCAAGGTCCGGCGGCGTCATTGAGGATTTCGACTATGAGGGCCTGTGATGATAAGTCTGGCTTCAAGGAAGTGTCACGCAACCGGGGCAATGCGTGGGTTACGAGGAGCTTCAAGGCTGTGATGTGGAGTCCGGCGTCAATGTCAAGGTTCCCGTTGACCTGGGATGTGAGGGCCTGAGCTGAGGTTTCATTGAGCAGCGGCGGTTCCGATGAGGCAATGGAGTGCGATGCGATGTGGAGCATTGCAGCAGTTCCGATCCACACAGTAGCGGCGATACGTTGGTTCTGCTCTGGGTTGTGCCGTGCAGCAGAGTTGTTTCAGTTGGATCCTCAGAGGCTGACAGAGAACCTTCGGCCCACTTCCAAGGGTCCAGGACTGGAGTGGCATCACTTGGCAAGGTAGACTTATAGATGGCAAAGTCCAGATGCAGGTGCATGGTTGTTAGAAGCCTGTTGTGTCCCTGAGGCTTCAGATCAGGCAGCCAGCCAACTACTCCTTGCATAAGAATTCTGGGATAGAAGTCCAGTTTCTAGCCAACTGTCTCCCTAAGTCAGTACTTCTAAACCAGAATTCTTCTTCTCAATGACTACAGATGCCTTGTGATTTATGTATTAACGAGTAGACTTGTATGAGTACACAGCCTTGAAAAAGCCCTAGGCTTGCATGCCTTGATAGAGTGAAACACATGTTGGCTAAAAACATTGTTATTCTGCAGGAACAATAAAAGCTCGGAACCAGGAACATATACCTTTTGTGATTCATTTGTTTTTTTATTGATGTACCTTATGTTGGCACTTGCTAATCTTGTTGGAAGGAACCGAATGAAACTCCTTGTAGGATGCACTCATTGTTGCTTTACATGTGAATCTAAATAAGAGGTGTTGTTGACCCTACCTCATATGCGTGACCTTGGATCCTCCTCACCCGAAGGTGGGAGGTAATGAAAAGGGCATTTATTGGTGGACCTTGAGTGTGTCGGGCCTTTGAATGAATGAAATTAGCCCTTGGAGTCACTCTAGGGTTCTCGGTTCAGGTGATGCAGGTCTAATCCTTCTCATCCAGGCAAGAGGGCAGCAGGCAGCAGGCAGCAGGTCAGCACAGCAGGAAAGCAGACCTTCAAAGCAGCAGTCCAACAGAGTTGCAGTCCTTTCAGAAACACAGCAGTCATTCTTCCTGGCAGATAATCCACAGGTCCAAAAGTGTACTGAAAAGATGGTGTCTGAGTTCCAGTGTTTATACCCAGTTGTGCCTTTGAAGTGGGAGAGAAGCTTCTAGAGGTTTCCCTTTGAAGTCCCCAGGCATCCTGCCTTCCCTGCCCAGGCTCCAGACTAACTACAGGGGGTATATAACACTTTGTGTGGAGGCAGGACACAGCCTATTCAAGTATACGTAGGGTTGGGTCAACTCCGCCCTCCCATCCTGCCAGTGATGGCCCACCCAGGCACTCCTAAGCTCCTTGTGGGTGGCTGTCTAAGAGGAATACACAAAGCCCACTGTCAGCTACACCAAATCATGTAACCCAGTGACAGGCTACAGGCACTAAAGTGCTAAGAAAGGAGGCATGTTCAAAATTGTAACTGAGAATCCAGCTTCACCATAAGTTAAGATTTTTCAGTACAATTTCAAAGACACCAAACATGAACTGGTTTCCTCCTCACATTTGGAAATTACAGCTTTTTTTAATGCAATAAGGTAACTCCAATGTTAATATTTGGGAGAGGTAGGCCTTGCAGTAGTCAAACATTAATTTAAGAGTTTTTTACTACCAAGACATATAAAACATAAGAGTATATATCCTACTTTTTAAATACAGTACACCCTGCCCTCAGGGCTGTATAGGGCCTACCCTAGGGGTGTGGTATATGTATTAAAAAGAGAAGGTTTGGGTCAGGCAAAAGGTTTATTTTGCCAGGTCGAAATAGCAGTTTAAAACTGCACACACAGGCTGCAATGGCAGGCGGAGACATGTTTAAATGGCTACTTAAGTTGGTGTCACAAGCAGTGCTGCAGGCCCATTATTAGCATTTAATTTACAGTCCATTGGCACAGGTAGTACCAATTTACTAGGGATTTATAAGTAAATGAAAAATGCCAATTGGGGATAAGCCAATGTTATCATGTTTAAGGAGTGAGCACATGCACTTTAGCACTGGTTAGCAGTGGTAAAGTGTGCAGAGTCCTAAGGCCAGCAATAATGAGATCAGGTAAAAATGGAGAAGGAAGGCAAAACGTTTAGGGGAAGACCACCCTAATGCTAACAGGTCTAACAGATCCCAAATAATTATCAGTGGCTGAGAGCATTCTACCCATCACATTCAATTTCTTTAAAGCACTATTGTTTTTCTCTTAGCGAAATATATAGTGTCACTGAACTACTAGTACTTCACTACAAATTCAATGTATTACCTCACCATTGCTTCTTACAGCTCTTTCAAACTTCAACAGACAGATTCCTAACATAATGCTACTGCCATTACCTTATTCTTCCTTTTCTTTGTGTCACCCTTCGAATACCCCAGGCATTTACAGTTACTCCGCTCAACATCACCTTGATTCAGTTACACCTTAATTCTTTTAACATCACCTTCTGTTTGAAACAACCTCCAACCATCCCATCTATCTACACTGTTTGGCTGAAACAATAAATCCCATGGATTCAGCCATGGCAGCACCTTTGAAAGCCATCATTCTATCTTCTTCCATACATCACAATGTTGCAGGAGTAGGAATTATTTTCAATAAGTCCGTCATGACTATCCTGACCTTGATATCTGAAACCCCCCTCCTTTGAACATCACTCTGATTCAATTATTACCCCCTTCAAAACGAATATTGTAGCACACTAACACTCTACTAGTGCAATTGAACCTTTCTTTGATAAGTTGGTGCTAGACTTGGCATCCTTGGCATGGTTTCCCCTGACTTTTTGCCTCTAACGCCTGCATTTTTGAAAGTTTGATGGATTTTGTTTTTGCTGGCTTAGATGCTTTGGGCAATTTGCCACTGCTGATCAGTGTCAAAGTGCAAGTGCTCCCTGTGCAAATTGTAATTAAGATTGGTTATCCATGTTTGGCATATTTGATTTACTGGTACATCCACAGTAAAGTGCTCTGAGTGTGTCCAGGGCCTGTAAATCAAATGCTACTAGTGGGCTTGCAGCACTGTTTGTGCCACCCACATGATTAGCCCTGTAAATGTGTCTCAGACCTACTACTGTAGTTTCTGTGCGCACAGTTTGTAACTGCCATGTTGGCCTGGCAAGTGCACCCACTTGCCAGGCCCTAACCTTCCCTTTTATTACATGTAAGGCTTTGCTCAGGTAGGCCCAAGGTACCCCTATGGGCCGAGTGCAATGTATGTTAAAGATAGGACATGTACTGGTGTGTTTTACATGTCCTGATAGCGAAATACTGTGTATTTTGTTTTTCACTGTTTAAAGGTTGTCTGTCCCATAGACTAAAATGGGAGCTGCACTGTAACATCTTACAAGTGTAACTTCCCATTGGGACAAGATAGAGGAATGGAGTTTAGGTTCTCGTAACCCAGAATGTATTAACACACCCTTTAGTAAAGGTGGGTTTTTAAATTGTGTGTTTGAAAATAGCACTTTTAGAAAGTGGGCACTCTACCTGTTTGTGTATTCATTGTCTGGTTTTGGAGTGACAGGAGCTGGGGATGTGCATTCACTCTAGACAGTCCCAAGATGGGGTTGAGGTGTGACCTGCCTTTTCTGGGTGATTCTTAGTTGGGCTGAATAGACCTGGGCTGCATTTAGAGTAGTGGGAGGAGTTTCACTAGCACCTAAATAGGGCGTGTCTCCTTTCCAGAATCCTGTAGCGAAGCTGGGCCGGAGAGGGCAGACCTGGTTTGGACTAGGGCTCAGAGACCCTTGCCACAAAAAGAACAAAGAGAAAATGGGGTATAAGTATTGGACCCTAAGCCCCAGAGAATTAGATCACTTCTGGACTCAAGAGGAACCTCTGCCGAGGCGAAGAGCTGGAGAGCTGTAAGGAGGAGTACTACCCCTTTGCTGTGTGTGCTTTGTTGGGTTGGTCTGCAGTTGCTACTACTGCCAAGGAGGGGACAAAGACTGGAACTTTGCTGTGAACCTGCTTGAAGAAGAATCTCCAAGGGCTTGTGTGTGCTTGCCTCCTGTTCTGAAGTCTCAGGGCCACAAAGACTTCACCTGAACCCACTGACCAGCACCTGGACTCCTCTGTGGACTCCTGTATTCAAAAGGGCACCAATGGGTGGCATGCTCTGGCCATGAGCGAAGATGGCCGCCAGATCTGCGACCTCCGCTCTGAGACAGGCTCCGGGCGGGGCTGCGGCCTTCTCAGCATGGGTGGGGAGGCATCAACAGTGTCCCTCATTGTATCCTGAGCCCCTGACGACAGCAGCCTACGACCCAATACTGCCGAGGGACACATCGTAGAGAGCGCGTCCCGAGAAGCGGGTGAGAGCGCTGGGCCTAAGGGCATGCATGAAGCCTTGGCCATTGCTTAGGCGGATGACCCCGCCTCCCAGCTACTGCTCCGGTGCCTCAAGCACTGCCAGGCCTGCGATGCGGCAAGTGCGTCAGTGGGCAGCGGGCGCAACACCAAGTACCCAAACACAGCAAGGGAGCCTTGAACACGATCCCCCCCGAGAGGGAGATCTCTGGGGCCCTGTCACAGCCAGGTGCCTGGACCCACATACCAATGCGCAGCCCGTGACCCGACGTCAGCTGGCCTCTCACCACGACCAGGCAGGCCTCAGCTCGTTGAACCCAGTGTGCAGTGGTCACCCACGCCTGCAACAGGGCCTGTAGAGATGCTGCTTCTTCCCCAACGGGGTACCTCTGGCCCCCCGTACCTGGCACAGAGCGGTGGTGGCCCCCAGCAAGCCACTTAACCACCAGAGGACCCTGGAGTAGCCCGCTGGGTCCAGAAATCAGCACACCTGAGCAGGCTGCTGCCTGCAGCTTCAGCATTCGACGTGAGGTAAGAGGGGGAACTGGGACCTAACCTGTGATAGACTGCTATTCCTGCAGGCTGCCACCTGGTAGTGTGGGGGCCAGTACAGAGGGGGTATCCTGCAGCAGCAGGAACCAACGCAGAAGCCTCTACCACACTGCATCCTGCTCTATACCGAAGCCAAAGCGGGGAGCCCCCCACCGTCTGCCCTGCGGTCCCCCCTACCTGCTGGCCTGGCATCAAAGATGAGAAAGCTCCCACACTGAACCCGGCTAGCAACACCGACCTACCCCAGATGCAACGTCGGCCGGCTGGACTACACAAGCGTCCGATGACCTGAGAGAGCTGCGACGCCGCATGCCTCCCGCCACCCATGCCTGGATTGCCCACAGCACGAAACAGCAGCTGACTCGCCACTGATGCACCACAGGCCTGGCCCCACAGATTCTCACTGCGCCTCTGTGCTGACATAGTGCATCGCCCCGAGACTAGAGGTGAATGTCCACCAACAAGCATGGAAACAAGTCCTCCAGGCAACTTCTTTTAACGGAAGCGCTCAAGCAAACACACAATATATCCACAAAGGGTACCACCCTCCCTACAAGCTGCCCCCCCCAGACCACTCCAGCCTCCACACAAGGTGAGACTATGGACCGCATCCTGCTGGAAATCTCAGCCGTCAGCCGGCGACTAGAAGGGATGGACACTAATATTTCCTCCTTGGCGGCGGAAACAAAGTCGATAAGAGCAGACATTGCAGGGTTCCATACACGAGCGAGGGACTGGATCAAAGGCTGACAGTGGTAGAGGGCCGCCTCGAATCCATACAGGGCAGGGACCAAGAACTTTGATTTCTCCGCAGCAAGCTGATCGATTTAGAAGACCGCAGCAGGAGAGACAATGTCTGTTTCTTTGGATTCCCGGAGAAAATCGAAGGCTCGAACATCAGAGCGTTCCTCAGCGACACCCTCCCAAAACTGGTCGCCATCTCCTTCGACCCACCATTGAAGATGCAATGCGCCCATCGCATTGGCCCTCCACGCAAGGACTCTGCCGCACGCCTGCGACTCCCCATTACCTGCTTTTTACAACATGAGCAGGCAAGGCAGCTGCTGGCCGCTGCGCGCACCCAAGGCCCTTTCACATATGAAGAGCATGACACACACATGGCAACGGACTTCTCCAGGGAGAACAACAATCGCCGCAAGGCATTCTCTCTATGAGACCCCAACTGCGCCAAAGAAACATCAAAAACAGCCTCTTTGAGCCTGCCCGCTTTCATATTACCAAAGATGGGGACTCCAGGGACTTCTGTGTCCCAGAGGACCTGCGTCTATTCTTGGACCGCATAGGGCCACAGGACATGGACACCCAACATACTACCCGGGAGCAGGTGCAATCGGACCCCTCCTCCCAGGCGTCGGACAGCAGAAGACGGAACGCCAGTGGTTTATGGCACTGTGGCAGGGAACTTGAGAGGTCCGCCCGCACCCACGAGGACAAGGCCTCAGCCTTTCAACTGTAGCTGCCTTCACACAGGAGCAACACAGAGAAAAGTCCCGCTCTCCTCTAAAACCCACTTCGGGCACAAACTGAGTTCGGGGGACCTAGCCAGGGCCCCCCATCCTAGAGACAGAACAGGGTGGGACGCTCTGCTGAGAAGAAAGCAGACTTCCAGACAATGGACAGCTGAGTATCGCTCTCATTGTGTTAACTGTTTGAATAGTTATATATGCAGTGTATGTTACCTGTAGATGTGGATCCCATGACTCTTGCTACTTACAATATAATAGGCGTCCCTGCTTCTGATTCCATTCTATCTGATGTATGCACTTAATTCCCTTGTGCCACCAGGCGCGGCCAGTGCGTTATCATGCTGTTTTGGGATGCTACCCCTGGCCCCCCCACCTCCTCTCCTCTTGCCAATACTACATACACACCAGCCCGCCTAGCGCAGATACTCTCTTTTCTGGCCATAGATACTGCTGCGCCCTCCCGATGGTGCCCCCACCTCGGAGCGGCGCTCCAGCGAGTTTAGACCCGCAGTAGAAAGTTTAGGATTCCCAGTTCTGCATAG
The DNA here is from genome assembly GCA_963921515.1 of Calotriton arnoldi. Classification (NCBI taxonomy): domain Eukaryota; kingdom Metazoa; phylum Chordata; class Amphibia; order Caudata; family Salamandridae; genus Calotriton; species Calotriton arnoldi. Next base: position 775,779 of record CAWUFW010000485.1, on the reverse strand, counting down.
CATAGCAGCCAACAGCCCCTCCCTTCTGCTTACTCCCCTCCTCTGCTCCCCCCGCCCTCCCCTGCCAAGGAGGGACTTGCCCCTTTTGCCCTCTAGCGTGCTCTCCACGCCAACAAGGGTCCTTAACATATCCCTGAGCCCATTTACCACTGCCCGTCCCACTCTGTTTCCTCAGCATGAACAGCACTCACCCACTCCGCGCAGTAATATGGAACGTCCATGGACTAACGCACTATATCAAAAGGAAAAAAGTACTCTCTAACCTCCAAACTAAATGGGTGGACGTAGCACTACTACAGAAAACGCACCTAGATACCCTAGAGTCTGATAAGCTGCACAGAGACTGGGTGGTGAAGGTGATTCACAGCAGTGTACCAGGGGCAGACGCTGGACCCACCCGCAAATGCAGGGTAGCTATCCTCATATGCAAATCTCTCCCAGCCACGGTGACAGGGACATGGACGGATCCGGGTGGCCGATACGCGTTTGCCAATCTGCGATTAGGGGACGCCCACATCTGCGTATGATCGCTCTATGCACCGCTGGAGTGAAAAAATCGTTCCTTCTCCAATTGAATCGCTTACTGGTGGAGATAGACGCCTCACAGTATCTTGTTGGCGGGATTGGAACCTGGTGAGCGACCCAGTTCTGGATAGAATGGGCCCCCTCAACAGGGGCAATGCCGCGGACAGAGCTCTGATGGACGACATACTGGCGGACAATGGTCTGTTGGACCATTGGTGCCTTTGCCACCCGGCTGATGCAGAATTCACCTTTACCTCCCTGACCCACGGCATGCTCGCCCACTTGGATTATTTCCTGGTTTCTCAAAGGACGGTGTAGCTTGTTTGAGAATCCCGCATTCTAGAGGCAGCACTCTCTGACCACTCTCCGGTCATCCTATCGCTGGAGGTGGGGCTGGCCAGCCTGGGACGTAAGCCCTGGCGCATGAATATACAGCGCCACCGGACCCCTAAGGGCAAATATCAACTGCAAGCGCATCTCCAGGTGTACCTCTCCACCAAACGAGGGTCCGTGGACACTGGCTGGATTCTCTGGGCCGCAGCAAAAGCTACTGTTCGGGGCCAGCTTATGAGGAATGCAGCGCAGGGCAACAGACAAACAGCTGCCCAGCAGAAGGACCTAGAAAAGGGCATTTTGCCTTATACCCGCCTATACACTGCACACCCTACCCTGCAGCACCGTAGATCATTGGAACAGGCCCGCATGGTGCTGAATGGTCTTTTCACTTCCAAGGCAGAATACGCCCTGCAGAGGATGGAAGGGAGACATTATGAGCAGGGGGAAAAGGCAGGGAGACTACTGGCAGCTTCATCAACGGGAGGCAGCCATGGCCATGCCGGCCATACAGTCAGCTGGAGGGGAGACCCTTACCCGTCCCCAGGACATTGTGAACGAATTTGCTCCGTTCTACAAGTTTGTCTACATCCCGGGGGCACCGGCTGAAGGGGACAAACTCGCCACCTTCCTTACGGAAGCTGCCCTCCCCGCCTCTCAGACAGGGGCAGGGAGCTCCTTGACGGAGAGATAAGCAAGGAAGACATTGCACACGCAATAGCTAACCTACCCTACCATAAAGCCCCAGGAGAAAACGGCTTTCCAGCTGAGTTCTCTCGCTGGGCAGGGGAGTGGGTAGCATGCAGCTTTTCAAGAGGCAGAGCGCAAGTCCTCTCTAGGTCCCCTCTCTAATAGAGTAGTGATTGACGTTTTACCAAAGATCCCCTACTGTGCGGCAGCTACAGCCCCATCTCACTGCTGAACTGAGATATCAAAATCCTGGCCAGTGTCCTGGCCTCCCGCCTCCGTAAAATTCTCCCTTCCCTTGTTCACCACACGCAAGTAGGTTTCGAACCCGGACGCTCCTCTAGAAACCACCTGCGCACTCTAGCCCACACGCTCTGGTCTGCCAAAGGTCTTCGGACAGACACACTGACACTCTCACTCAACACGGAAAAAGCGTTTGATCGCATCGAGTGGGACCATCTTTTTAAAGTAATGGAGCGCTTTGGACTGGGCGACCAATTTATTGCCAAAGTGCGACTGCTATATGAGAACCCCACTGCACAGGTAAACTGTGGGGGTTTTGTATCAGATCCGTTTCTGATCCGCAGGGGGACACGTCAGGGATGCCCACTCTCCCCGATCCTCTTCCTCCTGGCCATAGAACCCCTAGCAGCCATCATACGCAAATCGGCTAACGTTACGGCCATACGCCTCCCAACTGGAGACTCCAAACTCTGTCTTTACACAGACAACATTCTGCTCACTCTCATGGACCTACACCGTTCCCTGCCGTCATTGCTTCACATTATAATGATTTCTCATCCTTTACTGACTACAAGATCTATTGGGACAAAAGCAAAGCACTGCCCATTTCAGACAGCACCACAAAGGCGGCCATACATGGGTTCCCCTTCCATTAGCAACACACGCGCCTCAAATACCTGGGTGTCTTGGTGAACAAAGGGATGGAGGGGATGGTTGCAGACAACCTAAACCCTGTGCTCAGTCAGATGCAACGTGACTTCGAAAAATGGAAGGTGCTCGGGCTCTCTATGTGAGGTAGGGTACAAGCTGTGCGTATGGTAACCCTCCCACACTTTATATACACCCTTGGAATGCTTCCCCTCCAGGTACCTCTTGCCACGCTACGCTTAATAGATTCCAGGGTAAAATCCTTCGGGTGGGGTTCCTCGACGCCACGTTTGGCAGCGCTGAAACTGAAGGCCCGCCGCTCCTGGTGAGGACTGCGACTCCCGTCAGTAGAGCACTTTGCCCTCGCCCTGCAGTTCTCTCAATTGGCGTACATGCTACCAGGGACCCCTGATGCACCACAATAGGTACACATAGAAAGGCACCTGCTGTCTACAGAGACAGGCCTCTCCGCTCTTTATGGAACAGGGACAAACTGCCAGGACCCCGCTAACCCAGCATTTTCTGCCATGCACAAGGCCTGGCAATGGGCACATCGTCTCTTGGGTTTGAACCCACGATTTCATGAGAAAGCCTCCCTATGGGGAAATGCTGGTATATGCATCGATGGGCAGAAACTGTCCTGGCCCTTATGGAAGGCAGTGGGCATACACACCCTAGACCAGCTCCTCCATGACGGTGACCTTAAGACATTCGCGCAGTTAAGAGAGGAATTTGGCCTCCCCATGCCACAGTCTTTGAAATTAATCCAATTACAGCACTGCCTGAGGAAATGTCTAGGCCTGTGCCCTTGGTCACTGCCGGCCTCACCGTTGGTATCGTACCTACACACATGGGGGAAGCACAAAGGGGTGACATCCAGACTGTATGGGGTATTCACTTCCCATCTCTTCTCACAAACCGTGTCGCGAGACCTCCGTGCCAGATGGCAAGACGACTGGGCAGAGCTCCTAGAAGATCTGGACAGAGGAACCCGAGAGGCAAAATTGAAATTCTGCCTATTTAAGACCCTGCATGATTGGCACTGGTCACCAACAAAATTACACAGAGCAGGCCTACTCCCGCATGCAAACTGCTGAAGATACATGAACATAAACTGCAACACAACCCACATTATATGCGAATGCCCATTGGTGCAACCCTTCTGGTCCTAGGTGGGCTGAATCCTGAGCACCACTATGCCCCTGCACCTTCCACTTGCCCCAGCCGCCATCCTTCTGCACGACCTGCGGCACTCCTCAGAGCTTTCAAAACCACAACGCCGCCTCTTCCACACGGTACTGGCCACAGCAAAAATATGTATCCTGTGACAATGGAGGTCACCGACCCTGCCATCGCCGGAGGCCTGACTAACGGCCATGATCCACACTGCCTCCCACGAGCGAGTCATTTACAATCTCCAGGACCAATCTGACCTGTTTCTTCAAGTCAGGGCACCCTTCCTGTGCACGGAAGGCGGTAACGAGGAGAACCTTACAAGAGAGAACCCGGTCCCGGCTACAGCAATGACACCAGACAACGACATGTAAACTACAGCATGCGTGACTGCCCCATGCACTAGCCCCGCTCCCCCTCCCCTCACCAGTGCTCCTGCTGAGCCGTATGGCGCCAACCCCACCCTCCTTCCGCCGCATGAACCTCATACAGCCGAGACATGTACAGCCTGCCCTGTGCCACCCACTCTCCATCTTCAACTACCCTGCATCCTCCGATGTCCTGACATCACTACGATCTACTCCCCCACACAAACGCCCCCCTAAATACCTTCCCACCCCCACTATCCTTATATTCTTCCCTTCCTCCACCCTCTCATCTGCGAACATACCCCTCCCATAACCACGCCCGACCACCCCCTCCCCCATGTCACCCCCTCCTCTCACCTCCTCCCCACCCCACCTTACCCCCTGTTCCCCCCGGCACTGCAGTCCCGTAGACGACCAACACCACAGACCATTAGCTTACGTCCCCCAAGACCCACCCAGGTACTAATGAGGGTACCCACAGACGAAGCCACACAGCACCACCCTCGCTCCCCACTCCCCCCGCACCCATGCCCCCCCTCTGCAGTCTTCACCACTCCAGAAAAGGTCAGGGCCCTTCAGTGCTATAGGTAGACAAAGAGACATGGAGCGCCCAACATTACCTGCCATACCCCCTCCTCGCCTCTGGCTACAGGCACCCATTCCCTACATACAACTCCTTACGCCAAGGGGCCACCCCGGTCCCAGCCTAATGAACAAAACCAAAGCCCTTAGGGCTTATTATGACTTTGCCAATACTTTAGGACTACTCCCCCCTCCACACCCGAATGGAGTATGGCTACCAACTGAGATACTCTCGCCTGCATGCTCCCCACGATACGGGCATCCACCGCCCCTTACCCACTCCTCCCCCTGCCCCACACCCTTTACACACTCCCTAATGTTCGTAAGAAGCACACGCCACATGAGTTGTCATTAAGCCGCTCTCCCAGGCCATTGCATCTGTGTGGCCGATGCTGTTGCTCTCATGATGTAGTTTCTTAACAACTGTTAATAAAGAATTACAACACAAAATGGCACCAATTACAGGTCGTGGACCCTGAGAATAGTGTGGTTGGTGCTGCAAAGCTATGAGGACAACTCCGATGCCATCAGCATCGCCGTCTGTGACGTCACGACCTTCACCGAGGCCAGGGGAACCACTTGTGAAGTGCACAACGCACCACCCCACCTGCACCACAGCTATGACGCCCTTCGACTCCTGCAGTTATTGGCCTTCCCGACGCCAGCGCTCGCACTGACACCGTCACCGCCATCATCATGTTATCACGGAGAAGATAACGAACAAGGGTGACTTTATGAACTCTTCGATGTCCCATTGCCTCACCAGAACTGACGCCTCATCGCTGATGCCGCCTAACTTCCCCTGTCCTGGATTCAACGCCTCGCCCCTGTCCAAGATTCAACGCCTCGCCTTCCCCGTGGCAGAAAGGAACCGGCTTCACCCTTGCACCGACACCTCACCTCCACGACGCCGGGCATCATCTGTTTACTTCTTTTCCATGGTACTGTTGTTTGGGGATCCATGTGACTCCGTGCCCAGCCTGCGCACCTCACATTCAGTGCCGCACTTTGGATTTCTGCCTGTCACAATGTCGTAATAGCCCCAGGTGGAGCTATTTTGTTTCTACAGTTCTTTCTTTGAAGTAACCATTTTAAAATCGATATCTTGATACATGTATGTTGGATTTTTGTCATTTTGGTCTTGTTTGGTTTAGATAAAGATACTTTATTTTTCTAAGCTGGTGTGGTATCCATTAGTGGTGTTTCCACTGTGTTACTGTGTGTTTGGGTACAAATACTTTACACATTGCCTTTGGGATAAGGCTGTCTGCTCATGCCAAACGACCAAAGGGGTGAGCAGGGGTTATCTAAAGTGTGTAATACCTTACCCTGACTAGAAGGAAGGGTTTCTACTTGGACAAAGGTGCATACCTCTGCCAACTAGAGACCCCCATTTCTAACAATCTTTGAATTATTTGTACACACGAATCCACTCAACTTTCTCAAAGATTTTACTCTGAATCTCAACAGCCAAAGACATAACACATTGGGGCATATTTATTAGACCCTTTGCGTCACCACTGCACCACTAAATATGATGCGAGAGTGATGCAAATAAAAAACGAGATTTATGAAGCCTCGCAAGGCCACCTTGTGTGGCCCTCAGTGTTTTCATAAATGTTGATTAATGCAACTCAGCAGAAATCGCTGTGGTGCATTACTCTGCTCCAGGGAGGAATTTCCATAGGCATTGCATGGGTGTTCCCATGCAACATCCATGGGTTTGGATGTATTCCCAGATTTACTAGAACTGGTAGACCTGGGAATGTGCCAAAAACCTACTACTCCCCAGGTGAGGCGTAACAAGGAGAAATATGTTCATTTCCCTTCTTTTTTCCCTCTTTCTATGTGTGCTGCGTTCTGCAGTACACACAGAAAGAGGAAAAAACCTCAGGCGATTATTTTTGTTCAGGACAGCGCCCCTTCCGGCACAAAAACAGTTCTGCTTACAATGCAGGCACCCTTGCACCATGGTGCAAGGGTGCCTGCATTTGCGCTAGGCAGCCAAAAGGGCGCCAGTGCAGGGGAAAAGGCAGGAATACACCATATTGACTTAAATACAGCATATTCCTGTCCTTTCCCTGTCACGCAGTGCAGCACAGAAAGGTGAATTGCTGCGCTGCACTGCACAACTTGGTCATAAATATAGTCCATTGTTCTTCGACCTACTTTCAGGTTACTCACTACTCAGCGCTCCCTCCTCAACAATGTACAAATAAGGGAACCCCCGGGACAGAATGTTATATCCAATGTAAGACACATTCACTTACTGACAATGACTCTCTTCTAACCATGTCATCTTACATCCCCTGCCCTATCATCACTACTCCTCTTTCTAAGATGAAAAACTTGCCTATTTCCTTCCAACCATTAGGTAATCGGATTCATAAGCACATAGCTCATCAACGAACATCATAATATGACCGATTCAATGACACTTGGAAGAATACTTTTGATATGCACTATGCCCTACAAAATCTTCCCCTACATCCCTCTACCCACGAAATTGGATCTTGCCTGAATGGGCTACAAACACCAGGATACAGGCACTCCTTTGGAAATGACACATACTAATAAGGCAATGAAAAAGCTGTGTACATGCAGACAAGCCCTGTGTCCTCAGTCCTACATAATGCCAAAGCAGCGTACTTCCAAAAACGTATCAACTCATTTCATCCGTACCCGCAAATAATTGGCTGTGATGGGTCAATGGACTAATGCATACTCTCCAGAAGTCTTTGTTTGGCCTTATGACCACAGGTACTAATCCTGAGCATTCCACTCAGCCACTCTTCCTTCTAAGATTGATGAAAAGAGTAGTATTGAGTTGGGTAACAATAAACATTTACTGTTAATAGTGCTAAGAAACTCTTCAGGGGTGAATGTGTGCTCTACAAAATATGCCTTTTATACTGTCACTCACATGTACAATTAGCAATTCACACTGTCCACCAAGCGCACCTATAACACACTCTTCACCCTTAGCTGACAAATTTACATCTTACTTAGTTTAAAAAATAACTACTTTTAGGGAAATACCTGTGGCACTACTAACTGGCATGCTCCAAATCTGCAGTGATCCTGCCTTTAATAAAAAAAACACAAGTAAACCACAAGTAAATCTTTCTCCACCTCTTAACCTGCTTCCAGTATACCAGCTTCCAAATAGCTAACATGTTTTGGCTTTACTGGCCCTACCTTATATATTTCCTCCAATAATCTGCTTAATCCCCTCCAATCTGGTTTCCGTGATCTCTTTTCAACCGAATCTTCCCTATCACTCTTTGCTAACTTCACTGCTCGAGCTCATCACAATCAGCTCTCATCTATCATTTTACTATTTGATCTATCTACACCATTAAATGCTGTCCAAAATTCCTCTTGACGTTTGCCCTTCATACCCTAGTCATCACTGGTAAGCCTTAGATTGGTTTTCCTCTTATCTTTCTGAGTGCACGTTCTTGGCAGTTTGGGATTCAAAGCTATCCCCACCGATTTAGCTACATGGCCTTGTCCTTCAAGACTCTGTCCGTGTTCCTCTACTTTTTTCCTTCTGTATCACCTCCCTCTGTGCACTAAACTCTTCATTGGGGTTGTCTCACTATATGTAAACAGAAGGTATCCTCCTCCTCCTCCTATTACTAACCTTCTTCCTGCTTGTCCCTTCTTAGCTAACCACCTTAGTGTCATTCATCACTAAATGGCTTTACAGTCCCTCTTGTGCAACTCGTCCAAGATGAGCCTGCCATTTTCTTCATTGACTGCACCTATTGATTTATTTAATTAAATTCCCTTCCCCCATGACACTCTCACTTTCACTTTCTCTGCTAGAAACTTTTCCATTATATTTGGTAGCTCTATTTACCAATAAACTTTTACTAGCACCACGCGCCACTGTCATGCAATATCAAGTGCTAAATATAAACAAGATCTGCCCCTTCAATCCTTTCCACACAGGCAAAGAGCTGATTATCTCACTGTATCTCAATAAATTAGATTACTTAAGTAGTTTACTAGCAGGCCTCCCTCATGCCTAGGTTTGCTGAGGATTTTGAGGGCACTTGTGTGGCACTGAGCAATTTCATAGTGTTTTAAGTATACCGTCTTTCAGCATACTCCTACCTCGTTCCATATCCACCACACTTGCAGGCTTCCTACAAAATGCAATGTGCTTCAAAAACTATTACGAGTAGCATTCACGTGCATCTAGGGCATAGCTCCTGTCACTCCTTAACCCACCACACACACCCATAACCAATCATCTGCCCAAAAAGCCTTTAAGCCTAACTATAGAAAATTCACCTTCCTGAATTGTGTCTCTCGGCTTTTCAATTTTGTGTAGAGTGGTTTTACCAGCATTTTAACACTGGGCACTTTAAGTCTGCCGATAAGTCTTACAGTGTGTGTTCTCTGTCCCTAAAATATGGGTTACAATTGCTTATAACCAATTAGCTTATTTAACTTTCCAGTAAGACTATAGTAGGTTGGCATGGGAAGATCCCCATTGGAATGAAATATAAAGGTGCTGAGTAGTTTCACATCACCCCCATGCATGAGTTAACATCATGACTGCAGATTCACCATTTTGGCATGGCCGGCTGCAGCATTAAACCTTGCTTTAACACATATTCCATGTAGAAAAAACAACTTTTATGTATGAAATGCTTTGCTGCTAAGTTTGGCTTGTAGCTCACAATGATGGATGCTTAATGTATAAAAGTGGGACATTTTAAATAATAGGAAAATTCCCTACACACACTACAAAAGGATATGTTCACTGTATATGTTAAATAAGGTTTTGCAGTGGAGACTCCACTCCAGGTTGTGATTAAATGTTAATTTCCATTATTTTAGTCAGATTTTAGATAGTTAAAAAGTTAAAAGTTCCTTTTTAATATTTATAGAAACTTTTGTTCAATGGGGAGGTAGAATCATAATATATATACTGGAGAGGTAACCCTATAAAGTTATACTTCGTGCTCTCCTGACCATGATTAGGCTTTGATGAGTCATGGAAAGGTTCCATGCCAGTATATTGATGGGACTGCTCCCTCAAGTATGAAGGCTTGGGAAGAGTAATCACTTGCCTCTTAAATTGAAATGTGACAGCTGGGAGTGGACAAAAATAATAGCAAAAAAGGGCTAAATCTGATGCCTAATTTTTGACATGTTTATGTTAGAAATGGGATCATGTCTCAGAAGCCTTTGAAACAGGAATTCTCCCAGATATTTCTCTTGGCTCCTGCGGGGGTGGGGTTCATGTCAGAGGTGGGGCATCCTGAATTACTCAGGGCGGAACCCGGGAGGTAACTAGAAGCTTTGAACACATGAGGTAGAGCCCTGCCATTATGAACACATGCTTCTGGGTTCACTGGCAGTCAGGAATGACAGCACGTGCTGTAAAAGTGAGCATGCTGGGAAATCAACAGAAGTGGATTGGGGAATAGCACACATCACCGGCTAGTCCACATGATAAACATAGCAATCCATTTACAGCTCACCAGAGCACTCCTTACCTGGAAGACTCAGAGTAGGCAGGACTCCTCTTGTGGCCTATTGGAGATTGTTGGATTGGCCCTTTTCGCAGGGTTCTAAGCAAACTTTTTGCCTTTTGCCTCCTATTTTTCTGACCCTGTTTTTGATGGCTATAGGATTCTGGTCACTTTACTACTGCTGATCAGTGCTCTGTATAAATCGTGATCTGATTGATTATCCATGATTGGCATACTTGATTTACTGGCACGTCCCTAGTAAACTGCACTGAGTGTGCCAGGGCCTGTACATCAACTGCTACTAGTGGGCTTGTAGCACTGGTTGTGCCACCCACATGAGTAGCCCTGTAAATGTGTCTCAGGCCTACCACTGTAGTCTCTGTGCATATAGTTGTAAACTGCCATGTTGCCCTGGCAAGTGCACCCACTTGCCAGGCCCAAACCTTCCCTTTCCTTACATGTATGGCACCCCTAAGGTAGGCCCAAGGTACCACCATGGGCAGGGTGCAATGTATGTGAGAGGTAGGACATGTAATGGAGTGTGTGACATGTCCTGATAGTAAAATACTGTGTAATTCGTTTTTCACTATTGAAAGGCTGTCTGTTCCGTAGGATTATTATTGTATCATTGGGGCTGCACTGTAACATTTTTACATGTGTAACTTTCAATAGGTACAAGATAGAAAAATTGAGTTTATGCTCTATGAGCTCAGAATTTATTAATGCACCTTTTGGTGAAGGTGGTTTTTAAATTCTGTGTTTGAAAATGCCACTTTTAGAAAGTGAAGTGGAAAGAGGGGGATGGCCCTGGTACAGACAACTAGATAGGGCCCATCAAATTAAAACGACATAGTATCTAGTTGTCAACTTGCGCACTGTTTTTTATTTAAATAGACTAAGACCAAACATTGAATATATTGGTCTACGATATTTTATTTTATGGCCATTTATGTTTTTATCGTTCATTTACCAATAATATTTTGATGTCAAAAAGCAGGGAAAAACACTTTTTTACAGCGTAAACAAACATTCAAAAATTTAAATCATAATGCAAATGTGAAATACATACAAGAACAGTGCAAATCCATGAAACGTCATTAAATTTCTAATTTGAAAAAACAAATCATCGATTTCAAACGAAAGCAGCAGCAGCAATACAAGCAACACGTTTTGCAATTAGCGAATTCTTTATCAACGCTGCTGCCCACTGGGATCCCATGTTATATACCAGAGGTTGGAAATTATCTACCCATTCCCCTGGATTTGGAATGTAATCAATTAATATGTTCCCACGTGTAGGTAGTGCCGACGCGTTTCGATCCCCAATATTATTCTTTAAAAAAATATATATATATTTTTTATTTTTTGTAGTTTGAACATACAATCAAAGAAATCATGAATACAAGTTTAATGTCGGGCAGTAGCATTTGGTGTAGGGCAAAAATTATAGCAAAATTTCCTCTGAAAGAGAGCATGCGGTTAGATTCGAGTGCCATATATGTACAAGTGCAGAGGGTCGCATCTGAGTTATCCACACTTATCGACACTGGGTCAGGTACCACAATTTTCAAGGTTCTTTCCCCGATCTCCCCGGTAGCAAGTCCAATCCCTCCTCCTCCTCACCCATTTCCAAGCCATAATATTTTATCCATGGAGCCCATATCTTTCGGAATTTTCGGGGACAACCCCTTGCTTTGTATGTCACTTTTTCCGCAACCATATAGAGATCTAGGCATGCTCTCCACTCTTTAAGTGTAGGGAGTTGGGGGGCACCCCAGTATCGAGCTATGTCCCTCTTGGCTACCACCAACCCCAAATTAGCCAACGTGAGTTTATGACGTGGCAGGTCCACGTCTGTAGGGATTCCCAGTAGGAGAAACCTAGCTTCTAACTCGAGTTGGGCTTCCAGTATACTATTTAGTTCCTTCACTATCTTACTCCAGTATGTTTGAATCCGGCTGCACTCCCAGAGGGTGTGTATAAATGTACCGCATTCTGAGTGGCATCTGAGGCAGTCAGGGGTGTCTGCTCTCCCCATATTGTGTAGCCTTGCTCTGTCAAAGTAAGTCCCGTGTAGGATTTTATATTGAATGAGACGTAATCTTAGTTTAATCGCCACTTCACGTGGGTCCATAAGGGCGGCCTCCCAGTCGATGTCTTCCATTGGGCCAGTGGTGAGTTCCCATTTAGCTCTAAGTGGACCTAGTTTGTCAGGCATGTTGTTGATCAGTGTTTTGTATGTCAACGAGATGGCCTTAGCAGGAATCTCTTCTTGCAAGAGTCTACCTTCTAATGGAGCATATTCCGGCAGCGTCTCCGCGTCTAGACCCTCTGCTTGCCAGGCATGTTTTAGTCTAAGATAGGCATAGGATTGAGTGGCCTGGAGCTGATATGTGGCCCCAATATTATTCTTGGGGTTCTCTTCAGGGCATTGACAGGGTGTGATCTGAAATTTAAAATTTAAAAGAGCAAATCCAGGCAATTAAAGACAACCATACTGTAGCAGAAGACAAATCTCTGCTAGAAAAAATTGACAAGGAATTGGTTGCTTTCAAGGATAACACCATTAACTTTAAATCTGCCAAATTGGAAAAAGACAAGAAAACATTTAATGTTGAGACAGTCTAGCCGTACCTGAAAGACAACTTCTATACAAAGGTGGACTCTCGCAGAGTACCGTCGCACTACCAAGGAAGATCTAAAAACAGGTTTTTAACTTTCTCTGAAACCTCATCATCGGATTCAACTGGAGATTCAGACCTTGGGGAAGGCCCCTATAACAGTAACCAACAAAGATCAAATTCTTTTTTAGAAAAAGGACAGCAAAAAAAACCGGGTCCGCTTCAAATAGCAACCATGGGAAATGCGAATAAGGCACCAGTTTTACAAAACATAAACACTACTTTGATTGCCAATTTTTCAAATAAAATATTAACTAAAGAGGAGGAATTGGTCCTTGAGTTAGGACTCCAATTTTTACCTAGTACACACACTGACTTTGCACGATTGAAAATAGAAGCCATTGAGTTCTTCCGCAAAATTAGATTAAAAGCTTTCTTTTCACTTAAGGAGAATACAACACCCAATGTACCATCTGGGCTAGCGAATAGATCAAAATTCACCCCCTCAGCCCACACCATACCAAAGGAAATTATAGCGTTAGAACAAGTTGTCTTGTCATCAATACAACAGCTTGAAAAAAAGAAGCCCCACAGCACAAAAGATCTAACATCAGGACAGCAAAAGGCCATTCAAGATCTTAAGAAATGTATTTAAAAGAAGGAAGAAGTCAATTCAATAATCAGATTTGGTATCGGACAATTAAGGACGATGCAACACGAGAAATACAAGGGCTAATAACCAAGATCCTTGACGATGGATTGGAATGTGGAGTATTAGGTCCTAAAGAATTCGAGTACCTGAATAAGAAACATCCTCGGATCCCAGTTATTTATTTCTTACCAAAAATTCACAAACAACTGTTGGAGCCACCGGGAAGACTGATTGTTTTGGGTTGCGATTCTGTAATGGAACCGATTTCAAAATACGTGGACACCTTCCTAAAACCATTCCTATAAGAAGTGCCCTCATACTTGAGGGACACGATGGACTTCATCAATAAAACAGAAGGTTCACAATTCGATTCCCAAAGACAACTGTTGGTATCCTTTGATGTGGTCTCTCTGTACAAACAGATTCCTCAAGATGAGGCCCTCCAAGCAATTGAGTTTTACTTGGAAGCCAGAACAAGACCTCACCGAGTACCAACAGACTTCATCCTACAAATGGCGTCAGTTGCATTGAAAAAAACTACTTCAAGTTTGAAGATACTTTTTATCTGCAGACAAAAGGGACTTCAGTGGAATTTTTTTTTTTTTTAAATCTCCCACTTTGCTCTTCTGAAATGTTGGCATGTATGCATTAGCATTTTAATATCCCGCTGATTTCCGGCCATCCACCTACCTTTTAATGACCAGCGCCTCAAGTCTCGTCCTCATTTTTTGCTGAGGCTTATTTTCCTTCAAGAGAAGAGCAAGAGGGATATAGGAGGTGCCCCGCCTGATCCCATAATGGCGGCCGTTTCTCCTGCTTGCTACTATAATACAGCTATACTCTCCTACTCCTTCACCACCCAAGCACACACTGGCCGTCCTCCCCTCACCCCCTCTACTAAACTCAACATCTAGTACCTCCCATACGCGGCACGAACAATCCTTTCACGAGCTTCCCCTCCGGGGCAGCAAGCAGGGGGAGAATCCATTCGCTCAAGGGGATGCCTGACTCCAACAGGATGAAGCAATTGAGGGACCTCAAACTACCTGGGTGCCTGACCTCGTCTTGGCCTCCACACAAATGGACTAAACTCCTAGGCTCCTACCTTCTATTCTTCCATTCCTCACCCTTGAAACCCCTCCACCCACACTGGACTCCCTGGACTGGCACTTCGAGGTTACTCTAGTGAGGCTAGAGGTGCTCCCCCTCCACCCTGGCTCACCCACCTTGACATTAACTTTGGGATCTTCCTCTGACTGTTGAGACCTATCTAGCTGACCGATTCCCGGTGGAGCTACCTGCTAGCTAAAGAGGAGTTGGGCTGTGGATTTCCCCCGCGACCATCACCTACCCAGCCGGACCTTGGGCAGACTTTTCTTCGTCTCTCTGTTGTTTTCTCCCCCTACCCCTTTTTCCTTTCCCCCACCCCTTCTACACTCCACTTTTCTCGTCTTCCTATACTCTTTAAAATGTTTTGCTTCTTAACCGAGACCTTGCTATTTGGCCCTGGCCCGGTGGAGCTACCTGGTAGCTAAAGAGGAGATGGGCTGTGAACTTCCCCCTTAGCCGTCACCTACCCAGCCAGACTCGGGGCAGATTTCCTTTTGTCTCCCTGTCCTATCTTCCCCTACCCCACCTTTCCTGCCCCCTTACCCTTCCTCGCATCTATGCTGTTGAAATGTTTTTCTAGCAACTGATGTTACCTGATTCTAATGTACTGTGTAATTTTGTGGAACCTTATGTAAAGCGCTCTGATACCTTCGGGTCTAGCCAGCGCTATATAAAACTCTTTATATAAATAAATAAATAAATGTCCCTTTGCCCCAGAGATGGCGGTTTTGTACATGGCTAGATTCGAAGATAAATTCATCTTCAACAATAATCCCTATGAACATCATCTGACACAATGGTACCGATATATTGTTGACATCTGGTCTCTATGGAGTGGTACAGAGGGGGACCTAGAAAGTTTCCATGGGTGGTTGAATTGTAGACATCCCGACATACAATTCAGTTTAACTAAAAGCAGGACAGGTTTAACATTCTTAGATGTGGAAGTCAAACCTATTGAAAATGAATTGACCATGACCTTACACAGGAAAGCTACGGATAAGAACACCATACTTCACTATGGGCCAGATGTATCAAGCGTTTTACCATTCACAAACGGGCCAATTCATTGAATTGGCCCGTTTGTGAACCGTAAAAAGCCTTTTGGGATGTATCATCTCAAAAGGCATTCACAAAATAGGGAATCGCAATTTTTGAGATTACCTATTTTGCGAATGCATTTAGGGAATCACAATTTGCGATTCCTTAAATGCAATGCTGGAAGCAAAAAGATATTGCGACTTGGCTTTAAGGAATCGCAAATTACCACCAACTTTAAGTTGGTGGTAATTTGCAAATTCCTAGAAGAATGCACTTTTTTGCATTTTTCAAGGTGCCATGTGGCGCACATACATGCCCTTAGGGCATGTATGTGCTCCACATGTGCACACATGCATATTTCAGGGGTGCAATAGGGTGTCCTTTTGGCCCCCTTGCACCCTTGAAATTGCATGCGCAATTTGCGAGTACCTATTGGGTACTCGCAAACTGTGCATGCAATTCTCATTCATTCCTATGGGCCTCTAGGCCCATAGAAATTAATGGGAAGTCATTCCTTATTTGCGACTCGCAATTTGCGAGTCGCAAATAAGGAATGCGTAGGAATCGCAATTTTATTTGCGAAACCTACATACATTGCATTTTGCGAGTCCATAATAGCGAATCGGTAAAATTCCCTATTAAGGACTCGCAAAATACAATGTTGATACATCTGGCCCTATATGAGCTATCATCCGAGAAACTTGAGGGCCAATTTGCCCTATGGGCAATTACTACGAATCAGGCGAAATTGCTCCCAAAAGGAAGACTATGAAATACATGCTGGGGTGTTATGTAACCAATTAAAAGATCAAGGGTACCCAAGGAAACTTCTCAAACATGCGAAGAAGAGAGTGTGGTACACACCAAGAGAGTGCCTCCTGACAAAAAAAGTAAAACCACGAATGGACAGACTAGTGTGTGTATCCACTTATGGTCCACATATGAATAAATTCCAACAATTTATTCTCAAAAACTGACATCTCATAAGGAATCTGGAATATCCATCAGAACCGCCTCTGTTCGCCATGAAGAAAAATGTCAGCATTGGTCAACAAATCGTGCGGGCAGAGATTGCCTCTCCCGAAAGTAGAAGGGACTTAAGATCTCAATGGAACTTAAAACCAATTGAGGGCCACCACAAGTGTGGAAATTGTTCAGCATGTGACTAAACAATAGAAGGAACGGAATTTGTTCACCACAATCTTAAGTGGAATAATAAAGCATTCTCAAATTGTAAATCAAAAAATGTGGTGTATGCCATCACATGCCCGTGCCAACAAATCTACATAGGGAAAACAAATCAAGAGGTACGACAAAGCATTGCACAACATCGGTCCCGAATCAAGACAAGGATAATAACCACCCCGATGGTTAATCACTTTATAGAAAAGAATCATAGTGAGAAACAATTGAATTGGACCATGTTGTGTGTGATTAAACCGCACCGCAGAGGAGGAGACACTGAGGCAGTATTGCGACAAAAGGAAGCATACCTTGTTGTAGATGATGTGCTAGCTATCTTAGTGCTTCATAGTTTGTTCTCCCCCTGGTCTCCCATTGGCCTGTTTTCCCCCACGTCACTTAGAATCCGCCTTCCTATTTAACACACGTCACTGTTGGCGTACGCATTCCTTCACCAGCTGTTGCTTCGGTCACACCCCCCCCCAGCTGACTGTGGGCATTATTATACGGAATAAATACTTATGTTTTATACCTACCTTGTACTGACTTATTCCAACATTAATGTCACTTCAATTTGGCGACGAGTTCGGGATGCGATTTTGAAGGAAAGGCCCACTTCGGCTGAATTTCGTGTGGGAAGAATTTTCGAGGACTTCAAAAGCAATTAATCAGGCAAGTTATTATTTAATTTGTCTACTTAGGATTAATTGTATACTAATTTCCACATTTTTCGTGTGACTCTTCTTCGTCGTAGTTTCAAGCTAATCAGCTGATTTTCAAGTGCTACGTTGAGAAACAATTTCTGCAAAAGATTAATTTCAGGCAAGTTACTACTTATTTTTTCTACATTCGGAGTGATTAATTTACTAATTCCCGATAATTTTTGCGTGTTTATTCGTGTCTCTTAGTTCTGAGGAGTTTCGTTTGCCGTTTGAAGTTTGTTAACGGCAAAATTGTGCTCAGCTTTAACTGTCATTTCAACGTCAGTATCAGCTGTAACTGACATCGTGATGACGTATTCGTCAACTTCTGCGCCTGCACGTATGTATTGACGTTACGTGACTCCATCTTGAATGCTGTCTGTTTCAAGTAGGTCCCGGTAGCGTTTTCTTCCATCAGTTACATATCGATGCCGAGGATCTTCAATTTTCAGCTAAACTGAGGTAATTTTAAACAAGAAAGTTTGAATTACATTTCAATTGCTTTCCGGTGGCTAATTCAAAGTAAATCTTTGAAAAATTCCTTATTATTTTTTTTTGTTTTTTGTTTTTCAAGTCTTCTATGTAAGAAATATCGTTGTGCTGAAGGCAAAAGCATAATGTTTGTTTACAAAACACTATATTACAACAAGTAAGGATACTTTCACAAAAGATAATAATTCTACAGTTATTTCTATTCCTTTCAAAAATTGCTTTCACAATTAAAAAAGAAGAAAGTTTACTTAGTGACGCAATGTCTAATAATTCTAATATCAGTGCTCCAGCAGCATTTTTAACTGACCCTGGCAAACCTGTTATAAAATGGAAAAACTGGCTGCGTGCGTTTGAGAACTTCCTGGTTGCTATTGATGGAAAGAAATATGAACCAGAGAGGAAAAAAGCTATTATGTTTGGATTGTTAGGTGTTGCAGGACAAGAGTTATTTGACAGTTTACCTGAGTACGAGGTGCCACCTGGTCAGTTCATTCCTCTTGATGATTATCAGGAAGCTGTCAAACGCTTAGAAAAGCAATTTGGAGAGGAGCCAAACATAATGATAGGTAGACACCGTTTTGCTATGCGCAAACAATTGGAAACGGAGACAATTGAGGAATACATTGCTTGTTTACGTGTCTTGGCCACTAAATGCGAATTTAATGAAATGGTAGATATATACATTCGAGACCAGTTTGTTTTTTATTGTTTTGAAAAAAAGATTCAAGAAAGGCTGTTGGCATGCAGGAACCCTACTCTCCAGGAAACCATAGACATTGCAAAGGGAATAGAGCGATCTCTGGAAAGCTCAAAAGAACTTTCAGCTGAAAGAAGTTTAAAGATTAATGTGTATTACGTTCATGAGAATAAGAAAGGTGAAACTAGCAATGACAAAAGAAGCAAACAGAGTAATTGTACAGATTCAATTTTTTGTTGTTTTTTTAGGTGTGGTTCAAAAATCACAAGGCGGATTTCTCAGGATGTCCTGCACAAGGGAAGAAATGCACTAAATGTTTCAAGGTAGGGCATTTTGCTGGTGTATGTAAAATTTTTAAACCAAATCGTTTCCAAAGAGTTAAAGTAAGCAATGTAGATGGTTTTAAAGAAGATATGTGCTCCAATATTGTTTTGACAGTGGACGATCCATGCAATTCAATTAAAGGTCCTCTCGGATTGGCATATATAGGTAAGATTGAAGTGAATATTATGGCGGATTCTGGCTCGCCAATTACTATTATTTCTGATAAGAAATATGAAAAACATTGGCCACATGTTGATTTACTTGCCTCGGATGTCAACCCTAAAGCCTTTGGTGATTTTGACATAAATATGTTGGGTTATTTTCAGGATATTTAAAATATTAAAGGAAGGTCCATTTCAACAAAAGTGTATGTTGCCGAGCGTGGAAGAGACATTGTAGGGTGGAAGGATCTAGCACGATTAGGTATAATTCTTAAGCCAGGTGCTGATGATCCCATTGTTTTGGATGATACTTTTGTTTGTTCTTTCACTTCTTCTGATTCATTTTCTTCAGTAGATAAGGTAGAAACTGTACTTTGTAAATACGAGTCTCTTTTTGAAGACCGGATTGGATGCGTCAATGGTTTTGAGCATACCATTAAGTTAAAGGAAAATGCAATTCCTGTAAAGCATAAGGTAAGGTCAATCCCTTTATCAGTTAAAGCTGATTTACAAAATGTTCTCAACAAATTAGTTGAAGAAGGTGTTATAGAACAGACCAATTCGGCAGAATGGGTTTCTGCTATAGTTTTAATTAAAAAGAAAAATGGCGAATTGCGTTTATGCGCAGATTTGAGGTCGTTAAACAAGAATATTTTGGTGGACTGTTATCCGTTACCCAAAATCCAAGAGATTTTAGCAGCCACTAATGGGTCAAAATATTTTTCTTTAATAGATCTCAAGTCGGCCTATCACCAAGTCAAACTATCTGATGAATCCAAAGATTATACTACGTTCATTACTCCATTGGGAGCATATCGATTTATTAGACTTCCTTTTGGATTAGCTTCATCAGCCAGCGTCTTTCAAAAATTGATGGATTATATATTAAAAGGAGTAATGGGTGTTCAGAAATTTCAAGATGATATTCTGATTCATGCCAGTACCATAGAAGAGCACAACAAAATTCTAGACATGGTTCTACACAAATTGAATGAGAGAGGCATGACTGTTGCTAAAAACAAATGTAAGTTTCTTAAAACTGAAGTAGAATACTTGGGCCATGTCTTGAGTGGTAGTGGGATCCAACCTAAAATGAACTTAGTGAAAGCTATTTCGGATGCTCCTAAACCTGAAGATAAAGATTCACTGAGATCTTTTTTGGGCCTCAGTGAATATTATTCACGTTTCATCGAAAACTACTCTGATATTGTTGAGCCTTTACGAGTATTACTGCGCAAAGGTGAAAAATATGTGTGGTCTGAACTTCAAGATTTGGCCTTTGCAGAGATTAAAGATGCCATTATTAAGGCTCCAACCTTGAAACCTTATGATCCAGAAGGTACCAATATCATTACGGTCGATGCCAGTTCAGTCGGTATCGGTGCTGTATTTACACAGAAAATGGGAGGTAATGTACATACTATTGCCTTCATATCCAGGCGACTGCATGATTCTGAAATTCACTACAGTACTATAGAGAGGGAGGCTCTAGCATGTGTGTGGGCGGTGGAGAAGCTCAAAATGTACTTGTGGGGTAAACGGTTCGAGTTGATCACAGATCACAAACCGTTGACCTTCATGATGGATGGATATGGCAGAGGTAACGGTAAAGCCTCTGCAAGGCTGGTGAGGCTTTTAGCAAAGCTTCAAGAGTACAACTTTTCTATAAAACACATTGCTGGCAAGAATAATGTAAGAGCAGATTTTTTGTCACGCCTACCTTTAAACGCTTCAGAACCTAAAGCTGAAGAAGACACAGAAAGTGTGGTGTCTTATGTTTTTGGTTTTGATCAATCGGTACATGTTTGCACTGAGTCTGAGTGGTTGAGCCTTATAAACAATGAGCCTGTTCTTATCAAAGTTAAAGAGTTTATCTTGAATAAGTGGCCACCTATCAGAAATTTATCATCTGACCTCAAAAAGTATGTTCAAGTCGCTGATGATCTTAGTATTGAGAAAGGTTTTCTTTTGAGAGGGGATCTCTTGATTCCACCTACCAAAGTGAGGAAGAGTTTAATTGAATTAGAAAAGTGAGCGTCACCTGTGTAGGGAACGTCCCCCTAGGCACAGCTAATTACCACAATATTGTGGTTAGAAATTGTATACACTTTAGTGTCAAACAATGGATGAATCCAGAATGTAAAGTTGAAATCAATGTTTTTAATGAGATTGGGTCATTGATATTATGTGATTCATATCATTCCCATCCAAAAGTATATGTTCATCCAAACTTATAACAGGGCATTTCAAAATCCCAAATTTTCAAAATCCCGATGCATTTCGGGCTATTACAGCCCTTCATCAGGGGAAAATGATCTGTAATTCATAAGCAAAAGATACAATAAAAAACAAACAGTCCTTCCAGTAAGAATGTATTCAACATGAATGAATGTATGTTTAAAACGAGAAATAAGATACTAATATAGGGTGATGAAATAATGAAAGTTGAAAAGAAAATAGACCACACAGCGTCGGAGGCTACACGATAAAGTCAATACATTGTTATGAAGTGTATAAGAGAAACGAATCAGAAACATGCTGCGGTCAGTGAATGCAGTGAAGAATAATGCGAGTGGGAAATACTCCAGGTAAATCAGCTCAAAACCACGAAAAATAAGTTGAAAATCTAAAACCCCGTGCCTGATGTTAAAACCAGTATTGGTGATTGTGCTAATGTGACGGATACTATAAGAAAAAGTGCATCAAAATGCTCAGAGTGTATGAGCTTAAAGAAGGCGTCTAGCAAGCTGGAAAATGTATAAAGTCCGGTGCCTGCGGTTGTACCCTGTTGTTAGTGGCTATGCTAACATAGCGAGTGACCCGAAGTGAAACTGTGCATGCAATCATTATGGACCCGAAAACAAAACAAGAACGGAAGAAAACTCACCGGTGCTCGAAACAGCTACCGCGTCTGAACGTGTTGATCAGCGATGTGAGAGCGGCCATGCACGAAGGTGTGATTAAATGAATAAAAAAAAACAAAAAAAAAACCAGAGGGTGAAACCCCAGGAGCACGCTACAACTTCACAATTCCGGTGTGCGCAGTCCTACTTTACCACTTTGTTTAATTGAATTAGCACACAATAGCCATTTAGGTTCCACCATGACAAAGAAATTGTTAAAAACTTATTAATGGTGGCCTGGATTGGACTCAGATGTTAATTTATTTGTGGATAGATGTGTAGTTTGTTTGAAGTCAGACAAACACTGGAAACCCAGAGTGCAAGAAATGCAGTTAGTTCACATTCCAAATTCTTCTTGGAACAAGATTGCTATAGATTTCGCTGGTCCATTCAACATTTTAGATCATGATTCAAAGTTTTTAATCGTATTGAGTGACTATTATAGTAAATGGATTTATATCAAATTTGTGACAACTATAGATTCTAAATGTGTTATAGAATTTTTGGAGAATTGTTTTTCTGTAGAAGGTCTTCCGCAAATTTTAGTATCTGACAATGGTAAACAACTTACCTCCGAGAAGATGGTTGCATTTTTAAAACACAATGGCGTCCGTCAGGAAAAAACTCCTTTTTATTCACCAAAATCCAACGGACAAGTTGAGAGAGTCAACCGTTTCCTAAAAGATGGTATTCAACTCGCCATAGCGTCTGGTTTTCCAGTGAAAGAATTCACTCAGGAGAGAGTTGATACATACAACAACACAACCAACAGCATAACTGGACATTCTCCATTTTTTCTCATGAGAGGCAGGCAAAGTAACACTAATATCACTCCCAAATTTGCTATTCACAAGAAAGGAAGTTCTAAATTTGTTGAACTTAATGATGCTCAGCTTAAGGTAAAAGAAAGAATCCTAGAGCACCAACTAAAGTCGAAGGAATACCATGACAAAATTCATAGGGCAACCATTAAGGATATCCACAAAGGTGATTGGGTTATTGTCAAGAAGCCTTTTGTCAAGCAGAATGGAGAATCCAAGTACTATGAACCATGTGAAGTTGTGGAGGTTTCTGATAGTTCAGTTCGCTTGCATAAACTAGGGTGGAGGAACAAAAGTGACGTCATCAAACTCAAACAGGGACAGAAAGATCTTATAGTTGATGCTAGAAATGAAATGGTAGACTCAGAAGAAAGTCACTTTTGGTTTGATTCGTTTCCAGGTGAAAATGCAGAATTCAGAACCTATGACCAATCTATCAATTTTGAACCCACTGTTTGTGATGCTTCCACCAGTAGAGAATCAATTCCTTTGTCAAAGACCAGTTCTGAAAAACTGATTGAATGTAACAGACAAAGTACAGTTCAACCAAGTGCTCAATATGCCAATTTGCCTATTGTTGATGTCCCAGATCGCAATGTTGCGGTAGGTAGTAATGCATCTTGCACAGATTTTTATGAGGGCAAATGTACCAGTTCGGGAAGGTTATCTCGTTTTCCCAACATGTACAGAGAATATGTTATGTATTAGTTTCATCATTGTTAAGGAATGGAGATGTTGTAGATGATGTGCTAGCTATCTTAGTGCTTCATAGTTTGTTCTCCCCCTGGTCTCCCATTGGCCTGTTTTCCCCCACGTCACTTAGAATCCGCCTTCCTATTTAACACAAGTCACTGTTGGCGTACGCATTCCTTCACCAGCTGTTGCTTCGGTCACACCCCCCCAGCTGACTGTGGGCCTTATTATACGGAATAAATACTTATGTTTTATACCTACCTTGTACTGACTTATTCCGACATTAATGTCACTTCATACCTAATACTGAAATTTAATAGTGCTTTCAATGACCTCAATGAAATGTCGGAGATAGGGAGAGCATAATGCCCAATGATCGATCGTTAAAAACATGCATCAGGTATGACGAACTACAATACCCACAATGCACTGCCAGTAACATCGAGACCTTAGACCATAAATCAGCGGGAAACCGGACGTCTCTGATCCAACCGATTTGTGGATTTGCGCGGAAAACGCTGAAGACTGAAGAAGCATACCTAATACTGAAATTTAATAGTGCTTTCAATGGCCTCAATGAAATATCGGAGATTGGGAGAACATAATGCCTAATGACCGATGGTTAAAAACATGCATCAGGTATGACGAACTACAATACCCACAATGCACTGCCAGTAACATCGAGACCATAAATCAGCGGGAAACCGGAAGTCTCTGATCCAACCGATTTGTGGATTTGCGCAGAAAACGCTGAAGACTGAAACAATGAAGTGAGTAGGTGAAATGTCCATCTTTTCAAGATAAATAAGACACTGTTCTCGAAACTGAAAGGATAGCATATCGCGGCAACAATTCCCGTTGTGTTGTTTATTTTCAGAATTAATCGAGAAGTGAGATTTAACATCGCGGTTTGCAGTAAATGATGATGAAGGCACCACCCTTAAAACTATCGTTCAAGCATAGCTAAGTAAGTCGACTCGACAATTTTTGCTTTGAAACAACAGAGGATAAGTCCATGTATGGATGATTGACTCCAACATTATCGATTCTATTTTGTACAATTATAGACGGTCACAAGCGCTTTGGCTAGAGGATTCAAATGAATTTAGCGCATAATCCTAGACGTCCTTCAAGTAAAGACGACGACGTCCAGTTAAAAGAAGTGGCAGGTATCAAGAATTTTGCCAAAAACACGACAATGCTTAAGTGGGATTGAAATATAAGGGTATGAATTAAAAACTTTTTAATTTTTAAATTTCAGATCACACCCAGTCAATGCCCTGAGGAGAACCCCAAGAATAATATTGGGGATCGAAACACTTCGGCACTACCTCCACGTGGGAACATAATAATTGATTAGATTCAGGGGAATGGGTAGATAATTTCCAACCTCTGGAGTTATATCATGGGTTCCCAGTGGGCAGCAGCGTTGATAAAGAATTCACTAATTGCAAAACGTGTTGCTGTTGTTTTCTATTGACATCGATGACTGGTTTTTTCAAATTGAAAATGTAATGATGTTTCATGTATTTTCACTGTTCTTGTATGTATTTCACATTTGCATTATGATTTAAATTTTTTAATGTTTGTTTACGCTTTAAAAAAGTGTTTTTTCCTGCTTTTTGACATCAAAATAATATTGATAAATGAACGATAAAAAACATAAATGACTATAAAATAAAATATCGTAGACTAATATTTTCAATGTTTGGTCTTAGTCTGTTTAAATAAAAAACAGTGCGCAAGTTGACAACTAGATACTATGTCGTTTTAACTTTTAGAAAGTGGGCATTTTCTTGCTTTACCATTCTGTGTGCCTCTGCTGGTTGTGAAATCAGGGTCTGGTTTTGGAGTAACAGGAGCTGGGGATGTGCATTTACTCTAGAGTGCGGGTGAATGCGAGGTGAAGCCCTCATTTATGCTGGCTATATTTTACGTTTCAGCATTTTGCTTTTATGATTAATACTTTTTTTAACAATTTTAGTCTAAGTCTGGGATAATTTTTAACCGGTTTTAGGATTCTTTTAATTCATGTTTCTCCCATATTGCGTGTGCGTGTTAACTTACAGTTGCCGCTTGCTGCTTCAGCTTCTGTACCTCCGGTCCACCACGGCTTAGCCGATTGTAGTGGAGAGGCACAGTCCCTCCTCCCTCCACTGCATTTCCGCTTCCGGCCAGCAATAAAACTCAGATGCTGAGCCGGACGTGCAGCGGTTGAGTGCGGGTAAGTGCGAGGTGAAGCCCTCGTTTAGCCTGGCTATATTTTACATTTCGGCATTTTGCTTTTATGATTAATACTTTTATTAACAATTTTAGCCTAAGTCTGGGATAATTTTTAACCGGTTTTAGGATTCTTTTAATTCACGTTTCTCACATATTGCGTGTGCGTGTTAACTTACAGTTGCCGCTCGCTGTTTCAGCTTCTGTACCTCCGGTCCGCCACGGCTTAGCCGATTGTAGCGGAGAGGCAGAGTCCCCCCCCCCTCCACTGCATTTCCGCTTCCGGTCAGCAATAAAACTCAGATGCTGAGCCAGACGCGCGCAGCGGGCCTCGCCGCAGGCGCGCCCGTCTGCACCTGTCCGCGCCTGGACCGGGCCTAGGGCCAGGACCCCTGGCTCTATGAACATAGATCTCCCACAAAAGATGATTTATTCACCTAAGGAGCTTAGGGATCTCTGACCTGCAACCAAGATTAACTGCTTTTGCATGGATCCTAGGCTGCTGTGACGGCATTCGCCGATTTCCTGTTTAGCATGCAATTGTCAATATATAAACCCGACCATAAGGACAGGGGGGAACCCAATGCTTTCCATGGGCCCCTCAGAAGAAGCCTACACTTTGAATAAATCTAGGAGACTCAATTGGGGCTTAGTCAATGCCCGGTCCATTCCTAAACACAAAAATGAAATTGCAGAGCTTATTGAAACAGCAGGGTTGGACTGTTTGCTCATTACCGAGACTTGGGGAAATAATTCTTGCAGCCCTGACATTGTGATAGCCGTCCCTAAGGGCTATGCTCCCTTTAGGCAAGATAGACAGGCAAAAAGGAGCGGCGGGTTGGCTCTTATCTATCGCAATGTACTCTCTGCCATTTGTACGGACATGAGTATTGAAGCCCACAAAGCAGTCCAGTTCAAAATTCCCAGGGACAGTCAAGTCCTTTTCTCAGGGATTCTTCTTTATAGACCCCCGGGAAGCAATAAAAGTATGTTCTACCATACATTTCAAGTTTTATCAGAGAGCAGTCTCCACTCAAAATATTTTACCATCCTAGGAGACTTTAACTTCTATTTGGAGGCTCTAGATGACAATCATACAGCCAATCTCCTTGATATTGCAGATTCCATAGGCCTAGTACAGTTAGTAAAGGAGCCTATGCACACAGCTGGTCATACATTAGACGGCCTCTTCTCAAATGATCCGTCTTTAAAAATCATAAACATCCTTCCTGTGATCTGGTCGGATCACTCGGTTATCAGGTTCTCCACTGAAAGCCTTAGTGGTCGGCCACCTCAGCAGACTGGTCCTGTAACCATTAGCTACAAAGACTGGAGGAAATTAGACTCTGTTACATTAGAACAGTCATTAGCTGAGCATTACCCCCCCCCCACTTGCCGAGGCCGAGTCAGCGGCATCATGTTATACGAATTGGCTGTCGGACACCTTCAGGGAACTAGTTTCTACCAAAAATCTGCGTTCTTTTAGAAAGGAACCAACTGCTCCTTGGTTCTCAGAAGCCTTGAGGCTTGAAAAACAAGCCTGTAGAAGGCAAGAAGGATTTGGAGAAAAAACTACGATGACCACATGAGACTGGCATACAAGAAGGCTCTAACCTCATATAAAGATCTCATCAAGAAGGAAAAGAGTAGCTACTTTGCCCAGGCAATCTATAGGGCCTCCAACTTGTCTAAAGAACTTTTCCAAGTTGTTCAGAGACTTACGACTATCCCAAATAAAACCAATCCCTCCGCTAGTCAATCCTTTTGTGATGCCCTCGCTACCGCCTTCAAAGAAAAAGTTAACTCTATTTTCCAGGACTTCGACAAGGGTGACCCTCGGCCTCTGGGAGCCCTTACTGGGGATAGGTTAAGTGAATGTTCCTTCACACACTTTTCTGCCACCTCACCTGAACAGGTGAGCTCCCTACTTTTGCAATCCAAATCAGGCTCCCCTTACGATCCTTGCCCAGTATCAATTTTAAAGATGGTCCCTAACATCATCGCAAGGAACCTAGGGCCCGATTCACAAAAGTAATCTGAGACAAAATCCTAACTTTACGACTTTCGATATTCACAAATCAAACTTAGGAGTAGTAAAGTTAGGATTTTGTCTCAGTTAAACTTAAGTTTTGGTCTTAAGTTTAACTTAAGACCAAAACTTAAGTTTAACTGAGACAAAATCCTAATTTTACTACTCCTAAATGCCCTTTGTGAATACCAAAAGTCGTAAAGTTAGGATTTTGTCTCAGTTAAACTTAAGTTTTGGTCTTAAGTTTAACTTAAGACCAAAACTTAAGTTTAACTGAGACAAAATGCTAACTTTACAACAAAGTCGTAAAGTTAGGATTTTGTCTCAGATTACTTTTGTGAATCGGGCCCCTAGTCCAGATCTTTAATACTATGTTCACAACTGGGACCTTCCCCTTGGCCTGGAAACATGCTTCGATCCTTCAACTCTTAAAAAATCCAATTTAAAGGTTAACAACACAGCCAACTATCGTCCTATCGCTCGCCTACCTCTGCCAGCTAAAATCTGTGAGCAGATAATGAATCTGAAGCTATCCAAATATATTTTCAATAATAAGCTCCTAGACACCTCCCAGTATGGCTTCCGACCAGGGCATAGTACAGAAACCGCCCTGGTCAAGGCAACGGAGGAAGTTAGGAAGGCAGTAGATGGTGGAGGTTCAGCAGTTATGATCTTACTGGACCTATCTGTGGCCTTCGATCCTGTTGATCATACCACTCTCATTGGCTGTCTAAAAGGAATAGGAGTTAAGGGGGTTGCTCTCGAGCTTCTTTCCTCCTTCTTTAGAGACAGAACTCAAACAGTTGCGTTAGGGAAATTCAACTCCCCCACTTTCTCACTGCCTTGTGGAGTTCCTCAGGGGTCGTCTCTTAGCCCCACTCTTTTTAACGTGTATGTAGTGAAATTGGCCCCTCTCATAAGAAGTTTTAACTTGGAGGTAACTTCGTATGCAGACGACACTCAGTTAATAATTGCAGCAGCACATAATGACTCATCAGCCCCCCTAAGATGCAGTAACTGTATCAACGCAATCAGCGGCTGGATGAGTGGACATTGCCTGAAGCTAAATGCAGGAAAAACCGAGATTATGGTGTTCGGAAACCCCTCTCCAACTTGGTCCACCATTTGGTGGCCTGACAATCTGCCCCAACCTCCTCACCCTGTCACTAAGGCGAAGAATTTGGGTATCATCATTGATGACAACCTTAATATGAGCACGCAAATATCATCTGTCACATCCGCAGCTTACTATATCATAAAAATGATAAGAAAAATTCTTCCTTTTATTCCGGACAGCCATAGAAAAACATTAATAACTCTCCTTGTTCTTCCCAGGCTGGACTATTGAACAGTCTGTATCTTACCGTCTTAGAAAAACATATGAGTCGACTACAACTGGTCCAGAATGCTTCAGCAAGACTAATTTTTAATCTTCCCAAATGCCATTCCATTAAGCAGGGACTTCGCAAATTGCACTGGCTTCCCATGTGCAGTCGGGCTAAATTTAAAGCCCTCTGCTTGGCCCATAAAGGACTACATAACTCAGGACCAGACTTTCTCAGGTCAGCTTTCAAGAAATATAAGCTCAACAGAGAACTCAGATCAGCCAATGGCAATCTTTTAGCAGTCCCAACATGCAAGAATATACAATGGGGTGGTAGATGTATAGTCCTCAATACAATCAAACTCTGGAATAGCCTCCCATCCCACCTCAGAGCTATTCCTTCACTAACAGTATTCAGGAAGGAGATAAAAACTTGGCTTTTTATCATCTAGTCACCACTCACCTGCCGCATCTGATAGCACCAAGACACCTTTGGTAATCGCGCGCTTTAAAAATTTCCTAACATAACATAGACAGGTCACAAGGGGGTTTGAGGTGTGGCCTGCCTTGCCTGGGTGACTCATAGCTGGGCCGAATAGACCTGGTCTGCATTTAGAGTGGTGGGAGGAGTTTCGCTTGCACCTGAATAGGTTGTGTCTCCTTTTCACAATGCTGTCTCCGCCCCCTCTGGCCATGCTGCACCAGTGTGGACAGGATTGATTTGGACTGGGTTCAGAAACCCTTGCCACAAAGAGAACAATAACAAAATGGGGTTTAAATATGAGACCTTAAACACCAGGAACAAGAGGACCCTGCCAAGAAGAAGAGTGGGAGGACTGTGTGAGGAGCGCTGCCTTTTCTTTGTGAGGGGTGGTTTGGCCTGCTGTTGCAGCTTCTGTCTGTCGAGGAGGAAAAGGACTGACTCTTCTTGCCCTGCTGTGGTATCCTGCTTGAGAAGAATCTCCAAGGGCTTGCCTCCTGTTGGAAGTCTCAGGGAGATAAAAGACTTCGGAGAAAGATCCTTGCTGGATTTAAAAAGAACCTTCCTGGGGTGAGACCTGGAGAAACGGTGTGAGGAGCGCTGCCCCTGATGTGTGTGGGGTAGGGCGGCCTGCAGTAGCTGCTATTGCCTGGAGCAGGAGAAGGACTGGACTGTTCTTCATCTTTTTAAAAAGGAAGTCGGCAAGTGTGCTTTATGATTTTCATCCTCTCAAAGCGCATCTGCAGCACTTTGCTTTTCACTCCAAGCTGAGGAAGTGCTAAAATGAGACAAACCCCAACGAGCGCATAGTGAGCGCTTCCATTCCCTTGTACTTTTCATACCCCACTGGGCCCAGCGCGCCGCACCATCTTCCATTACAATTTACAGCCGGGGCTCTGCCTAAGTGGCCCGGTGCTTTTGAGGATCGCTGTGGAGAAGGAGAAGCGCTGGCCACACTGTCAAAGCCCCCCTTGTGGGGCCTCGTCCTCAGTAAAGCCTCACTGTGGCCAGTGGGTTGCCATAGTAGCCAGGGCCCTATACGAGCCTGGCCTCAAAGGAGGCTCAAAGGGATATTGCGCTGCCTCTGGCAGCTGAGGAGACTGCCACTGCCTGTGAGGCCATCCCAGGTTGAAGAGTCCCTAGGGGCTTGCCGGAGCTGCTCAAGTACCACAGAGGAGGGTGGCTGGTTGGCTCCAAAGGCAGTGCCGCAGGGGAAGACTGAGGGAGGTCTCTCGCACTCGTAGCGGGACCCACTCAGTGTGGCAAAGCAGGCATGGCTGCTTGAGACCCGAGGAGGTCTCCAGCATCGCTGCCCAGCGTCAGGCGCTGAGGGCCTACAGGCATCGGGTGGCAAGGGCTGCATAACATGGTCATGGGCAGCCCCATCTGCGGTATGTGTAGCAGCTGCACTGCACTCACGGGCAGCTGTATTTGAATCACTCCCTGAGCATGGGAGGTGTGTGTGCCCCCCTCATGTCTGCACATACCTGGGGGGGCAACCATTCCTTACGTTTGTGGCCACTGCGATGCAAGTCCAGGACAGGACCCCCCACCCCTCCTAGAACTGGAACTGGACTCATTGAGGGAACAATTCTGAAATTACCATATAACCCATAATAGGGGCTCAGATGCTTCTGGGCCCACACAGGTGAGTAGATGTCTGTATTGTTGGTAATAGGGGCACAGGGTGCTGCACCCTATATGCTCCTGGTGTTATTTGGTGATTTATGGGTAACCTAACTGCTGCAGTAATGCTGTTATTATGGTGCCTTGTCAGGATAACAGGTCTTAGTTCAGGACTTGCTTTGTATGTGCAGTCAGGGTGTTCGTATGACATGTGCAACTAATAAGTATTTGTTAATTGCACTAAATGTGATGTTATGACCATTGCCTTATGGCAACGTGATTTATGACCTATGTGATGTCATGTCAATTGCCTGGTTGGCAAAGTGAATTATGTGATTGTCATCTAATGTGCTTTATGGATAATACAAAGTATATTTTTTTATATAACCTTGTGTGGAGTCTCTTTTTGTGGTGGCCTAGTGTGTCGCTGATGTGTGTGTGTGTTGCGCAACGCTTTACACATTGCTTCTTGGATAAGCCTGACTGCTCTGCCAAGCTACCAAGGGGGTGATCAGGGGTTATCTTGTGTGTGTAACTCCCTTACCCTGACAACAGTGGTGGTTTCAGCCTGGCTTAGGTGCATAACCTAGCCAACCAGAAACCCCATTTCTAACAGAGATGCATCATATGCTCCACTTGAACCCTGGGAGAGGAAGTGCTCTCCAGAGGTCTGCTGGTCAGCCTCCTTTACAGACTCAGGGAAACAAAACTCTCGAAGTTCTGTTTGGAAGGACCAGCTACTTAGTTGGAACTGGACTGTTCCAGACTGGACTGTTCTGAATCTGTGAGAGTCCATGCTGGATAGAAACTTGGATCTGACAGATGGATATGGATGTTGGGAAGCTCTGGGAGAGACCAGGAATGACTTTTGCATCATCTCAAAAAATTATGACTATATTATTTGGGTTTAGGAGGGCTGAGACAAGGCTCCAAAAAAGTGTGACCATGTCAGTTAGTGACTGCTGCTTTTTCCCACTTCGATATTTTTCCAGCAAAGTCTGTACCTCAGAATGATAAAAAGTGCTATTGAGGTATGTAGGGACCTCTTCAGCTACAGCCTTCCTTCTTGACTCGTTGGAGATGTCTGCAAACCAAATATGAGACAAGGGGATAACTTAAACTTTGGCAGATCAACTTCCAATGCACAGGGTCAGAAGAGGTGCTGACTGCCATAGTTGGATATCTCTGCCTTTCTGATGGAGGCCTCTACTCCTTAAGTGCAGCCTTTCGTAAGACTGCATTGTTTATAACTGAGCAGAGTGCCCAGCAGGCAAAGCCGTGGTGAAGCACCCGCTATACCAGCTCCAGCGGTGGTCAGAATAACTTGTTCTTTACTGGCTTTTTTTTGTCTCTTATCTACGATTTGCAGGGCATAAGCCAGAAGCAAAAAATAATATTTATTAACTTCCCTTTTTCCTTATGATGTGCAAGAAAAAAAGAGAAATAAAGAAAATAAGTGAAAGGAAAATTAGGATAGAGCGAAAAAAAGGAATGTGAAAGGAGAAAAGAGAACAAGACAGGGAGAAAGGAAGAGATAAAATAGAGGGCAAGAAGGTAAGAGAAAGAACAGTGGCAGAAAGAAACATAAGGACGACATTCTAAAAGAAATACAGAAGGTATGAAAGAAGGACGGTAAGCGAGAAAAGAAAATGAAAAAAAAGAAGTATGGAAAAGAAATGTGAGAAACAAAGGGAGCAAAAAAAAGAGAGAAATAATTAAAAAACTAAAAGTATGATTAAATCAAGGGGACAAGGAAGGGTAGGAAAATAAGTAAGTAATAAAAATTGAACAGAAAAGGGGCACAGAAATGAGAGCTGGAGACAAGGAAATAATATGAAATAAAGGACAGAAATGTAGCAAAAAAGAGAGATTGAATGAAAGGAGGAAAGCAAGATAGATGAAGGAATTAAAAGAGAGTGGAAAGAAGAAAAGGGAGAATATCATAAAGTTGAAAAGAAAGAATGATATAAAAGAGGGAAAGTTAAAAAGATAGAAGGTATGTAGGTGTGAATGACAGAAATAGAAAAGAAAAAATTTATGAAAAAAATGAAAACTTTAATAATAAATGAAGTGAAACTAAATTTGTAAACTTACATATCAGAAAATTTAACTTGGACCTGATTTGTAAACTTTTAATTAGTAAATGTTAAACTCCATGCTCTAAAATTAGGGGTCTAGAGGGGTATATAGAGAACCTGTGTGTTCCTCAGTTGTATATTTTCGAGCAAAGAAATATCCACAATCTTGTCTTGCAGCCATTTTGCCTAATGGAATAATTTTTATATAAATAACTGTCAGATGTGTGCGCTTTTGTCTCTTCTGATGCTAAATTTTTTGATTTACCACTTTTACTACTGAGTACCCCCAGCTCAAGGATCCCCAGTTTGGTGATTGATGTAGAACTCTCTTTTGAGCACCACAGTGACCCTGTGACCACCCAGTATGGCCAGTACTTGCGTGTACGGCGTAACTGCACATGCAAAGAAGACTATGAAATACATTCCAAACTATTGACAGCGAAACTGAAGGAAAAGGGCTATCCATCAAAACTTTTGAAGCATTCTTGCAAACGTGCCCTGTTTACTCCACATGAGGTACTGCTAGAAAAACAACCCAAAAAGCCTATGACACGCTTGGTGTGTGTCTCCACCTATGCTCCATACACCAATTCATTTAAGAAAATCATTCGACAGAATTGGCACCTGATAAAGGACGCTGACAAGGATCTCCAAATACCGTTATTCGCACTGGAAAAGAACGTCAGTATCGGCCAGCAAATTATTAGGGCATCGGATGATCCCCCTAAGAAATCAGAGTTGCTATGCCCCTTCCTGAATTTACAGCCCGTAGTGGGACATCACAAGTGCGGAAACTGCCAAGCGTGCAGTTCAACCATGGAAGGCACTGAGTTCATAAATGGATCTGACAAGTGGAAACATAACGAATTTACCACCTGCAAGACCAAAAACGTGGTCTACGCCATTATTTGTCCCTGTCCCCTGGTGTACATTGGCAAAACCACATAAGAAATTAGACAACGAATAACCCAACATCGGTCAAGAATCAGAAACAGGGCACCGAACGCACCCCTGGTTGCTCACTTTCAGGAGTTCAAACATACGGAAAAAGACCTCCGATGGACAGTTTTGAGTGCGATTAAACCAAACCCCAGAGGGGGAGACCTGGAAAGGACATTGCTTCAGAGAGAAGCTTATTTAATTATGCGTTTTAACACTGCCTCTATGAAATGTCTGAAATTAACAGACTTTAACTCACATGCCTCTGAAATGACATTCATACACCCTAGAATGTCGCATGTTCTCTAGTCAAATTCATAACTGTTAGCAGATACACTACAAACAGCGTGATCTAGTTTACATTGTAGCCTTGGTGAAACTGCCTTCAATCCCTATAATTATTAGACCTAAAGGTTTCAGCTGGCGCAATATTGAGTATATTTGAGGATACATCAAACATCACACAGGCTTCCAATGCAATTCGCCCAAATCAAACACCACAACTACCAGCATGCAAAGCGCATGCAGTACGATTCAACCGCCACGGTAGAATCTATAAGTAATGCCTGTGGAGTAGCGGTGCTCACTTCCGCATTACAGAGATGCCAAAGAGATGAGGCCGGGAACGCTTTCAAGAAGCTGACACTTGTATTCAGGCAAGTTATACAACATGCGCGCTGCTTCGCTATCCGTCTTAACCTCAGATGGTTGAATGATGCAGTCATTGACTTAAATTCACAATCTGCACCTTTTTAGGAGCTGTGCCCTAGGCAAGGAAAACTAACGCGGTCCTCGACGCTGGTACAAGAATTAAACACAAGTTGCTCCGCACAGCGCATTCTGACCCATACTTCCTGACAGAGTTATTTGAGAAATTACACCGATACGAGTGAGTTTTGACTCTGCTTTTACCGGGTAGCACTGGGTAGTTGCTAAGATGGTATTACATCACTCCATACGCTGGCACAAGATCGATCCGTTGTTTTCTTCTTGTAATTTCTGTCTTACACAGGAGCCGCCATGAAGGTTTGGTGAACATATGCGTCCCACACTGCGGCCATCGCGGTAGTACGAAATACACTCAAGTGAGTTATGTCTACCCCACGGCGGGATTAGACCTTTGCAAGGTCTGCTGGCATTACCAATAACATTATTCAATAATTAAGGCACACTTCATATTTCATAGGTCCCTCCTAGCGCGAACACAGCGCAATCCCTTTAGAATTCCCAGCAGCACTGAGACACCAGACATCGCTGACAGGCGTGTCCCGCTACAAATACGAGGCAAGTCCAACTTTAATAAGACAAACACTGTAACCACGACCGTTTTACTGTAAACGCCGCGGTACAGTCATGTTATAAGTCATTTGAGGCAATTTTATTAGAGTGCACCTAAAATATAGCTGCTTGACTCCCAGCTGAGATAATTTCCAACTTTTAAAAACTTTTTAGAAACCTTATTGTATCCCGCGGTCCCGCGCGGCATTAACTGCCAATCACCATCTGTGCTCACCTCCTTCCTAAGAATGGTAAGAATAGACCCACAAATGTGTCAAAGACAAGTAGGGCAATTATAATTCAGGGACACACAACTGAGAAATGTTTCATACTATATCATATTTTAGTGTTCGACCAAGTCCCCGTCCTGAGGAGAACCCAGAAAGACATATAGGGTTCTGAAACGCGTCGACCGAACACAGCTAGCTGTAACCACCATCAATTCACTGAGTAATAGAGTGTACAAACAGGGCAATTAGCCTGTTGTTATTGTAGTGCTGTCTAGCTGGGTATGGCAGGTTGCAGTTTTTGTAAACCATAAACAGTCTGTACCGCCATTGTTTCTTTTACAAATCAAGGACTGGTCAATTGTGTTTTGTCATGTTTTGTCACCTTATTGGTTTTGTATCCATCAAATGTCAAATGTATTGCTATTATTAATGTTTTTTTTAAACCGTTATATTCACTGTTCTTCTCCATGACTTGAGTTAAATGTTGACCGCGCATGTTCTAAAAATAAATGAACAAAGAAAAGGTGTAACAAGAACACCAAAACTACTTTAGCTATCAAAGTGTTTTTTTTTAATGCATTAACTTAAAACGCACGTACAAACAATCTCCTGTTTATAGTATTTGCCATGATAGCACTTTTAAGGTAGGCCTCCTGGCTTTGCCAGTGCTTGTTTAAATTGAACTCATTTTCTGTAAACATAAATTGAAGAGCATTATGAAAGTAAATCTAGGCCACACTCTGTGTAAGGATACATTCAAGAGCAGTATGGCATTGGCTGTGTGTTTTCTAATTTAAATCTTTGTGATTCTGGGCCTGATTTATATGTTGGCGGAGATGGCAATGGAGTTCCCTCTCCACCAACATAATGGTCCACCTGCGGAATTTAGGCAGGCAAACTATAGTTTGACGACGGCAGATACTACTGTGTCTCTGCAGTTGGCAAACTTTTCCGATGACCCAACGGAGTGAAGGCGGTCGGAAAGTTGGCTATCTGTCCGCCAGCCCAATTTAGATGCGTGGACATATAGGCGTTTATTACTGTCTAAAACTGCCAGGTAAACTCTGGTGGTAAGGGGCAATAAAAAGTGAAAAAATGCCTCACTCCCAATGGGAGATGACTCCCATGGTGAGGGGGGGCATCATTTTTTTTCTAAAAATGAAAAACGTGCTTCAGGATTTCTTTTTTTTAAGATAAAAAAAAACATGTAAATTTGATTGACGGCTCTGTCAAGTTACAATGCATTGACAGGAACCGCCGTCGCAGTGGCTCCAGCCAATACGAGAAATGTTCACGAGCCTAAAAGACATTTTTGAATCTGGCTGTCAGTATCTCAATCAGCACGACAGAGTAGTTTTCTCAGTCACTGTTAGAAATTGGGTCTCTAGTTGGCAGAGGCATGCACCCTCTCCAAGTAGGGACCACAATCCTAGTCAAGGTAAGCTGGATACACACTAAAAGATAACCTGTGCTCACCCTTTGGTAGCTTGGTGGAGAGCAGTTAGGCTTATTGTTGGACCTGGCCCTTTTTACAGGGTTATCCACAAACCTCTTGCCTTCCTCTGCCTATTTTTATGATCTTCTTTTTATTAGCTTTAGGCATCTGGGCCCTTTACCACTGCTAACCAGTGCTAAAACTCATGATCTCTCTCTTCTATACATTGCATGATTGGTTTACACTTGTTTGGCATATTTGATTTACATGTAAGTCCCTTTTATAGTAGTATACCATTCACCCAGGGCTTGTAAATTCAATGATACTAGTGGGCCTGCAGCACTGCTTGTGCCACCCACTGAAGCAGCCTTTCAAACCTGTCTCATGCCTGCCACCACAGGGCCTAGGTAGCCCTATGGGCTGGGTGCTGTGTAAGTAAAAGGTAGGACGTGCCTTTATGTGTTACCAAAGGGGATGATGGACGGAGCGCTTGAGCAAATCAAACACTCACCCCCAGTCAACTGATCTGGGTTTAATCCATCATCATTCTTTAGCTCACTCCACCACCCCAGCTCAGACATGGCCATATGCAAATCAGTCTGACCCTGTGCCTCATGGGAACAGTCCAGCCCGAACTGCCAAGCCATGTCTTCCCTGGACCGGAAACAAGCATCCTGGGACCGGTTTCTGGCTATTCAGCCGTCATCAGCCAGGCTAGCTTGAATCCAGTGGCAAAGTGAGCAAGGGACCCACGTCTGGGCATACCCTGCCAACTTAGGGCGAACAAAGCGATACCAAAGGGGATGATGGACGGAGCGCTTGAGCAAATCAAACACTCACCCCCAGTCAACTGATCTGGGTTTAATCCATCATCATTCTTTAGCTCACTCCACCACCCCAGTTCAGACATGGCCATATGCAAATCAGTCTGACCCTGTGCCTCATGGGAACAGTCCAGCCCGAACTGCCAAGCCATGTCTTCCCTGGACCGGAAACAAGCATCCTGGGACCGGTTTCTGGCTATTCAGCCGTCATCAGCCAGGCTAGCTTGAATCCAGTGGCAAAGTGAGCAAGGGACCCACGTCTGGGCATACCCTGCCAACTTAGGGCGAACAAAGCGATACCAAAGGGGATGATGGACGGAGCGCTTGAGCAAATCAAACACTCACCCCCAGTCAACTGATCTGGGTTTAATCCATCATCATTCTTTAGCTCACTCCACCACCCCAGTTCAGACATGGCCATATGCAAATCAGTCTGACCCTGTGCCTCATGGGACCAGTCCAGCCCGAACTGCCAAGCCATGTCTTCCCTGGACCGGAAACAAGCATCCTGGGACCGGTTTCTGGCTATTCATCCGTCATCAGCCAGGCTAGCTTGAATCCAGTGGCAAAGTGAGCAAGGGACCCACGTCTGGGCATACCCTGCCAACTTAGGGCGAACAAAGCCCGAACTGCCAGGCCAGGTCCTCCCTGGACTGCAAACAAGCATCCTAGGACCGGTTTCGGGGTTTCACCCCTCAGCAGCCAGGATAGCTTGACTCAGGTGGCATAGAGAGCACGGGACCCACGTCTGGGCATACCCGTCCTGTTAGGATGGAAAAATTCATGCTTATGCATTGCTTTATGTAAGTTAGAATTCGCGGCACCATTTTGTGTCTAGATGCCATTTTAGGTGCGAGAATTAAACTGACCTTTGCTCATTTCTTAGAAAAGGCCCCCGTTAGGTTTCGTTTCCCAGAATGATGAAACTTTACTCGTTAATGAATACACTGTTCATGTGCCGCATACCTTCCCACTAGATAAAGGTCCTCTCCCACTTGTCCAGTGGCGGGTGCAAGGAGAAACAACCTTGAGCTTCTGAGGTAATGCACGATATGAGGATCGAAACGTAACTTTTTTGGATATCGCTGTCTAGTTGTTTCAGCCTGGAAAATTCCACTATGGGCGTGCTTTAGCCCAAGTATGCAATGTATAAGATGTATCTCTATGCTTGTTGATTTCAGTCTTAGTGATTGGGCAGACAGGGCTCCGCTCTGAGCGAACTTTGAATAAACTGTTATTGGTTTGTATTCTCTACTGTCTGACCGACTCTTCATTTCGTGGAAGGCTGAGAGTTGGTCGTGAGTGACCCGGGTGACCCGAATCGGGCCACTTCCTTCAGTTGGTGCCCGAACAGGGACTCCTTCGGGTGAGTGACCCATCCCCTTCCGCGGACGCGGGGGAGGTCGAGGCTATTGTCGGGTCGGATAGACGGATCAGTGATCCCTGCACGAAGAGTTTCTGGTACTCGCAGCTGCCCCTTCTGTCCTGCCGGATGGTACCTCGCCATGTGGTCATCCCGACTGGAGTCCTAAACGGCGAAACCCTTGGATCTGACCATTTGGTCTGAAGAGTCGGCAGTGGAGAATAAATTAATTTGACCTGTATACATCAGGTGAGTTTGTTTTGGTTCTTTGTGGATAAGGTACCATTTTGGTTTGTATTTGGTACGGTCTAAGGGCCGTCTTTTGGATAAAAACGTTTGCAAATGTTTTGCCAGGCATAAGATAGTGAATTTGTTTTATTTTTGAGGATGCCTGGTGCTAGTAAATAGTTTTCTTTGTGCTGTCGCTGTTGTTCTGCAGATGCTTGTTTGGAAGAAGCTCAGCCGGCGCCTCCAGAAGGCACTCCTAATTTTGATATGTATGTGAAGCATGGTCTTGGCCCTATTATGTTTAGTACATTATGGCACAAATATACGAGGGACAATGCCGAGTTGCAGTGGCCTTTGACGGGCACTTTTGATGAACAAAAGATTGAGTATTTACAAGAACAGTTGTTTAAGAAACGAAGTAGGCAGTCTATGTTTGATTCCCTCAGAACATGGCAGGAAGCAGCTAGGCAGCGGCAATTGAAGGCAGAAAAAGAGGCCCGGAAGGGAAGAATGCAGACATTGACTCAGAAAGCTGTAGCATATGATAGGGAAAAACAGGAAAAGGGTATTGAGCGTGAAGATAGAAAGTTTCGATTACAAATTGATAAATCGTATGTGGCTCAGGAAGAAGATGATACTTTTGTAGAAGAATTGTTGGATGTATGACCCCCACCTCCATATGCCACGCAAAGAATATATCCCACTGTTCCGATGCCCTCACAGCCGCCCATTACAGTTGTGTCCACTGTCTCTGCCCTGGTGTCCACCGTTGTTACATCAACGGCTGTAGCTTCAGCTCCTCCTCCTCTTTCTTCTGTCTCTTTGCCGTCTGTGGCAACTGTGACTGTTAGTACTCCTGCTGTACCTATTGTCTCAGCGTCCCTCTCTCCAGCTCTTTCCCCCGCAACACAACCCTCAGCGACGATAGTGCCTGTTACTACTGTT
Source organism: Calotriton arnoldi (assembly GCA_963921515.1). Lineage (NCBI taxonomy): Eukaryota > Metazoa > Chordata > Amphibia > Caudata > Salamandridae > Calotriton > Calotriton arnoldi. Next base: position 735,330 of record CAWUFW010000485.1, on the reverse strand, counting down.
GCCTCTCCCACTGTGGTTTTTCATCCTCCAACATTTGTAAGTAGTGGGACACTGGTGCGTGGATTTGAGAATAGAGATTGGACGAAGTTCAAGGAACGCATGGGACCGTTAGTGCGGTGCTGATGTGGGAGATGAAGAGAAACAGGCAATAGCCAATCAGGCTGCACAGTGTGCCCATAATCCTATTTTAGGTGTAGAGGATGTCTGGGTGGCTATGAGAGATTTTGAGCCCTTTATACAGCAACATGCCCTCAAACACATGTCCGCTTCTTTGATTGGTCTTTGGCAACAGTGCTTTGGAGCAGAGGCACCTCAGATTTTATATGACATTAGAGATCGAGTGTATATTAGTGAACTGGGGCCAGAACAAGTCTTTGGTAATGTTACAACACTAATAGCTTACAGGGGAAGACTGCATGAGAAAAGTCCCAGGTTGGTGTCCCAGTTTCCGATGAGAGAGGTTCATCCTATATATCAACCAGAGATACCTGAGTTAACAGATGGGCTAGGTAATATCACTTGAGCGGCAGTGGCGGTCCGGTTCCAAGAGCAATGGGTTTATACACTGTGGAAAAGGAGTGAAGTCTTAACTCTTAAGACTCATTTGCCTGACCCTAGGAAAAATCAAACTGCATACTATAAAGAATTGACAGAAGCTGCATCTTCCACTGTAATGACTCTTGCTGATATTGAAATGTTCTTTGGTCTTCTTGTCCCGATTGATATTTGGAGACAGGTCCATACCCAAGACCATGTCCCTGAGTTGGGGGGTACTTGGGATCAAATTAAAGCATGGAATCAGGAAAGAAAACCAGGTAATAAGCCCTGAGCGGAAATTTTAGCATTGCCAGGCCGCATTATTATATATATGCATTCACTTATTCCTCCGAGAAAGGTAGACTTGTAGACATAAGAAGGATGAGAGTGTGTCTGATTTCTTCACTCAATTTGAAGGTACATTTTTGGATTACAGTGGGCAGGATTTGTCTATTGAGGGAGGTATTCGGTTGTTCTTTAATAGGTTTGTCTCTAATTTGCTTCCTGAAATTGCGACTCGATTGCAGGCTTCTGAAAGTACTTAGTTCACCTCTTCTCACTCTGCCATTTTGAATATGGCACAGTATTATGAGCATAGGGATAATGAGGAAAAGGAAAGGACAGAGAAAAGGCATAAGGATTTGAAGACGAAGGTGTTGTTACAGCAAGCTTTTAGAGGGAATGGGAGAGGACGTGGTGGTCCTACCCGACAGCTTCCACGTACTAGAAGGCAGCCAACAACTACGCCTTTGGGTCTGAATCAGTGTGCGTACTGTAAAGAGGAGGGACATTGGCGTAGCGAGTGTCCTGTGCTTTTGCAGAAGGTAGCGGTCCCGAGAGGACGAGGTTCTCGTGGACGGGGTCGTGGAGCTGGTGGGGCAGATAGGGCTCAGAATGCCATGGCCTCACAGGGTCGTTCTGATAATAATTATTTTGATGACCCCCGTGAACGACAGTACTATCATGATGATTATGATGTGGAGGAAGTGACAGGAATGTCTTATAGCTAGGACAGCCAGGGACAGAGTGGGGGACCAGTTCCGGTACCTGTAGACCAGCGTGGTCCTTATGTAACAGCGGAATTGCAAGGTTCGACTAGGGGAATTTTTGGTGGACACAGGTGCGACGAAAAGTTCTGTTTCTCGAAATATGGTCCCTGTGGTGGCTCTGTCTGGCCATAATAATGTTTCGGTAGGTTTTTCTGGTGTACCAGTTGTAAGCCCCGTTTCAAAACCCCTTGCATTGACTATTGGTCCTTTCACAGTGGATTCGCCATTCTTACTGACCTCCGATTGTGGTGAAAATTTGATGGGTCTGGATTTGTTGAAGAAATTGCATGCTACCATTTATTGCTCCCCGGCAGGTGTTTATATGACAATGGGACCAGATGTGGTCCGTGCTAAACAGTGCTTGTCCAAAGATGCGCCTTTTCCTGTTGAATTTGCTGATGTGCCACCCACTTTGTGGGCGACAGGTGATACAGATGTGGGACTACTACAGATACCTCCAGTCTCGATACAGGTTAAGGATGGTGCTGTTTTGCCCCGTATCCCTCAGTATAAAATACTGCAGGCAGGAGAGCAAGCCCTATTGCAAATTATTCAGGATTTGATTAAGAGCGGAGTGGTTGAAGAGACTTCTGCTAATATTTGTAACAGTCCCATTCTTCCGATCCTTAAACGTGCACCCTCGGGTTCTTCTGATGATCATGGAGATGTCTACTGCTTTGTGATTGATTTGCGTGAAGTTAATAAAATAATGGTTCCCCAGTTTCCAGTAGTCCCTGATATCACTACTCTTTTGACGATGATTGCTTCTACGGCTAAATTCTTTTCTGTCATCGACTTGAAAAATGCATTCTTTCGTATTCCTATTAATCCAGATAGCAGGTATCTGTTTGGTTTTACCCTAGCTGGGAGGAGCTTTAGATTCTGTCGAGCTCCTCAAGGCTATACAGAGGTTTCGAGTATTTATAGCCAAGCATTAAAGAGTCAATTGGATTCCCTTTTGCTTCCCACAGGTAATGTCTTGGTGCAGTACGTTGATGACCTCCTTATCGCTTCTGACACAGAACAAGGTTGCAGGGATAGTACAGTTAAATTGTTGTTGCATTTGGCACATCACAGACGTAAAGTTTCTCTTTCTAAATTTCAGTATTGTCGACAGGAGGTCACCTATTTAGGTCACCTACTGTCGAAGGAGGGTAGGAGATTGACCCCTGAGCGCATCAGTACCATTGTTAAAATGCCCGTTGCACAAACTCAGAAGGATGTGCGTGCTTTCATAGGTATCACTTCCTACTGTCGACAGTGGATACCTAACTGCTCGCTACTAATCAAACCCCTGCTTGCACTAACACTAAAGGATGTGTATGAGCCCCTGCCTTGGATGCCTGAATGTCAGCAGTCTTTTGAGCAATTGAAAACTGCGCTTTGTTCGGCTCCAGTGCTTGGCACCCCAGACTACACTAAACCGTTTGTGTTGTACGTCCATGAGATGGCCGGTTGCGTGCTTTCTGTTTTAACACAAAAATTTGGAGATAAGCAACGGCTGTGTGCTTATTTCTCTGCTGTTCTTGACCCAGTCGCACAAGCCCTCCCGAGCTGTCTAAGAGAAGTCGTGGCTGTGGCTGTCTCGATAAGACAATCGGCTGGACTTGTACTTGATACTGATCTCACAGTCATGGTACCCCATGCTGTGGATACACTTTTAAATAAGACTAAGACACAGCACCTCACCAGTGCACGTCTGACTGGCTATGAATTAGCATTGTTTGCCAAACACATCACGATCAACAGATGTGCCACTCTGAATCCAGCCACGTTACTCCCCCTACCTTCTGAGAATGATGAGATTGATAAACATGACTGTATCTTCCGGACGGAAGAAGAGATGAATGGACGGGTAGACTTGACTGATGTTCCCTTATCTGACCCACAAGGCGAACTATATGTCGATGGCTCTTGTTTTAAATTACCAGATGGCACTACAACTGCTGCGTATGCTATCACCACGCTGCGTACAATAGTTGAGACATCACAAGTTCCCTATCAGTCGGCCCAAGCTGCTGAGCTCGTTGCCTTAATACGAGCTTGCGAACTGAGTGAGGGACTGGTTGTCAATATTTATACTGAGAGCCAGTACGCCTTTGGAGTCGCACACAACTTTGGGCGACTCTGGGCTGAGAGAGGGTTTCTTACTTCGCATGGCACTAGGATCCAACATGGGCACCTTATATTGAGGCTTTTGTCTGCTTTGACACTCCCTAAGAAATTGGCAATAGTAAAGTGTAGTGCCCACCAAAAAGTCGCTGATAATGTAGGTAGGGGAAATGCTTTTGCAGATTAGACAGCTAAGGAAACAGCCCGGACTAAAATGAAAAGAATGTTCGTAACAGGTCCCGCTAGGTGGGTACCTGAAGTTACCATGTTTGAGGATACACTCGAGAATGTGAAAGAGATAGAAAGTAAGGCCACGATAGAGGAATTAGCAATGTGGCGAGAAAGTACAGCACAATTGAACGATGAGGGATGTTGGATTGATAAGTCAGGGAAACAAAGATGGATGTTACCAGATGCGTATGTTCTCTTTGTAGTTATGATGGCCCATGGCCCAGCTAATAACAGTGCTAAGGGTATTTGCAAGTTGTTAGACCATGTATGGCAGAATGACAATATTTCAAAAACAGCTGCACACTTAGTGAAGTATTGTATGATATGCATGAGGCATAATCCTGGGAATGGTACTCCTACACCCCCTGGTAATTTTGCACCACCCACTTTCCCTTTCGAAGTCCTTCAAATGGACTATATCGAACTGGAAAGGTGCAACAATTTGAAGTAAGTTTTCGTGATTTTCTGTGCATTCAGCAAATGGGTTGAGGCTTATCCCACTAAAGATAATACAGCCATTACGACTGCAAAGGTACTCCTGAAGAAGTTCTTTCCTCGTTTCGGCTTGCCCCATTTGATTTGGAATGATAACGGAAGTCATTTTAATGCTCAGGTGATTCAGTTGATTTGTGATGGATTGCATATAAGGCAGAAGTTTCATGCAGCCAATCACCCACAGTCAGCAGGTTTGGTTGAGAAGCACAATGGTACTCTCAAACTGAAATTGGCAAAGATTCACGAGACAACGGGGATACAGTGGCCAGATGCTTTACCATTAGCACTTTTGTCGACAAGAACTACAGCACATTCTATGACAGGATTGTCACCGTACGAGGTCATGTTGGATGCCCGGCAAATGTCTGGGACGTCCCTCACCCTCAGCGGTTCTCAGATATTGAGTACCCATTGTTGGCAGATTACCTTGGCCAGCTAACTGAAAGTTTGCGTTCTATTCACCAACAGGTCCGGGATACCCTGCCAGCTGCACCAGAGGGGCCCAGACACTGCATTCAGCCCGGCGACTTTGTCCTCGTGAAAAACTTTCAGCGGAAGAAGAGTTTGGAGCTGCGCTGGAAGGGGCCACTCCAAGTCTTGCTGGAAACCCGCACCGCCATCGAAGTTTCTGGTCGTAAGAACTGGATTCATGCATCGCACTGTAGGAGGGTGCCCCTGCCGTCACCCTATGACCAGTGGGTCAAGGGGGGGGGGGTAGCTGACCAGGAGTGTGAACATATATCTCGTTTTGTTCCATTTAGCGACGCTGCCCTTACATGGACGCAAAGTGACAAGGAGAACGACGATATACTGAACGAGGCTGTTCCACCGGAAATACGAGCTATCCAGGAGCCCCTTTTCACTGATCCCTCTGTGCCTGGAGTCACCAGGTATAATTTGCGCCCTCGACTGAGGAACAGTGCACCAAAGGAGAAGTCAGATTGGTCAGGGATGCACTGTGTAAGTTAGGTGTACTTTGCTATAGTACCAACGGAGTTAGTTTAGAGTGATGTGAGCTTTGTGCACTGATTGAACATTGGACAGGATAGATCGAATGTATCCCCTTGGGGTGACATTATCCTGGTCGATGTGGGAACCCGAGCTTAGGACAGAGCAAGTTCCACCGCCGGTGCTCAAGAGCGCCAACGTTTGATGAACAATAGGAGCCTATACCAGTGAGACTCAGACGGACACTGGGAACACACATATATATATATTTCGTTTGCATTTTTTTGCCCTTTTATCATCTCATATGCATCCCTTTGGTAGACAGATGGCTGACAAGGAGCAGCCTGTATATCTTGTTATTTGGCCCACTATGGCATGGACACTCAAAAAGAAAATATTATGTGTCACTTTTGTGGTTCTATTGCTTTTGATACTATGTGGGGTGACATGGGTTTTGGAGAATGATCAAAATGTGGTTTTGCCAGAAAGAGGGAAAGTCATCTCTTTGACTAGAAATAAAAGGTCAGTCCCGAATAATGTATTTTTAGACACACATTTAAGGTTCTTTGGAGAAGGAACAGCTTGCTATCCTACTGATTCAGTCACTAGTTTGTGGACTGCCTAGCCATTGTCCCTTGTGAATTATACTTATACTCAACCCCCAGATTTTACAGAAGTTTCCAGAGTTTTTGGTTTTGCTTATCAAGGACCTTGCTTATATCATAGAAAGCCATGGGGAATGGGCTATCCCGGATGCGCTAATGATACATACTGCGATAATTACTACATGGAGGAACAGAATATTACTTTAGTAGGTTGGCATTATAGGGATGTGATGGTTACTCGAGAGGCTGGTTATTATCCTGCTTGCTGTCCCATTGTGAATAGTACAGACACAGATTTGTATGTGAACTGTTCAGGCACAGTTCTTTATAAAAGTGTGATCCCTTTAGTGAATGATAAAGATCCTGATACCTTTGGTATGAATTCTAGATACTCCACTGTGGATTATGATGGACCAATTTATGCACACCCTGGATTTTTTTGTCCAATGGTACATACTCTAATGTCCATAATGGAACAGACAATATGGCTCTAGGAATGGTGTTACCTTTAGGCGTGCCTTGCAAATATGTCAATCCCAAGCCTAATGTCGGCTGGGTGAAAAGGACACTGACAAAGGAATTCTGTGAGGGAGTCACTGACATAGAGATCAATAATTACAGTAATGGGGTCACTTTCGGGTACATTCTGTCATCCCTTGTTACTTTGGGAATGACATCTATGGCCAGTGGTGAGAAAGCCTGAGAATATTTTGGATGCAAGTTGAAAATATTGTCTAACTCTACAGTAGCAGCTTTTCGTGATATCACCACCCAATTAGAGAGTATGTGAATATATTCTGAGCAGACTAGATATGCAATTGACTTTATCTTAGCTAAGAGTGGGGGAGTGTGCGCTGTAGTAGGCGACCAGTGCATAGTCAGCATCAAGAATATGGAAAAGAATATTACCCAGCATATTCTAGATGACATTGAGAATTTCAAGGGAATGAAGAGTGGAAATTGGGATTGGTCTCTTTCTGGTTGCTGGGGCTGGATCCTCGAAAAAGTGATTTACCTGATTGTGATTTTGGTGCTCTGCTGTGCCCTTATTCAGTGCCTTCCCTTTTGTTGCTCCTATTGTACCAATGTTCTCACTCCTAAGAACATATTGATTCATGATACTAATGCAACAATTATGATTCAAAAGGAAGAAGAGTACCTCATACAAATAGATGAAGGTATTTTCGAGACTTCTTCCCTCTTTACTGCTCCCCTTCCAGAAGATGAAAATATGGAATGCTCCTAAAACAATTTATTCATGATTTGTTGAAAAATATGCCTTTTTGCTTTTATACAACCAAAATGGTTAGCTTATGCTAAAAGGAGGGTCTGTTAGGATGGAAAAATTCATGCTTACGCATTGCTTTATGTAAGTTAGCATTCGCGGCACCATTTTGTGTCTATACGCCATTTTAGGTGCGAGAGTGAAACTGAAATTGGCAAAGATTCACAAGACAACGGGGATACAGTGACCAGATGCTTTACCATTAGCACTTTTGTCGACAAGAACTACAGCACATTCTATGATAGGATTGTCACCGTACGAGGTCATGTTGGATGCCCGGCAAATGTCTGGGGCCTCCCACACCCTCGGCGGTTCTCAGATATTAAGTACCCATTGTTGGCCGATTACCTTGGCCAGCTAACTGAAAGTTTGCGTTCTATTCACCAACAGGTCCGGGATACCCTGCCAGCTGCACCAGAGGGGCCCAGACACTGCATTCAGCCCGGCGACTTTGTCCTCCTGAAAAACCTTCAGCGGAAGAAGAGTTTGGAGCCGCGCTGGAAGGGGCCACTCCAAGTCTTGCTGGCAACCCGCAGCGCCATCGAAGTTTCTGGTCATAAGAACTGGATTCATGCATCGCACTGTAGGAGGGTGCCCCTGCCGTCACCCTATGACCAGTGGGTCACGGAGGGGGTAGCTGACCAGGAGTGTGAACAGATACCTCGTTTTGTTCCATTTAGCGACGCTGTCCTTACATGGACGCAAAGTGACAAGGAGAACGACGATATACTGAACGAGGCTGTTCCACCGGAAATACGAGCTATCCAGGAGCCCCTTTTCACTGATCCCTCTGTGCCTGGAATCACCAGGTATAATTTGCGCCCTTGACTGAGGAACAGTGCACCAAAGGAGAAGTCATATTGGTCAGGGATGCACTGTGTAAGTTAGGTGTACTTTCCTATAGTACCAACGGAGTTAGTTTAGAGTGATGTGAGATTTGTGCACTGATTGAACATTGGACAGGATAGATCGAATGTATCCCCTTGGGTGTACATTATCCTGCTCGACGTGGGAACCCGAGCTTAGGACAGAGCAAGCTCCACCGCCGGTGCTCAAGAGCGCCAACGTTTGATGAACAATAGGAGCCTGTACCAGTGAGACTCAGATGGACACTGGGAACACACATATATGTATATTTTGTTTGCATTTTTTTGCCCTTTTATCATCTCATATGCATCCCTTTGGTAGACGGATGGCTGACAAGGAGCAGCCCATATATCTTGTTATATGGCCCACTATGGCATGGACACTCAAAAAGAAAATATTATGTGTCACTTTTGTGGTTCTATTGCTTTTGATACTATGTGGGGTGACATGGGTTTTGGAGAATAATCAAAATGTGGTTTTGCCAGAAAGAGGGAAAGTCATCTCTTTGACTAGAAATAAAAGGTCAGTCCCGAATAATGTATTTTTAGACACACATTTAAGGTTCTTTGGAGAAGGAACAGCTTGCTATCCTACTGGTTCAGTCACTAGTTTGTGGACTGCCTATCCATTGTCCCTTGTGAATTATACTTATACTCAACCCCCAGATTTTACAGAAGTTTCCAGAGTTTTTGGTTTTGCTTATCAAGGACCTTGCTTATATCATAGAAAGCCATGGGGAATGGGCTATCCGGATGCGCTAATGATACATACTGCGATAATAACTACATGGAGGAACAGAATATTACTTTAGTAGGTTGGCATTATAGGGATGTGATGGTCACTCGAGAGGCTGGTTATTATCCTGCTTGCTGTCCCATTGTGAATAGTACAGACACAGATTTGTATGTGAACTGTTCAGGCACAGTGCTGTATAAAAGTGTGATCCCTTTAGTGACTGATAAAGATCCTGATACCTTTGGTATGAGTTCTAGATACTCCGCTGTGGATTATGATGGACCAATTTATGCACACCCTGGATTTTTTTGTCCAATGGTACATACTCCAATGTCCATAATGGAACAGACAATGTGGCTCTAGGAATGGTGTTACCTTTAGGCGTGCCTTGCAAATATGTCAATCCGAAGTCTAATGTCAGCTGGGTGAAAAGCACACTGACAAAGGAATTCTGTGAGGGAGTCACTGACATAGAGATCAATAATTACAGTAATGGGGTCACTTTCGGGTACATTCTGTCATCCCTTGTACTTTGGGAATGACATCTATGGCCAGGGGTGAGAAAGCCTGAGAATATTTTGGATGCAAGTTGAAAATATTGTCTAACTCTACAGTAGCAGCTTTTCGTGATATCACCACCCAATTAGAGAGTATGCGAATATATTCTGAGCAGACTAGATATGCAATTGACTTTATCTTAGCTAAGAGTGGAGGAGTGTGCGCTGTAGTAGGTGACCAGTGCATAGTCAGCATCAAGAATATGGAAAAGAATATTACCAAGCATATTCTAGACATTATTGAGAATTTCAAGGGAATGAAGAGTGGGAATTGGGATTGGTCTCTTTTTGGTAGCTGGGGCTGGATCCTCAAAAAAGTAATTTACCTGATTGTGATTTTGGTGCTCTGCTGTGCCCTTATTCAGTGCCTTCCCTTTTGTTGCTCCTGTTGTACCAATGTTCTCACTCCTAAGAAAATATCGATTCATGATACTAATGCAACAATTATGATTCAAAAGGAAGTAGAGTACCTCATGCAAATAGATGAAGGTATTTTCGAGACTTCTTCCCTCCTTACTGCTCCCCTTCCAGAAGATGAAAATATGGAATGCTCCTAAAACAATTTATTCATGATTTGTTGAAAAATATGCCTTTTTGCTTCTATACAACCAAAATGGTTAGCTTATGCTAAAAGGAGGGTCTGTTAGGATGGAAAAATTCATGCTTACGCATTGCTTTATGTAAGTTAGCATTCGCGGCACCATTTTGTGTCTAGACGCCATTTTAGGTACGAGAGTGAAACTGACCGTTGCTCATTTCTTAGAAAAGGCCCCCGTTAGGTTTCGTTTCCCAGAATGATGAAACTTTCCTTGTTAATGAATACACTGTTCATGTGCCGCATACCTTCCCACTAGATAAAGGTCCTCTCCCACTTGTCCAGTGGCGGGTGCAGTGAGAAACAACCTTGAGCTTCTGAGGTAATGCACGATATGAGGATCGAAACTTAATTTTTTTTGTATTTCACTGTCTAGTTGTTTCAGCCTGGAAAATTCCACTATGGGCGTGCTTTAGCCCAAGTATGCAATGTATAAAATGTATCTCTATGCTTGTTGATTTCAGTCTCTCTCTGCAGCACTCTTAGCGATTGGGCAGGCAGGGCTCCGCTCTTAGCGAACTTTGAATAAACTGTTATTGGTTTGTATTCTCTACTGTCTGACTGACTCTTCATTTCGTGGAAGGCTGAGAGGTGGTCGTGAGTGACCCGGGTGACCAGAATCGGGCCACTTCCCTCTCGCCCACTCGGGATGACAAATGCAAAAACAACAATTGATGGACAGAATGCAGAACAATGTCATACATTTACCCCAGTATGGAGATCTGGGCCTAAATCCATCGTTTTTTTGCTCCCCCAGCCATTCCAATTTGCACCCAGCCATATGCAAATCAGTCTTGACCCTGCACCCAATGGGACCAGTCCAACTTGAACGGCCAGGCCAGGTCCTCCGCCAGGTCCTCCCTGGACTGGAAACAAGCATCCTAGGACCGGTTTCGTGGTTTCACCCCTCATCAGCCAGAATAGCTTGATTCCAGTGGCATGGAGAGCGGGACCCACGTCTGGGCATACCCGTCCCACTCAGGGTGACAAATGCAAAAACAACAATTGATGGGCAGAATGCAGAACAATGTCATACATTCACCCCAGTACAGAGATCTTGGCCTAAATCCATCGTTTTTTGCTCCCCATGCCATTCCAGTTTGAACCCAGCCAAATGCAAATCCGTCTTGACCCTGCACCCAATGGGAACAGACAAGCCCGAACTGGCAGGCCAGGTTCTCCCTGGACTGGAAACAAGCATCCTAGGACTGGTTTCAGGGTTTCACCCCTCATCAGCCAGGATAGCTTGACTCCAGTGGCATGAAAAGCACTGGACCCACGTCTGGGCATACCCGTCCCACTCGGGGTAACAAATGCAAAAACAACAATTGATGGACAGGATGCAGAACAATGTTATAGATTCACCCCAGTACAGAGATCTGGGCCTAAATCCATCGTTCTTTTGCTCCCCATGCCATTCCAGTTTGAACCCAGCCCTATGCAAATCAGTCTTGACCCTGCACCCAATGGGAACAGTCCAGCCTGAACTGCCAGGCCAGGTCCTCCCTGGACTGGAAACAAGCATCCTAGGACCGGTTTCGGTGTTTCACCCATCATCAGCCAAGATAGCTTGACTCCAGTGGCATGGAGAGCACGGGACCCACGTCTAGGCGTACCCGTCCCACTCGGGGTGACAAATGCAAAAAAAACAATTGATGGACAGAATGCAGAACAATGTCATACATTCACCCCAGTACAGCAATCTGGGCCTACATCCATCGTATTTTTGCTCCCTATGCCATTCCAGTTTGAACCCAGCCATATGCAAATCCGTCTTGACCCTGCACCCAATGGGAACAGTCCAACCCGAACTGCGAGGCCAGGTCCTCCCTGGACTGGAAACAAGCATCCTAGGAACGGTTTCGGGGGTTTCACCCCTCATCAGCCAGGATAGCTTGACTCCAGTGGCATGGAAAGCATGGGTCCCATGTCTGGGCATACCCGTCCCTCTCGGGGTGACAAATGCAAAAACAACAATTGGGTGTTACCCCGAAACCAGTCCCAGGAGGCTTGCTTCCGGTCCAGGGAAGACCTGGCTTGGCAGTTCGGGCTGGACTATTCCCATGAGGAATAGGGTCAAGACTGATTTGCATATGGCTGGGTCTGAACTGGGGTGACGAAGTGAGCTAAAGAACGATGATGGATTCAACCCAGATCTGTGACTGGGGGTGAGTGTCTGAAAAGTTTCAGCACTCCGTCCATCATCTCCTTGTGTTTACTTTTAGAAAGTGGGCATTTCTCTACGCTTATGACTCTTTGTGCTTTGCAGCCTGACTCCAATACACATCTAGGCTTGGATGACAGCTTCACTTGGTGCATACTTTCCAGACAGCCACCACACAAGAAGGGCTGGGTGTGACAGGGATTACATCTGCATTCATCTGCATGCTGATGGTCTTCCTGGGCTGGGAGAGGGAGAGAGAATTCAGACTTTCCGTTTGTATAGGTTGTGTCCTGCCCTCAGACAAAGGGCTGATTTAACCCCTACCGATGTTTGGAAACAGGGCTGGGTGAAAGGGATTGTTGTACACTTCTAAAGGTTCCCTTTATAGTTCCCCCTTGAACAAAGACAATTTTGAGTATAAGTACAGGGTCTCTGAACCCAGGAATTTAGACACTGCGTGGGACTTGTAACCAGACGCTGCTGGCTCTACATGCTGGACCAGAGGACTGCTGTGCTGCCAGGAGGAATTGCCATTTGGACTACTTGCTTTGAATGTGCTGGCCTGCTGTCTGCTGGGCTGCTGGAGGGACTGCCACTCTGCAATTAAACCTTATGTGCTGGCCTGCTGCCTGCCTGCTCCCTGTATGCCCCCCCAACTGTTCACACACACTGGGGGGGGGGCGCACAGGGAGCAGGCAGGCAGCAAGCAGCAGTAAAGTAAACAGCACTCCCCATGCTCTGTTTCTGAACAGAGCATGGGGAGTGCTGTTTACTTTACTGCTCCCTGTGGTTTTATTAGCGCATGTTGAGCGCTTTTGGTTCAGCTTAACTTTGTGGTGCAGTGCATGGTGAGCACTTTGTTTTCTGTAACAGAATGTGGAGAGTGCTTTTTGTGAAGAAGCGCATGTGGGGAACTTTGTACTGCAGGGAGCTTGTGCGGCATTGCGGCATTGGGGCCTCAGTGAAGGGCCCCAGGTGGGAAGTGCATTTGGCCTCCTCAATTTAAACTGGCAGCTCTATGACGGGTGACTAGACCCTAAGCACCATCTTCTCTTTATCATGGGCCCTGAGTAGAAAACCTTGGAAGAAATCACACCTAACGCTCTCCGACGAGGATTCTCACGAACCCACAAAAGTACCCGTGTGATACATACCTATGAAGGAATGCTCATGTAATGTTTACTCACTGCATCTGAGGTGACATTTTTGCATCACTTGCACTACGCATTGCTTCGGGCCAAATGGTTGCATATGGTGATATCTTGTGATTTATGGGCTATAATGATATTTTGTATATGATGTGCTTTTTCATAATCTGCTGCATTTCATGCCCTAAGTGTTATGTCATGTTATGGATATTTGTAGAGCACATGGCTACCCGAAGGCGTACCAGCGCTAGCCGAGAGAGAGTGGCAGGTCACGGCTGATTAGTAGGAGGGGTTTTGAAAAAAACAAGTTTTCAGAAGTTTACAGAAAGGAAGGAGATTTGGTTCCGATCGTAGGTGGGGAGGGAGCGTGTTCCAGAGCTTGGCGGAAGTAAAGCGGAAGGAACGACCACCACTTCTCATCCTGTTGATTTTTGGGACCACAGCTAGGTAGTGACTGGATGAACGAAGGAGTCTATTAGGGTGGTAAGGGGAGACGATGGCTTGGAGGATGGGGGGGGCCTTTCTTCCAGAAAGATTTGTGGGCGATACATAGAGACTTGAATTTTATTCTGTCCACAACCGGAAGCCAGTGCAAGGTTTTCAGAGCAGGCCTTGCGGAGTGGCTGTTGGGAGTCATAAGAAGCATCTGTGCTGCACAATTCTGGATGACTTGCAGTTTATTTGTGGTATCCCTAGGAGCTCCCAAATACAGAGCATTTCCATGGTCGAGGCGAGAGAGGATTAAAGCCTGGACCATGAGTCTTCTTGCTGAAAAAGGGAGGAACGGAAGGACTTTACGGAGCATCCGCAGGTGCCATAGCAGGATGCTGCCAGTTTAGTTGCCTGATGATCAAAAGTGAGTGCCTGATCTAGCCACATGCCTAGACTTTTGATCTGATTTTTAGGTGTGGGTGGAGGGCCGAGAGAGCTTGGCCAGGCTAGGCTGATGCCAGAGATGGGTGAATTGCCCAGCACCATAAGCTCTGTTTTATCTCCATCTAGTTTGAGGAAGGAGAGTTCCATCCATTTGGCGACTCTCTCCAGGCAGGGGCCTAGACTGGACGAGGTGGATCCTGGGTGGTTTAGGGCCACCACTAACTGGGTGTCATTGGAGTAAGTAACAATGTCTATCCCGAAGGGGAGGACAATCTGTGCCAGTGGGCTGATGTAGACATTGAACAACGTCGGGCTCATGGATGAGCCCTGAGGGACGCCGCAGCCAAGTGGGATTTGATCTGACGAGTTATCTCCTTCAAATACTTGAAAGCTCCTGTCCTTGAGGAAGGACTGTAACAAGGTGATGACACTACCTGATAGACCAACATTCCTCAATCTGTGGATCAGGATGTCGTAATTAACAATGTCGAAGGCGGCACTGGGGTCCAAAAGGATGATGGCCGTCAATCCTCCTTTGTCTAGGATCATTTTGGCCCTCTCAACCACTGCGAGTAATGCGGTTTCGGTCCCGTGTTGGGGCGAAATCCAGTTTGAGATGGGTGGAGTATAATATTAGATTAAAGAAAATCAGAGATAACTGAGTTAACGTGCTTTTCTAGCATTTTTCTGATCCCGGGGAGAAGGGAAATAGGGCGATAGTTTCAAAGTGTATCAGGGTCAAGGCTGGGTTTCTTCAATAGTGCCCTCACATTGGCATGTTTCCAGGGTGGGTGTACTAGTCTGGTTGAAATGGAGGAGTTTATCAGCTTCAGCAACACTGGGAAGATTGTATCCCCAGCTTTGCTAAAAGATTGGGGAGGTGCTGGGTCATTGGGAGAGCCAGATGTTACTGAGGCACATATATTCACTAGGGTGTCCATGTCTATCAGGGGAATTTCCCTGAGAAAATGCTCACCGGACATGGAGTGATTGATGGATGGGGCGGGGGGGAGGAATCGTAGATATCTTTGATCTTATTAGAGAAGAACTCTGCAAGTTCGTTGCAGCGTGCGTTTGAGCTGTCTGGTGGAGCATCCCTGACTGTTAGTTTTAGAAGGTGCTTGGCGATCTTAAAAAATTCACTAGGTCGTTTGAGGCGGAGTTGATTCTTTCCTCATAGTATAGCGCTTGTGCCTCCTTCACTTTGGATTGGTACATTTTAATAGAGTCCCTGTAGATCTGTTTGCTTGTTGTATCGTAATTTCTTCTCCATTTCCTCTCGAGTCTTTTGCAGATTTGTTTATACTCATGCAGTGTAGAGGAGTACCATGGGGAGGGGTTGTTCCTCACTGAAGTTATGGTGTATGTCATTTTGATACTTGCATTGTCAGGATAACGAGTACTATTTCAGTATTTGCATATTAAGCACAGTATTAATGAATCATGTCGTTTTGGTCTGCATTTATGTATATTATACTATGTATTTTTATATAATCTTGTGTGGAGTATCTTTTGTGGTGTATTCATTGTGTTTCTGTGTGAGTGTGTTGCGCAAACACTTTACACATTGCCTCTGATGATAATCCTGCCTGCTCTGCGCCAAGCTACCAGAGGGTGAGCACAGGTTATGTTTGAGGTGTAACTTACTTTCCTTGACTAGAGTGGTTGGTTCTGCCTAGCTTCAATGCATACCCTAGCCAGCCAGAAACTTTATTTCTAACACTTATCTAAAGAGGCAATTTGTAAAGTTTTTGTGCAACACACAACACACACACACAGTACCACAATGAAAACACCACGAGAATACTCCACACAGGTTTAGAAAAATATATTACATTTGTTTCAGTAAAACAAGATCAAAAAGGGAAAAATCAAATAAGTAAAACCGGAGTTATGATTTTTTAAAGAATAAACCAAAAATAGTGCTTAGAAATCAATAGCGATAAAAGGTTAGTTGAGATTGCGCTAGACCGGGTAAATCCAATGTTCAGGCCAACCGCGATGGAGGGCAGGCTGGCTACAGGACTTAGACAGGTCCAGCTGACAAAGTACATTTGATGGAGCAAGCATCGACATTGAAGACTCGATGAGAGGAGTCAAGGATGTCATCGTTGATCCCATGGATGGAGGTGAACCTTCGGTGCCGATCCGCACAGTCGATGAAAGCTTCATAGACGAACCCCTTTATGATGCAGGCACTGCATCATTGTCAAAACAAGCTATCTGTCATCGTCGAGCTGCGTCGTCCGTCAAGGCAATGCCGTTGATCTGCTCCAGCGTCGCCGTCGAATGGAAATGCGTCGGTTCCGATTGGTGCAAAGTCATCACTACGTAGATTTTGATTCAGAAACTGCTGCAAAACCTACTTCTGAATCCCAGGGCTGGATTGGCACCTCAGGCAATGGAGGACGCACAGATGGCAGAGTCCAGCAGCAGAGTTTGTAGGTAGTATTTGATGGCCCTGAGACTTTAGAAACAGGAGGCAAGCCCTTGGAGTCACTCTGGGTTCAAGTGAAATGGGTCCAGTCCTTGTGCTCAGCGGGGCAGAGATCAGCAAGGTCGCAAAGCAGAAAGCAGTTCCTTCAGAGCAGCAGTCAGACAAAGTGGCAATCCTTGTGCCACAGCGGTTTTTACTCCTGGCAGAGTTCTTCACATGTTCAGTAGTGTACTGTCTTGGTAGGGTCAAAGCCCCAGTACTTATACCCAATGTGCCCTTGAAGTGGGGGTGACTTCAAAGCAGACCCTTGAAGCACACAGGCCCCACTTTCATCCCAGCCCTCTCTGCCAGGCTATCTGTGAGGGGGGGTAATGAGCCCTTTGTGTTGGACACAGGACACTGTCTATTAAGGTGTAGGTGTGAAGTCCCCCTCCCTCTTCCTGCCCAGGAAGCGCTTTTAGAATGTAGATGAATGCAGATGAGTTCTCTGTCACACCCACCCTTTTTGTGTTTGTGGCTGTCTACAAAGAATGCTCAAAGTGTATTTGTCACCCACCATGGACATGTTTTGGAGACACAGAGCATTAAGAGCAGAGAAATGTCCACTTTCTAAAAGTGGCATTTCTAAAACAGTAATGTTAAATTCAGCTTTACCAGGAAAGAGGACTTATCATTACCATTCCAAAGATATGAAACATGATGCAGCTACTCCCTTATAATCAGGAATTACAGCTTAGTAGTGTTTTAAGGAATTCCCAATGCTAGCCTATGGGAGGGGTAGGTCTCACAGTAGTGAAAAACAAATGTAGCTGTTTGTCACTACCAGTACAAGTAAAACAGAAAAGTACATGTCCTACCTTTTAGTTACACAGCACCCTACCCTTAGGGGTACCTAGGACCTATCTTAGGGGTGACCTATATGTAATAAAACAGGAGTTTAAGCCTTGGCAAATGGTTTTAAATGCCAAGTCAAAGTAGCAGTATACTGCACACATAGGCCTTGCAATGGCAGGCCTCGAACAGGCTTGAAAGGCTACTTGTGTGGGTGGCACAACCAGTGCTGCAGGTCCACTAGTAGCATTTACACTACAGGCCCTGGGTACATGTAGTACCACTTTACAAGGGACTGATAAGTAAACTAAATATGATAATCATGTATACACCAATGTCACCATGTTTAGGGGAGGAGCACATGCACTTTAGTACTGGTTAGCAGTGGTAAAGTGCTCAGAGTCCTTTGGCCAACAAAAGTATAAAGCAAAAAGTGGAGATAAGCAGGCAAAATGTTAGGGGAATAGCACCCTAAGGATGACAGGTCTATCAGTCGTCCTGGCAGAGAAACGGGCCATTTGCCAGGATATAATTCATGTCCTCTGTTGCAGTGCCAACACACACATTGCTTTTTGGTAAGAGCAACAGTTACCTCAGTATTTTATGGCATGGGTTTCAGGAACAAGAAACCGAAGTTCCCCTTTGGGTCCAGCTTAGTGAGAGTTGAAACAATGGTTTGAACTAATCCTTCAATTTTTTTCTCTACTGGATTGTCTCCAGTGCATATGCTCACTTGGGCTCCTGTGTGGCAATTGCACAGAATGGGTAACATATTTTCATGCAATAGGCCCTTAGGGAGGAAGGGCGTGCACTAGATAAAGTGCATTTATTGTGTAATTGGAAGAACCACCTCTGTTAGCACACATGCAACTAATATTGGAGTGCACCCTGGAAGACCATGGCCTTTGTGTCCAATCTATAATCAGGCACCTGTGTTCTTCCATGCCCACAGACAGGCCAGTCTAAAGCAGGTACTGACGACAGCTAAACATCCCTTTCCCTGCGCTTCTTGTCTTTGTAAGGCTGATGCCACCTTGGGCGCTCAACTAATCGCATTCATTTTCACCCACCTCATTTAAAGCCCGTAAAAAGAAAACATTAACAATGGGATAAATCACTCTGGGAAATGCATTTTTTTCTTTGGACACATACCGAAGGCCTTATTTCTCGTCAAAAGTACCCCAATAAAAACAGTTGTCGACTTCGCTTTTCAACATTTCATTGTCAGTTCTCACGCTTTTCATATTATCCTCTTGTTTCAGGGAACATTTTTGCCTTCTATAGTACTTTTGTTTACACGTGGAATTACAATATTCAACTGCACAGGAAAAGCCAATCTTTAACAAGGACATTTTAAAGGGTGGAGCGCTATTGTTTGATGTTTCTGTTATTTCTAAAATTCTAAACTGTTCTCCAAATCCAGTTGTCCTTCACAACAAGCTGAATGAGAACATCTCTCGTTTGAAAGCCCCTCAGAAGTCAGATCTTTTGAAATAGTTTTCTAACAAATATATTACATTTTATTGTAGCTTGTGTCTTGATTGCTATTAGCTCCACTCTCCGGTGCTCTCGGTCGACATTTATGTCACGAAATACATATTTTACATGGCACACAAATTAATGGTAGTAGTGATTCTGAAAAGACTGCACTGGGCGGTATTCCCAATTTTCATACCTTTGTGCACACTCCCATGGTTTTCACTGGCAACAAAATTAATCAATTTGTAGAACTTATTTTCAAACTAGTTTTCCAATTTAGGATAGACCCAGCCAACGTGTTTTGTCCCAATGAAGGGACTTCATCAGGGCACAGCGTTATCTCATATACAATTTCGTCAATTTGCATGTTCTCAATTCCAATATATTTATACTCATTTGGAGTTCTTCATGTGATAGGCAAAGAGACAACACCACTTCCTGTCCCTTCCAGTGGCGGCCCTTCTGCTATGGCGCAGGAGCGTCGCCCCACTGCTTCACAGCAGTGCCAACTTTGGAAACATAAAATTATAATAACTTGGTTATTATCATTTAATGGTTCGTGTCCCTCTGCGTTGTGGGCGGCTGGGTGGGCGGTGCTGCTCTGCTCTGGGAGCAGGGAGGAGAGGTTTGCCCACTCCTAAGTGTGCAATAACTGTTTGGCCCAAAACAGTCATGCGCACTCCCCTGTTCTCCATGCAGGCTGCACTACAGCCTGCATGGAGATCATGCCCACCCCTCCAGCCCCTGGCTGAGTGCCGTGCCAAGGCGCCCAGACCAATCACAACGCTGCATTGCATAACACAGGCAATTGAATTTGGTTTATGTTCATCTGATTACAAGTTATTATAGCTTTAACTCAAATGATATGATAAGCGTTGCCCTCACCTACAGTTAGTCTTCTACAAATATTTTACATAAATTAAACAGATGCGAGCACCCCTGAGGTCCTCACATGTTGATAACGCTGCCGTCCCATGGGTTCATATTCTTGTAAAGTGACAACCATAGAAGATGAAGATTTACATTTTGCCAGCTTTGTCAATTAAGCATTAGTACGTAGTTTTCATAACAAAGAGGTGACATAGTTTCCCTTTGCAGTCAACAAGGAGTGTTAGGGATCTTTTTGCAGAGATTATGTTCCCTTTCCTGAGAGGAAATGTTCAGGGCGTGAGAATACAAAGTTTCCTGGAGATGCAAGTTCAAATAACAGGCAGCAACTGTAGTGCAGAAACAATCCATTACACTTCGCGTGTGACGGGTCGGGTTGTCGTCATTGCGCTGGAATCCACCAGAACACAAACATTTAGGAACTGAAGTACAAAGAAACAATAATTGCTGTGCACCAACTCCATACACCTGACAGGAACATATTTTTATTTTTGGGCTCTGATTTGGAGTGGGCCTATAAGTCACCGCACAAATCTCTGTTTCTCCAGGATTGGTAATTATGATGCGGCAAAGACCGCACCCCCATATTTTCACCAACGTAACATTCAGCAGGGTACTCGTGAGAAGTTTACGTTGGTAAAAATGCCTGGAAAATTCTAATATAGGCGAAATTTGGTGAAAAGCATACGAATTCTGCCTGTAAATACCTTTTTTTTGTTTTGATGGGGGAATACTCAATATGGGATAAATACCGTACAATGGCTGTTTGTATTTGTGGGTTGCCGTATAAACTCTACTCCATTTCTGGCCCACACGAAATTGGGTCTACATTCCTCATTTTTGACGTAAATAAAAGCCGCTCTGCAGCAGAGACCTTTTTATATTGTACCACTGTGGGCAGTGAGTCTGCGTGCTGTGTGCATACTTTGAAATCATGTCCACGTTTTGTACAGGAAGTGACGATTCTTGACAGAGAAGGATCTCCCACCAATGCCCTGTTTAGCAGTGCCGCCTGGACCAGCAGAAGCACAGCCAGTGGGGGCGCTGCTAATGTACCAGTTAACACTGCATAGAGACCTCCAGGACCGGCATAAACCCACTCCCTTCAGCCAGAGTTAAGCCAGCCACCCTGAGGGACAGAAACTCCGGCCTTGGAAGTACTGCCCAGCTACCAGTAAATACCATATGTTGTCCACTCAGGAGTGACACAGACACTGCGGAAGTGGATCTATGGGGTGGGGGCAAAGAAGAGCTGATTAAGGTGCAACCCAAGGAGTATTAGAAATATTGAGATCAACGCCGTGGTAGGTTGCTGTGAAGCACAGATATTTTAGTTATACTCTGCAATAGAGGGTCTAAGGTCCATCAAAGCATGAAGGTCATGATGGCGGTGAGGCAGCCCGTTCTTGGATAGTGACTCACTCATCCATCTTATCCAAGCTGTGCCCCAAACCTGGCGCTGAACAATCCGCAAGAAGTAAAACCCGGTACTGTACAGCAGTCTACTCTGAATCATGGCAGTCCGGGACAGATGCACTCAAGGTGGAAGGTCACCAAACCCCCACTCTCCATGCATGCCCCATTCAAAGTTGTGTGAAAAATTAAAATCAAGTATTGTCGAAATTGGACATCACAAAATGTGTTACAAAATATATGAACATGCCTAACTACAAATAAAATCTGCGCAGAAGTAAATAAAATAATGAATAAGTCAATTGAAAGAAACACCGAGTAGTAAAAGAGGTCACAATTATATAATTAAACATGTTGTAGGGTACAGAATGAATGAACAGTATGTCTAACAGCCAGATAAATATGTGCATCAATAAATCAATTACGTACATATAGACCGCGGAGCGAATGAGGGTCAGAGTCACGTATTATAAAATCGATTCAGAGTTATATTTTAATAAGAAAGGTTTTACATTTGTTGCATGACTGCCACGGTGGTGAGCGCCGAGAGCAGGAAGGCTGTAACCAGGGTACATAGCATTTATCAAGACCCCAATATGAGCATCAGAGTAGCCACCCTTCAGTATGAGGAGGGACACAAGGAACAGTACCATGGAAGCATGGGACATGGGGTCAGGGGGTATCCAGAGACAGGAGGAAGGAGAACAGCAGGGCAGAGGGCAAGCAACGGCAGACAGATGGGTACCTACTCCACTATGCATATATGGCATTGGCACTGCATCTTTATCAGAGTAAGGTGGCACAGTGTGGGCTAAGTCAATGTGTTAATTGTAGGTATTAGAGGTAATAGAGGACGTGGAGCCGGGATAACTACCATTTCAAATCCTGTTGATTATTGAGTCTTACTATTACCCAGATTAATGGAAATACATTTACTAAGCTTTGGATAATGATTTGAACTTTCCAGGATTCGTACCTGAAGATTGGGTTTAACCCTATGAACCACATTATCAGTCCTAAGTATGCATGTCAAAACACAGAGGGGCTTATTTACAAGGCCCTTGCGCCTTTGCGTCATTTTTAACATGGGAAAAGTGACGCAAAAGTGGCGCAAGGGCCTTGTAATTAAGTCCCAGAGAATGCCCTGCCCAACACAGAAAAAGTACAAACAAAAATGTTCCTGCCCGGACCAAAATAAGCTGACTAAGTGTGCCCCTGTGCTTGAATGAGTGCTGCAACCAGGGCGTGGGAGCTATAACTGACTGTCATCTTGCAGGTGGCAGCTTAGCAGTATCAGTATACCGGGGATCCCCTCAGGACGTCAGCACAGATGTGGTGTAAAACTCTGTGTCATCTTGGCATTTCTTCACAGTGTGACATAGCCATGGTATGCAGTTTGTTATATGTTTGTATCGAGACACTGGCAAGTGGATGATAGAACAATAGACGTCTGCCTGCCTCGTGTCAGGAAAGGCAATGCATTGCTTAAAAGCCAACATGCCAAATGTTATGGACAAAAATTGTCGGTGATTGCAAGAATGACCAGAAATGATGCATGCTTTTTGCGGTTGCGCGAGAACTCTAGAACATGCTATAGTGAAGCAATCAAGCCCATACCAATCAAAGCTTACATCAAGATGGTTGAAGCAAATGATGGTCCTTCTTGAATGGACCAATGGCAGCTCCCAGTCAGCATCTAGCCTGAAAGGACTCCTGGCGCTAAGGGGCACCAGCACCCCCACGAGCCATGCTTCTCAGCATTCCAGGTCTCTCCCACATCAAGGTAGTATGTCAGAGTGTTGAAAATATTCAATATCTGGAGATGAGTTCCCATGAATGAAAACATTTCATGAAAGCCCAACACCGTTAACAGCCTCATGGGTTAGGGGCAAGTCGGAATTCTCATGAGGGGATTTCTCAAAATTCTGAAAAGGATAGAAAGCTGAGAGATATAGACGGAACAAAGAACGAGGTTGCGAGAAAGGGTTGTCCAGATCAAAGGGTTATACCAAGTTGGTAATTATTTCAGTGCTTTCAGTACACGGAGGTCACGCACGCTAAAGGAAGAAACAAAAAATAAAATTGTGTAATGAGCCTAATGCTTCGTGGATTATTATAAATGTTTGTTATTTATTATCTGAGTCAAATGTCGCCCCTTAGGCTTGAACCCTCTCACCTTCATAGCAAGCACGTGGTGACCATCGATATACATTGGAGGAGTTAAAACCTTTGAATCTCACATACTGGCATGCTTTTGTATTTCTTTGTTCTCTTTAACCTCCCCTTTGTATTGCATTATATTCCGCCTTTTTGTTTTGAAATGGTTGTGAAGAATACACCTTAATCTAAACAATTCCTTGTACAGTCCTTTCATTATGCAACTGTTTTGAATTGCACTACACATCTCACAAGCCCTACACACACAAAAAAAACACAAGTGCCATATTTATGACCCCAGTTGCATCGCGCTTGCACCACGCACCGTGGTACATGCGTGACGCAACTGAAAAATGAGATCTATGAAGCCACGCAAGGCCGCTTTGATTGGCCCTGAATGGCTTCTTAAACGCAGTACAAATCGCTGCGTTGCCTTACTCTGCATGAGGGAGGCATTCTATGGGCGTTGCGTGGGTGTTCCCATGCAACTCCCATGGTTTTTGAATAAATTCCCAGATTTACCAGAACTGGTAAACCCGCGAATGCTCCAAAAAGATACATCTTCCCAGTAGAGATGTAACAAGGAGAAATAGCTTTTTTTTCTCCGTTACTTCCTGTTTCTCTATTTGCTGCATTCTGCAGCACACATAGATAGAGGAATATGCCTCTCAGGACTGTTTTAATACAAAAACACTCCTGCATGCAACGCAGGCACTGTTGCACCGTTGTGAAACGGGGCCTGCGTTGGCTCTAGGCTGCCAAAAGGGCGCAGGTTCAGGGGAAAAGGCAGGAATGCACCGTATTCTTTTAAATACGGCACATTCCCGCCCTTTCCCTGTCATGCAGTGCAGCGCAGCAGGTGATGCTGCACTGCACTGCACTGACTATTCTCATTAATATGCCCCCAAGGCTTCACCCCAGCTGCAAATTCGGGTGAAGTGTTAGGTGACTTGAAAAAGTAAAAAAAAAAAAAAATACTTTAATTGAAACTCTTTCTCTGCTTTCAGAATGTTAAACTTGAAGGTCTTATAGATCTTTAGCATGGGAATTAAGAACTCATATTTTGAAGCTGTACATTAAGAATGAATATCTACATCAACTATTAGCAGAGCATTTGGAGCAGCCACAGCTGAAGGACGCTGTAACCAGTGCTGTAAATGGGCAGGTACTGTCCGGTACTGTCCTTCGCTTCTTTAATTTGAAAGGGAGCTGTTGGACTTGGCCCTTTTTGCAGGGTCATCCCTGAACTTTTTGCCTTCCTCCTGGTATTTTTTCTGACCTGGTGTTGGTGGTTTTAGGATTCTGGGCACTTTATCACTGCTGTCCAGTGTAAAGTACATGTGCTCTGTATGGTAAAATGTGGTAAGATTGGCCTACACCTGTTCGGGGTATTTAATTTGCCTATCAGTCCCTTGTATAGTGGTATCTCAGATACCCAGGGCCAGTAAATTAAATGTTACTGGTGGGCTTGCAGCGCTGGTTGCGCCACCCACCAAAGTAGCCTTTCAAACCTGTCTCAGGCCTCTGCCATTACAGGGCCTGCGCGTGCAGTTTACTGCCGCTGTGACGTGGCACATAAAGTGGGTGCCACGCCTGTGCCTCCCCTTTTACTACATATCAGTCACCCCTAAGGTAGGCCCTAGCTAGCCCTATGGGCAGGGTGCGCTGTAGGTAAAAGGTAGGACATGTGCCTTAAGTGTGTGGCATGTCCTGGTAGTGACAAACAGCCATTTTGGTTTCTCACTACTGTGAGGCTGCCCTCTCATGGGAATGCATTGGGGATTCCCTGATATGTGTGCCAGTGGTAATTCCTGACATGAGAGGAGTAGCGTGGTCAAGTTTGATATGTTTGGAATAGTGGCAATAAATGCTGCATGATGGTGTGCGCAGAGTTATTATCACTATTTTAGAAATTCCACTTTTAGAAGTGGGCATTTCTGTGTGCTATGTGTCTTTGTGCCTGCCTGATGTGTATTGAATGTCTGTCTCCGGAGTGACAGAGACTGGGGAGGTGCAATGGCTCCAGAGGGGCTGAGTGAGTCAGCGCTAGGCTGAATAGACCTGATCTGCATTTGTAGTAGTGGTAGGAGTAGCCCCTGACCCTGAATAGGTCTGTGCCTGCCTTACACAATGCTGGCTCCACCCCCCTGTGGTGTGTCTGGGGCCAGGACCTGTACTGTCAATGGGGACTGTTGTGCACTTGTTAAGTGCCCCCCAGAACTGGTTTGGATTGGGTCCCAAGCCCTGTGCTAGGGCAGCACAAAGAAGACATGTGGTATAAGTCTTGGGGCTGTGACCCCATGAGAGGTGTGCTGGTTGGTGCTTACTTGGGTCCGGCAGGCTGCCGGACTGCCAGGAGGAACCGCCACCGAGGGACTGACCTGCTGCCCTGCTTGGCAGCTGACGGATCTGATGTCTGCCCAGGAGACCCAGTGGGCTGGCCTGCCTGTTCACTTTGTGAAGAGAAGCGCTGCCCGTTTCCCCTGATTTCCTGGGCCTCCAGAGGAGAGCGTGTTGCTGGCTCCCCTCGTGGAGAAGACGCAGGGTTGAGGGTTGAGGTCAGCTCCGGAGCCCGAGCTCACCAGTTGAGACGCCGCAAAGACACCGTCGGTGGGAGCCTACCCGCATTGTTGGTGCCAGGAGAAAGTGCGGTGTCCGCACACCTGAAGTGAGTTGTGAACGCTTCGCCTGTTGCTGGCCCCAGACCCCGAGACGTGGGCTCTTGCTGCAGCGCGAAACCGGAAGTCAGGTGCCCGTTGCCTGACCAGGGGCGAAGCTGACCCAAGATGAGGAGCCAATTGTGAAGCAGACGGCCGGAAGACAGGCAAGGTCTGCGCCTGGTTGGAGGCGGGGCTCCCGTAGCATCGAGGAGAGCCCCGCGTGCTGAGAAGGTGATTGTGGCAGCGGGATTGGGTCGGAGCCTCACAGGCTCACGGGACACCCAGAAGGAGGACCGGAGCCTCGAGGGCTCCCTTCTGCCACCTGCCGATCATCTACCGCGCCGAAGCGGTACGAGGAGAGAAGCCCCGGGGAGTGGGGGCTGGGAAGGCACACAGTTGGTGCCTATTTTGCTCATAGCTACACCGCCAGATCGCGGGTAACTACAAACAAGGATGGGAAGCCCCGGTGAGTGGGGCTTACACGGCACACTGTTGGCGCCTGCTTGGGCCAATTTTCCTCCAAAGAAGAGCCCTGGTGAGGGGGGCTCACAAGGCACACTGTTGGTGCCTACTTGTTCCACAGCTGCGCCACCAGATTGCGGGCAGCTGCAATGTGGGGGGCATTTTGGTGGCTACGAAGAGACACGGGTGAGTTGCACCCTCGCCCCCATTTTTGTACTGGCCTTTTGGGGCCAGTACTCTGCTGCATCGGCAGCCTGGTGGCTAGTTCCAAGGCCATATACTAGTAGAGCCCTGACTCTTGGGACAGAGGGCATTGCGAGGGAGCCCAAGACGGGCCCCCGAGGTTAAGCCAGAAAGGCCTGGAGATCGTCTCCATGTTTTGGTTGGGCGTAAGGCCCTGAGGTGATGTGTGCACCTTCTTAGTGTTACTGTGATGCACTGATAATTTAGGATGCATGCCTAATATGATTTATGCATAACAGGATTGTACTTGCACTTTTCATTTAATAGGAGCATACTTAAATAGGTACTCTGATAGAAAGTGGCAGTACTTCCGTATTTCCATTTAAAGCACTGGCTGCTACAGAAGTAAACAAGCACTGGCAATGACAATAGGTCTGGTTTATGAATGCACTGTTACGCCAGACCTAAAAATCCATGTACATTAATGGCTGCCTCATCCCATCTGTGCTGCTGTCAGAGAAATATGCCCTAAAATGTTCTAGTTATGTAAGGCAATAGCATTGCAATGGCATGTGTGTGCCCTGAAAGTTTAAGCTCGGGCAGGTGGATAAATAAACAAAATGATCACAGCTGTGCGGAGGGCAAACACTTTTTCTGTAGAAGCTCACAATGTCTGCCCAATCAAAACAAGTACTTCTGGTTCCCAACATATGGGCAGAACCAAAGCCCCTTTCCTGGTTGCTCTCACATAATTGTCTGACACCAGCTGCACTGTCAAGCTAGAACATAAAAAGTTCATCTACTAGTAGTGTTCCATGGAATGTGAGCCTGCATAAATAGAGCATTTATATTAATCTGGAATTCTATT
This sequence comes from Calotriton arnoldi, assembly GCA_963921515.1. Lineage (NCBI taxonomy): Eukaryota > Metazoa > Chordata > Amphibia > Caudata > Salamandridae > Calotriton > Calotriton arnoldi. Next base: position 707,748 of record CAWUFW010000485.1, on the reverse strand, counting down.
AGATCAGGGTGGAAAGTTTAGGTATGGAGATCAATTATATTCATGTTGAGACAAGGACTACATCGTGTTGGTTGCTGTAGCTGCAAATAAACCTCTGCCTGTCTCCCAACTGGCCTGTTGCCTCTGCCTGGGATTATCAGACTACTTCATGTTGCAGTCTCTACAGTCAGTGCACTGATCGAAACATGAGTTAACTTGGAAGTTACATGATCATGCTCTTGATTTTGCAGCCACTACAGTTAGGCCACTCATCTGCATGAGTTACCTTTGAATAAATGTACTTACATATGTTATGCTCTTGATTGTGCATCCACTACAGTGATTACACTCATCTCTTACAGACTTACTGTGATCTCAAGAAAGCCCTTTGGTGTCTTTTTCCCCTGAAAGGAGGAATGTTGCGGTAAGCAACACACAGAATGAGAAAGAATAGAAATAGGTGCAGGCCTCAAAATGACCTGAGGGAACAGGACTTTGATCCAGCGGGTTACTAGCAACAAGCATTCATAAACCGAATACTCACCTGGGCCCATTCATTCATACTACGCTAGCATTTTCCGCTGGTGGGTCAGTTGTGCTCTTTATCAATATCCCTGCTACCAATTACTTTTTCTGATTGAAGAGTAATGACTTACCAATTGGGAAATTTAAAATGAGGAAATACAATACAATACATAAATCTGAAATAATCACTGACTCAGGAAGTTTTAAAATGTTTATCTAAAATCTTTAGTAGAGTAAATTACAAACCACATAATACTTAATCGTATATCAAGGAGGAAGCATACTAATATAATCACCTATTTAATCAATGATGGTCCCTTAGAAAGAAGAAGCTAGAGACAGCAGTACAGCTAAGGTTTTACGCTTAAAGACACCTAAGAGTGTGAGAACCAAACCCCTTGGCCAAGGAGTTGGAAAGATGGGTCCCAAGAAGGATGAAGACCAAAGACCTCCGGACCAGGTTCAGAACAGGATAGGTGACTTCTCTACCAACGACGCCTGCGTCGTTCCCCTCTCTGTCGCTTCGTTCCTCCTCGATTCTTCCGTGTCTTCTTTCTAATGGAATCCGCCGCCCCCACCTCAGGACCTCTCTGGACAGCGGTTCAGTCAGCAATCGATCAGCGCGTTGAGCACCAAATCCTGATCTAACTAATTAGCTAATTCTATATCTATTATACCCTTCTACACCCGGGTACCTCCCATTAATGTTTTAAAATTATGGGCCCACTACTTCTGATTGGACAGGGACAGGGGTTGATCCTCACACCATGACAATTTAGTTCAATTTCTTAAGCCCATTGTTTTAAAATACTGCCCCTCACAATTAATACATTTGCTTTATTTCCCACCCGTCTCATGACAAATTTTAATACAAAATGTATATACATTGTTGCATTCGAGAGAACATCGCCGATGTACAGTGGAGTTTACCAACAGGTCGTGGCCTTGGATGTCTTCCAAGTTGACTTCATCGCTTTGTCTTGTTGTTTTCAGAGCGCATGCGCACATTCCATAGGTCTTGAGCGACTGTTCAGTTAACCCAGGCCCAACTTACGAACTAATAGAAATCAAAGAAGAAACATTAAAATCAAAATATAAATGTTTTCACTGTATACCCCCTATTTCTATTCTATTCCCATCTAATTATAAAATCTATCCCGCATTAGTAGCGTTAGAATACCACACTATTAATTGCAGCAAATGCGTGAGCTTTAGCACGTGAGAACATTAAGCAGCCATTTTAGCACACACTGCGCAGAAGCAAAAGATTCCCTCCAAGCAAAGAAAGACGTCATACCACGTGATATGGTTGACACATGCGCAATGGAGATCCCGCCCTTTTTGCGGCCATTTTGGATTAGACAAGGATTACTCATTAGTTTTAAACACATAGGCAAGCGTCTCTCAGATACGGTGTTGTGTATGCACTTATTAGTAAAGACATTACAAAGTTTAATTAATTAATACTGTGAGAGGATTGCTTACGAGCAAGTCTCATTGTGAGTTCTTTCTCCATCAATCCCCTCTCTGATGGCGTTTCTGAGCCATCAAAAAACTACCCAGAACCAGATGCCAACTTCTTAGCATATTTTTGTCTCAGTCTCATTTTTACATTTTCTATTCTTATCTTCTCCTTTCAGTTTCTTGTATATTTCACTCTTCAGATCTTCTAATTCTATTTCATCAAATTTTCGTTTCTTTCCTTTTCCAGTCACTCTATATGTCTCATTCTTTCTACAACATTTGCACCATATCATTATTGTCAATACTGTTACTGTTATCCCTACTAAGGGTACTAATATTTGACCTATAAGTCCTTTTCCTACATTAGTAAACCAGGTACCAATTGACGCAATGCTATTTGTCAATCTTTCCCATACACTATCAACTTCCAGTGGTTTCAATTCATTCTCAAGTTTTGTTATATTCTTTATATACGTTCCAATTTCTGCACTTTTGTCAGGAATATACGTGCAACAATGTTTCGATTTCAACAATTTACAGACTCCGCCCTCTTTTGCTAATATTATATCACGCGCAAGTCGATTTTGCATAACCATTGATCTAATCGCAACCATCTACGCATTAATCATTAGAAACCCTCCAGCAGTATCCGTTGATAAACGATCAACCACTGTAGATAATTTACATATTTTCCTTGAGTTCAGAATTATTCCCACTGAAGGTATCAATGCACCAAATATATCACCTACAATTTCAGAAAAACTAGCTCTTTTACTACGTGTTAATTCACTATTATTTTCATTGCTCCCAGTGTTTCTTTTTACGTGGTATACTTTTGGAAAAACTATTCCAAAATAACAACTTCCATACCACCGTGCAGGAAGCCTAAAGTAAGCCTTATTACCACACACATAATAAATTCCAGGAAAAACTGAATCTGTTCCTCCATTTAGTCCCCAACCTCCAAGAATTAAGAAATTATGTTCACATTCACTGGTACCGATGAAAATATTGTTATAATCAGTCTTTAACCTATGTAGACAAATTTTCCCTGTCTTTACAAAATCCAGAGCCATAGCAGCTTGAGCTTTGCCAGGTGTGTAAATACCCTCTTTCTCAGCCCAAGGTGGAAAATGAGCTTTATGCTCAGACGCCTTCTTTTGGAAATTTTGGGGCATATTAGCAAGAAGCTCGTTAATATTATCGCCGTTTTAGCGGCAGGAAACTGCCGCTAAAGCGGCGATAATTGGCTTGATAATATGCGCTATAGAATTCCAATAGAAGCCCAGGTTAGATGTGCTGCACATCTAACCTGGGCTTCTATTGGAATTCTATAACGCGTATTATTAAGCCCTTATCGCCGCTTTAGCGGCAGTTTCCTACCGCTAAAACGGCGATAATTTTAAGGAGCTTCTTGCTAATATGGCCCTTTGTCTTCTATTTTCTACTAAGTTCAAAAATATCTTTTCTTCTTCATGTAATGAACATGTTATATTGCTTCTATGTGCATGTGTTATGTCTATCGACTTCATTGTTAGGAAAAATTCTTCCATAAATTGTGCATCTTGACTACTAAGCACTGGGTTCATATTCTTTCGAATCGGAACCTCTGAAAATATCACGTCTATATTTGAATAATAATACTGAAGTTTCCCTGTTCTATAAAATAAACTAGTTAATACACTACATGATATGCCATAAGTTAGAGGCAAATGATGATATGTTAACCCTTCTGCTACTGATTCAGGTAACTTCATACAGACATAACAGTCACTAACTTCCATTGTATCTACGTACTGAAACAATAATTTAGTGAAAACATTTAAACTAGTATCGTTATCTGTTACCACGTGATGAAACTCCGGTTCATCTTCTGCTTCTATTTTTACTCTATCACCTTTCAAGTTATCTATCCTTCCCTTTGTTTCATTGTTAATCTTTTTATCCATTATCATAAGGTAAGGAATTGCTATGATCACAACTAACCACACTATAAGCACCACTACCAGACTACATATGCATATAGCACAGCATCTTTTACAGCATTTCCGTTTCGGTCTCCCAGAAACTCTGCCGTCAGGCATTTTGACAAAGAAGATTTCTTTTCTTTTTCTTTCAAGATTTTTAACGTTATCAAGGTGGTTTCACTTCTTTTTCATAAGTCAGTTCTGCACTTGTTCTTACGTCACCACTTTCACTTGACTCTGAACTTTCGTAGTCTTCAAGAATTATATAAGTCCAATCAGGACCTTTAAACTTATTGTTCACAAGTTTCAATCTTTTGCTTTTTCGTTTTTCAGTTCCACTTGTTTGTCCAGATAAGCTTGTTACTTCATTTACTTGTTCTGGATCTTCACTTCGGGTTTCTATATGGTATTTTACTCTTTCAATGATCACCTTTTCTGACTTTCTTTGTTTGCACTGTATCTTCACCTTTTGAATCTTTTCCAAAAGTTCTTTTAATTTCAAGCTGTGGCACAATTTGGTTTTCCTTGTTTTCAGTTTCTTCTTCTATCTGTTCTTGTTCAGGTCTTATTGTTGTTTCTTCAGTTGCCTGAGTGTGAGTTTCTACTAACTGACCCTGTTCAGGATTTACGTCTTCGTGCTTGAGGCTTTCTTGCTTGTTGTTTTCTTAGTTTTCTTCTCCCTGAACGTATTTTTCTTGTTCTAACTGGTTCTGATCAGGGCTTATTGCACTTTGTACTTCTGCAGCCTGACCGCGTTCTTCTAAACCTGTCTGACCCTGCTCAAATTTTGTTGTTTCGTTGTCGATTTGAGGCCAATTTCCTCTCCCTATCTGGTCCTGCTCAGGTTCTCTTATCGTTTCATTTTCCTTATCCTGAGCTGCTTCTTCTTCACCTATCTGGTCCTCACTAATTTCCTCTAATCCAGCTCTACTTCTTGTTTTGTTGTAAACTTCTGGTATATCAACCACTGGTATCCAGTCCTGACTTGTGCTCGGTTGTTCTTCTTCAGCTTCTCCCGAATCTCTCACCTGGGATCCTTCAGCTGGCCAACCTTCAGCTTCCTCAGCTATTGATGCTGACTGAGGATCTTTTCCTTCAGGAGCTGGTACCCTTTTGGTGTGGCTTACGTGAATCCAATTAGGCAATCCTGCACATTTCACTGCTGTGTTTGTAATTAATATAACCTGACAAGGTTCGCCCCACCTGGGTGATAAACACGTTTCTCTGGTGTGATGCTTCACTACCACCCAGTCTCCGGGGTTCAGATCATGCTCTTGTTCAGGCTGCCTGGAAACTGCGTCTTCTCCAGCCTGGTGAGAGACAGAACGCACTAGGTCAGCCAATGCCTTGCAATAATCTAGAACCATATCATCAGTTATGTTCAGCAGTTTATTTGTAGGTACATGTGCTTGTCTCATTGCTCTTCCCATGATGATTTCATGTGGACTCAATCCTGTATTTCTATCAGGAATGCTTCTGAGTCCCATTAAGACAAGAGGCAATGCATCTGGCCAATCTAACGATGTGGATGCACACATCTTTGACAATCTTGACTTTATTGTGCCATTCATTTGTTCAACCACTCCAGAAGCCTCTGGGCGGTACAGCACAGTGCAATTTTTGTTCAATTTTGAATGCTTCACAGATTATTCGAATTACATCGTTATTGAAATGACTTCCTCTATCTGATTCCAAAGTTACTGGGAAACCGAACCTAGGAATGAGTTCTCGTAATAACAGTTTTGCGACTGTAATGCTGTCATTCCTTCTGGTTGGGTAAGCCTCCACCCACCTTGAAAACAGACATACTATGACAAGTACATATTTCAGTCCTTTACATGGTGGTAACTGTATGAAATCTAGCTGCAATCTTACAAAGGGACCTTCAGCCTTTCCAATTTTTCCCAAACCAATTACTGTTCTCCTTCCTGGATTATTCATTTGGCAAGTTAAACACCTTTGGCAAAGACTCTCTGCTGCAGCCCTAAACTTTGGATTGTACCAACTTTGTCTGAAAAGTCTAATCATGGCATCTCTCCCTATATGTGTGTCTCCATGATACATCCTGGCCATTTGTGAAATCAAACAGTCAGGCATGACTGGTCTGCCATCTGAATATACCCATACATCATCATCTGTTCTTCGGGTACACCCTATTTTTATCCAAACATCTCTTTCACTCTCCTCAGCATCATCTTGCAGTCTTTTCACATCATTCCATGTTTCAGGTGTTGAACATAGCATAAGTTGGCAGCTGATTCCCATCCTTTCGACTTTTCTGTTTACTGCCAACCTGTTTCTGGCACAGTGTTGAGCAACTAGGTCTGCGTATTTGTTACCGGCTACCACCCAATCATCTCCTGACTGGTGTGCGGCACATTTCACCACTGCCAATTCTTTTGGTGATTGTATTGCCGCCAATAATTCCTTTACAAACTGCCCATTTTTGATTGGGGATCCTGAAGAAGTCATGAAATCCCTCTGCATCCACAGTTGGCCAAAATCATGCACAACCCCGTATCCATATTGACTGTCTGTAAATATGGTTACTCTTAAATATTTCCCAATTTTGGAAGCTTTGATCAAAGCAATTAATTCAGCTACTTGTGCAGATTTGACTCCTGGTAAATAGGATGCTTCAACTATTCCAGATAGTTCACACACAGCATAGGCTGTGCTCAATTTACCATCCTCATGCCTTACGCATGAGCTGTCCACAAACAGCTCCCTGTCTGAGTCTTTTAGGGGCATTTCCTGTATGTCAGGACGCGGTTTTGTACACAATTCTGTGACCTTTAAACAGTCATGTTCTGGATCGTCCTTAACTTCTTCACAAATTTGATCTGGCAATAATGTAGCAGGATTCACAACAGTGCACCTAGCTATGGTCACATTTTCAGCTCCAAGAATAATTCGTTCATACCTTGTCATCCGACTAGGTGTGAGATGCTGAGTTCTAGTTCTTGTCAACAGAATCACAACTGCATGTGGGACAAACACTGTTACAGGATATCCCATTACTATTGACTCACTTTGTTCAATGCTCATACAGGTAGCAGCAACTGCTTTTAAACAGCCTGGCAATGCTGCCGCAACTGGGTCCAATGTAGCAGAAAAATATGCTATAGGACGCCTATCTAGTCCATGTCTTTGAGTTAACACTGAAAGTGCACAATTTTATCTTTCATAGCAAAATAGTGTGAATTCTCTTGTATAGTCAGGCATGCCCCAGGCAGGTGCCTCACACAAAGCATTTCTTAATTTTACAAATGCACCAGCACTTTCATCATCCCATTCAACTGGATCTTTGGCTTTCTTTTTGGTTAGCTGAATTAAAGGCTTTGCTAGTAGTGAAAACCCTATAATCCATTGTCGACAGTATCCTACTATTCCAAGAAACATTCTCACTTCTCTTTGTGTTTCTGGCATTTTCATTTTCTTGATTATTTTTATTCTATCAGAGGTTATTCTTCTTGTTCCCCTTTCAATTTGGTGTCCCAAATATTTAACTGCCGTTGTACAAAACTGCAGCTTCTCAGGTGACACTTTGTGTCCTTCTTCAGCCAAATGGTTGAGCAATGCAATTGAATCTTCAACACAATCATCATGAGTTATGGATGCTACCAACAAGTCGTCAATGTACTGCACCAGGACTGAACTCCTGGGCAGTACTAATTTCTCTAGACATCCTTTCAGTATTTGATTAAAAATGGAGGGACTTTCTGTGTATCCTTGAGGAACACGATTCCACACATAGACATGATTTTCGAATTTAAACGAAAAGAGATATTGGCTATCTGGGTGCAACGGTATTGAGAAGAATGCTCGGCATAAATCAATCACAGTAAACCATTCTGCACTCCAGGGGATCTGGTATAGGATTACTGCAGGATTTGGTACTATAGGACAACTAGGTACCACAATTTTATTAATTTTCCGCAAATCCTGAACAATCCTATACTTTCCACTAGGCTTTTTCAGACCCATGATTGGTGAATTACAAGGACTACTCATAACTTCTTTTAATATGCCTTGTTTCACCATTCTGCTAATTTCCTCAACAACTCCTGCCTTTACTTCTGCACTCATTTTGTACTGTCTGGTATTTGGGAAAATTGCGCCTTCTTTTACAGTGATCTTTACTGGGTCTATTTTTGCCATAAGTCCTACCTCTTTCCACGTAAAATCCCATACCTTGGAACTCACTGTAGTTCTTAATTCTTCTGGTAATTCGTCTTTTGTTATCAAGGAGACCATCTCATCTATTTCCGTACCTTGCTTGGCTATCATGAACTTATAAACATGATCTTCATCCAGGGTCTGTATTGCAACACCATCCGGTGTGCAGAAAATAGTGCAATTCATTTTGCACAGTAAGTCGCTACCCAATAAGTTTACTGGACTGGAATCACACACCACAAATTGGTGCATTTCTCGGAAGTTTCCTATTTTTACTTCCATAGGCTCAGTCAGGGGTGTTCTGATCTTTTGATTTGCTACACCTACAACTTGGATAGCTTCTCCAGAGAGAGGGAGGTCTGGGATGTCTGCTGTTCTTACAGTAGAACGGGTAGCACCAGTGTCCAAAAGAAAAGTGATATCATTACCTCTTACTTTCCCTTCAACATATGAACCTGACTGATCTACTGGTAAGGATGCGCCAAGTACGCATTCCTTCTCCCCTCTCTTAGGCACCGTCATTGATGTCTATATGGATCAAATTCGACCTGTAAAAGAAATTGTGAAGTTAAATATTCCCACTTCCTCCTTGATATCCGACGTCTGTACCGTGCTTTGCTCTGCTTACATTACCCTGAATAGGGGCAGGTGGCAACTGACTCTGAGGGTTTATACCCTGCTGTGAGTCATTCTGCGTCTGTGGATTTAAATTATGATTTGTGCCATTATTATTTTGAATCTTTTTACATTCGTCCTTCCAATGTCCCAACTTTCCGCATCCATGACAAGGAAATTTCTTTTTAGCCTCTTCTCTACTCATTCGTCCTCTCACTTTTGCACCATTCCCTGTGTCACCATTCGTTCCAGATTCTTTTCCCTGACTTTCTGTTGGATTATCCAAATTAATTCCCTGTCGCTCAGCCATTTTCACTTGAGCCCACATCACTTTCTCTTGCAGTTTCTTGTGCCTATCCTCAATGTCGTCTCCACAATATTTAGCATATTTCAAAATTTCATCAATAGGCTTCCCTTGCCAGCATAACATATGCTGCTTAATCATCTGACAAATCTCTGGTTTTAGACCATAAACAAATCGGTAGACAAACTGACTCATATTTTTGTCTCCAATATCCTCAAATCCACTATACTGTTTGAACACCTGTAATAGACGTTCATAATAGGCATGTACCGATTCACTTGCTTCTTGGGTAGTCCTGTCTATTTTCACCCAATCTGTTTCTTTTGGTGGTATTTTCCCTTTCAAATAAGTTATTACCTGGTGATACTTTTTCATCACATCATTTGATGGGGCACCTGTCTTTGCATCTCTAGGATACTCTTCACTCGGCCAGTCAACTGTAATTTTGCAATCTGTCCATAAATCGGCAGGTACCACTATGTCAAACAAACCATCCAAGTCCTTTAACAATACCTTTGAGACTTTCCCAAACCTCTCGACCTGCTTGTACCATTCAATTGGTTTTTCTCTCAACTTTGGAAAATCATTTGTAAATGACAAAATATCTTGTCTGCTCCATGGGACATGAACGTAACCTCCTCCTGGAACCTCCCGCATCGGGTACATCTGATCTACTTTCCCTGTTTCCTTCAATAAATATTCAGAAGTCGTTGCTACTGTAACGTGCCTCTTCCTTTTTCTTTGTCCATCTAGTTTTCCATTTATCTAGTTCTCCCCATTTCTGTAATACTGACATTAATTCTTTCACTTGTAGTTTCCTTCCAGATGCATTCATATTCTCTAAATCTTTGCCAGTAAAGTCTGCTCTATAGGGTTTCTGTAGTACTTTTGACTTTCTTATTTCAATTCCCATTTCTAAGGCCAAATCCGCCAATTTTTCATGGAATATCTTTACATTTCTTGTTATGCTTCTACATCCGAACAATAGTTCTTCTTCACTATAGGTATTTAAACGATCTACTCCTTCGTTGCCTGCTATCATTTCTTCTAATTCGACTTTTAATTTGTAAATGTCCATAATCTTTGGGGGTGAACTTTGTCTGTCTGTTCCCTGTGCCCACATTTCTAAATCTTCCGGTGTTACTACGGTAGCACTCTTTGTTCCGGAAGATGTTATTATGTTTACACCTTTTGAGCAACCAGGTGGAACTCTTCTGGGGGTGCTGTTTACAGAGTCTCGATTAGGTAAATCCATTAGTGAAATCATAGATTCCTGCTTCATGTTTTGGCGCCTCCACAGGTATAGGCATAGTTAAAGGCTTTGGACAATTTACCTTGTCACCATATAAAGGAACCACTGGACCAATGGTTACAGGTATGGTCAGGGAATCAGGATGTACATTCAACTGTGTTATTTTCTGTATCAATTCTGTTCTGTTTCTGTCTATAGCCTCTCTTTCCTTATCCTGAAGTACCCTATTAACTGGTGGATTATGCAATACTTGCGGTACTAATGGAGTTCTGAAAATTGGTGCACTTGGGGAACATCCACTTGACCCTTCCTGATATGGTGGAGGGTTCTTTAATATTTCTTCCATAAATTCATCTTCGGAATCTCCAAACCCTGTCAAATATTTTGTCTTTTCTTTGCATTTGCTCCCTAACGGCTCATCTGTCATGAAAACTGGATACAAACCCTCGGTAAGCATCGCTCTTCTCCACTGTTTCATCTGACTTTCTCGTGTCTCATTTTGGTGTCTAGGAAAAAATCCCCTATAACCCCTATTGCTTCTGGGTCTATCACGTTCAAATGCCTCGGTTTCCCATTCTTCTAGGGCTTCGTATTGAGTTAATCTTGGTCTGGGTTCTAAGTCATTCATCCTTATTCGTAAATTTTGAAGACATCTCCCATTGAAAGTACCATTCTCTGGGAAAGCTAATATTCCATCTTCTTTTGTATATTCTATCCAATTTTCTAACCATACGCAAGTATGATAACCCCTCTCCATCATCATGAATGAGGCGGGCGTTTTTGCTGGTGGAATGATAATTCCTTCCCTAGTTTTGATTGGCTTATGCTTCTTAAAATAATTCTTAATCTTTTGTAAAAATGACATTTTTCTCTTTTCTCCATACATTTTGGGTAAATATCTATGTATTGAATTATATTCTGCAAAACCTAGGAATCTTCTGTCTGGACGGGTTCCTGTCAAAGTCGGATCACGTTTCCACATATATTCTCCACCATCCACTAAGATTTCGACTTCTATGCTGACAACCAATCAAACTCCAGCTAACATTAGTCTCTGACCAATCCTAGCGCGGCTTTTCTGTGACGTCTGTTTGACGACCCCTCCTTTACAATCTGCGCTTCTCTGTCCCTCGTCGTTTCAACCAATCCCAGCGCAGTACCTGTGACGTCAGTATTACTCCTGACTACCGACCCCTCCTTTACAAGAGTCGTTCCACGCCCGCTGTTTCAACCAATCCCAGCGCGGCACTTGTGACGTCAGCTTCTACTCCTACTGCTGACCCTCCCTTTACAAATTCGTACGCAAAAAAAAACCTTTATTTTCTCTATGCTTCTTAAAATTCGGTAACAACATAAAACATTCGCTATCGTGCCAGTTTCTCTAAATTGGAAAAGATAGTTTCTCTCACTCGTAGTAAAACCTTTCCATTTACTAAACATACACTACGAGTAAAACCCTTCCGTTTACTCTTCCCATAAGCTTCGGAAGTACCTGCTACTTCTTCAATGTTACCCTTTCTAGGTGATATAACATCAAATTTTCACTAGCGTATTCCTTTGCTGTCACTCGCACGCACAGAGTCCCTAACCAGTACTGATAGCCCTGCTTAACTTTTCAGTACTATTTCTGCCTGACAGATAACCTCACTGCAGTATGGCTTCCACTTACCATCCGCTATTCAATTTTCCCCGGGGATTCCAGACAACATAAAACAAACTTTTAAACAAACAGATGTTAGTTTATAAAAATAAAATTCCCATTACCCAATTAACAAAGTGCAACCATCCTCTGATAACCAGAAAACTGATCCAGCGGGTTACTAGCAACAAGCATTCATACACCGAATACTCACCTGGGCCCATTCATTCATACTACGCTAGCATTTTCCGCTGGTGGGTCAGTTGTACTCTTTATCAATATCCCTGCTACCAATTACTTTTTCTGATTGAAGAGTAATGACTTACCAATGGACCCTTTGACAATTGGGAAATTTAAAATGAGAAAATACAATACAATTCATAAATCTGAAATAATCACTGACTCAGGAAGTTTTAAAATGTTTATCTAAAATCTTTAGCAGAGTAAATTACAAACCACATAATACTTAATCGTATATCAAGGAGGAAGCATACTAATATAATCACCTATTTAATCAATGACGGTCCCTCAGAAAGAAGAAGATAGAGACAGCAGTACAGCTAAGGTTTTACGCTTATAGTTACCTAAGAGTGTGAGAACCAAACCCCTTGGCCAAGGAGTTGGAAAGATGGGTCCCAAGAAGGATGAAGACCAAAGACCTCCGGACCAGGTTCAGAACAGGATAGGTGACCTCTCTACCAACGACGCCTGCGTCGTTCCCCTCTCTGTCGCTTCGTTCCTCCTCGATTCTTCTGTGTCTTCTTTCTAATGGAATCCGCCGCCCCCACCTCAGGACCTCTCTGGACAGCGGTTCAGTCAGCAATCGATCAGCTCGTTGAGCACCAAAGCCTAATCTAACTAATTAGCTAATTCTATATCTATTGTACCCTTCTACACCCGGGTACCTCCCATTAATGTTTCAAAATTATGGGCCCACTACTTCTGATTGGACAGGGACAGGGGGTTGATCCTCACACCATGACAATTTAGTTCAATTCTTAAGCCCATTGTTTTAAAATACCGCCCCTCACAATTAATACATTTGCTTTATTTCCCACCCATCTCACGACAAATTTTAATACAAAATGTATATACATTGTTGCATTCGAGAGAACATCGCCGATGTACAGTGGAGTTGACCAACAGGTCGTGGCCTTGGATGTCTTCCAAGTTGACTTCATCGCTTTGTCTTGTTGTTTTCAGAGCACATGCGCACATTCCATAGGTCTTGAGCGACTGTTCAGTTAACCCAGGCCCAACTTACGAACTAATAGAAATCAAAGAAGAAACATATTAAAATCAAAATATAAATGTTTTCATTGTATACCCCCTATTTCTATTCTACTCCCATTTAATTATAAAATCTATCCCGCATTAGTAGCGTTAGAAAACCACATTATTAATTGCAGCAAATGCGTGAGCTTTAGCACGTGAGAACATTAAGCAGCCATTTTAGCACACACTGCGCAGAAGCAAAAGATTCCCTCCAAGCAAAGAAAGACGTCATACCACGTGATATGGTTGACCCATGCGCAATGGAGTTCCCGCGCTTTAGCGGCCATTTTGGATTAGACAAGGATTACTCATTAGTTTTAAACACATAGGCAAGCGTCTCTCAGATACGGTGTTGTGTATGCACTTATTAGTAAAGACATTACAAAGTTTAATTAATTAATACGGTGAGAGGATTGCTTACGAGCAAGTTTCATTGTGAGTGCTTGCTCCATCAGCATCACAGAATTTGTGCGCCTTACAGAGTTCAATTGAATAAACAGATGAACAGATGAAGATTAACCTTGAAAGACAGATTAGGATAAGTGCAAGTAAAATAAGTGAAGATGGTATATACATTAATCCAGCATCACATTTCCACCCCCATAGAAATAAAGCACAGATGAATACAATAATGCAAAGTATGTTGAACTGACTGAACTCATATGAATATGTTTGATCTTAGGACAACATGCAACTAAGATATTTGGGAAGTTGAAATGTCTAACTTTAACCATCCCATTTCCCTCAAACTTGGTATTGTCCTTCTAGTACATCTTGATTACTAGGCACCAAACAAGTTATATTTGGTGCTGTGGGATAAACAAGAAAAGGAATCCAAATGTGTCACCAAATTCAGGATTGACACCAGGCCTGACCTTGCTTTTGTCACGTTGAGTTCTTTCAAGGGGGAATCTGACCAAACATGAAAGCAGGTGTTGGACCTGGCCCTTTCTACAAGGTCACCCCCTTGCTGAACTCATTTATGTTGGCTTTTAGAACTCTGTGTCCTTTTCCCTGTTAACCATTGGTAAAGTGCTTGTCCTCTCCCTTGAAAACATGGTAAAATTGGGCTACATCTGATTGGTACATTTAATTAACTTGTAAGTCCCCAGTTTATGGTTCTTCTTATACCCAGGGCCTGTAAATTAAATGCAACTAGTAGGGAGCAGCACTCATTGTGCCACCCACTAAAGTAGCCATATAAAACATGCCTCAGACCTGCCTTTGTAGCCTGCAGTGCCGTATTAGACTGCCATTTTGACCAGGCAAACTTCATTTTTTTCCAGGCCTAAACCTTCCTTTTTAATACCTATAAGTCACCCGTAAGATACACTTTAAAGGCTCGTTGGGCAGGGTACATGGTATTTAAAATGTAGGACGTGTGTTTAAGTTTTACATGTCCTGACAGTGATAAACACCTAAAGTCGCTTTTCACGGTTATACGGCCTTTCTCTCCCATAGACTAATGCTGGATTACCTTATTACACTTAATATGTGCTAATTTCAGTTTGGAACCAGATCGAGACAAAGGGCCCGATTCACAAGGGTAAACTTACACTTTTATGTCCGTTTACTATTTTTTGCTCGTCACAAACTCTGAGTTAACAATAACTTTACGTCTGCTGAGACTCCGCAGTTGGGAGCGGAGAACTCCGTACATAAAAAGATAGGACAGGCCTATCTTTTTATTTAGGAAGTTCTCCACTCTGACTGCGGAGTCTCCACAACTGTAAACTTATTATTAACTCAGTGTTTGTGAATAGCACTTAAATGAATTGAAATATTAGATCCTCTTTAATAGTAAAGTTAGATTTAACATTTTTAAAAATTTCACTTTGAGAAAGGTGGCATTTTTCTGCCCAAGCCAACCGTGCCTTTCTGCTAGTGTCCTGGGTCACATGACTGTGAATAACTGTCCTATGGTGTTTTGGGTATTAATTCAAGACACAGTATCAAAAAGGTCTATGTTTGGAGGAGAGGGTCTTCCTGACTGGATGGCTGGAGAGGAGCTGTACCCTGCCCTGATTACACTTCAGAGGCCTCTACCGGCAGCACACAAAGGAAGCTGACACCAGGCCTGACCTTGCCTTTGTCACCCTAGACAGTTTGGTGCCAAACCCAGGGGACGAACCGACCTGAACCATGTTGACTATCCGCCAAGCTCCAATGACTATCGGCTCTTCGTGCTACAGCAACGCCCAACCTGCTCCTACATAAAAACTTTGCAAATTGCCCCTCAGTTAAGCCTGTCTACTTTGTGCCAGGTTATCAGAGGGTTAAGTATAGGTTAGTATAGTGATTTAGTGACAGTAGAACCAGAGATATTGAATTTCACAGTTTTAGATATATATAGAGTATGAAAGCACAAAGCAGAGGAGGTCTTAAGGAGCAGGAGAGCGTCGCAGATGGTCGTCACTGTAGACTGAAGTGCAGGCCTGGCGTCGTGAACGGTCATTGCTGGAACTTTGTGTTGGAGGTCACCACAGGCTGTTGTTGCTGTAGTACAAAGTGCAGATCTCATGTTGCTGGTCATCCCTGGTGGTTGCCCTCGGTGGCTGTAGCGCGAAAAATCAGGGTCACTGGAACTTTGAGTTGGTGGTCATCGCGGGCAGCAGAGTCTCTGCGCAAATGGGCTCGTTCATGTTGACGAAGAGCCCACAATTAAGCATTTCTCTTTCTTCACAGAAGAGTGCACTCTGATGCCAGCCAAGGGTCCAGGACCTTGGGAGGTGCGTCCTAGGGATCAGGGACTCACTGTAACAGAGGCCAAGAGAGCTCAGGTGGGTCCAGTCCTCCTTTTCAGGAAACAGGGCAGACCTCAAGAAGCAGGGCAGTCCTTTGGTAGCATCAGGGCAGTCCTTTGGGTAAGAAGGCACGCCTCAAGCAGCAGGGCAGTCCTCTGTGGAACAAGGTAGTCCTTCCTCTGTGGTGTCCATAGATCTAGGATAGTACAGAAGAGTGGTTCTGGAGGTTCAATATTTATACCTGGTGCCAGCCTTTGAAGTGGGGGTGACATCCTGGCTACTCCCACATCTGGGTCCGGAAAGTTCTTTTCTTCCCCTACCAAGACTCCTAGTATTCTGGGTTGACGAAGAGAAATTCAGATGCTGGATAGGTTCTCAAAGGGCTTCTCCAGCAGAGCTACATTATATAAACAATGGCAAAGAACATTTCTCAATTAAAAAGATCCTTTGAGTAGGGGAAGCATTACATATTATGAATTAAACACACTGAAGAAAAATGTACTGATCAAGGAATTTATAGTTTTTAAAATCCACTTGAACCTTTACTGCAATGCAGCTTAGCTGTGCCTTGTAGTTTTCTGATAACAATTGTGCAATTTATTACAAATCAGGTCCAAATGGTAAACTGGGTGCTTTGTCTTGGCAGAGTAAACCTGAAAATGAAATTCATGAATCAATGATCTACCATTAAGTTTGCCATGCAAAACTCCAAAAAAACGATTCCATAGCTTTGAATGTAAACAAAATGGATCATAGCTAACAAAACTTCACATTGGACCCCAGAGCTACAGAGTTTTGTATTTGGATTGTAATAATATGATCTCTTTAATGAAAGTTTTATGAGAGAATGCTTATTAGTTTTACATTTTATTAAGTTACTAAAATTAGTGCTTAGCCATAATGTTCACAGCTGTCAGTTTATCCAGTGCTATTTTGCTCTGATATATGTGATCAAGTGCCTATAATTTGTCTGTACCATTGCACGTACCTCACAGCAAGACCATATGCAAGCCCACATGACTTCAGAGACAGCTGAGCATGGTGTTCTGCTAGCGGTCTTTCAGTGTGATGCTTGGCCATGCCTTTTAAACAGACCCTCCTGCACTAAAGGCCACATTGGCTATGGGTTCTGCGCACA
Organism: Calotriton arnoldi; assembly: GCA_963921515.1. NCBI lineage: Eukaryota > Metazoa > Chordata > Amphibia > Caudata > Salamandridae > Calotriton > Calotriton arnoldi. The sequence goes on along the minus strand of CAWUFW010000485.1, from coordinate 690,667 downwards.
ACATTTAATCACACCCGTGCCTCCTCCTCCTGGTTCTGGACAAAACAGAGTATGGCTATGCACAGGGCATTACCTGGAGTACCCTCTGCCCCCGGAAGCCTACCACAGTACATACTTACTTCACTGATGCCCAGCAAGCACTATATAGAGGGAACAGAGACAGGACATGGCATTTGGCCATGCACAAGAACCAGTGCCTGGGCTTTCAGATAAAGCTAAGCTAGACCTACAGAATGTCCAGCAAGTATTTCTATCAGAATTTCATGAGTCCCAGGTCCCTACTCCCTGGCTTACCTGGACCAGTCCTCCAACTGGTCAGGGCCCTCTCGGGCCCGGCTCCAGTGCTGTGGGGCTCCCGCCTCCTTTCCTGTGCATGCTCTCTCTTGTGCACTTGTGACATTCTTTGACATCTGCCGTTTGCCTTTCTTGCTCACCCATCTGTTGCCTTTTGCTCTTTTCTCACACTCTTTCTCCTCTTCGCATGTCTGCTAGCTTGCGCTCTTCTCTTTTCTGTTGCCTTTTACTCTTTTCTAACAATGTTTCTCCTGTCTTGCATTTTTGCTCTGGCTCTTTTTCACCCTTCTGTTACCCTTTTGCTATTTCCAGTACTCCTTCTCACCTCTCTGTTGCGTTTTAACTCTTTCCAATTTTTTCTCACCCTCTGCTGGCTTTTGTGCCTCTTTGCTATTTTTTTTTGCAATTTCCAGCTCCTCTGTTGCCTTTCTGTGCTGTTGTTCACCCTTATGGGCCTTTTTGCTATTTTTCACCCTTCTGTTGCCTTTTTCTGCCACTGCGCTCTGTTTTCCTGCCTCCCACCTCCTGGGACCCCTCCATCCTCCCCCACTCCTTACCTGTTCCTCCCGTGCCATCGCTCCTATCCCAACTCCAAATTAGCCCCACTGCTAGACCTGGCACTGTTGGCGTGGGTCTCCAGTCCATTTTTTGCTGTTGCCTCCTGTGTTTTTGCTGGTTATAGATGCTTTGGGCACTGTGCCACTGCTATTCAGTGCCACAGTGCAAGTGCTCCCTATGGTAAATTGGTATATGGATTAGTGATTCCATGATTGGTTGGTTTGGTTTACTTGTCAGACCCTAGTACAGTGCACTGAGTGTGCCCAGGGCTTGTAAACCAAATGCTGCTGGTGGGCTTGCAGCACTGGTTGTGCCACCCACAGAAGCAGCCTGTAAAAGTGTGTCTCAGGTCTGCCATTGCAGAGCCTGTGTGCAGTCCGGTACTGCCATGTTGACTGGGCAAGTACACCCACTTGCCAGTCCCTAAACCTTCCCTTTTCTGCATATTAGTCACCCCTATGATAGGCCCAAGGGCAGGGTGCATTGTAAGTATAAGGTAGGACATGCCCTGATGTGTGTGGCATGTCCTAATAGTGAATTACAGCCATTTTCGTTTTTTCACTATTGCAAGGCTACCTGTTCCCCATAGGCCAGAATGGGCAGTTTGATTATTACATCTTATAATCCTAACTGACCCAGGGAACATGGTAGAAAAACGAATTTAGTATGCCTGAACTCAGAATGATAAAGTACATCTTTTAGTGAAGTTGGTTTTAACATTCTGTGTTTGAAAATACCACTTTTAGAAAGTAGGTATTTTCTTGCCTAACTATCCAAGCCTGCCTCTGCTAGGTTGTGTATTCCTTGTCTGGGTTTGTGAGTGACAGGGGCTGGGGGATTCCAGGAGACAGGGTGAGTCAGCACAGGGCTGAATAGAGAGATCTGCATGGAGATGGGTGGGAGGAGTTGCACCTGGGACCTGAATAGGGCTGTGCCTTCCCTCCACAATGCTGGCTCCACCTCCTGTGGTGTGTCTGATGTCCCTGGCCTACACTGTGAAAGGAAAGAAGGAGTCTTGTCAACAAAGTGCTCCAGGACTGACCAGAACTGGTTTGGATTAGGCAAAGGCCTCTCTGCAAAGAGAACAAAGAGAATATGTGTATAAAAGAGGGGACCCAAACCCTAGAACTTTAGATCAGATCACTTTGGGAAACAAGAAGAAACCTTTGCTGAGGAGAGGAACCAGAGAAACTGAGGAGGAGACTATCCCTATGCTGAGTGCTGTTTGGGGGATTGGCCTGCAGTGGTTGCCTGACTGCCAAAGAAAGGAGAAAGGAACTTTGTGTGTACTTTCATCAACTTGTAAAAAGATCTCCAAGGGCTTGAGAAAAGAGCTTGCCTCCTGCTGAAGTCTCAGGGACAACAGACTTCACCAACCAGCTCCCCAAGAGTCTTTCTGTAAAGTGCCTGCTGCTGTGATGGACTTTCTGAGGGACTGCGTGTCACAAGGAGCTGGAAGCGTGACTCACGAAGGAGAAGCGTCGCCGCCGCAGCCGAAGCGCCTCGCATCGCCGAAGAAAAGGATCGACGTCGCATCAGACGCCGCCACATCAACGGAGAAGAGTGCTGCCGCCGCTGCTGCTGTCACATCGTTGCCAGAGCGCCTCGCATCGCCGGAGAAGAGGACCGACGTCGCATCAGATGCCGCCGCATCACCGGGAAGCGTGTTGCAGGGCCTGTCGCGGCTCAGAAGAATCGTTGAGTCGCCGCACGGCCGTCGGTTGTGCACGCATCGTGTCGCATCAAGAAGAAGACGCCATCTTTGTTTCTTTGCACTGGATCTTCATCGCATCACGGCGTTGCTGGTCGCATCGCCACGGAAGCGCAGTAAGAAACCGACGCATCACCTCCCCACGCCGAGAAGAACCGACGCATCCCCTATGCATCAGTAGGGACCCGACGCATCACCGTTCTTGCGTGTAAGGAACCGACGCATCACCTTCCCTGCAACACTTTCGTTGTATAGCGTTACGCATCCAAAGGTACATTGAACTCAAAGTGTCGCATTTACCATCTTAAGAGAACTGAGCTAATTCTACCATTTTTAAGTACAGTATTGTGGATTTTTGTCGTTTGTGGTCTTGTGTTAAATCTATATAAAAGATACTTATTTTTAATATACAACCTGTGTGGTGTCCATCTGTAGTGTTGTCACTTGATTACTGTATGTGTTCACAAATGCTTTACACACTGCCTCTTTGATAAGCCTGTCTGCTCGTGCCAAGCTACCAAGGGGGTGAGCAGGGGTTATTTTAGGAGTGTATCCTCCTTACCCTGACTAGACGCAAGGGTCCCTATTTGGACAAAGGTACCTACCTCTGCCAACTAGAGACCCCCAAATCTAACATCCACCCACTTACCCCCTGCACTACTCACCCCCCTCCCAGGGCCTACCTAATGGCAGCTGAAGTGTGGACCAGCTATTAAGAAGGTGCCGAGGCCCTGCCTCCTGATTTAACAGGACCAGTCCGTTGAATGGTCAAGGGCCTCACTGACATGGCTCCAGCGCCTTGAGCCTCCCACCTCCTCTCCTTCACATGCTCTCTCCTATACCTCTCATACCTCTTGCTCTCTCTGTCTTCACACTCCAGCTATTCTTTGACTTCTGACTTTTGCCTTTCTTGCTCACCATTCTGTTCCATTTTTGCTCTTTTCTCAAATTTTTTACTCACCATTCTATTGCCGTTTGCTTTTTTCTCACACACGTTCTCCTGTTTGTATTTCTGCTCTCTTGCGCTCTTGCTCACCTTTCTGTTGCCATTTTGCTCTTTCTCGAACTTCTTCTCACTCTTCTGATACCTTTTTGCTGTTTTCTTGCACTTTCTCACCCTCTGCTGCCTTTTGTGCCTCTTTGCTCTTTTCTCATAATTTCTCACCCTACTGTTGCCTTTCTGTGCCATTTTCACACTTTTGGGTCTTTTTGCTCTTTTTCACCCTCATGTTGCCTTTTTTTGCCCCCCGCTAGCACTACCTTTTTTTGCCTCCCTGGCACCCTCCCACCTCTTCTGCTCCTTACCTGTTCCCCCTGCACTGCTGATCCGTTTAACACTTCCGGCTAGCCCCACTCACTGCCCCCTGCACTCCTCCCCCTCACAGGGTCTACTTGATGCCAGCTGTAGCATGGGCACATGCAGAGGGTGCTCTACTGGTGTGCCAGAGGCAAGCCCGACTGCGCTCATCTGTGCTGGACCATGCCCAGCTCCAAAAACCCTGGTCCTTCTACCCTGTAGGCTACACCACAGATCTCCTCTGGTTTCTGAACCCATGGCACACTTCCACAGACTGCTGCCACACTGATCCATGCCACACAGAAGGAGCATTCACCTGCACCGACTGCAACTTTACCCGCAACACAACACCCACCATGCTCATACCACCTACTTAAAGAGCACCTTCTGAACCTACCTACAAGATCCACAAGACAAGCTATCATGCAAGCACCAAAACACCCACTCTTTCAGCAGACAAGCCATGGAAATTTGTCACATCCTACACCATGAAACCCTGGATCTCCTCATCCTTATGGAAACATGGCTGACCTCTAAGTTGACACCTGACATTACCACAGTGATCGCAGCAGGATACTGACTTGCACATCAAGACTGCCAACACAGACCAGGAGAAGGAATCGCAATTATATTCAAGGACTCCTTCACCTGCACAACAACCATAGAAGCTGGAACCCTCTCCACGGATCACCAGCACTTCAAACTGCAGACCTCAGCAACATACACTCTAAGGAGAACCCTCGTATATAGACCACCGGGACCTCCTAGAGCCATTTTCACCAGCAAAATTGATGACTTCATCTCCCCATTCACCATCGACTCCAGCAACTACATCCTACTAGGAGACTTCATCTTCCACTGAGAAGACAAGAGTGGCTCCAACACTACCGGCCTCCTCGAGAGCCTAGCAAACCTGGAACTGACACAACACGTCACCGGACTCACACACTCCACCACACACACCAGTGACCCTGTCTTCACCACTTTCAACAACCTTGAAATCACAGTAACCATGCCACTCACCTGGGTTGGCCACGCTGTCATCCAATTCCATATCAGCATCCCCATCTAATGATACACTCCACCAAAAACATGGCCAAACGAAGCTGGAGCAGCATCTACAACTCCAACTGGGTAGACACCTTCCGCCTGAATCCTCCACCAACGACCTATGCAGCAAAATCAAAGACCTGGACGAATGGATCATAAAATGTGCCACCTCCATGACAACCCCTTAAACACAATGCACAGTGAAGAATACGGAAGCAGGTCAGCTGATACACTGAGGAGCTCTGTGCAACAAAACAGCACTACAAACAACTGGAAAGAAAATGTGAATGAACCACATAGAAAATGAAAAAAAGAGATATAAGGAAGTCCATGGGATGCTAGTACCAACAAATCAAAGAAACAAAGAAGAAGACCCTAGCAGAGCGCATACAAAACTACTCCAACAGGGGAAAAGAAATCTTTGTGATCATCAAAGACTTAACTCACCAGCCGCCACCACTAACTACATCACCCCTTGCAAGAACTATGTGACAACATCTCAGAATTCTTCAGCGACAAATTCAAAGCCATATACAACAACTTCGACCCTCAAGCAAACCACTGCACCCTCACTTTAAGTCTTCCCTCAACCACCCACAGAAAAATCCTGATGACCTGGGAAACACCCACCATGGAAGAAACAGTCAACATCATGAGAACCATCCACTCTGGGGCACCTACAGACCCCTGCCACAACCACATCTACAACATAGGCGCTGCCTTTATCAGCAAAGTCCTCATCTGCATCATGAACACCATCATCACTTTCTAGATGCTCCCAGATGCCTGGAAACATGCCATGGTCAACAAGCTGCTACAGAAACCCTCACAGACCCCCCCACATCTAACAAACAACCGTCCGATCTCCCTTCTACCCTATCTAGCCAAAGAGATGGAAAAATCCATAAATAAACAACTCTCTTACCACCTAAACGCACACCAGATCCTAGAAACCACACAATCAGGTTTCCGGCAAAACCACAGCACAGAGAGTGTCCTCATGGCAGCAACATCGTGATGATTTTAGATCTTGGAGACACAGCTGCCCTATTACTGCTTGATCTTTCCACAGTCTTCGAGACGGTTTCCCACTCCATCCTGATCAGAAGACTACAATAGACAGGCATACAAGGACCTGTCCTCAACTGGATTTGTTCCTTCCTCACAGGAACAAAACAAAGAGTCAACCTGCCACCCTACATATCAAAGGCTAAGAACCTCGTATGAAGAGTCCCACAAGGATCATCCCTCAACCTAAAGGTAGTTAACATGTATATGACTCCACTAGCGGTCCTCATCAGGTCATACATAATCAACATACACTTCTTCACAGACAATACCCAGCACTAGAAAAACAACTTCCCACATGCATGACTGCTGTAACCTCATGGATGAAACCCAATTGGCTCAAAATAAACACTGAAGTAGTGATCTTTGGAAGGGAAGCCTTTGCCTGGGACTCCACTTGGTGGCCAAAAACGTTGGACCTTCTAACCTCTAACCTCTCACCCTCACCCACCTCCACCACCCGTGCAAGAAATCTTGGAATCATTCTAAACAGCAAGTTCGACATGGCAGCCCAAGTAAACACAGTGACCTCCACCTGCTTGCACATCCTCAGGATGCTATGAAAGCTCTTCAAATGGCTAACAGAGAACACCAGGAAAATGGCTACACAGGCCTTGATCATCAGCAGACTCGAATACGGCAACAAAAGCTACGCAGGAATCACTAAGAAGATCCTGAACCAGCTCTAGACCATTCAAAATACAGCAGCAAAACTCATACTCAACCTACCTCATCACACCCACTTCACTGCTCACTTCAGAAAACTGCGCTGGCTCCTAATCCACAAACACACCCAATTCAGACTGCTCACACACACATACAAAGCACTACACAACACCAGCCCTGAATACCTTAACAGCCGAATACACTTCTACACAACTCAGAGGCACCTCGACTCAGTCGGACTGTCACTGGCACACCAACTCCGCATCTGCAAAGCCCCTACTGGAGGCAATACCTTCTCATATCTCTCCCCAAAGCATGCAATGACCTCCCTCACCATATGAGAGCCTCCTCATCACTTTTTGAGTTCTAGAAGAAGCTGAATAACTGGCTATTTGATCCCTCTCACCAGAAGACAGCTGCCCGCCTACCTAGAAAGTGCCTTGATACCCTCAATAGTGATTAGCACCTTATACAAATACACATAAGATAACATAAACATAACATAACTGTAGAGAAAGTGCCCCTTTGGCATGGTTACCCCGCAAGTTTTACCTGGTATCTGCTGCAACTTTGTCTCAAAGTGTATTTGGTCCCTGCTAACCAGGTCCCAAGTACCAGTGTTCTTTCCCTAAACTGTATGATTGTTACACAATTGGCACCCTTTAAGGACTCTTGTAAGCCTCTAGTCAATGGTGCCCCCAGTACCTTGGGCATTGGAATGAAAGAGGGCCCCTAAGGGTTGCAGCATGAATTGTGCCACCCTAAGAGGACCCTCACCAAGTTCATGCAAACTTCCATTGCAGTCTGCGTGTCTTGATGCAGAGGAAAATGAAGATTCGACATAACACACAACCCTGAGTGCCATGCCTACCCAGCACCGCATGTGATATAGGTAAGTTACCCCTATGGTAGGCATTACAGCCCTAAGGCAGGATGCAGTATACCCATGTGCGGGCATATCTGTGGGAGTGGAATTGTCCCTGTGATATCTAAGTTCACCCATAGATATTATGAGTGCAAAGGGAAGTCATGATGAGTACATGGGCTGGACACTCGTGATTATGAGTTCCCCAGCTACATGATGGCTTCACTGTACCCCAAGGTGTTTGGTACCAAATACGTCATCTTGATAAACCCACACTGATGCCAGTGCTAGGTTTATCAATAAATGCACCCAGAGAGCACCTTAGAGATGCCCTCTGTAAAACGACTAACTACTAATGTGTTGACTGACAGGTCTCGACCAGCCAGCCACTATAGACAGGTTTCTGGCCTCCTGAGGTGAGAGCCGCTTCTTTTGGAGGCCAGGAACAAAGCCTACTCTAGGCGGAGCTGTCCACACCTCTTTCACGCAGGATGTGCAATCCAGGGCAGGAAGCTTCAAAGGCCCTGCCGCCTTCGTTATGCGACCCAGGCTTCTACAGATAGTGGAGCTGCCCACCCCCCTGTCCTTACCCCACTTTTTGGTGGCAAGACACATGGGAAAATTAGTAAGATTAGGAGGTGTGCCCACATTCAGCCAGCATCACCCCTAGGGCGGGCCAGCTGATGTGGACTTTTCAAATTTCTCCATCTTGTTTTGGATGGAATTAGCATTCTAGGGTCAGGGTTATGCCAACTTATACAAGAAGTGGTCACATAGAGCGTGTCAACACCCTAAAGCAAGGTAGCCAGTTGGCTACTACCTGTCACTCCCCTTAAACGCAATTAAGTTGAGTATTTAGGTGGCACCCCTGAACCCAAGAACTCAGATTCGATGGATCAAGAGAAGAAGGACAAAGAAGAGTCACTGCTTTGTAAGAACTGCAGCAGACCTGTGGACTTTGCCACAAAACCCTGCCAGTTCTCAGCCCTCTCTCAACAATCACTACAGAGTGACTTCTCCTGTTAGCTGGAGGACTACCAAAGCCTTGGGTAGCCGACTAGCACTTTGAAAGTCCCTCAGAGTAGAGGAACTACTTCCCTGAAGTCTGCAAGCAGCGCCAAGCAGAGTCCGGTCCACCGCCTTGCAGCTCCCCAGCCTGAGCAATGCTGCAGATGACCAGGAGAAGGTACTCATGCTCTGGACGGTCAGATCTGTCTCCCCACAGACTGTAAAGACACCAGGACCAACTGGAGCCCTGCAGTACCAACCCGTAGGGTACCAGACGCCCTGCGCCAAACACCAACAGTGAGAATCAAGTCCGAATCCTCACTGCACCAGGACCAAGCAGTTGTCGAGGAACATCAGCATCACTGAGACCCACTTCGTGAGTGGCCCAACAGCTTTGATTTCTCCTCTGCCAGCTGTTTGTCCCTGACCGCGAGGTGCATCTTTGTGCACCCAGCCAAGCTGACCAAACCCCTTTGCACCCAAGCCACCCGGCCCAGGTCCAGACTAACCGGCTGTGCCACCTTGCAACCTAAGCCCCCGTTTGGGAGCTCTCGTACTTGTTCCCAATTCTCCCTGTGCATTCTGTTTTTGGGTGGCCCCCTTCATTGTAGCGTGCCAGCTACCAGCTCACCAGCACCCTGCTCCTGGTAACACCCAGGTGGTCCCTGAAGAACTGCTGGTAGTACATTGGACCTTGGCCCACTACAACTCTGAACCCTGAGGGAGAACCCCTGAAACTGACTGTACCTACCTTTATGCATCTTTGACTTTTCCTCCCATAGGATTGTATTGTGCGTAACAGTGCACAGGTTAGAACGCTTTGCTTACCTGTGAATATTGCTATCGAAAACAGTACTTACATTTGAACGAAGTTCTTGGTTTTAAAACATATATGAAAATAAGTGTTATTTTCTAATTTGATCTCGGATTTATTCTTTGAGTGTGTGTCTCATTTATTGCCTCTGTGAGTACCACAAGTGCTTAGCACTACCCTCTAATAAGCCTAATTGCTCGCCCACACTACCAAAAAAGAGAGCGTCAGTATTTATTTATTTATTTGCAAAGTTTTATATAGCGCTGGCTTGACCCGGAGGTATCAGAGCGCTTTACATAAGGATCAGCGAGTTACAGGTTACATAATTACATAGCCAAGTATTGACATAGGAGGAAAAAAAAAAGTGTGGCCTTTGACCATGGAATGCACTCAGTCCTCTGGTCATCACAGAATTCTCAACATAATTTTTTCTCACAGCAAAAAGGCTTCCATACAAGACTGAGGTTTGTAAACAATCAAACATGTTGACATCTTATAATGCATTGTATGCTTGTTACAGGGGTGTTGCAGGACAAGGAGAACCCACCCCACTTCCACTGAGAGTGAGGGCATAATCCTTCCAGAGTAGGAGTGCAAAATCCTGCTAGAAAGCATTTAACACAAAATTGTACAATAAGGAAGGAGCGTTCAATATATATACAATGAATCTGGGAATTCTAATTTTCCCTTTTTCCACAGTTCAATACAGTCGTCCCAACAGAAAAATCCTCGTAAGGTATACTTCTGTATAATGTTCTCTTATTTCACATCAAATCAATGTAATCCAACTTGAATATAGTTATTGTAAAACACAGCCAATGCGTTTCGTCCTCTCAGGGACATCATCAGGGCTGTAAAGCAAAAAAATTTTTGTAACATAAGACTTTCATTTTTGCACACATTTTCCAAAAACAACATACAATATAACCCAAATGACAAGATGGCACCATCCCACCAATAGTATTCATATTCTGCCTATTTAACAATCTATATACATATACGCAGAACAATTGATCGGTGAACGTCTAATGATCCCTACAAAGGAGTGCAACATTATAAAAATGATATTCATAAATCGCAGGTCTGACATATTACACTAACTGATAATAACGGCCCCTACTCTCTTAATTAATGGTTTAAATAATTTCATTGCAAATTCACTCTATGCAGCTCACCTTTTTCATCTATTCATCCAAATTATGTACTCCAAAAATTAAACTCGCTCATCAATCCATATAACTTCCCAGAAGAGAAATTATTTTCTTCTTCTTCTTAATCTCCTGGATCCCTTTGAATATCTAAATCTAAATCTAAAATACCAAAATATATATAGGTTATCCTCACAACACCAGTAATTACATAATCCCTAATCACCACCCTCAGTTCAAATATTCCCCTCTATCTCAATCCATACCTTCAAAATCAAATTGGTTTCATTCCAAAGCGTCCTCCATCTGGCCCGATAAACTGAATGAATTCCACAACCCGTACGCCATCCAGTTTTAAAGTATCCACTGACCAATCAGGCGCGTTTAAGCAACCACCAATCATATTGCACCTAACTTCAATCACAGGTATTCTCTTTCTGGTCCACCGGTGACATCAGCGTCACAAATTGACCAATCAAATTCAAGCTCTTCAAGTCACTATTCAAACTAGTCCTCTACGTACCAGCCTCCTGTTTCTGTAACCACCAATCATACAGCACCTGTCTTTAATCGCTGGTGTTCCCTCTCTGGTCCACCGATGACATCAACATCATAAATTACCCAATCAGGTGTGAATTTGACAAATAAACATTTGCACCAGTCCCCCATGGTCCGGCCTACTATTTCAGCAACCACCAATCATAAGACACCTATCCTGAATCGACGGGTGTTCTCTATCTGGTCCACCGGTGACATCAGCAACTCAAATTACCCAATCAGCTGGGAGTTTAACCAATAAATATTTACACTAGTCTCCCATATACCGACCTCCTATTTCTGTAACCAGGTGACATCAGCGTAACGAATTGTCCAATGAAATGTAAGTTTTTCAAGTAACCATCTCACTACAGTCAAATGTTCACTTAATTTGCGCGCAGCCATCCTGCTTCATTGTCTCCAATAATTTTCTTGATTTACCCAATACTTTTAAATATCTAACCTGCAAAATTAGAAATGCAAAATTAACCCAACAGAGATTCTCTCTTATTCCTACCACACAATCAACTGTAAAACCTACCATTCCCAGCTTGTCCTACGACTATTTTTCTAGAAGGAAAAACACTAACCCTACTGACCTTGACTTCTGACCCCTAAAATGGCATCAATCTAAGAAATAATGCAATTCAGTATCGGTATTTAACCCCAAGGAAACAGATCTGCATTTACTGATCCATCTGGCTTCAGCCTGTCGAATCTTCAGTTCCCAGTCACCTCCTCTAATCCCTTGTACAATTCTCTGAATCCCATGGAACCTAAAGTCTTGTTGTGCATTATGTTGCTCCTTCATATGCACATACAAGGGTGATCTCATATCCTGATTGATAATCGAAAGTCTATGTTCCTGAATCCGTACTTTCAAATTCCTTTTGGTGCTGCCTATATAAATTCGATTGCAGGCACAAATGATAACATAAACCACACCAATGCTATTATAATTAATGAATTCCTTAATGAGATAACGTTTCTGGGTGTTATACCTAAAATCTTTTATCTTATTCATACTCAAAGCACAAACATTGCAAGAGCCACAAGCGTAAAAGCCTTTAGGCGACGGTGGTAACCAATTCAAATCCCCTCTGCCCGTGGGTCAGATAGCAGATCTGGAAAAAGAAATTAAGGATATGAATTTAACTGAATTGACGGAGAAAAACTTTATCATTCTGAAAGAGGTTATCAGCAGACACCAGCTGCAGATTAAAAACAAAAAACTCAGTAAACTCAGAAGGGATGAGAGAGATTATAATCAGGGAAGGGTTTTCACTTTCGCTAGGGGTTTTGATGATGTCCCCAAATCCAAAATTGCAGCAGGTCCTACAACTCAGGGGATCTGAGTTCGGTCAATTATAGCAGCTCTAGTATTTCTTCCATAGAGGAGCCACCAACACTGGGAGCAGTGGAGGTTCAGTAGTGAACAATTCATCTTTTTCTGAGGAAATTCAGAGAATCAAAAGAAGTCAGAGAAATATTTCCGTACAACCAGAAGGGGGCGGAAACACAGGAAATACCAGGATTGGGACCAGGAGTCAGAACAAGAACAAGAATTAGGGGGTGACCCGGCGGGTGAAAGGGAGCTTGAGGTCATCAACCTTTCAGATAGGGAATTGAATGAGCATGAATTATCTGTGTTGAAGAAAGGTTTGTCATTTTGTCCAACCAATTTTTGTGACTATACTGATTTAGAAATAGATTTGTTTAAATTTTCTAGGGAATTGAAATTGAAAAGTTTTTTTGCTACAATGAATAAATCAATGTATACTAAACCAGTCATTAAAAGTTCAGATATGTCTATTTCTGATTTACAAAATGTTCATCTTTTAATGTCTTTGACTGAAGGAGAAGGGTTGGGGATTGCTGATGTAGCTGAAATGTTGAATGTAACAACAGATTTTTCATGCACTAGTGGATTAAGACCTAAATCTAAATTCATACCTCAGGGAACACAGTTTGCTGCCATTGACATTTTTGTGAGGAGAACTCTTGAAGAATTCCATCGATTAGAGGATGGGAGCAGGTTTAAATTCAAGAGCAGGGATAATCTAGCCCAGCAAGAGAGAGCAGCTCTTAAGGATTTAAAATGTGATAACAACATAGTAATTCGTGAAGCTGACAAGGGTGGGAACATTGTGGTGATGAACAGGTCCAACTACACCCAAGAAATTCGAAGGCAACTTAGTGATTCGAATTGTTATGTTAAAATATTGGGTAATCCAGTATTAGAAGCGTCCAGACGAATTTCAAGGAGACTATACTCATGGAAGGAGGAGGGTTTAATTGATGAGGCAGAATTTAAATATCTGAATGTTACTCATCCTACCTTCCCCTTTATTTACACTTTACCCAAAGTTCATAAATCGAAAACTGAACCGCCAGGGAGACCCATTGTGTCTAGTATTGGAAGTGTCACGGAACATTTATCAGAATTTGTAGATGGTTTCTTGAAACCTTTGGTAATTAATTTACCATCGTATATACGGGATACTATGGATGTTTTAAATAAATTGCAAGATTTTAAATGGGAAGTAGGAATGATACTGGTCACATTAGATGTAGTTGGACTATACACTTGTATTAATAATGCCAGAGGAGAACAAGCGCTAATCATTTTCTGAGTAGTCGCAGTGCAAGTTTACGTGAACATTCAAAAATGTTGGTAGATATGAGTGCATTAATTTTGAACAATAATTTTTTCTCTTTGAAGATGAATGGTTTCATCAGGTGGGGGAACCGCGATGGGCTCTGGTTCGCTCCCTCTTACGCCAGCCTATTTATGGGCTGGTTTGAGAGGGAGCACGCCTGAGCCGGAAAGCTTCAAGATGGACTGACCTGATCCTATTTTGGGCCCGTTTTATTGATGATATTTTGATGATTTGGAGAGGGACTCAAGCTGAGTTATTGGAATATTTCAGTTATTTAAACTGTAATGATTTTAATGTGAGTTTCACCATTAGTCATGACACCAGCAAAATTTAATTTTTAGATGTGGAGCTATTTGTGGATGGTGACTCCATTAAGAGCAGGCTATTCAGAAAGAATACAGCGACCAATTCGGTATTGCGAGCTGATAGTTTTCATCCGACATTAGTAATAAGAGGGATTCCGTATGGGGAAATGATTCGTTTGAGAAGGAATTGTAGTTTGGAGAGTGATTTCAAAAGGGAATTGGATAACCTTCAAAACAGACTAACAAACAGGGGATATAAGAGGAGAGATCTGGGGATTGCCAGAGGAAGAGTGACAAAAATCAATAGGGAATCCACTTTGGTGCAGAAGGTGAAAAAAGAGTCCCAGGAAAGCATGGCTATGATCACTACTCACTGTGTACAGAAGGATAGGATTGCTAAGGTTTTGGGCAGGAATTGGAATTTATTAAAGGGAGTACCAGGTTTGTTTGATTTGGTAGGAGATAAGCCATTGGTAATTTACAGAAGGTGTCCAACCATCAAGGAAATGGTTACAAGGAACTATATTCAACCCACGGGCAGAGGGGATTTGAATTGGTTACCACCGTCGCCTAAAGGCTTTTACGCTTGTGACTCTTGCAATGTTTGTGCTTTGAGTATGAATAAGATAAAAGATTTTAGGTATAACACCCAGAAACGTTATCTCATTAAGGAATTCATTAATTGTAATAGCATTGTTGTGGTTTATGTTATCATTTGTGCCTGCAATCGAATTTATATAGGCAGCACCAAAAGGAATTTGAAAGTAAGGATTCAGGAACATAGACGTTCGATTATCAATCAGGATATGAGATCACCCTTCTATGTGCATATGAAGGAGCAACATAATGCACAACAAGACTTTAGGTTCCATGGGATTCAGAGAATTGTACAAGGGATTAGAGGAGGTGACTGGGAACTGAAGATTCGACAGGCTGAAGCCAGATGGATCAGTAAATGCAGATCTGTTTCCTTGGGGTTAAATACCGATACTGAATTGCATTATTTCTTAGATTGATGCCACTTTAGGGGGTCAGAAGTCAAGGTCAGTAGGGTTAGTGTTTTTTCCTTCTAGAAAAATAGTCGTAGGACAAGCTGGGAATGGTAGGTTTTACAGTTTATTGTGTGGTAGGAATAAGAGAGGATCTCTGTTGGGTTAATTTTGCATTTCTAATTTTGCAGGTTAGATATTTAAAAGTATTGGGTGAATCAAGAAAATTATTGGAGACAATGAAGCAAGATGGCTGCGCGCAAATTAAGTGAACATTTGACTGTAGTGAGATGGTTACTTGAAAAACTTACATTTCATTGGACAATTCGTTACGCTGATGTCACCTGGTTACAGAAATAGGAGGTCGGTATATGGGTGACTAGTGTAAATATTTATTGGCTAAACTCCCAGCTGATTGGGTAATTTGAGTTGCTGATGTCGCCGGTGGACCAGATAGAGAACACCCGTCGATTCAGGAAAGGTGTCTTATGATTGGTGGTTGCTGAAATAGTAGACCGGAACATGGGGGACTGGTGCAAATGTTTATTTGTCAAATTCACACCTGATTGGGTAATTTATGATGTTGATGTCATCGGTGGACCAGAGAGGGAACACCAGCGATTAAAGACAGGTGCTGTATGATTGGTGGTCACAGAAACAGGAGGCTGGTACATAGAGGACTAGTTTGAATAGTGACTTGAAGAGCTTGAATTTGATTGGTCAATTTGTGACGCTGATGTCACCGGTGGACCAGAAAGAGAACATTTGTGATTGAAGTTAGGTGCAATATGATTGGTGGTTGCTTAAATGCGCCTGATTGGTCAGTGGATACTTTAAAACTGGATGGCGTACGGGTGGTGGAATTCATTCCGGATTTATCGGGCCGGATGTAGGACGCTTTGGAATGAAACCAATTTGATTTTGAAGGTATGGATTGAGATAGAGGGGAATATTTGAACTGAGGGTGGTGATTAGGGATTATGTAATTACTGGTGTTGTGAGGATAACCTATATATATTTTGGTATTTTAGATTTAGATTTAGATATTCAAAGGGATCCACGAGATTAAGAAGAAGAAGAAAAAGAATTTCTCTTCTGGGAAGTTATATGGATTGATGAACAAGTTTAATTTTTGGAGTACATAATTTGGATGAATAGATGAAAAAGGTGAGCTGCATAGAGTGAATTTGCAATGAAATTATTTAAACCATTAATTAAGAGAGTAGGGGGCCATTATTATCAGTTAGTGTAATATGTCAGACCTGCGATTTATGAATATCATTTTTATAATGTTGCACTCCTTTTGTAGGGATCATTAGACGTTCACCGATCAATTGTTCTGGGTATATATATATAGATTGTTAAATAGGCAGAATATGAATACTATTGGTGGGATGGTGCCATCTTGTCATTTGGGTTATATTGTATGTTGTTTTTGGAAAATTTGTGCAAAAATGAAATTCTTATGTTACAAAAATTCTTTTTTGCTTTACAGCCTTGATGATGTCCCTGAGGGGGACGAAACGCGTTGGCTGTGTTTTACAATAACTATATTCAAGTTGGATTACATTGATTTGATATGAAATAAAGAACATTATACAAGAAGTATACCTTACGAGGATTTTTCTGTTGGGACGACTGTATTGAACTGTGGAAAAAGGGAAAATTAGAATTCCTAGATTAATTGTATATATATTGAACGCTCCTTCCTTATTGTACAATTTTGTGTTAATGGTGCCTGGGACGGTGGGCCATGAGAAGTTGAGCGTTGTGGATTAACTACTACGAAGATACTTTTGGGTGATTTACCTTCAGTGCACACAGGTTTTACCCTCACCGTCTTGCTTAGTTAAATAGAAAGCATTTAACTCTGGTGAGAGCTGCCAAAGTGAGGTGTAGGTAGTTTGATATTTGCAGTTCTGAGGTACGAGAGGCCAGTACGTTAAGGGTGTGACCTGGTCTTCTTGCCATGCCATTTGGTTAAAACCTATATTGTTCATGTCTCCTATGAGTCCCTGAAAGAAGGAGTCTGATTGCTCTTCAGCCCATATTTTAGTTCCATCAATAGAAAGACTTGTTTAGAGATGTGTAGTATTTGGTATTTCATAATGTTGTTCGGTCACTCTCAACTAGTTCCAGAGTTCTGGAATCCAGAGAAATGGCTGCTGGAAATGGGCTGGCGGATGAGTCGGCATTAATGAAGGCACTCAGTTTATCTCCTACTTTGTGAGCCTGCTTCATTTCATTGGCTACTCGGGGACAGGATTAGATTGTCGCCATCTCAACACACAGCTTCTGTGTAGGAGTATCTTGTGACTGTCACTCCAGTATTCATCATAGTGATCTCCTGGTTTGAAGTGTTTGACCAGTCCTGACTGTATTGGATAGCTTCAGGGCCTGTTGTTTCTATTCCTGTTGCTGCTGAGGCATTACTGAGGATCCTTAGCTTTGTCCACTCTAGAACTTAGTTGTGAAGTAGGCGATAAATGGTCATGCGTGTGCAATGTTGGGTGAGTGCCTGACATGGGGAGTAGCTGTTCAAGCCCTACTGGCTGTAGAAATCAATGCGTCATGTGTACTGGGCTGCCATCTTGTGTTTGGTATGGACAGCCCAAGGCCAACTCATCCTCGAAAACGCACTAATTGCATGCATGTTAGCTATTTTGAATTGGTCGATCTGGTGGAGAGAGAGAGTAAAAGGGGGATAACAAAGTATTGTTTCAAGGCTGCCATCTTAAAACATTATAAAGCGCAATATGTTTTTGTTCGCACTTATTGCATCGCAAATTTCTTTCCATGGATTTGTGTAGCCAAAATTTGACTTTACTTTTATTCATCGTATTTCTGTATTCACTAACTTACTCTTTATTGCTGTGAAACTATGTTGAAGGTTACACCACCACCGGTTTTCCTTATGCATCCTGGTGAACCTTCAGTCAAATGGGCTAAATGGAAAAAAAGGTTTTATCTATTGCGCAAGAGTATGTGGTACCAGTTTGAGTGCAAGAAAACAATTGTCACTTCTATTTCACACCTTCATGGTGGAGGGTGATGAGATTTTAGAAAATGTACCTAATTGGCATGTGAGGAGGAAAACGGCTTGAATGAGTTTGAGGTGGCTATTAAAAAATTGGATATGCATTATATGGCACATACCAGTACACTCTTGGGGAGATACCATTTTGGACAGAGGTTTCAAAAGGAGAATGAATGAATTGAACACTTTGTTACCGCACTCAGGAAGTTAGCTTTGGCATGCAAGTGTGGAGTCTTAACTGATAAGTATATAAGGAATAATTTATTGTTGTATTGCTGGAGTAGAGGACCCAGGAGGAATTGGGGGCTAAATGGCGAGCCAACTTTGGAGGATATTACTGCAACCACTAAAAGAGCAGAATACATGATAGATTGTGTGGGTAAGGATGCAATGAAGTACGTGCAGTTAGCAAAAGTATAGGAACTAAGAGCACATATAAATTCAAAGGTCAATGTTTTAGATGTGGTGTTATAGGGTATATGGCCAATCATAAAGAGTATCCGGTCAAAGTTTAGGGAGTGAAGGTATATTTTCAAGAGGTATACCTCAGTTCCCCTTGAATGAATACATTAAGCCAACAAGAGAGGTAGCTTCTCAAACAAAAGATCAGATCTGATGAGCGGAGAAACCCTATCCTATTTTAACAGACTCTCACCCACGTATTTCTACGTGACATGCTTCATCATCGAGTTCTCGCATGGTAGACTAGACAATGTAGTGGGAGGGCTCAATCCCACTTTTGGGGGGAGCTCTTTAATTTTCCATGGAGATATATTGCTGGGACCTGGAGAGATATGAGAAAATGAAATGCCTCTGGGTGTGCCCTTTATCAGGCAATTTTATTAATCGACACCCAGGGACAGATTAAGAATGCACAAAGTTGGATGTGTGAGGAAAGTTATTCCTTTCCACATCCATAGGTTAACATGTTTCAGCTGATAATTAATTTCTAAACAGGTCAGTCAGCTCTCATCAGAACCATCCAGTTCGCGGATACTGTACTCAAATTACCAAAAGAACCTCTCCAAGATCCTTCCATGCATTCCCTCATGCATCTACAGTACCAGGTTCTTCTGTTGTTGTTGGGTATTTCCCTTATTTAATGTTTCTAGAAAAGGAATGAAGAAACAGAGAAAATGTTATATTAGTTAACACAGTTGGAATATCCCCCAACCGTGTAGTTCAGGTGATTCACTCCACATTGTGTCATTATACAATTATTCTTTATCAGTGTTGTGTGATAGTGATCATTTTCCTTGTCCAAAACATGCATCATCATGTGAAGGTTCACCCACTCTGATCTTCACATCATCATCATCTCAAATTATATGTGTATGCTTCAAAAGTCCTTTCTCTGCTCCTAACTGCACCAATATTAGTCCAGGAAGCAGACCATTTTGTAGAGCCGGGAGGATCTTAGAAAATGTTCTTAGTGAGTCTGTAGGCTCCCAGTAGTACCTACTTTTTTAAGGGCTTCTAATTAGCCCCTTGAGAGGTTATGGGCAGGCTGGTCCATATGTCACCCACTGAAACACAAACATTGTTTGTATATTAGAAATATGGCAAACTTCTCATATACAGTTGTCAAAATGTCCAACCACACTCACTACAGACACAAGTTCTACTCACGTCGTCAAAGATCCGGGCTGTTGGTCAACCTATTTGGACTCCCATAACTCGTGAATGCTGTATTATGTGGGCCAGGTCCCACTTTATGTTCCTCCCACTCCCTAGCGTGCGTGATGACTAGTATGCATTGTGGTGGTCAATCAGAGGTCACTGTTTAGTCATGAGGGACCTTCACCAATCGGGTGTTAATGACCCAATTTTTTAGCTGTTTCACATTATTTTTCGTTACCCAAGCCCGCAATTATGAGCTCCCAGTTTCCTTGAAGATGGCTATGGATGTCAACCAAAAGGATTGGAAAAGGGTGACAAAGGCCTACTCTCTTTTGCCACTTTGCTTTCTTTGCACATATATAGTCCTTCGTAGTCATTAAAAATAGCCCATGATTGAGAGTAGCAGTTCCTGAGCACCATTGTGGATGGAAGAGAAAAATAAATCCATTTTTTTGACTTGTCTGTGGTGTAGTATATCGCCATTTACTAGGAATGTTTCCACGAAATATCATGGGATTATTTGAAGACGCATAAAGTACTTTTAAAACATAACAGATTGGGAGAAGGGCTTTTACCGTATTAATAATAATTGTATGTGTTAACACTCTTTTTATGTATATCAGTTGTGTGGAACATGATCCTCTTCTGGGAATGTTCTATGGTATATATCCTATAGATCGAGGGAGAGGCAAGGAGCTATGATATATCTCAGTATGTCTGTGAATGTCATTCCTGTGTTATGCATACCTCTCAGTATCTCAGAGGCTATGACATATTGCTGCCCCAGAGGATATCATCATTTAGTGGAACTATGTTGGTAGATAGGCTTTAGATCCAGCTTTGTTAGTTTTCAAACAGTATTTTGGAGCCTGATATAACGATGTTGGTTATTGTGACTCGTTCTATTACTGTCCACTTCAAATCATTTGTATATTGGCGCTGTACCCACACTTCAATAGTGGCAGATCCTAAGATTATGAAGCCTGTGTAAAGTGGCGGACAACACAGTTGTCACACAGGTAATGCCCAGTGACTGAGGGTAAGTCTCCGAATGTGGCGATGTTATTCCGTTTTTCTCATTTACTCTCCTTTGTTTGTACCAGAATATCTCTTATGCTCCTCACCCATTTGTGTGCAAATAGAGGTTTTTAAAACTGTAAAATCCCTGTGTTCAGAGTTCGCCAATACTAACCCTGGGCAAAGCACTACGCTACGCTCGCGTAGTTTGCGAAGTTTGCGCTACTTTGCACAACGCGAATTGCACGTAGCACAGTGCAAACACGCGTAGCGTAGCGTAGTGCAGCGGTCATTTTTTGCTTGCTCGCGGTCCTCAACGTCAAGTTGGCGACCGCGAGCAAGCAAAATGACATCCCGGCGAGACTTTTTCCTCGTTCGCGATCAGCAACATCAAGTTGCCGATCGCGAGCGTGGAAAATAAACCTCCCGGCGAGATTTTCAACGCGGGGAGGTCAGGTTCTCATTGCGAGTGGTGCGCGTATGCTCGCGACCGCTCGCGATGAGAAACTACCAGTCCGCGTTGAAAGCTGCCGCTCGAGTAAAAATCTACTCGAGCGGCAGTAAAGACAGCTCGCATTGTGCAAGATGCCGTTTCAATGATTGCACAGTGCAGACAAGCATCCGGCACTGTGTAATCATTGCGAACAGTGCACTACGCAGTTCACGTAGTGCTACGCGTAGCTCGCGTAGTGCGAACTGCACTTTGCGTAGCTTCGCGTAGCGCTACTTCGCGAACTACGCCCAGGCTTAGCCAATACTTTATTCATTAGTATTCTTTTTCCAAATATGTTCTTTGTTGTATGTCCCTCTTATTGTTCTTCACCCTCTTCAATGATCTCCTAATCATATATTCAGGGTACGTCAGTTCTTTTAGTTTCTGACTGAGTAATTCTGCCTGATTCTCAAAGTCTTCTTTCTGACTGCAATTTCAGCAGAGTCTAGAAAATTGTCCTACCAATACATTTTCTTGCAACGGGAGAATGTTGAAGCTATCAAAGTGGAGAAGACTGTTTCTATCTGTAGAGTTCACATGTGTGCGTGTCTTTAGGGAGCTGATTTAATGAAAGATCTTTAAATCAAGGAATGTCAGTGTAGTCATGTCCATTATGGATGTAAACTTTAGGAATTCATTTTGTGTATTAATCCATTCCAAGAATTCCATGGCCCTTGAATGATCACCTCTTCATATTATCAACAGATCGTCAATGTACCTCTTCACAATATAATCTCATCCCTGAAAGAATTAGGCTGAGTTAGAACCTTCCTGCTTTCAAAATGATTCACATACAAGTAAGCAATACTGGAGCAAAGGTACTCCTCATGGATGTACAGTGCACCTGTAGGTATAGGGTATCCTCAAATTCAAAGAAGTTTTTCTTGATGTACAAATATGCATGCCAGCACACAACGTCTCAGAGTATTATTTGGATACTCTTTGGAGAACAATAGATCCATAGTTCTTCTGGTGGGAAGCTCGTCTGCAAGCTCTCCATGTCCAAGCCAATAAGTACATTTTCTTGGGGGGTTGTATTGTATATCCCTCAACAGTCGCAAGAGATGCTTCGTGCCTTTCAAATATGTTGGAATCTTCTCCACCATGTGGTGTATAAAATGTACACTAAAGTCTGACAAAGATCCCAGGACAGAGGTAATCCCAGACACCATCCCGGGTACTGGTGTTCTGTTCTTAAGTATTTTAGAACCGTGTAAAATACAGGTATTGCTGGACTGTCTGCTATCAGGAACTCAGACTCTCATTTTGATATCCACCTACTGGCTTCACCTTCTTCAACAAGGGATCTTATTTCTCTCTTCAAGGAGTCCATGGTGTTGCTTTCCAATTCGACATAGTTTTTTGGTCAGTTAAGAGGCAGAGACATTCGTCTGTGTATTTGAAGTGGTGTATCCACAGGAAAGAAGACACGCAGGCGTAGTCCTTAGGGAAAGGCCTTTAATGTAGCTCCTTATAATAAGACCTCATCCTCCAACCATCAAAAGCAACTGCTACTCTCTTCAAACACTAACATTCTATACAGATGGTGTTCTAACTAAGAATGTGACTCTATGGCAACAAGGGTGAACAGGAATGTAGCATGGCTCACACTGGAGATAATGATAAGAACACCACAGTATTCCTATCTGTTTTGTATGACTATAGCGCCACCTTTGTCAGCTGGTTTTATCATCATTGTCAGTTTTTAGAGAGACCAATCCTTCTTTTTCAGAGTTTGATATATTCTGTAAGATAAGCATCTTGGAAGTACCAATGGATGTAAAATCCTTTATGACAGCGTGTTCAAACTTTAGGATCTCAATTGCTACCAAACTCTTTGGGTGTGAGAGTCGATTTTTTCTTCGGACATGAGTCTTCTGCTCCTTACTCCTCTTTTTTATCGAGAAAAAAGGCTGCCATTTCATTTTTCAAAAACATCTTCCAGCTCACCCCATAACTTAAAATTGGCCACTGACGTAGTGGGGACAAATCTCAGTCTCTTGGTCAGTACTAATATTTGGTCTTCTCTGAAAGATTTATGAATAAGTTAACATTCTCGTCCCTGGCTATTTGTCCCATGTCTTGGTCCTTGTGTTCATTGTGGACAAGGAGTCATGCTCCTTGTGTTCATTCTGGACCCTTGATCTTCCCACTGTATTCTGGGATCTGTTCTCCTTTGCTCCTTTGCTTTCTTTCCCTTTCCAATCCGGCCTAAAAAAGAAAACCTCTATGGGTAGGTCAGGATACCCTTAAACATGCATAATCGTGTGAAGGTACACCCACTTTGATTTTCACATCATTATCATCTCAAATTATATGTGCATGCTGCAATAGTCCTTTTTCTGCTCGCAACTGCACCAATACCAGTGCTAGAAGCAGGCAATTTTGTAGCACAAGTAGGACTTAGAAAATTACCTTAGTGGGTCCTTAGAGTCCTAATAGTACCTACTTCGCATGTCACACACTGAAAAATAACCAGTGGTCATATATTAGAAATTGGGAAGACTTTTCACATCCAGCATGTCAAAATGTCTAACCACAGTCACTATGGACACAAGTTCTACTCACATCGTTAAGGATCCAGTCCAGCAGTCCACCTATTTGGACTCCCACAACTCCCGAATGTTGGTGTATGCTGGTTCAGGTGCCATCTGAGTGGGTGTGCCTTTGCATGATTATGCATGCTTTAGATGTGAAAAAGTATCACTGTTACACAACACTGATAAAGAACCATAGTGGAATGACGCAGTGTGGAGTAAATCCTGTGTGCTACATGGATACGGGATAATCCAACTGTGATAACTAATATAAGGTTTTCTCTGTTTCTTTATTCCTTTTCTATAAACATTAAATAAAGGAAATACCCAACAATAACAGAAATACCTGGTGCTGTAGATGAATGAGTGAGTGCACGGAATGATTGTAGTGAGGCTCACATTGAAATTTGAGCATAGTATTGGGGCCCTAGAAGGTCCTGATGAAAGCTGATTGACCTGTTTAGGCATTAACTATCAGTTGAAACATGTTGACCTATAGATGTGGAAATCATTAACTCTCCCCACACATCCAATGTTTTGTGTTTTTAATCTGCCCCTGGGTGCCCATTAATAATATTGTTTAATAAAGGGGACACCAGAGGCATTTTAATTCTCTCACTTTGGGTCACAGAAACAATTCCCCTCAGAAACTCAACGTGCTTCCTCCAAAGGTTGTGTTGAGCCCACGCGCTACACAGCTAGACTACAGTGCGGGGACTTGATGATGAAGCATGCCACGTATAATTACATGGCTGAGAGTTAATTAAAAAAGAGCAGGTTTTCTCCCCAAACTTTCTCCTGCACTTTGGTCTTGGAAGCTACCTCTTCTGTTGGTTCAATGGTAAAGAGTAACCAGCATTGTAAGCCAAATGCAGGAAAGGCGGTCATAAAGGTAATTTTATGAAATGTTGCAAATGTTCGACTAAAGCCTCCGAGACTGATGTTGTGAAAGAAGCTAATGAGGAAGTTGTGTTGCATATGTGGAAAAGAAATTCTGGAATCCCACAGAGAATGTGATGGTCAATGACACAGTGATTTCCATGATCTTTGATTCATGTTTCGGACTGAGTATTATTTCTCAGGAGGTATTTAATTGCAAACTTAAAAACAATGTTAAACTGTACAAAATGGATATCAAAACTGGGGTGTATGGTGGTCATGAACATAAAATGAAAGGATACTTTGACAGTACCATAGAATTCAAAGTCTGTATCATTCCAGGGGAAATGTATGTCACTATAAAAGGGGACAATATTCCAGGGTGGTGTCATCAAAAAGAGCTGGGGTTTATTGGGATCCAATGCAAAACCACAGTTGTGCTTAAATCAGGTTTCTGAACAATGTATGGATTTTGAAAAGGTATTTCCAGAAGGGTTTAGCAAGAACTTTGGGTGTGTTAAACTGTGTTCCCATTATACTAAGTTGAAACTGAGAGCCATTCTGGTTGTAACTAAAGTGTAGGAGAATACCTCTCGATGTTCAAGATGCTGTGCGAGATCAACTAGATGAATTGGAATAATTAGGCATCATTGCTCCTGTGGAGGTAACTAAGTGTTTGTCTCTAATTGTGGTAGCTAGAAAAGCTCATAGGTTCATCAGACTGATTTAAGAGTGCTTAATAAAGAAATTGTGCTAGATAGGGTTCATCTTCCTAATATCAAGGAAAGGCTGACTACTATGTCTAATGCAATTTTTACCACATTAGACTTAAGGCCTGCGTATCACCAAATTAAGTTACATCCAGATTCTCAAGAACTGACTAGTTTTGTTACACCCATGGGTTCTTTCTGGATTCTTTCAATCTGGTCTCGGAAATTTAAAAGGAGTCTATTGTTTTCAAGATGATGTTCTAATATGTGGGTTGGATTGGGATCATCACAATAAAAATGTCTGTGCAGTGTTAAACAAATTTTAAGGAAGCTAGTTTAATTTTAAATGCAAAAAATGTGCTTTTGGTAAAAGTGAGATAACATTTCTGGTCACTGTATAACAAAGGATGTGGTAAAACCTAAGTAAGAGTTGATTGATTCAGTTTGCAATCTTTGTGCTCCATCTCATATAAAATTCAAACATTTTTGGGTATGGTTGATTTTTATGCTCATTTTATGCAAAACCTATCCTATGGTACCAAAGCAATAAGAGTTCTCTGTAAAAAGAATGTGGGATTTGTGTGGTCAGAGGAGTGTGAGAAAGAATGTAGGGATATAAAGTTGAGATTGAAATTTGAGTGCATTTGTGCCTGGAAAAAAGACCAACATATTTACAGATGCTAGTACTAAGGTTTTGGGTGAAGTTCTTGTACAAAGACTTGATGGAAAAAAATGATTGCCTGTGTTTCACAACTGTTAAAAGGGGCAGCAGCAAATTATTATGTAATGTAAAGGAAGGTACTTGTGCGGTAACCCACACAGACATTTTGTGTGGGGTGCCCATTTTTCTATTTGGACACACCACAAACTGTTGAAGGAAATGTTTACAAAAAAGGATTGGATTTAATTTCAGCAAGAAATTGGAAATGGATAGTGGAATTGCAAGAATTGTAATTTGCTATAGAGTACATTCTGGGAGTGGATAAATGTGTGGCTGATTATTTATTGAGGTGAGTGAAGATTGTTGAAAGTGATGAAGGAAGACTGAAGGATGATGTTTGAAATGATGAGAGTCTTTGTGTCATATTGGGTGGTAGTGTGGTGCAAGAAGAATGGCAATTGGAGTTGGAGCAGGATGTGATTCTTGTGCAGTACTATAAATTCTTGAGGGAAGGTTGGCAGGTGAAAATTGAAGCCATGGACTTGGCCAAACCTCGTTGTTTGATAAAAGATGAACTATCACTTCATGAAGGTCAATTATGTAGAGGAGATAGACTGGTCACACTCAAGAGTTTGGGTAAAAGGGTGTTTGAAATTGCTCATGAGGAACATTTGGGGACATGAAAAACTAAGGTGAGGATTTGTGAAAATTTTGGTGGCTGGGTTTTGACTTGGAGATTGAGGAAAATATGTGACTGTTTCAAGTGTCAAGAAAATGACAAAATTTTGAAAGTAAGAACAGTTCCCATGTAGTGTAGGAATTTGGCTGAAGGACCGTGGCAGGATATAGCAATGGATATAGTGGTCCGTTAAGAGGTGAGAATGCTACCTCACATATGTTTGTGGTAGTTGATTTGTTTTCAAGATGGCCTGAGATTTCTTGCATTGCTGACACATGTTCGGGAGCTGTTGTGTGGTTCTCAGAAAATTTATTTGAAAGTAAACATGTTCCTAAGTCTATATTGACAGATAATTGAGTTCATGTTTGCTCACACTAAACAGAGATTTTCCTTAAGTCTTATGACATTGTTCATAAAACGAAACCTTAGTTATATCACCCAATAATGAAATGATGAAGAGATTTAAGAGGACTTTAAAGGAAGGCTACCAATTGGCCCGATTCTATGCTTTGGATTAGAAGAAAAAGACACAGGTTCATATGTACAAGCCCCTATCGCCACCACAACGTCACTTTTTCCAAGGTTGTGGTGGCGATAGGGGCTTAACCGTATTTACAAGGCAGCGTTAAGCCACTTAACGTGGCTTAACGCTGCCTTGTCAATAAGGCCCCCTTCCACGCTATGGTTAGCATGAAAGGGGTGGACAGTGGGTGTTGCAGTGGGCGTTCCACCGCAACACCCATTGACTTTGACGCTGCCCCCTATGTACAAGGGCAGCGTACATAGGAGGCAGCGCCAAAATTAGAACCAGGAAAAACCTGGTCTTAACTTGTCGAAACTGAGGAGAAATGCATTATTTCTCCTCGTTTTTGCTTTTTTCATGTGTGATGCCTTGTGCAGCACACATAGAAAAAGCAAACTGCCAAGGATTGTTTATGTACAGTAAGGTCCCCCTTCCTGTACATAAACAATCTGTAAAAAAAATGCCATTTTGTGACTTTCATGTGTGCTACATGAAGTAGCATACATAAAAGTGACAAAATGGCATTTTAGGATTGTTTATGTGCAGGAAGGAACACCTTCCTACACAGAACCAATCCTCCCCTGCACGCAGACACCCTTGCACTATGGTGCAAGGGTGCCTGCATTGGCGGTACACTGCTAAGTGTAGTGCCAGCGCAGGGGAAAATGCAAGGCTGCACCATATCCTTGTAAATATGGAGCAGCCTTGCGTTTCAGAAGTTGGGGAGTGAGGCGTTAAGCCATGACGGATAACGCCTCACTCCGCCACTTCCCTTGTACATATCCCCCACAGTTTTGTATGGTTGCTTATAGATTGACTCCACATTCGACACAGGTAAGTCTCCTTTTGAGCTTTTCAGGGGGAGGAAGTCTATGTCTAAATTGGTTCCTGGTTGGATGTCTTGCAGTAATTGTTGAAGGCATGGGTTGATAGAGTACAATTGGAGAAAATGAGAAATAATTAAATGAGTGAGAGGAAAGAATATTTTGATAGAAGGCATGCTGTTGGTAATGTGTGTGTGAGGGTAGGTGATTGGGTAAGGTATTGGGTAGGGTATTATATATAATTTGGTTTCTCTTTACATAGTAAACACTGTCAAGTCAATTTGTTGTATATTATGAAATGTCATTTATTTTGTTTAAGGAAGGAATATGTTCAGCATTCTGTCATTCAGAATGTTGGTTGGTCACTCTCTGCTGGTTCCAGAGTTCTGGAATCCACAGAGATGACAGTTGCAAATGGGCGGGTTGATGAGGTGGCAATAATAAAGGTACTTGGTGCATCTCCTAACTTGTGAGGCTACTTCATTTCAAGATGGCCAAGAGGTATTTTTCCAAACTGAAGAGGAGATGGAGA
Organism: Calotriton arnoldi; assembly: GCA_963921515.1. Classification (NCBI taxonomy): domain Eukaryota; kingdom Metazoa; phylum Chordata; class Amphibia; order Caudata; family Salamandridae; genus Calotriton; species Calotriton arnoldi. Next base: position 662,185 of record CAWUFW010000485.1, on the reverse strand, counting down.
GATTTTGAGGCTTCTGTTTTATATTGAGGAGTTAATCAATTATTGCAAAGAAGAAAGAAGTAAAAGGTCTGGCAATGCATGCTGTTGGAAGCTAGTTGAATGATTCAAATGAATGGCTTTGAATTTAATTACATCTTCTGCACTAGTGGTCTACAAGGCCAGGTCTTAATCTCTGACTTCAGCTTTATTCATGAGAAGTTTATTGTAGTTTGCAGGTAGCATGTCTTTAAATTAAGACCACAGGGTGCAATTAACCCACATTTCCTTGCCTTTCAGAAATTAGAGTGAGCCAACTGTGATCAGGTAAAAGATATATGGAACATTCTTGACAGCTGATCCTATTTAGGTCAGGGTGCAGGCACATCTGTCTCACTTTAATCCAGAGACGAAGTGCAGTGGCCTGGAGCTGGAAATCCCAATGGACTACTTCAGTTGGCGGGCAGGGAAACAGATCAAGATAATGCTCCTGCCCGCAAAGAGCAACATAAATAGCGGCTCCCTCTGAGCAGGAGCACTGGCATCTCCCATAGCATGCAGGGAGCTGGCTGGGGCCACGGGCCCCCAACATTGTGCATGAGGGTTGTCCTATGGGGGCACTAGGCCCCCTCCCCTTTAAAAAAAAGGCACTGGGGCGTGAAGCCCCCAGTGCCTATAGAGGGTCGGTGAAGAAGGTCATGTGGCCCATTCAAAATACTTAAGGCCTTGGGCATAGGGTCCCCAGGGTCTAATGAGACCCGGGAGGGGGGCAAATGACCCTCCCATTTAGAATACATAAGACCCTGGGGCATGATGTCCCCAGGGCCTAATCCGGCTCAGACAGGGGGGCAACAAGGCTCCCTCCCCTTTGTTATTGGTATAGCCCCATGGAATGGGATCCCCGGGGCCTAATAATAAGGCCCACGGACAGGGGCTGAGTGGCCCCCTTCAGTTACCTAATATATTTGGCCCAGGGAGATGGGGTCCCCACGGCCTCTTAAGGCTTGGGAAGGGGGGCTGAATGCCCTCCCCTCCTGTTTAATTGCATTTGGCCCAGGGGATGGGATGCCTGGGTCCAACTAAGGGTAGGGGAGGGGGCTGCAGGTACCCCTCCCCTTAATATATATGTTTTGGTCCCAGGTGATGGGGGCCCTGGGGCCCGAAGCCACCCTTATTCTGCACATGGCAAAGGCTGTGTGCGGTGTGCAGTGGGCAGGCTTCTGGGGGTTTGGGCACAGGGCCACGTGTTTTGGGTCAGGATGTAGTCCCTAGTGAGTGCATGTGGATATGTATGTTGACTTCTTTTTCTTTTGGATTAAGTGTCAAGTATATCTTTTTAACTGCTCTTTTGATAAGAACAGATTTTAGATGGATTGTTCAATAACATGGTTGTTATGTCCAGGTATTTGTGATTATGTGCCTTTAAGTCCCTAGTTGTTTTTCTTAAATGTTTGTGTGTGATATTTAATGTGCCCAAAGTTTTGCATTGATGTTAATATTTGTGTTGTAATGTGATATTTATTTGTGTTTCATGCTTAAATGTTTTTATTTGATTGATTTATGTAAATATTTATGTTTGTTATACATTTTCTACATGTTTGCAACCCTGAGGAAGCTCATGTCTAGGCGAAACTCGTTGACTGCGCTTGCTGAAAAGAATTGGAATAAAAAAGAGAGATCACAAGCAGTGATTGACTAGTCTTACTTCCTATAATACTGTGCTTAAGTTGATGACTGTTACACTGAGGAGTGTTGTTAACTTTCATTTCATGTTCTAAAAATAAGACTTGGCAATAGCAGTCAATGTAATACAAGTCAACAGCAACTATCATATTCATCATTAGCATAACAATATTTTATAAATCAGTTAAATTGATTGAAAAATGCCTGATATCCCTCCAGGGCACTGGCTCCACAAAATAGTGGTCTCCTGCATGGCACACAAATAAGGAGACATGGAGATCAAAGACAAAATGGCCACATTAGACATACAGATTTGCTCTGAAAAATTGTGATTGACCACCTGGTAAGCAAAAAGGAAGGAATGGAGAAGAAGGAGAACATGGCTGCCCAATCTTAGCTGGAAACCATTCCACCCTCAACGAAATTGCAGCATTGTATGGAAAGGATTACACAAATATATGTAATCAAAATGTAAATAGGCCCATGTTTGGGTCTTTGCACATCATAAGTAGCGCAGGAAAAATAATGTAAAATAAATGTAATAAATACATTACTAGCACAGCAACATTGGAACAGTCAAAAAGATTTGAATATACTTTAAAAATGCCCCAAACACAAATAACCCTAGACACAGGTTACCCCAGCCAATGACTGTTAAACGTTGTAGAAAATGCACATTAATCAACCATCTCCCTCACAGAAAATGGACGGCAAGCACACGGGGAAGAAGGTAGCTAAGAACAAAAAAAAGTATCTGGCTATATATGCCTGGAATCCTGGAGCCACTCCTAACCCTAACCACTATCAGGTAAGATTTCGAAACTGTGTTAGTAATATTGCCACATGGATGCAGCAAAACTGTCTGCAGCTTAATACAAGTAAGACAGAGATCGTTCTGTTTGGTAAGGCCCACTCGGTATGGTCTGATGACTGGTGGCCAAATAGTCTGGATGTAGTCCCAATTCCACAGGTTGTGGCCAGAAATCTGGGTGTCATTGTGGATGAGGATCTTTCCATGAAAGAGCATGTTAATGCCATCACTTGTTTATGCTTTAAAATAATGCGCCCGCTCAGAAAATTATTTTCGTGTCTACCACTCCAATCAAGAAAATCCCTTGTCCAAGCTCTGATAATTAGTCACCTTGACTATGGGAATGCACCAATGGCTTCTATTAATAAAAGACTGTTTGCTAAACTTCCGGTGGTTCCCAATACAGCACGGTTAGTTTGTCATCTTCCACCTCTGTTTCCATCTGAACCCATTCTTAGGAGTCTGCACTGGCTGCTCATAAGAAAGCGATCATTGTTCAAACTTCTTTGTTTGGTACATAAATCTCTTTATGGCAATGCACCAAAATATCTACAAAAAAACCCGCTAAAATGGTATGCCCTCGCTATGAGTCTTGGGTATAGTTGAAAAGGTTTGCTACTCCTTGCCGCATCTGTACTGCCAGATACGGGGCCAGATCCTTTTCGTATTTGGATCCTTTCCTCTGGAATCTGCCTCCACTACACTTACGTATAAGAACTAATTTTAGACATTTTAAAAAAGCTCTTAAAACATGGTTGTTATAGCTTTACATTTTTATTTGTCCCATATTCTGCTGTTTTTAACCGGTAGCGGCCCGTGGTGGGAGTGCTAAAGACAAATTACCCAAACGGTCCACTTAGATAAGCAAATCACCTCAAAATTAATTTTTAGTTAATTTTAGCGGTGCAAACGTTAAAGAACTGCTGCTATCGTATGTGTCAATTATATTGCTTCTGTGCTCCTGTGATACATTTTTACCAGAACAGCAATCTCGTTTATGCAACATGGTGTAATGGCATAATCTCAGGCTTTGCATGTCGTTTACCCAACATCAATGCCAAAGATTGCATGAGATTGTCACTGCTGTAACAAAAAATAGACCCAGGCCTAAACGACTTCCCTTAATCTGTTGGCCATTAAGTTTTCTAAACTAAAACGAGTTGGACAAATAGGCATCGTGTTCTAGACTTTAAAGAGCCTGGAACACTCTGCCTCTTCCCTTGAGGACAATTTCCTAAGGGGCAGTAAAAACTTGAAAAACGTGGGGAGAATTTCCTAAGGGACGGAAAAACCTGAAAATGTAATTTTCCAAGTGCACTGAACAATACAGAAATGATAAAATGATTGCCCTGATGCATGACCTATCCTGCCCATTGCAGATCCAATGTCCAGGGCGGGTGACAGTCACCTAGGGTAGTGTTTTGTAGTGGTGTAGGCTCACTGCATAGTGACCGCGTCTCGCTAAAGAACCCAACTGAGAGTGTCCAGCCGGCAGTCCCTTAGGTAAGCCACAATAGCTGGGTGAACCAACGGACTGTGGTACTACGTATGTTAACCCATTGATCCTTAATGTGACCCTGCCTGCTGTAAACACCCAACTGGGTGGATTATTAAACAATCCCCCATCTTTCCCCTTAGAATAATTGGTGAAGGACTGATTACTCACTGCTATGACTTGGTGAGTAGAGCCCCTTGATAAATATATTGTTGGTAAGAGTATGGTAATTGCCCATAATTGTCTGGTCGTAGGAATGAAATTCCTTTATATCAATAGGGCCTACGGCGACCAAGGGTTGCCGTGAACAACACCAGCAGCCTACTTGGCCCCAACTGACAGGGTAAGCCATTTCCCTGAGTACCATATTCACTGCGCCTCACACAGTATATAGGTGATAATACCCACTTACTATGTCATCACTAGGACCTACCTACCTGGACACCATTTGAAGCACCCTGATTTACTTAGGAAGAATTCTACAATTTAGGCACTATCATGTGCTAATCGGTAAGCGATTTGTCCCTTTTTCACTAGCCCACACACTGTACTCCTCCTTGCTCCAGCTAAAACTATTTTATCCATTTAGTCCCCAGAACCTCTGTCCTGAGGAGCCCGTATCTCGAGAGGGTCTAAACATCGTCGACTACTAGAAAGAGAGAGCCTAAGAAAATATTTCTTACAAAATTGATTGTATTAAAACTCCCAAGAGCTCCTCTTCTTATAATACCAATAACCATTTTTGCGTCTTTTCCTTTTTATTAGCACTACGTATATCGCACTTCTTTTGGTTATGGTCACACCACTGGGCATCACAAAAACACTGTGAAATGTGTAAATGTATATATTGTAAATACACAGTTGAATATTCCGTTTATGCTTGTTTTTGTAATTTTGAATATCGTAATGCAAAATAAATTATACTTACTTTGGCTGAAGTGAGTACAATTGCAATAATTGTTTTGTGGGCTTCTCTAAAAATTATTACAATATTAAAAGACCTAATTGAATTAAGGTTCCATTCTAAATGTTTCTCTGTCTCTGCTTCATTCACGCAAGATATACTAATTCTTGCAGAAACTGTAACAATTTATTTAATGAGTTCCTTGTGAACATTGTTTTTGCTTATTAGCAACACCCAGTTCGCAAGGACATATGGGTCGCTCTTGTGCATTTGTGAGAAAAAAAAAAAAGCACTGCATAGTGAGACAGGACATAAAACAACAAACAAGGTTTGGTCAAAGGCAAAGCGTGAGCAAACCCTTAGCTACAGAAAGATTTTTAGGGGTCGATTCCGATCCGGATCGGAAACCGTACCGACCGACACGGACCTGGAATGGAGACCGACCAACACGTACCGGCGCCGTACGACCCGCGCAGTACGATGCAATACGTGTGAATTACTACCCACTCGTACGGAACACAAGCAGCACGACCGAACCGTACGGGAAACAGTGATTCGCCAGTAAACGGACCTGGAACCGCACCCACCGACACGCATCAGGAATGGACGTGACCGACACGGACCCGCGCTGTACGAACCGCGTAATACGATGCAATGCGTGTAAAACGAGACCGACTCGCACGGAGCACAATCCGGAAGACCGCGACGTACAGAAAACAGTGACTACCAGACAGTAGACTCCTTTGCGTCCAACTCGGTCGCCAACGAAGAAACACAGCAGAATGTCAGTGTGACAGACTCGGATTACCCCGCAAGAGCCACTAGCAGCGTCCGTCCCGGTCAAACGAACGTCTCCATCACGCCCACCAAAACCTAAGGAAAAAAGACCAAAAAAGGACCAAACAAGCAATGAAAAAGCCAATAAATAAAAAAATAAAAAAAACATGGAATTAAGACACACCCACAACTCCACCTACATAAAGGCCCAAATCCACTCCCATGATCTTTTGCTATTTTCAAACACATGACAGCTGAGGCGACAACTACACAGCACCCTGAGCAACACCCACACATCACCCACCACACAACACCCACACCATTACCACTTCCTAAACACACTCACAACAAGCAGGAGAAACTGACACCCACTCACCCTCACTTACACCCTCACACACACATCAACCACCACAACCACCCAGCACCATGCCCCCCAAGAAGAATCATCCAAAGTTCACAGATAGTGAGTTGGTAGTCCTGGTTGATGAAATACTCCGAGTAGAGCCACATTTATTTGGAACCTTGGTCCAACAGACCCCCATGTCACAGAAAACAAAGATGTGGGAGAGGTTCGTCGACAAGGTGAACGCACAAGCACCTTGCCTGCGCACAAAGGATGACATCCAGAACAGGTATTATGATGTGCGCAGGAGGGTCAAGAAGCTCAGAGGCAGAGAGCATGCCTTGAGCCAGCACACTGGCAGTGGCCCACCTGCGAAACCAACATACTTCACGTCCTGGGAGGAGAAATTGCGGGCCATACTCCCACCGGAGGGCATCCATGGATTAACAGGAATACCAGAGCCTGGTGAGTACACAACCAATCTAGTCAATATTGTGCGGCAACACACACACATCACTGCCAAGGGGACATTGGAACCAAGTAGCGTCAGCAAATTCCAAAGTAAGCAAGAAAAAATGTAAATCTGTGATGTGTATGCCAGTGACACAAACGCAACAGCTGCTATCTCAGAGTAATATCGAACTAGGTCATAACATGCAAAAACCTAACAACAAATACAGCAAGGCATTGGCCCTAAACACAAACAAACACTGTCAGCCAACTTGTCAGCACTGTTACACCACCTCACAGGGAAGCAGAGTCACAGGAAGGAAGGTCAGGGATGCTGTGAGGGTGGGTGTAGCCAAAAGCATGATGGGAGTTGTAGTCACAGACACCAGACCCCCTCACACATGGTCCATCAAGTCCACCCTGAACTATGTTCACCTCACAGGGAGTGGGAAAGTACTTTCCAGATGGCTGACGCTGGGCTCTGCTGTGGGGAGCACAAGGCCCTGTCGGGAGTACTGCACATACAAACACCAGGACACCACTGTCAGCCATCTTGCCAGCACTCTAACACCACCTCACAGGGAAGCTGAGTCACAGGAAGGAAGGTCAGGGATGCTGGGAGGGTGGGTGTAGCCAAAAGCATGATGGGAGTTGTAGTCACAGACACCAGACCCCCTCACACATGGTCCATCAAGTCCACCCTGAACTATGTTCACCTCACAGGGAGTGGGAAAGTACTGCCCAGATGGCTGACGCTGGGCTCTGCTGTGTGGAGCACAATGCCCTGTTGGGAGTACTGCTCATACAAACACCAGGACACCACTGTCAGCCATCTTGCCAGCACTGTTACACCACCTCACAGGGAAGCTTAGTCACAGGAAGGAAGGTCAGGGATGCTGGGAGGGTGGGTGTAGCCAAAAGCATGATGGGAGTTGTAGTCACAGACACCAGACCCACTCACACATGGTCCATCAAGTCCACCCTGAACTATGTTCACCTCACAGGGAGTGGGAAAGTACTGCCCAGATGGCTGACGCTGGGCTCTGCTGTGGGGAGCACAAGGCCCTGTTGGGAGTACTGCTCATACAAATACCAGGACACCACTGTCAGCCATCTTGCGAGCACTGTAACACCACCTCACAGGGAAGCTGAGTCACAGGAAGGAAGGTCAGGGATGCTGGGAGGGTGGGTGTAGCCAAAAGCATGATGGGAGTTGTAGTCACAGACACCAGACCCCCTCACACATGGTCCATCAAGTCCACCCTGAACTATGTTCACCTCACAGGGAGTGGGAAAGTACTGCCCAGATGGCTGACGCTTGGCTCTGCTGTGGGGAGCACAAGGCCCTGCTGGGACTTGTGCTCCAACAAACAACAGGACACCACTGCCTGACATCCAGAACTTTAACTTGGACTCCCTGCAATCGAAGCATCCTACAGGGGGGATTAGCTGGCCCCTGTGGGAGAAGGTGGGCCTGCAAGTACACCAAATACCAGCAATTTCGCATATACACACACCTCCACAGCAGGAACAAATACACCCCTTGGGACCACTCACACAAAAAGTAAATGCCCATGCGAGATGCCTGACACATTGTCCAGACGTATGAATTGGCTGCAAGTCACACCAATGCACTTGCCCCCTCAAACCCCTTCACACTGACAGCCATCGCAACTGTATGTATCCTCTCACTGTCTGGTCTTGAAGTGTGGCAGGGGTGCCCCCTGGCCTGGTTGGGAAGGTGTGTGCCCTCTATGACAATTGGGGAGGAGTAGGCACAGCACATACCAAAAGCCACACCCCAAACCACATATACACCATTCACAGGTGACACATGATAGTGAATGGAATGGCCACAGCAACATAGCTGACACCGTAGCATGGTGTCATTTACACAAGGCACTGTGGTGATCTGCATTCCACTCCTACATCGTGCAGCATTGATTGCATCCATCACACAACAATCCCCTCACTGCCATTGACACTTGCAACACAAGGAGCAACCTGGCCTGGGCAGGAGTAGGCATACAACTCACAGCAGCATAAGTCAAACACACAAACCTCTGGCCCCCTCTCATGAGCATGGGATAGTCTGCGATCTGCCGTTGTGAATACCCCTTACCATGGAGGACATTGACCACATAAATGACATCATCACGCACAGAACTCTGCCCCAACATCATCAGCTACGGATAACACCATCCAATGTGTGAAATGAGATGTGAACTAGGGACACACACCACAAAATAGTATCTTCACCGTGAATGCAGCCATACCGTACTGTGACCATGTTGTTCAGACACAACAATGTTACTCACAAATACAAGCACAAATGCCAGCACACAACGCCCAAACGTGCTACACATTGCAAGTGGAAGTGCATGTATGTCATTGTAAAAGTACAAATGTTGAGAGGAGGGACACACCTGTGTCAGGCACATGAGGGCACATGAGTAGCAATGCCTATGTACAGTCAAACAGAAATGAGATGTTCATGCACACAGCCCTACGTGCCCCTCAAAATTCTCAAGCATCAAATGACATTGTGCTAAACAAAAATAGACACCCGTCACTGACAATGTATGACAATGCAATGTAAATACACTCATCATGATGTGCAGTGGCAACTGATGTGTGCAAACCGTTGATGTGTGCAGAAACATTACATACATTGTGTGTCTCTTACACCCACAGGGGATGCTGGGGCCCAGCAAGAACAGAAGACGAATCCCAGCCCCAGACTCTGGATGACCCTGACCTTCCCGGTGTGGATGTCTCTATGTCCTCTTCGGACGAGGATGAACAACCTGGCACCTCCGGTGTGGCCCCGCTCCCAGCCCCAGCAGCTGCAACATCAGCACACCCTGCCACCACTCCTGGACCACCTGCAAACACCTCAATCACCCCTGCCAACACAGCCAGACCAAGGCAACAGGACAACGACGGCACAGGTACACAGGGCACCCAGGAGCTGATGGACAACAATACCAGTGCCAACACAGACAGGGGCCCAGTGTCGCCTGTGCCTGCCAGGGCAGATCCTGCCCATGTGGGCAGGGGTGGTGTGAGGGTGGTCAGGGTGAGGCCACGGCCTGCAGATGGGGCTGGACTGCAGGAAGATCCGCAGTTGGGACGCATCATTGATGCTTACCAGGAAAGCACCGGAGGATTTGGCCAGGTTGTGGGGATCCTCAGGGACATGCAACAGCAGCAGGCTGCACATCATGCCAGAATGGACTCCCACATGACCCGGATGGAGTCCAAAATGGACACAATTGATGAACTCACGGCCGTGCATAGGGACATACTGACATGCCTCCGCCAGATAGCCAACTACATTACCACACCTCCCTGTGTGCCCACTACATCAGTTGCCACTACATCAGCAACTGCCACAGGGAGGGAGGTGGACTCTGGCGGAGAGTCCTCTGCACCGCAGCAGCCTGAACTTGAGGGTCCCCCTGAGAAGAAGAGGGGCCGTCCGAAGAAGGACAAGTAAGAGGCAGATGGCCATGCATACCCACCAGGATGTGACTACCTGTTCTAGACATCATCCAATGTGTGCAAAGCGTTCACCTTGTTGACTGTCGCTAAACTCCCACACATGTGATGGAGGGTCTAAGTTGGACCAATGTTCCAAAGGACTGTGGACTTTACTCTATAAATTTCAACAATCAACACTACCAAATGCACTGTGAGCTTTGGATTCCTATTACACTGTACAGCACTTTCACCTACGTCTAACTTACAAACACATGCATGTAAATAAATTCACTATAACACAATACATGCCTCTGTTGTGACTGAAACTTGGTTTGTGTTATTGAGAGGATGACCTGTGAAAAGATGTCTGTGCTTGTGAACTACTACAGCGATGTAAACACAGCCATGTGAGTCATGGTGATGTGACACATATGAGGTAGACACCCCACTACGTCAACACAACACATACTTACCATGCCCATCTAACTCATCGTCCTAACTCATGTGAACAGACAATGCAGTGAGATGCATATACACAACACCCTTCTTGAGTCTGTGGCAAGATGCCCACAGGTACAGCATGCAAATGAATGTTGGATGTGTGGAGGCCGACAACGTACATCCCAAAGTGAAGCACAGGTTTATTACACATCTGAAACATGTTGATGCCACCACAGATGCAAGCTAATCCCACGTGACAGTGGCCACACAGTCACCAAGTGTGGAATAATTAAAGTCCAGGGGTGTGTGGCACATCACTTGTTGTTAGATGACTACTTCTACCCTGGAACTGGATTCTGGGAGTCGGGGGTCTGAGTCGACCAAACAGCCAAAGTACCATGTGAAGGACAGAAGAACACGAAAGAACAGCAATACACATGCCCAAAACATGTCACAAGATACCCACACAAAACCACGTAATCATGTCAACACTGTTGAGGAGTACAGACTACTTGAAAGGACACATCACTGCATGCATCCAGTCAAGTAGCACACAGCCAGACTCACACAGCAACTGAGCACCACCAACACATATCAGGCAAACACAATACATTGACAAAACATCCCTGTATACTCACATTCAGGTGAAAAAGTTGTTGATGAGCTGTGTGCCTTCATCACCCTCATCATCATCATCACTGGCATCGTGACCCAGGCCAGGATCTTCCACAAGTGGCGGATGTTGGTCATCGTCATCCGGGATGAGAGGCAACTCCTTCCTCACTGCCAGGTTGTGTAGCATGCAGCAGACTATGATGATTTTGCACACCTTAGCAGGTGCATATGGGAGGGCCCCTCCTGTCTTGTCCAGGCGGCGGAAGCGGCTCTTCAGGAGACCAAAGGTCCGCTTGATCACTCTCCTGGTCCGACCATGTGCCTCATTGTAGCGCATCTCTGATGGTGTCACAGGGTTCCTGAGGGGTGTCAGCAACCACGGCATGTTGGGGTATCCGGAGTTACCTACATACATTTTTGCACATTAGCTGAGTTTGAAAAGAGCGTGGAAAACAACATTGCCAAACACACACAATGTCAAACAGTCAGCACACACCGACAAGCCAGGCACGCTGGTTCTGCATCTGTGCCATCATCCTCGGGATGCGACTAATCCTCATGATGTACGCATCGTGCGCAGAACCGGGAAATCGTGCACACACATGTGAAATAGACATGTCCGCCAGGCATACCACCAGAGCATTAATTGAATGGAAATGTTTCCGGTTCCGGTATGGCAGCTCATGTGCATGTGGTGGTACCAAAGCCATATGTGTCCCATCAATGGAGCCGATGACATGTGGCATCCTCCCCAGTGCATAGAAGTCACTCTTGATGTCAGTGAGTTGTTGTGGGTTAGGGAAATGGATGTAGAGGTCCAGGAAAGTTAACATTGCCTCCAACACATCGCACAGCACACGGCTGAACATAGTCTGTGACATCCCACCAGCAGACGCCACAGTGTATTGAAAGGTACCGGTGGCAAAGAAGTGTAGGGCAGTGTTAGATTTGGGGGTCTCTAGTTGGCATAGGTAGGTACCTGTGACAAATAGGGACCCTTGCGTCTAGTCAGGGTGAGGGGCTACACTCCTAAAATAACCCCTGCTCATCCCCTTGGTAGCTTGGCACGAGCAGGCAGGCTTATCTCAGAGGCAGTGTGTAAAGCATTTGTGAACACATACAGTAATACAGTGACAACACTACAGATGGACACCACACAGGTTGTATTGTAAAAATAGTATTTTTATTTAGACTTAACACAAGACCAAACGACAAAAAATCCACAATACTGTACTCAAAAATAGACTCTAGAATGTTATAAAATAGTTCAGTTCTCTCAAGTTGTAGATGCGACACTTTACTCTCAATGTACCTTGAATGTGTAACACAAAGAAAACAAAAGGGTCGCAGGGAAGGTGATGCGTCGGTTCCTTACACTCAGGGGAGTGGATGCGTCGGTTCCTTACTGCTGTGCAGGGGAGTTGATGCTCGCTTCCTTACTGTGTGGGGAGTTGATGCGTCGGTTTCTTACTGCTCTCTGGTGCGATGCGACAAGCTGGCACCTCGATGCGATACTCTTCTCCGGTGCAATGCGACAAAATGGCGTCTTGGCTGCGATGCGACAACGTTGGTGTGATGCGTGCACGCCCAACGGCCGTGTGGCGACTCGATGATCTTTGGAGCCGCGACAGGCCCTGCGACGCGCTTCTCCGGTGATGCGACGATGTCCTCTGTGGCAGCGTCCCGCTTCTCCGGCGATGCGCCGCGCTTCGGCGATGCGATGATGACAGCGGCAGCGGCGTCTCGCTTCCTCGGCGATGCGATGACAGCGGCTGCGGCGGCGACACGCTTCTCGTCGTTGCGTCGCGCTTCCAGCTCCCAGCGACACGCAGTCTCTTAGAAGGCCCAGCACAACAGCAGGCACTTCAATTCCCAGCAAGGGAATTCAGGAGGGAGCTGGTTGGTGAAGTCTTGTATCGTTGAGACTTCAGGCAGGAGGCAAGCTCTGGTTCAAGCCCTTGGAGATTCTTCCTCAAGTTGATAGAAAGCACACTCAGTCCTTTTCTCCTTTCTGTGGCAATGAAGCAACCACTGCAGGCCAACCCCCAAACACACAGCACAGGGGTAGTCTCCTCCTTCAGCTTCCTGGTTCTTCTCCTCAGCAAAGGTTCGTCTTGATTCCCAGAAGTGATCTAAAGTTTTTGGGTCTGGGTCCCAATATTTATACTACTTTTTCTCTTTGTTCTCTGAAGGCAGAGAGGCCTTTGCCTAGTCCAAAACCAGTTCTGGTCAGTCCTGGAGCACTTTGTTGACAAGACTCCTTCTTTCCTTTCACAGTGTAGGCCAGGGACATCAGACACACCACAGGAGGTGGAGCCAGCATTGTGGAGGAAAGGCACAGCCCTATTCAGGTCCCAGGTGCAACTCCTCCCTCCTATCTGCATGCAGATCTCTCTATTCAGCCCTGTGCTGACTCACCCTGTCTCCTGGAAGCCCCCAGCCCCTGTCACTCAAACTCCAGACAAGGAATACACAACCTAGCAGAGGCAGGCTTGGATAGTTAGGCAAGAAAATACCTACTTTCTAAAAGTGGTATTTTCAAACACAGAATGTTAAAACCAACTTCACTAAAAGATGTATTTTATCATTCTGAGTTCAGGCGTACTAAACTCGAATTTCTACCGGGTTCCCTGAGTCAGTTAGGATTATAAGATGTAATAATCTAACTGCCCATTCTGGCCTATGGGGAACAGGTAGCCTTGCAATAGTGAAAAACGAAAATGGATGTAATTCACTATTAGGACATGCCACACCACCAGGGCATGTCCTACCTTTTACCTACAATGCACCCTGCCCTTGGGCCTACCTTAGGGGTGACTAATATGTATAAAAGGGAAGGTTTAGGGACTGGCAAGTGGGTACACTTGCCCAGTCAACATGGCAGTACCAGACTGCCCACAGGCTCTGCAATGGCAGGCCTGAGACACACTTTACAAGCTGCTCCGGTGGGTGGAACAACCAGTGCTGCAAGCCCACCAGCAGCATTTGATTTACAAGCCCTGGGCACACGCAGTGCACTGTACTAGGGTCTGACAGTAAGCCAAACAAGCCAATCATGGAGTCACTAATCCATACATCAATTTACCATAGGAGCACTTGCACTGTGGCACTGAACAGCAGTGGCACAGTGCCCAAAAGCATCTAAAACCAGCAAAAACATAAGAGGCAACAGCAAAAAAATGGAAGGGAGACCCACGCCAATGGTGCCAGGTCTAACAGGCAGCCATCACCTTCACCTTGGGGGTCAGCTCTGTAGGGTATGGCCGGCCAGGTTGCAAATGTGGGGCCAACTGCTCCGCCAAATACTCAATCAGTGGCCTGGTGAAGCGGTACCGTCGGATGCAGTCACGTTCAACCATGGTAGCAAGGTCAGGGAACGGTCTATGGACAGCTGGTCTCCTGCAGTACATAGGTGAGCAAGGGAAGATAGTAATTTCCCCTACCTATGTGGCACTGACCATGCTAAATTTCACATGAGACATCATAAAAAGACACAAGTGCTTTATGTGTGTGCTGTTGTGTATGGACACATATGTCACCTACATGCCCATCATCTCACATCTCATCTCAACATGTGTACACAACAAGTTCCATGTTGTGCTGTGTCAACTCAATGGGCTGTGTCACAGTACATCTGTACTGATGTCACATACCAAACACACACCACAGTGACAAGTGAGGACAGATGTCTTCCCTGCATCACAGCTCCATGACAGGCAGATACTCAGGGACCTTGTATTGCCACATGGACACTGGCATGATGTGGCGTATCATGTACACGCCACTACACGCCCATGACTCCCACAGGAAGTGGCCCCTGATGGCTCTGCAGGACTTACATGGACATCTGTGACACACAGACACAACATCAATGTGCATGCACAAACCACATGGATGTGGAGACTGTTTACCATTGGGCACATGGAATCTGAGACATCAGAAACACAATATGCGCACAGACTGTGGATGTACATCACAATTGTGGCACTGGCACACCCTGTGACACACATACCATCCCACCTAAGAGTCAGGGTGCATGTAACATGTCATACACAAAGTCCCCCTGGAACTGTGTACATGCCTCAACCTCTGAACTGTACAGTTGTCTATTACAGTGGTAATGTGCACGAACACACAAAGGAAGCTGTCCCCATGAACCCTTGCACAGTCTGGGAGTGGCTGCCACAAAGTGCTACACAATAAATCATATGTAGACCCCCATACACACACAGGTAATGCAGCCTTACATGCCTTTGGATACACTGTGTCACAGGCTGTGGTGTTGCAGGTGTGCACCTGAGTCCCTGGCAAGTAACAGTGGGTGGCATTCGTTATCCAGTGACACCAACAGTGGCAGATGCGGGTGATTTCAGGAAAGACGCGTCGTACAGTACGAGACAGATCCGTGCGCATGCCTGGCCCATAGATTGTAATGGGGAGAGACGCGGGTGAGTTTTCAAAATACGTGTCGTACACCCGGGGACCGAGCCGTGCATACGCTTTGGCTATGGACTATCATGGAGATGGGTGCGTGTTGGTATTCAAAATACGCGTTGTACACCCGGGGACCGAGCCGTGCATACGCTTTGGCTATGGACTATCATGGAGACGGGTGCGTGTTGGTATTCAAAATACGCGTTGTACACCCGGTGACCGAGCCGTGCATACGCTTTGGCTATGGACTATCATGGAGACGGGTGCGTGCTGGTATTCAAAATACGCGTTGTACACCCGGGGACTGAGCCGTGCATACGCTTTGGCTATGGACTATCATGGAGACGGGTGCGTGTTGGTATTCAAAATACGCGTTGTACAGTCAGGGACCGAGCCGTGGGAACGTATTGGCTATGGCCTGTCATGGATACGGACGCGGATTCGAAACTTGTATGAATCGTGAGCCGAAAATTCAGTTGGCTCACCACAACAATGTTGCAATTTCAATGGTGTTCTGAAGTTGAAATTTCAAACGATGCGGAAGGCGTGTACGACTTGTGCAATTCCATGGATTGGCCAGATTCATTAGATGCAAACGTGTCGGACCTATTGCATTGTACGCATGGGACAGATTCTGACTCTGCAGCACAGATATAAGGCTGTGTGTGGCCCTGAGAGCTCACTTGCCTGCACTACATGCTCCAGATTGACATCTCTGCTACCACTGCTGCTGTCTCTGCATCCTCTGGCTTCAAGAATGGCACGTACTGTGGAGAGGGCCCCAGCCTTCACAGAGGAGGAGAACCAGTCCCTGCTGGACAGCCTCCTTCCACAGTACAGCAAGCAGTATGGGAAACCAGGGGAGCAGGTGAGTGTGCAAACCACATCCTTTCTCATTGTGCATGTTGTCTGACTAGCAGTACTAGCATTGTGTACACCAGTGGCTAGCAGGCTCACTAAGTAGCTGTCACCCCCAAAGTGTGTAGTTACATGTACTGAACAGGTACTGTGCTGACAGAGTGTAAATTGAGTAGTCTGTCATTCCCAGGCAATGTTTGCATGTTGTAACTGCTGGACAACTGTCCATTACCATGGTTGCACTACCTGTGTACATCTTGTGCCCCTGTGATTGAGACATGTATTTGCAACTGTGTGATGCACAAATATGTTGCATGTGTAGTGATGCTCTTCTGACTTTGTCATCCTCACAGGTTGATGCCCATGAGAAGCAGGAGATCTGGCTGACCATCGCCCGGGCAGTACGATCTGTGGGGATCTACAGGCGCCGCATCCGCAACTGCCAGAAGAGGTGGCAGGACCTTCGTGGCTGGACCTGGCGGATCGCAAGAGTCCAGCTGAAGCTGTCGCCTCCTCGCAGGAGGGGCGGACGATGCCACCTGACACCCCACATGCTCCGGATACTGGCGGTGGTCTTCCCTGACCTGGATGGGCAGTTGAAGGCTGGACAGTAGCAAGGAGGGGATAAGTGCTAGCCTTTTCTGTGACCTTTGTCTCACATGCTGTTTGCACTCCTTTAGGCTGGTTACACTCCCACAGTGCGTCTGTCTGCTACAACAAGAGTCATGTTCCTCAATTGTGTTATGCCCCATCCTCATCTGATACACAGGTGTGGCCCTTTCAGTCTGTGACTTCTGTCACTTGGGTTCTGTGTCCTTGCTGTTGACTAAGGTTAAAGTAGGGGACAGCATCTGCTACAGGGACTTTGTTGTGGGCTTCATGACTGGGTCAATTGGTTACACATTTGTCGAAATCTGACATGTACTGTGTGTGGTCCATTTATATGTGTCCAACTGCTGATCTGACTCACCACATGTGTCTGGGGTATTTACAACACACCCATGCAGCAGGTGAGACCAATGTTGGGGCCACAGAAGAATGTACATCATGTGTGTCACACATGCATAGCCACCTGCCTAGTGTTCAAGGTAATCCCATGTTGCACAGGGACCAGGACAGGTATACCCTCTCTGGCTATAATTAGCATTCTGCTCTCCTACTCCTGTGTGTCATCCAACATGTTGGACATTGTGTAATGTGCACTCAGGTGACTGCCTCTGTGTCATTGTGTACTGGCCTGGCTTTTCGGACTACTGGAGTGTGACACAGTTTGGGGTGTGCAGCCATCTGATATGTGGCTGTTGAGTCTGCACATGGGGTAAAACATGGGTGCATCATGACTTGAGTGTGCCCAATGGTCATTTCAACATTCAAGTGCAAGCAGCTCATTATCGTTCTCATCAGCCTGTGATGTGTACATGTGTACAGAGTTGTGTTTGCACTTACTCAGATGTCACATGTGAATTATGTGGGTGCATCAGAGTCCTAATGATGTGGGTAGCAGGGGGGGTACATGTGCACTTGACAGCTACCGAGGTTGCAATCCCAAAACATCCATGATGGTGGCACAGTGCAGACTGCTGTTTTTGGTATGCACTGCCCCTGTGACAGGAGCCAGTGATGACTGATTTGCCAGACACGGCTGTGCCATGGCATACCACTTGCAAAGGTGTATCCTTCAGTATTGTGAGATGTCATGCATGCACCCCATTTTTACATTGGCTATCAAGACATGACGCCATCATGGTGTCTGGTGATGAGTGCCGAACCATTATCTCGGCAATGACTCTGCCCATCCCTTTCCCTGACACATGTACTGAGTAACTGGCAGGAGAAGGGATATGTGTGTAGTGACACATTTCAGTCTTAACTCTTGGAAGTTGGACAAACGTCTATGTGGTGCATGTGTGCACACATGATTGTTTACATCCTACATGCACCACATAGATGGCTTCATGGATGTGAGGGATAGGAGGGGCATGGTTGAATGGCAGGCCGACAAGTGGCTAGTTCAAATATGTGTCAGCACTTTTTGCAATGTTTAGCAACTGATGCCAAGGCTTGATCTGTAATGTGCTGTACTTACTGTGGTGTGTCAGGTCAATACAGGTGACTGATGTGGATCTGTTTTTCATGATTGTTTGCAGATACATCTACGGCCACAGGGGGAGACAGCTCCACGGACCAGGAGGAGCCACAGAGCCAGACTGGGTCAGCTGCCGGGGAGTCGGAGGAACCCAGTGGCATGGAGGGTGACGGGAGCCACACCGAGGAGACCTCAGCGCCATCCACCTCAGCTGAGGAATACAGCAGCTCGGATGATGACTCCCTTGTGGAGGCGGGTGTCAGCAGCCACCAGACACCAGCTAGCAAGTCTGTCCCCACCACCACCACCACCATCACCACCCTCCCATCTGCTCCCATCCCTGAGGTCCGTGGAGGGTCCCGTGTTGGCGCCCATGTCTCCTTTGGGCCAGGCACCGCACCCCCTGCCCCTGTCTCCCCTGCTGCCTGGAGTGTGGAGTCTGTGGACTTACTTAAGCGGCTCCATGTAGGGCAGACATCGGTGCTGAGTATCCTCAATGCTCACACCAGTCTGTTGACACAACTGGTGTCCTTCATGGAGGGCATCTCATCTAACATGTCTGCCCTACAGAGGACCATTCAGTCCATGGCCTCCTCACTGACAGCAGCAGTGTCCCTCCTCCAACAGTCCCTCACCCCTCCTACCTCTGCCCCATCCACAATCCCCACTACCCTACCTGTCCAACACACACACACACACACACCGGCACAGGCAAGCACCACCACAGACACGAGCAGTACACGGCCACGCAAGCCCAAATCCCAACGCACAGAGCACGCACACTCAGGGGACTGATACCACACACACAGGGGATGGGGCCCAGACACACACACAGGCATCCATGAGCACTCCGCAGTCCTCAGATGCCTCTCCCTCCAAAACCCCTTTCTTTGCCTCACCTGCAACCCCCCCTTCCCAGAAGCTTTTCCTCTGTGACCTTGGCCTCTTCCCCACAGATCCATCTGATCCTACTCACAAGGGGAAGAGGAAGTCACCACGCACAGAGGGGAGTTCCCCTGCCACACGGACACCCTCCCCCAGGCCCAGTAACACTGAGGCCCCCATACGCAAATCCCCCCGGACCAGGAAGAGCAAGACCCCACCAAAATCACACAGTTCCACCACACAGTCTCCATCCTCCAGCCCCCAGGCCACCACTCCACAGGGTCCCCCGCCACACCCTGCCCCAGGTACCCACACACACCGATACCACATCCCCAAAATGATCAGGCCCTCCACCCTGGCACATGCACTTCCACCCCCACCCCACATGCTCAGCCTGTTCCTGCCACTGGTGTGGAGACCGTGCCCCCCCCCCTCTGTCCGGGCCACCTCATCTGCACCCCATTCCACTCCTTCGGAGATTGGCACTGCAGTGGAGTCCACATCCACCCCATCTGACTTGGGCACTGCAGTGGAGAACCCGTCCACTACATCTGACCTGCCCACTACATTGTTGCCGGCACCCACCACATCTGGCTTGAGCCCTGCAGTGGTGACTGCGCCCACTGTATCAGACACCTCCACTGCAGTTGCCAGTGACACTCCTGCACCCACCACCCCTCCCCTGCCTCATTCTGCTATCCCCTGATCTGTCCCTGCGGTGCCTGGCCGGCCCATATGTATGCCCCTCCAAGGGGGGATGTCCCCTGTCGGTAGCAGTGCAGGCAAGCAATGGGTGACATTTGTCACATTTCACCCTGTTTGGACTATGTGAATGGACTGGCCATTGGCCTTTGTTTACTTTGGACTTCCCAGTTTAAAAGTTCCAATTGCTGAATAAAGCCTCTATTGTTATCTAGTGGTTTTGCTTTTGATGTACATAATGTTGTTGAGTATTATCATGCATTTGCTGTTGTAATACTGTTGTTGAGATCAGGAAAGTGAAGTGTTGGTGTGATGGACTCCATGTGGCCCATGGGATATGTGTCCAATTGGGGTCTGTATCCATGTCATACTTAGCAGCAATCTGAGTGTGTCATGATTACCAAATTTGGCACAGGGATTTTCATCTTTCATTTGCCAGATGACATTTGTGGCTTGCAGTCATGCACATCTGTTGGGCTCAACATTGGTAAATTTGTCTATCTCCCTGACTGTGGGCCCATCTCCACTGGACATGCAGCTTTGCACATCAATGATGTGGAAGTCTACTGTGTCATCAGTGCAAATTGCTAAACATGTGTATTGAGTATGTGCAGATGACTTGAGGGACACCCCCATACTTAGGCTGATGTGACCAGAGCCATCATTGTGTTGTAAATGTTGGCTCAGTGACCACTTTTTATGGTGACATGACAGAGCCCTGCATAGACAACGTTTGGCATAGAGGACCTTCCACAGGAGTGGAGTCACCTCATGGCATTGTGTTATTCCGTGACATTGCCTGAGCCCATGGTGTGTGTTCTGTGAGCATGTCTGGGTGTGTTTCCTTCCATTCCTTTTTACTACACAGGCTGTATTCCCTACAGATGTTCCAGTTTGTGGTGCTTGCTGAGTTGTCCTGTGTTCATCACACAGCCTGGTACAGGGTTTTCTTGGCTGTTGGTACATGGCTAACTGCTGGTCATTAGGGTGTCATCCCTAGGTGTGTTTGTTGTGAGGTCCTGGGATGTGGGCAAACGCACGTGGGACACATTCAGGATTCCCCAAGGCCATTTTGTGTTTACACCATCATGTTGTTATGTCTATGTGGTTTCTTTCAGTGATTGTGACACGTGTATGTGTGTGTGACTGCTCCCACTACTCAGGTACAGTGGTGCAATGTTGGAAGGTGTCAGCATGTGTTCAATATGGGTCTCCTTGGGTTCTTAATTGGTGTGTGACTGTGGCAGGGATCCCAATGATTCTAGTACATTTCAGCTCATGGCAATGTCCCGCATACTGTGCAGTGTGTCAGACATTCACGAGGGTCGTTGACTGGGTACGTGTGATGAATGATGGGTACCTTAGATCCCCACCCCCACCCCTGGGATTGTCATGGGTGCATGTGCAGTTTCACCAGTCCATGTGGGCTTCACTGATGCACATTGGTGCAGATCCAGGTGTGTGGTGTTTGGAGTGGCCAAATGTGAGTTGTGTTGTAGCTAGGCCCCTACCTCCATTTGGGCCTTTCATTACAGGCCATGCCCTGTGGTTTCTGTTTGTGTGATGGCAGTTTGTTGGTCAGGACTCATGACCCAGTGTGCACAGGTGACTGTGCTTCACAGTATGTGCAACATCTACATTTGTCATCACAGGGGAATTACTATGCATGCTAGTGTCACCACATTGTGGGGTCCCTGAGGGTAGTGCTGTGGTGGTTGTGTCTCTTGCTGTGTTGGTTGATGTTCCGCCCAGCTTGTGTCACATTGATCTTTTGGGATCCCACTCATCTTACAATGTGTGATTGACCACAAAGGTGTGCCGAATCAATGAGTTTCTTTAGTTTGTCACTGTGTACACATCTGTGTGATTGCAGTTCTGCCCCCTCATGTGTTGTGTAGTAGCCTGGGGACACTGACACACACACACATGTTGTGTTTGATATGCAGTGTGAGTCTGGCTGGCTGTGTCTGTGCATCTGCAGCACTGCATTGGTATGTGTTTTGTGGGCCATTGGGGGGGATGTTGGTTGGAGATTCTTCCCTACTGTCCCTGGGACTCTTGCCTCATCAGTGTGCACATTCATCATGTTTGGTATGTCCTATAGCTGCCATGGTCTGGGACTTTGTGACCTAACAGCTGCAGCATCCATGCAATGCTTAGTTTGTGTATGTGTTTGTTCAGGTATGTATGTTTGCATTATGATGGCCACTTCTGTCATTGTCCAATTGGACACTGGAGGCATTCTCAGCCCCCATGGGCGATGCTTGTCTGCAAATGGCAGAGGGTATTTTTGTTGCACAGCAATCTTTGCCTCACCACATCTGTGTCTGTATGGGACACAACAACTACTTTGCCTCACACGTGCTTGTGGATTTGGGACCAGGAATCATACATGCTGTTTGGCAGTTGCAACTTTTTTCATGGCAACACTCACCTTTAGCTCACTGTGGTGTGTGTGGGTTTAGACCCCATTACCACAATGTGCCAAATGTGCTGTACTTTTAAACCCCACATTCACATTTTGCTCAGTGTGGTGAGTGGGGGTTTAGACCCCATTTCCACAATGATCATGGACTGGTGTAGTTTTGAACCCCACACTTACATTTTGGTCACTGTACTGATGGGGGTTTAGAACCCATTAGCACAGTGAGCATATACTGCAGTGGTTTCCCACCCCACACTGGCCTTTTGGTCACTGTGGTGAGTGGGGGTCCAGACCCCATTACCACAGTGATCATGTAATGCTTGAACACACACTCAGGTTTTGGTCACACATGTGATGGGAGGTACATTGTCTGTTCACTGTCAGATTCACTGTTGCAGGCTTTTGACACGGGAAACCCACTATCGCCATGATGGTAGGGGTGGTGTGTTTTGCATACACACTCACCCTATGTGTGTGGATGCTGGTAGTGTTATGCATCCCCCATCCTGTGTGTGGCTACTGCTAGTACAGGTTGGCATCCAGCCCCTATGGGCTGGGCACTGGTGGTAGTGGTAGGCATCCAGCCCCCTATGAGTGGGGATGGTAGCAGTGATAGTCATCCAGCATCCTGGGAGTACGGGGTACTGGTAATGGTAGGCATCCAGCCCCCTATGAGTAGGGGGTACTGGTAGTGCTAGGCATCCAGCCCCCTATGAGTGGGGATGGTGGCAGTGATAGGCATCCAGCATCCCGGGAGTAAGGGGTACTGGTAGTGGTAGGCATCCAGCCCCCTATGAGTAGGGGGTACTGGTAGTGCTAGGCATCCAGCCCCTATGGGCTGGGCACTGGTGGTAGTGGTAGGCATCCAGCCCCCTATGTGTAGGGGGTACTGGTAGTGGTAGGCATCCACCCCCCTATCAGTGGGGATGGTAGCAGTGATAGTCATCCAGCATCCTGGGAGTAGGGGGTACTGGTAGTGCTAGGCATCCAGCCCCCTATGGGTAGGGGGTACTGGTGGTGATGGGCTTCATGCCCCTATGGTAGAGCTGTTGCTAATGTATGGCATATCAACATCCCTATGTGTGTGTGAATTATTGCGGGTACGTGTCGTTTGTTTCTGTGGTGGGTGTCTGACTTACCGTCTCCGACGTAGGCGTCTGTTCCTGATCCGGTCATAGATGTAAAGTAGTGGGATGACCTGCGCGATGGGATTCATGCTGTCTTCGTCTCGTACATGCTGATTGTTGCTCCGTCTCGTACCCGTTGCTAGTTGGTCCGTCTCGTAGCAGTGGGTCGTGTTGTGGCGCGAATCGTGCCTATAATACTGCTCTCCCGGATGCTGTGACGTGCTGGAAGTGGCGACCCGTTCGGCGCGTAGGAAGTGCGCATCGTACTTGTCCGCCCGGAAACTGCTGTGTATTTGCTTCCGTGCGACTCGAATAGGCGTTTACGGATCCGGCTCGTACGGGAACTGTGGCTGGGATTGGAGCATACGGCTTGTTCGGATTTTGAGCACATTTGCGCATCGTACTTCCTTGCCCGGATGGACCGTCTGCCGGAAAGTGTCGTTCGGAAGGTAAGCCTACGACCGGCTCTTTGAGGGCATACCGAGCGAGATCGGAATCGGCCCCTTAATGTGAAGCCAGCCTGACGGTCACAATCTCAGGAGCATGGCAGGGGAAGGTGGCAGGCATTTAAGGCACCCCGTCTAGCTATCTGATTTATAGAAGACTGGGCACTGGAGAAGGGAAGGCAGAGGATGTTCATGTTCAGATTTGGCAGTAGAAATATAAAAATATTGCTGCACAAGCAATAAAAAAGCATGTGAAGGAGAAATCATAAGGGATCAAAACGGTGTGACAGAGCAGGGTGCAAGAGGAAGAACAAATTAGTAAACATTTTATGGGTCTTTTGCGTGGAGTTTGAGGTAGAGAGGACAGTCAGGGATGCAAGTGAGAGTCGAAATGAGGAAGTTACAGGGGTTTCCACTGTGACAAAAAGAAACTGTAGAGCGCCGGACTGAAGACACCAAAAGAATCAGTTCCATGTCGAAAAAGGCCTAAACCCAGGGAGTAGGCTTGAGTGCCATCAAGGATGTGCGTGTCTACGCAGACAACAGGAAGAAATACGTGGATCCGTCTAAACCAGATTCACCTGATTGTATTTGTCAGGATAGAAACAATAGCCGATCGGGCCCAGGGGCCATGACCCCTGGTCAAATGAGACGCATAGTATTATCTACTCATCTAGCCAACTACTGAATTACAGACCCCTTACCCACAAAAACTGCACCCTGTGACCAATGAAAAATAGGGAGGAAATTTGCCTGGGCTGCGATTTCTCTGGGACTACCATGACCCCTTCAACAACCCCCAAGGGCGACGGTACCGCATTTAACAAACCCTCCCCACTCACTACAAACAAATTTCTTTTCCTCAGTATAAACTGCCGCTCCCTTGCAAAGCACAACGCCGACATCTTTGATCTGTTGATGAATGATCAACCGGACGCCCTGTTTCTCACAGAAACATGGCTGCACGAAAGCTCCGGCCCTGACGTTGCTGCAGCCTTGCCAACCAACTATGCGATAGTCAGGAAAGACAGGGGCCATAAAATTGGGGGAGGCATCGCCATTGTATTCAAAAAGCTTTATCAGTGCAAATTTGAGCCTTTAACCTCTACGGACTGTGAGGCGGCCATATTCAAATTAGCCCTTACTTCAAAATGTACCCTCTCTGGAATACTTGTGTATCGCCCCCCCGGGCCTGCGGCCTCCTGGGCTACTTCCTTTCCTAGTCTACTAAATCCAATTATTATGAGTACTGCCAACTTTTCCATTCTTGGTGACCTAAATCTTCATCTGGATGATCCTACATGCAAAAGCAGCACTAACTTCATCTCCGACTTGGCAGCTATGAACATTCATTTGCACAATTCAGGCCCCACACATAAAGCTGGCCATCTTCTGGACCCCATCTTCTCCAACTTACCCTGCATCCACTGCCCCTCAGCGCTCCCCATCTGCTGGTCGGACCACTTCATCATCAGGTTTAGTCTGACACCCGCTGACAACGCTGCCACCACCCATCCTGTTTTAAAGTCATTAACAAGAGACTGGAAAAAACTGGACATAACTGCCCTGAACAACATTCTATGCACTACCACACCCATCTCTCAACAAAGGGTAACTATGCTCTCTGACTCTGTTCAAAAATGGCTTCTTGATGCCATAGATACTTGTCTCCCTCTCTCCAAAAAAAAGGCCAATAACCACCGCACGCCTGCGCCGTGGTATACT
Organism: Calotriton arnoldi; assembly: GCA_963921515.1. Classification (NCBI taxonomy): domain Eukaryota; kingdom Metazoa; phylum Chordata; class Amphibia; order Caudata; family Salamandridae; genus Calotriton; species Calotriton arnoldi. The sequence continues at coordinate 636,519 of CAWUFW010000485.1, read as the reverse complement.
GACACTCTGAAAGCCAAAAAATCTAAATGCAAAGCACTGGAACGCAGATGGCGTAGAAACTATGCCCTCGAATCAAAATCAACCTACAATTTGGCAAAAAAAGCTTACCATAATCTCTGTAAACTAGCCCGTGCCAAATTTGTGTCAACCACCATTACTGCTGCATTGAACTGCTTCAAAACACTATTTAATACAGTGAAGGAGCTGGCTGGCTCTGCCACTCTAGCCAGCCCCCCTCCACTAAATAAACGCAAATGCGAGGAACTGGCCTCTTTCTTTGTCCAGAAAGTCGAGAAAATTCACTCTGCAATAGCGTGCTCCGGGCGCGACAATTCCCCTTCCTCGCAATCTGCGAATGCCTTTCAATCTGTTTCCACACCACTCACAATGGACTTTGCTTGTTTTGACCAGGTTACGTCGCAACTCACCCCCCCTTACAACCTGGGCACATGGTCCCCTCTTACTTTAACCTCTTTTAAAAATATCCTTGGAAGTATCAAATCAGGATCACCTAAGGACCCTTTGCCTATTTCAGTGCTCAAGCAGCTAGAGTCACCACCTCTACTTGCCATCATGGACCTTCTAAATGCCTCCCTAGAAGAAGCCGCGGTCCCACATGACTGGAAGCATGCCATGGTGGTTCCTCTCCTTAAAAAGGCCAACGCTGACCCAGACTTATCCTCCAATTATCGACCTATCTCTCTGCTGCCGGCCTTTTCCAAAATTCTGGAGAAACACATACATTCCCAACTCACTAAATTTGTTGAAGACCAAAAGCTTCTCCACCATTCCCAATCCGGATTTAGAGTCGGTTTCTCTACCGAGACCACCTTACTAGGAATAACGGAAAGGCTACGCCACCATCTGGATGCTGGCGACACGGTCGCCCTCATCCTGCTTGACCTCAGCGCGGCATTTGACACGGTATGCCATACCACACTAGTAAAAACGCTCTGCTCTATAGGCATAGGAGGCTCTGCCCTCAGCTGGCTCATCTCTTTTCTCTCAAACCGCACTTTCCAAATCTTTTCCTCCTCTACCAGCTCTGACACTCATCCTCTACCCCACGGGGTGCCCCAGGGCTCTATCCTCAGCCCCCTACTCTTTAACTTATATGTTAGACCCCTAGCCAATGTCGCAGACGAAGCTGGACTGTCCCTGTTCTCCTATGCTGACGATTCCCAAATCATCTTTTCTCTCTCCACGAACAAAGCAGTCGGGCCATCCCATCTTCAGCTTGGCCTGGGAAAAATTGCATCCTGGATGCAGACCAATTACCTTAAATTAAACGGAGAGAAAACAGAGGTACTGGTTCTGGGCAAAAACAAAGATCTCTGGGGCCCACAACACTGGCCTAGTGCGATGGGTGCTCTCCCCCGACCCTCCAGCAAAGTCTGCAACCTTGGTGTTATCATTGACGACCAACTTTCAATGCACCATCAGACAGTCAAGGTAGCAGCCACCTGCTTTACCATCTTGAAGTGGCTAAGAAAGATCATCTGGATGCTGCCAGAGCCCAGGCAGAAAACAGTAGTCCAGGCCCTCATCACCTCGAGACTGGACTTCTGCAATGTCCTCTACCTCGGATCTAACAAGGCGGTGACGCGCAGGCTTCAGCTGGTCCAAATCTCTGCCGCAAGACTACTGTGTAGGGTACCCAGGAAGACCTCAGTCTCAGGCCATTTGAGAGACCTGCACTGGCTCAGGGTGGAGAACCGCATTAAGTTCAAAGCCCTGAGCTATATGTTCAAAATCAAAACAGGCATTGCCCCCAAATATCTCCAAGCCATGGTCAACCCTTATGTGCCCTCCCGATGCCTCCGTTCATCCACTCAAGGGAACTTTTCGATGCCTAGAATAAAGCTATCCCGGATGGGAGGAAGGTCTTTCTCCTACCTCGGTCCCTTGCTATGGAACTCACTTCCAAAAGCTATCCGAAACGAAACGGCATACACCCAATTTCGGAAATCTCTGAAGACTTGGCTCTTCAAACAGTAATCAACTTTGCCGCCTTATGTTCTTCTGTTCCGCCTCAGCGCCGGGAAACCCTTTTTGGGTAGCTGCTGTGCCTTATAAATTTAATAAATAAATAAATAGCTGTGTTCTTACGCATAGGAGGCAAGACCACAATTCAATGCATGATTTTGGCAAAAACCAATGCAGGGATTTTGAAGGAACCAAGGACTGGGAACCAATCAATCAATCAGGGTTTTGTAAAGCGCGCTACCCACCCGTGAGGGTCTCAGGCGATGAGGGGGGGGGGGGAGGGCAGCAGATCCGTTCAGCCGAAGAGCCAGGTCTTGAGAGCGTTCCTGAAAGTGTTCAGGGAGGGGGCGTGCCTGATGTCTGCCGGGAGTTTGTTCCATGTTTTGGCCGCGATGTGGTAGAATGATCTTCCGCCTGCTCTGGCTCTGTGGATATGCGGGGTTTCGGCTATTGCGAGGTTGGAAGATCGGAGGTTCCTCTTGGGTACGTGGAAGTTGATTCTGTCGTTGAGGTATTCGGGTCCGGTGTTGTGCAGGCATTTGTAGGCGTGGGTGAGGATTTTGAAGGTGACTCTTTTCTCCACGGGGAGCCAGTGGAGCCTTCGCAGGTGTTGGCTGATGTGCTCGTGCCGGGGGGTGCCGAGGACGAGTCTTGTGGCGTTGTTCTGTATCGTCTGGAGTTTGCGGAGTAAGGACTTGTTTATGCCGGCGTAGAGCGCATTTCCATAGTCAAGTCTGCTGGTGATGAGTGCGTGGGTGACTGTCTTTCTTGACTCAGGGGGGATCCACTTGAAAGTCTTGTGGAGTATTCAGAGGGTGTTGAAGCAGCTGGAGGTGACGGCGTTGACCTGTCGGTTCATGGTGAGGGATGAGTCGAGTACCAAAAGCAGTTATATCAAAAATATGTTAACTAGCCCAGTCCCTTCCTCTCCTCCCTCTATCTATCTCTTTCCATCCACACATTGTCCCTCTGCTCTCTCTACTCCCTCCTTCTCACTCATCTCTCTCTCTGTTTCTCTCTCTTTTCGTCCATCGCTCCTTCTCAAAGTCCACCCTGTGCTTGGTACAATTAACCCAGGGGAGCTGGGGAAAGGAACAGAGACACAAGTTTGCAGGCCAGGCTTTTAAAACCGGCCTCCAATTGCTCCCAGCTAGAAATGTCTGATAGAATAAAAAGGCCAGACCTGCCCTGGAAGAAACAGTGCAGAACCCGTGATCACCTAAAAACACGCCAAATGCCAAACACAGGGCAGCATTCACTAAAGGCAATCGGATTCACAGAAATCACTTCTGAAGCCCACTTGGCACAGCAATACTCCAGTCCAGGGGTGCGGCTATCATTAGGACAGCAGGTGTTGTGGCACAGGACCCAGAGGTGTGAGGGGCCCTCTCACCCAAACTGTGGCTGTTTTTCAAATGGGCGCTGGGGGAGGGGCAATTCCCTTTCTTGCTTTAGGGCTCATGGAGACCTTGGTATTCCACTGCTTCTTTATAACATTACCCATAGGATTGCTGCAAACAGCATCCAGGTAGATCCGAGTACCACTGGTTGCTAAACTCTCAAGGCAATGAGAAAATACATACATTGCTCCAACCGTTAATTATCAGCGTCAAGAGCAGAAGGTGGGCATCATCATGTACCTAACCTATCAAATGTGTTGATTGGTACGGTAAAGGGAGGGGTCATGTGAAGTGTAACATCCAAAAACTCTGGGGATCTGGTGAGAAAGTTTTGAGGTTGTTGTAATGGATTTCGTCTTATGCTAAGCAACGCAATGAAACATTGTACCCATACAACTAGCAGTGACTGTAATGTATACGGTTACAATTGTATACAGGTTTACTGATATTAAATTATTGTATATTAAAATATATATATATATAACATATACAACGAAAGTTCCTCATTTGAATAATCAAAATAAACATTTTGATATCTGTATGAAGAGAGATTTATTTTTTGTTTCTGGGAAATAATAATGACATCATTTGTATGTTTGATCTTTAGATTCGAATTTTGTGAGCAGAAAGATGTTTTTCTGTGAGAATGGACATCAAGGTTTGGATTGAAAGTTCTGTTGCTTTGCATACCTATTCTAATATACAGCACTGCGGCATCTAAGGATTTTAGGGCCCCATGCATCAAACTACAAAACCGGTCGCAAACGAGCAGATTCTCAGAATCCGCCCCTTTGCGACCGGTATTTTTGCATTTGGGATGCATCATCCCAAATGCAAAAATCGCAAATTGCGATTGCATTTAAGGAATCGCAAATTGCGGTTCCTTAAATGCAATGCTAGAAGCAATTTAAAATAGCGATTTCGCTATTAGGGGTCGCAAATTACCGAAAAAAAAACTGGTTGGTAATTTGCAAAAACTTTGAAAAATGCACTAAAGTGCATTTTTCCAAGTTACATGTTACACACACACATGACCTTGGGGCATGTGTGTGCACAACATGGGTGCACATTACAATTTCAGGGGTGCAACGGGGTGTCCTTTTGACACCCTTGAAATTGCATGGGCAATTTGCGAGTACCTAATGGGTAATCGCAAATTGCGCATGCAATTCCCATTCATTCCTATGGGCCTGTAGGCCCATAGGAATGAATCGGAAGCCATTCCTTAATTGCGACTCGCAATTTGCGAGTCGCAATTAAGGAATTTGTAGAAATCGCTATTTTTTTAGCGATTCCTACATGCATTGGCTTTTGCAATTCCTTATTAGCGAATCCTTATTTTTCGCTAATAAGGAATCGCAAATGGCATTTTTGATGCATGTGTCAGTTAATGTTTTAATGAAACGCAAAAGTTTTTTTAAAATAATTAATACATGATGAAATTCTGCCTTAGACTGAAGTCTTATTTTTCAGACTGGTTTGACAAATTAATATTTTGTTTCTTTAAGTGTCAGAGGATGAGCTTTCAAAGCAAACCGTTTTGTATAACAAGTCATGCTGCATGCTACAGAACGTTTTGGAGCTTGCCTTCATTCATTTTTTCAGTAGTGACCTCTGTGGAACTACTTCAAACTCTGTCCAGAAGAAAGGTCATTCTGTAAAGTCTACATTGCGCTCAAAAGCATAGATCAAAGCCCCGAGGAATAGGCCAAATGTCCACTGCAACCATACAATATTTATTATTTCAGCATTCAACTCACCAGTATTCCTTCCTTCTTTTAAAAATAAATGTCACTGTTAATATCCTCACCAGCTTGCACTATTGCTGTTATATGTTTTCAGATGCTGAAGAACTTTGTATGGCTCTAGTGACTGACTTACATCTCACTTTTCACCATTAGAAGCTGGAAAATTGCTCACTGAGTTGCATCACAGTACTGTTATCAAATACATCCATGTTGAGTGCATCCTCATGCAGGCGCCACGTGGGTAGCATCATGCTAACTTCACACCACAGCCCAGCTTTTCAGAGAGGCATAAGAGTATGGCAGGAATACAGGTCTGCATCACCTGGCCAGGGGAAAGAAGAGGAAGTAAAGGAAATCTATAGGAAATGAAATGTTCAACATTGCAGCCAAGTTGCTACAGTTGAAAGATATGGAGAAGGTTAAGCAGCTGAAGCAATTTAAGATCCATAAAAGGCCAAACGCTGCCCACAGCCCGTGTAAAAGCATGCCAGAATGCTAACTTTACTTGAAATGTTTGCTGGGATATATCTATGTGTTATGTACGAATCAATTATTTTTATATTTATTAGTTTCCGTTGGATACTTAATTTTATTTTTATATAAAGCTTTCACTGAGTGTATCGATATTGTGTTTTGTTATATTTAAAAAATATTTTATCATTTAAAAATGTTGAATATTTTAATTGGATGTTTCATTAGTATTTGTTCATGTTCATCTGTTATGTATTTAAATTTTTAGGTGTAAGTTTTGTATTGATTTCTCTTATGTTTTATTTTGTTAAATTTTAATTTAAAATATTCATTCATTTTATGCATTTCGGATTTTCTTTGTTTCATCGTTGATTGAAGGTTTTTGCATTTTTCCAGAATGAATAAATTATTAGTGCAATAATTCAAAAATATTTTACTAAAGATTGATTATTATATATTAAAGTTTGCTTTTGTTTGTTGGTGTAATGGTTGAGTCTCTATGATGGGAATTTTTCATATTAATATATGTGCAATGAACTCCAGATAATGTAGTTCTTGGCTGTTTGGGAAGAGGAAACCTTTCCTGGCTAGTAATGGGTGACTTTTATTGGTGGTACTGGGCATTTGTACCAATACAGAGGGGCCAATTACAATGTCGGTCGGAAAGGCTCCGAACGGCATTCGGTTCATCCGAATCTGTGTCGGAAGCCTTGTTTCCGACCGACTCGGAAACATTTCCGACCGAACGATTACGAAGATTGGGAACCGTTCGGCTGTCCTATTCGGTCCCGACTCACGTCCGAATGGCATTCGGAGACTCCGAGTCGGTCGGTGCCAACTCGTACGTCTCTACAGACTGCGTTTCCGACCGAGCGATTACGATGTCGGATTCGGACAGCCTTTCCAAATCGGTCTGTCCGGCAAGGATCGGCTGTCCGACTCTGACTTTGGGGGCCCGTAGCAGGCCCCCCTTCACTGGTAGGCCTCCGATTGGGGGCTGTGGGGGTACCCAAGGGACTCCCCTTTGCAACCATGCACAGTGTGGCAGGCACCATGGGGTGCCTGCGACAGGGTGCTAGGTTTTCCGCAAACACCCCTTTTTTCAATGGGAGCCTGTCTTGTCGGTCGGAACACAGGCTCCCATTGAAGTCAATGGGAGTCCGACTGAACGATGTTCGGAAACATCTTAATCGATCGGTCAGACTCCCGAACCCAAGTCAGTTGGAAACCATTCCGAAACCGAGTCGGTCGGAATGCTTTCCGACCTACATCGTAATGAGGACCGGGTGTTGATCTTAAGCGATATCACCACAAGGATTGATTAAAGTGATAGTAATAGCATTGTATTACTGCCTTGGGATAGATATTTGGGGACCTCTTCACAAAGTCAAATTTACAAGTGAGTAAATCTACGTGCCTAAATTAAGGGGTGGAGTCGACAAAAATTGTGATTTAGGACCATAAAGTTATTACTAGTACCTTTATGACAAATTTATGTTCCACACACTTGGCGGAGATATCCGCACATGGGACAGAAGCCTCTGCAACTGGGACCATGACCTTCACATACGGGAGGGAGACCTATGCATGGAAGTGAATGGAGAATTATATACACCTGAAACAAATCATACACACCTGACACCCATTCCATCCCAAAAACATTAATACTGCCACACCATAGGATCTGTTTTTTTCCTTTTTGCCTTTCAGCTCCTGCAGCCACCACATTCTGCCTGAACAATGAAGACCCCATTATCATGAGGAAATTGAACTTCACTCAAGAGAAAACAGCCCTTGTACTAAGATTTGCTTAAAACATTACAGAAAACTGCATAGGTTGCCTCCATTCATCCCTGGTGGAACAAAGAAGGCAACTATGCGGCAAGAGGTGAGAGTCACTTTCAATGTATTGGGGAGGAGGTATACACTGTGAAAATTTATAAAAACTGGCAAGATGAGAGGAGGTGGGTGAAGGAAAAATTATCCAGGACTCAGCGCGCATCAGCTCTTCTTGGAGGGCTACATGGATCCCGTCTCACCCCCCTCATGCAGGCTGTCCTCTGTACAATACACCCCTACCTGTATTATTGTATGACTCTTTCCAACAGCACTTAAGTGGTGCCAAGTAAGATTCTAAACCATTCTTTCTCCTCTCTGTCTTTCACTAAAAGCAAACCTACAGTTGCTCACCCATATCTATCCTTCATCCATACCCACATTGATAGGCATGCATCATATCCATAACCCTCAAAACACCCTTTAGCACATACCAGATAAATAACTAGATGTTCTGAATATATTTGCTTTATTTCTACTCTTTTCTTACAGCCACTTTTCCAAGTGGACTGATGCTTTAGCTGGGGCTAGAGTTATTCCAAATGTAGCAGGACAACACACAGCACAGATCTTGCAACATAATTCATCTACACACACAGGTATTTCCTTATACTAAGATTGTCACTCATACATTATAAAGAGTTGGTTTCACTTGGTTTGTTAAACTCTAACACTGTATATGTATAATATTTTTAAAATGTTTATTTCGGATGCAAAGATCCATAAAACACTATATTATAAAATGTGTTTAGTAATGGCTTATATACATATTGACCTTTATATTGTTATACCATCATGTGTTAATGCATTTTTATTTCCCTTTTAAGGTCCTGTGTTGTTTTCTCATCCACCACTTGCAACAGGATTGACTTCTGCTCTAAGCACTGCACCAACACAGGGACTGTCAGCATATAGATGGTAGAGACAGGTAAGAGAAATGTTTTCTCTTTTGGCTTTGTGTCTGACTTCTTTGTTTGTCAGTGATAGGGTAGCAGTATATCTTTTTTCAATCATTCCTACTTGCCCCCTTCTCAATTTGTAATGCAGCTCTTAATTAGATAAAATATTATCTTATATAATTTCCATTAGAAGCGACAATGTAAGTGGAGTCTATAAGATATCTGTTAAATCTTGTCTTCTCTTGCATGGGAGGAATATTTGTGGGTCTCAAAATGATTATATAAACCATCTAAATTGCAAAGTCTTGTGTTATTTAGGATGGCTTACTCTCCTATGTATGTGTCATGGTCCTGTCAGATTCTGTTATGCAACAGCCCCTGGTGTCCACCTTGCGAACATTATCACCAATGACACCAGGGGATATTCTGACAGCAGTCAAGAGGCCCTCTACTATTAGTCGGTCAGGTAAGTCTGGGAGTCTCAGATCTTAACTTCTACATTTTATCATTAGTCATTTCGATAACTTATTTATCTATATTTTATCATATAAAATGTTAGAAGTCGTGTTTACTGATGTTGAATTTCTTCCTTCCTTGCACTTATTTTGATATGTCACTTTTAAAAATTGACAATATACATTTCACATAATTTTTATCTCTGTAGGTGCTGATCATGAGATAACTGGGTAACACTAATGACAACAAGACAGGTTCAGCAACTGACCTCATGGGGTTATCCAAAAATCGAATTTCCGTGGCTCAACCAGGTGAGTTGACATGGTTGAGATATAATTCCAGGAACTGATCAACCCTTAATTTCATGTTTCTTTATGTTCACATTGTACTAAGGGCCAGATGTGAAGCAGTTTTTAGCGGTCGCAAACGGAAAATAGGGCCATGTGCGACCACTAAAAAGTGTTGTAGTATGGACAAACCTTATTTTGCAAGTCGGTAACCTATTACCCACTAGCAAAATAGGTTTTGCGAGTCACTATTAGTAATGGGCGTGCCAAGGGCGTCCCTTCTTAATAGCGAGTCACACTGGTATGTACGATTGTTTTGTGACCGCAAATGCATTTGCAAAACAATCTCAGTTACCACTTACTTCAAGTAGGTTGTAAGTCAGTCACAAACAGGAGGGGTTCCCAGTGGACCCCTTCCCCTTTGTGAATGTATGCGAAAATACTTTTTTAAAAGCAGGTCCCACAGACCACTGCCTGCCCTTAAAAAATTAAGAGAAACATTTTCATTTTTTTCTTTTAAACAAATCCCATTTTCCTTTAAGGAAAACAGGCTGCATTTGGGGGAAAAAGTTGCTTTATTTAAAAAGCAAACACAGACGTGGTGGTCTGCTGTCCTCAGCAGGCCACCATCCCTGTGTTCTTGCCCATTCCCTATAGGTCGCAAATTGCAACCGGCCTCATGAATATCGATGAGGCAGGTCATTTGCGACCCCATTGGGAATTGCTAAATGTGTCTAAAGACACATTAGTACATTCCGTTTTGCGAGTCACAAATTGCGAGTCGCAAAAAATCGCAATGTCCGACTCACAAAATGGAATGGTCGCACACCTGGCCCTAAGTGTGTTATTTTTTTGGCACAACAATGTAAATTAAATTAATGCCCTTTAAACACAAAACTGTATTTGATATATTTCAAATGTTTACATCTTCTGCATCCAGGTACTTGAATCATTGCGCTGGATGATGATGTTTAACTAGCTACAAGTTGGGTAATGCAAGGAGAGAATCCAATCCTTCTCTAAGCTACTATCTCAATGGCCAACTCTGCTCGAGTAGAAGAGGAGGAGGAGGAGGGGGCAGGAGGTGGTAGAGGAGGAGAATCTGTATGAGGACTTTGTTTCCCTAAACAGGACATCACCAAGAAGGCCACTACACGACTGGCCAGCAGTCTTCCTTCAAAATCACTCCTGAGGATTGTCAGTTCCCAGCCATTTGTTAAGCAGCCACACATAATTGTTCCACCTATGCAATACTCACCTCCACGGAGTCCTCAACTAATAGGTACCTTTGTACAATCCCCTACGCACTCCTCCCATGAAGGTACACCTCTGATCTTCTCTCATTTATCTGAGCAAGAGAACATCTCTGGTGAAGAACAGGTATTCCCCGTTCATCATTCTCCCCCAGAACCCCCCCGATTGCACCCCTCTTCATGCTGGACAACCTGCTAGCCATTTCAGAGAGCCACATACTAGGAGCCTGAAAATGTTCTTTTGCTGGGAGGATAATTATTTCCACCAACATGCGCAGAAGAATATTCTTACAATGGGGGCAAATATCTATGAAATCACTGTCTTGCTTAGCAAAATCCCTCAGATGATTGTCAGGCAGATTCATGAAGAGAATGCAGGACAACATGCCTTGGCCATAAAGATGATAGAGACAATAAGTAAAACATGCCAAGGTTACTCATCACGGCCAATGTATGCACAAGATTCTACAAGGGTACCTGAACCTAGGAGATAGACACCACCTCAGACCTCTGTCACGTCCACCTGTACAAACTCCACCTTCACTACTTCCGGCTCCACCTACACTGCCTCAACCTCCAACACCACAAACTCAACATTATCAACATCACATCACATCAGCCAATCCCACCACCAGTATTGCAGAGGCAGAGTAGCAGGATCAATCTCTCAAAAATAACTTATGTTTGGTGTTCTTTGTAAACTCTATCTCTAATACACTCATTGAAAGCCTTATATAAAAATAAAATTGAGTATCCCTTTTTTCTAAATACATGTGTCTGTCTTTCATCTGAATGTTTATTGTTCAAGTTACTACATTGGAAATTGTTATTTATGCTCTGTTCATTTTTTACCATCAAAATGTATAGTTATTTAAAATGTCATTATGACATTGGCAGCATTTTCTAAGTAACCAAACATTTATTTATCCTGACATACCATACATTATTCTACAAATATTGCAACAATAAAAGAAAGACATTAATGTTTAAAGTTTTGACATGTTTTAAAATATCAGAAGATAAAGTATTATGTAAAATATTATTTTTGTCCTTGGAAATGGCAAATTTGAAATCAAATGGAGTCTGAATGCTGAGGGGAGATCAAACATAGGAGGTGGGGTGGGGTAAACAATGAAAGCACTTAGGAAAAAAGCAAAGTGCAAAGGGGAAACATCTATAAACAATTGGGATTAAATAAAAATGTCCTAAATGAGTTAAAATAAATAACCTCCCCATTGCACTAAACTATAATAAAGTCATGTGATAAATCCACGGATAGGTCTGAGTCATTTAATTGCTTTGAGCCTAACATTCTTAGCCATCCTCATTCTCACTTTTCACCACAACAATAGTAAAATCCTCAATTGATGCAGATGTTAAATGGCTGACCATGTCAGGATCAGACACCCCACTGGAAAAAGGAAGCACTGGGGTGTCAGGGGAAACAGGGATCACAGACAAACTGGGAGATAGAACAACAGCAGTTGGGGGGGTTGTGGAGACAGACACAATATTAGACTAGCTATGAAAGAAGTTATGAGGCCGCATAAAGTTCAGAGCTGCTCAGTGAACGTATCCAGACCCCTCAAACTAAGTACTGGATATCCCAACAGATTGCTCCCTGAACTTCTCTGATTGTCTTCAGGACCTTCTTGACAGCTATTAAGGACAAATATTCTGGGGGAAGGGAGTGGGTTCACAAGAGGGTTGTAGGGTATATGGGGGGGCTGAAGTGTCCCTCAACTGCTGTTGTTGTTCTGGGAGGAGTAGATGATGCTGGTGCAGGGGGAGCAGCCGGAGGACCTGTTAGTATGGAGGCCTCTGAAGAGAAGGAGGGAGTCGTTGCAGGTCCAGATGATAGTGGGGCCTTCTCTTCAGGCACTAAAGAACGGTCTTACTCAAAGTCAAAATGAACCCCAATATATGGCTTCTACTAGCTGGTGTTGTCCATATTGCCGACGCCCCCGTTTGACTTCTCAGCCTACTCCCAGAATCGTTTGGTGGCATATCTCATTTGTCAATGAGTAGGTGCACATCCTCTCCTGGTGGGCACTCCCTCCTTCTTGCTGCTGGTGGTGTCAAGCTTTTGGGCCTGCCTCACATCAAAGATCTTCTTATTTTTTGTCTGGTTCCTACTTTGACACTGTGTAGTCTTTACCAAACATATAGAAAGCCAATTTTTATCTAACATTTCTTTTAAACTTCTAGAGAGTAAGGAATGAATATTTCCTAAACTTTTTTATAATCAGGCATTCAAAGGAGGTGAATGGTTTGGTTAAAAAGGGATTTTGTTTGCATAAGCCTGTGATTAAATTAATAGAAGATGTTTGGAAGTCGCTTCAACACATTGCCTATTTTAGATAAGATTATATTTGTACATGGCAACAAAGCAATCTAATGGATTATGGGCCAGATATACGACCCTATTTTGCATGCGCAAACAGGTTTGCGACCCGTTTGCACATGCATAACCTAATAGGGCCATGTACAATCCCTATTTAGCCAGTCGCTATTTTTCTGTGACTCGCTAAATAGGAATTGTGAGTTGCTATTAGGAAGGGGCGTTCCAAGGGCGTCCCTTCCTAATAGCGAGTCAGAGGCCTATGTAAGAATGTTTTGCAACCACAATTGCGGTCGCAAAACACTCGCAATTTACTGCCCTCTTCAAGAGGGTGGTAAAGCACTCGCAAATGGGAAGGGTACTCCTTGGTACCCCTTCCCATTTGCGAATGAAGGGGAAAATATATTTTAGGGGCAGGCAGTGGTCCCAGGGACCACTACCTGCCCTTAAAAAATGAAACGAAAACGTTTCATTTTTTGTTTTTAAATGCATCCCGTTTTCCTTTAAGGAAAACGGGCTTCATTATAAAAAAAAAAAAAAACTGCTTTATTTAAAAGCAGTCTCAGACATGGAGGTCTGCTGAGCCCAGCAGGCCACCATACCTGGGAGGACCAGCCATTCCTAATGGGGTCGAAAATTGCGAGTGCCTCATTAATATGTATGAGGCATGCAATTTGCGACCCCATTAGGAATCGCTAACAGTGTCTCGGACACTGTTGTACATGTCATTTTGCGACTCGCAAATTGCGACTCGCAATTGTGCGAAATTTGCGAGTCACTAAATGACATGGTCGTACATCTGGCTCTATGTCTTATTGTAGTTTTTAGTGGATAATCTTTGCATGTTTTAAAAAACGGTGTGAATGTAAATTTTTTATAATGGCAATAAATATGCTGCTTTAAAAATAAAGTAAAGGTTAGGTCTGGGTGGTGAACTCCGCTCCGTTCGCGGAGTTTGTGGGGTTTTCTGCACTTCGCGCTCCGCGGAGCTCGCACAGTGCAGAAAACTCCGCACCGGGTAGTGCAGCGGAGCTTTTTCCCCGCTCGCGCTCGCGAACGATAAGTTGGTGAGCGCGAGCTACCGATCGGGTAGAATTTATACCTGAGCGGCAGGAAGACAAACGTGAACGTCAGTTAGCACTGTACTCCACTACTTGCGGAACTCCGCAGAGTTTTTTTGTCACTTCGCGAAGTTCCGCTTAGCGAAACTCCGCGAACTACGCCCAGGCCGGGTAAAGGTACACAATATCAGCATCACATAAACAAAGTTTGAATGGAAATCAAATCGTCCCTAATGTTGAAGTGGTGATTTAACTGTTATGTTGACTTTAAATATACAATTTGCAAAGCATTTCCATTATATCTAGATAAGATGAATAGTAAATCAAAACAAAACTACAACAATAAATGCATTTTAGTATTTCTCAACCTTCATACCTTTTATTGCATCTACAGATAACACAGGTTAATTACAACATGGAATGTTAAAACAAAGCTCAAACACAAGACTGTCCACCACTCTCAAGACGCATGGGGGCATATTAACAAGGGGATATCACCACGAGAACGTCACTTTTAGCGACGTTCTGGTGGCGATATGCCCTTCTCTATATTTACAAAGCAGCATTAAGCCACATTTTGTGGCTTAACGCCACCTTGTCAATAAGGCCTCTTTACACAACACGCATCACTTAGCATGAAAGGGACGTGCAATGGGTGTTGCTGTGTGCGTAACACTGCAACACCCATTGCTTTTGACGCTGCTCCAGATTTACAAGGAGCAGGGCCGGACTGGCTACCGGGCGTTTTGGCATGCTGCCGAGCTGGGGGCTGATGTCACTGCGGTGGGGGCTAATTTCGTTGATGGAGACCTGCGTGTGCTACGAAATAAACAAAGCAAAACGAATTTCGTTCAGCACACGCAGGTCCCCATCAACGAAATCAGCCCCCAGCTCGGCAGCATGCCAAAACGCCTGGTAGCCAGTCCGGCCCTGACAAGGAGGTGTAATGGCGCATGAGGAGAAATGCTTTTATTTCTCCTCGATTTTGCTTTTTCTATGTGTGCTGCATTTTGCAGCACACATAGAAATAGCAAAATACCATTAATGATTTTTTATGTGCAGGAAGGCATCCCTTCCAGCACATAAACAATCATTAAATAATGAAAATTTGCTACTTCTAGGTGTGCTGCACTCTGCAGCACACATAGAAGTAACAAATCACCATTAGTGATTGTTTATGTGCAGGAAGGGACACCATCCAGCTCATATACAATCATTCCCTGCAACTCAGGCACCCTTGCACTATTGTGCAAGGTTGCCTGCGTTGGCCCTAGGCAGCTAAATTTAGTCCAGCATTAGGAAAACATAGGGGTGTGCCGTATTCTTGAGAAAACAGCGCATCCCTGCATTTTGAAAATGTCAGAGCGCGGCACTGCAAAAATTTGGCTCAGCTCCGTGCTCTGACATTTTCCTAGTAAATATGCCCCCTGGTCTCTTAAGCGAATATACATATGAAACACTTACTAGCTGTCCTCTGCTCAGATTATTCCCATTTCTTCACTTGTGAATAGTATGAATGGGGTGGCCCTCCCATCTTGTTCTTCAAACATGCTGTGGGATATATAAAAGAAAGATGCAGCAGGATAGAGGACGATGTTGTGGTGTTGAGAGGATGGCTCAGAATGAGCTCAAAATGGCTGACTCCCTCTTCCTGTTTGTAATTTATGTTGCGGTAGGTGGAGATCTCCATCCCACATGGTGAAGGTACCTATCCACATACAGAAATGAAATCTCTGCAGATAGGCAAGAGACCCCAGCATGTAGGAAAAACTGAAAGCAGTTTATAGGGTCACAAAAATAATAATAGCGATTGCTTATGCATGTAACATATGTGTTGAAAGTAAGGTTTTGTATTCCATTGGTTCTAAAACACACTAGAACACAGTACTATGTGAGAGTTTGCAAAGTGTTTGAATGTTATTGCAAATGAAGAGGCAAAGTGTTATGCAATACACCAGCACCCCATCCCACCCCCCATATGGTCCAGACATCTGAATTGTGACTTAAGGATCCCAAATTTGTCTACAATAATGGTTTGTGTATGAATGTGAAGCAGATGGTTGGACGTCTGTAGGGTGGGTGGAGACAAGGAGAGAACACATACTAGGCAATGCCTTCAAGAAAGACGTATATAATGTTAAAAAATAGGCCTCTATTTTAAATGTAATGTTAAATGCAATACATCATGCCTACATATATGTAGTCAGTGTCAGGGTAATGTCCATATTTTGGGTTGTAGTGGTTAATGAGTATGTTTGAGATGCCACCCCAGATGCATATGTAGCCCAATTGTGAGGTGTTATTACTTACCAATTAATCATACATCACTGAACCAGCAACCAAGTGGCATGCAAGAAGTGACTGACAGAAGATTTAACTTTTGGGTGTGCTTCCAGGAGAGGCAGTGTATCCATCAGTGAAGTAGCCCTTTGCATTGCAGATAGATTGCATGTTGATGGAGTGGCACCGGTGTCTTTTATGAAAAAGGTGTGTTGTGTGGTGACGTGGCTGAAGTGCTACATGGGCGCAATCAATAGTATCTAGCACAAGAGGGAGGCCAAAAGCACTAAATTCCCTTCCCATCATTTGCCTTTCCACTAGAGACTGTTGCATGGTGATAAATGGGTGCACTCTTCCTTTGATGCATTTCAGTAACGGATGCAAGCTCCAAGACTGGTTTGCCTGTGAGATGCCTATGTTGTCAGAGCTGGTCCTCTGGAAGAATCGATCGGCCATGAAATGGAGCTCAGCAAGTATTTTGACATAGTGAGGGATAGTCTTGGAGCGGGCTGTAGGTGAATCAAGCTTCTGCTACCAGTCTACAACCATGCCAAGAATAACAGTAGTTGAGAAGCAGCATCTGGCAATGACTAGTGCCCTGGACAGCCCAAAGGTCCTCTGCCTGCAAACACTCTCTCATCTCTTCAAATATTTTTCCTTCAAAATGAGAAGCAAAACACCAAACATGTTCACCAACATAGTGAAGGCAGAACAAGTTGTTTGGTGTGTGAGGTAATTTCTTATGTGGCCAACAAAGATGTGCTGGTTTGATGTTGAAATGACTGATGGAGTTCATAACAATTACTACTTACTTTATCAGGTGTGTTGTAAGTGTTGTAAGCCTGTTATAAAATTTAACAGTAATAACTTAAAAAAAATACATTGAATGTTTAAAAAACACCTTGTTTAATATAACACAGGATTTACTTAAAAGTTTACAAAATTATTAGATACTAAAAACAGACTTTATTTTACTATATGACTTCTTTATTTTCTATGGAAGAGTGTTATGGTATCAGTGGTTGGTCATGTGTCATGCTGGTCTTACTTCAAGGCTAAGATGGAGTACATTTACTGCTTGTTAACAATGGGATTCCTGTTTGGCTGAGGTATGCACCCAGGCCAGGCAGGAACCACCACTCTAGTAAAAGGTAAGAGATACACAATAAGATAACCTGTGATAACCCTCTGGTAGCTTGGCACAGAGCAGTCAGGCTTATCTACAATGTCAATGTGTAAATTATTTGTGTAACACACATAAAGTAACACAATGAATACACCACGAAAAGGCTCCACATAGGGTTAGAAAAATAGAGAATATTGATCTGAGCAAAATGAGACCAAAACGACAAAAATCCAGTCAGTAGAATTCGGGATATGAATTTTTAAAGATGAAATCAAAAATAGTGCTCAGAAGTCACTAGCTGTCAAAAGGTTACTTGAGGTCAGGAGGGACAAGTGCGAATCCAAAGTTCAGGCCGTCCGCGATCGACGGCAGGACGGCTGCAAGACCCAGACAGGTCCCGCTGAAGAAGTACCTAGGATGCAGCTTTTGTTGACATCGAGAGTCTATTGCAGCGTCGTTGAGGGGTACAAAGGGGGTTCTGCATTGTTGAAGTGAATGCAATGCATCATCATCGAGCTGCACTGAGTGTCGTCATTAAGCTGTACAGTCTGCGGATCTGCTATCATCGAGCAGCCTCTGCATTGGCATCAAAGAGTGATGCAGTAGAATTTCTCAAGAAGTTGATGCAATGCATCTGTATTTGATGAAAACAACTGCAAAACCAACTTCTGAGGCCCAGAGCTTGGAGAGGTCACCTCAGGCAATGGTAGGACTCACAGAAGGCAGAGTCAAGCAACACCAGCAGAATTGTAGGAAGTCTTTTGTGTCCTTGAGAGTTTCACCTGTGTGCCAAATTGCGATATAAGACCGCGATGCAGTCCCACTGTGCAGGACATGCGCAGGCCATGCTCGGGCAAGGCCTGGGGCAAGGATGGCCCATCTTTGCCCATCATTGCCAGGAAGAGCCAGGGCACGGCCACCCCCTTGATTGAAAGCGTGAGTAGATAACATTTTTATCACGCATTGCATTGGGAGTTGTTTTCCTCCAGTGATTTAGACGAGTGTGTGGATACATGGTGCCTTTCACTTCCCCTTGTTCCCCCTGTTTAGAGCGCCTGGCATTTTCATAGGTTCTGGTGACTCAGAAAACTGACGGCCCCGTAGAGGAGGGGGCCACCTGTAAGAGCTTGCTCTCTCCGAGTAGCATGTACCAAATGCTAGCGGATGATAGAGATCGGCCGAGGTAAATCTCTGTTTTTAGAAACTTTGGGTAAATACGTAAATATGGTAAAAAGGAAAGTAGCTGAAGGCCCTGTAGTGAAAAGCCAGAAGAAAACCACCAATACAATTACTAACTATGTAATGGACGCTGTCTGGTCAATAGAAAGTAAAATAATGAATGTGGAAGAGAGGCTTATTGCTACTAAGCATGCTGCAAGCGGATCACTGACAGAATATCGACAGTCAGAATATCGAGGTACAAAAATATTGACACAAAAATATCGATGTTCAGAATATCGAAGTCCTATCTACATAATGGTAAGTACAAAAATATTTTAAAAAATATATCATTGTCAAAAATATCGTTGTTAAAAATATCTGTTTTTTAATGTTTAAAAAATAATGTAAAATAAAGTAAATAATACATATAATTAAAAGAAACATAGTTAAAATTATTTTAAAATTTTTAAAATTATAACTAATACATATAATGTAAAAATAAATTAAACATATATGTATAAAATATAATATATATACGTAATAATATTTATAAATATTTATTTTAATAACATAAATTGTTAAAAAACATATTAAAAATTATAAATACATATATATATACACATACACCAATAATATAAATAAAAATATAAAAAATATATAAAACAAATTAAAAAATTAGAATATTTTTAATCTTTTTAAAATACATTATACACTACATTAACTAAAACAGTAGAGAAAATATTGGATAGCGGAGGGGATACAATTACTATTCCTACTCCAGAGAGTGCAACAGTAGGGGCAGTAGCAGCCCGTGGTGGGAGTGCGGCCTGGCGGTGACGTGGGGCGGGGAAGGGGCAGGGTGGGGGTTAGTAAACTACGGAATACAGCCGAATAGAGGTAAGTAAACATATAAATAAATAAAACAAATTCCGTAGCGCGCGCTGCATCGCATTTGGCGATGCAGCGCGCGCAACGAAATTCATTTTATTTATTTATATGTCTACTTACTAACCCTGGGCGTAGTACTACGCTACACTCACGGAGCATGCGTAGTTTACGCACTACGCATATTGCGTAGAACAGTGCAAAAACTGTGCTAAAACACGTAGCGTAGCAGCAAAATCATCAACACCTACAAATGCTTTGATAAAGCAATTTTACATGCTAAAAAGCATATAACCAATTCACAAAAGTGAACTTTGAGAATGAAAATATCAGGCAATGAGAGAGGTGATGATTTTGGGGTCCCCCCTAACCTAGGGGGAGGACCAAGCAGATGCCTTGAACACAAAGAGCATATCATGCTGAACGATTCAGTGGTGGTCCCTTCCTCCTAGGACCACCCCAAGCACAGTTATGGGCAAAAGTACAATCCCAACCAAAGGCCCTGCAAAGCATTATGGGATGAGATTAGCAGTAGGCAGTGAATATTATAGTGTCCAATATCAAAATAATTCTACAAAGAGCTGCAGTTCAACTAGTCGTTACTAGATGTCCTCACGAGTCAAATGCAAAAACATTGAAATTATTATTACATCAAGCTGCAGTTCCACTAGTCGTTACTAGATGTCCCTCACGAGTCAAATGCAAAAGCATTGAAACCTTTTCGTGTAAAAATTACTATTCCCACTCCAGAGAGTGTAACTGTAGGGAAAGTGTTGGATAGCAGAGGGTTAAAATTAACATACTTATCAATTAAATAATTTTTTTAATTAAATAACCAATTAATAATTAATTATTCATAAATTATTCATAAATAATAACAAATAAAACTTAATAATTACTTCATTATAATTAAATTACTTCCCACTCTATTCCCCTATAAACCCACAACCCCCTCCTAAAAAAAATAACATAATTAATATAATTATCAATTAATAAAAATTAATTGCCAATTAATAATTAATTAACAATAAATTAATTATCAATACCAATAAATAAAAATTAATAATTACTTTATTAAAATTAAATTACTTCCCACCCTATACCCGTATAAACCCACAACCCGCTCCTAAAAAAATGAACACAATTAATATAATTATCAATTAATCAATTAATAAAAATTAATTACCAATTAATAATTAATTAACAATAAATTAATTATCAATACCAATAAATAAAAAATAATAATTACTTTATTATAATTAAATTACTTCCCACCCTATTCCCCTATAAACCCACAACCCGCTACGGAATAAAAACACAAAATGTAATTAAAAATAATTAATAATTTCTAAAAATGATTATTAAATTTACTATAATTAAATTACTTCCCACCCTATTCCCTTATAAACCCACAACCCGCTACAGAACTAAAACGCAAAATTTAATTAAAAATAATTAATAATTTCTAAAAATTATTATTAAATTTACTATAATTAAATTACTTCCCTCCCTATTCCGCTATAAACCCACAACCCGCTACGGAACTAAAACGCAAAATTTACTATAAAAAAATTAATAACTTCTAAAAATGTAATACATATATATTTTTTTAAAATACAATACTTAACAAAAAATATAGAACACATACATTTAAAATACATACTAAAATACATAACAGTAATATAAACATCGATATTATTAACAACGATATTTTTACAAACGATATTACTGACTTCGATATTACCAAAAACGATATTTCTTACCTTCATGTCGATATTCTGGTCACCGATATTCTTGATGTCGATATTGATTTGATTTGCAAATTTGTAAAGCGCACGAATGCCCAAGGGCGTCTTGGCGCTGAATCAATGTAAAAGACTAGGGGGCCGATTCCGATATGGGTCGGAAAACTCTCCGACCGAGCCGGATCCGGAGCGATTTCCGATCGAGCCGGACTCCTACAGTCCGACCGAGCAAGTACGATGCGGCCGCATGCTGCTGGACTCGATTCGGTCGGACTCCCATTGAAGTCAATGGGAGCCGGTCGTACGACGCGTACATGGGCTCCCATTGACTGAATGGGTACGTCACAAACAAGTGCGCCCCCTACAGTGTGTACGCATCGGTGCAACTCGCGCTGTATATGAATGTTCAGGGGGGACCCTTGGGTCCCCCCTGTGTTCGACTCGTACGGCTCCGGGTGCAGGGGGGTCCGGCACGGACCCCCCAAGTCCGGCTTCGGGAGCATTTTCAAGCCGGACGCTCCGACTCGATCCCGCTGTCCGACGCGTCCATCGTACTCGCTCGGTTGAGAACGTCTCCATTGCGTGATGCGATTCGTGTCCGTACGAGTCGGTCGGAGCGGTTGGGATCCGGAAACGAGTAGGTGGGAAACAACGCGTACATTCGCATCGTACAAGCTCGTTCGGACAGCTGTACGAGTCGGTCGGAAAAAACGTGCCCGGCTCCTAGTTTTTCCGGACGAATCCCATTCGGTGCGCTTCCGGCCGAGATCGGAATCGGCCCCTAGGTCTGCCGGAGAGTGGTTTCTAGCTAGGAAGTAAACAGCCAGGTTTTCACCTCCTTCCTGAATGAGAGTAGCGATATGCTGTTTTTGATTGTAACAGGGAGAAGGTTCCAGGTCTTAGCTGCCTGTAGCAGGAAGCTTCTCCCCCCCCACCTAACTTGCTTGAATTTAGGAACCTGAATCAGTTTTGCCTGGCTTGATCTCAGGCTCCTGGATGGCTCATATGGTTTCAAATGAGTTTTTAAGAAGTGGGATCCTACTCCGTGAAGGGCTTTGTAGGCCAGGCAGACTGACTTGAACTTAATCCTCTTTTCAATAGGTAGCCAATGGAGGGCTCCTAGTCTGTGGGCGACTGGCTCGTATCTGGGAATGTCCAGCAACAGCCTTGCTGCAGCGTTCTGTAGGCGCTGTAATTTTGTTAAATGTTGAATTTGTAACCCTGCATACAGGGCATTCCCGTAGTCCAACCTGGATAAGACCAGTGCGGTTACTAATGTCTTACAGGAATCTTGGGGAATAAACGGTGATAGTTTTTTTATCATTTTGAGGCTGTACCACACCGTGGAGGATAGTTTGTTTGTCTGGGCGCTCAAAGATAGTTTGTTGTCCAGTAGCACTCCCAGGTTTCTAACTTTGTCCACTGGGGATGGGCAGTCGCCTAGGCTGTCTGGCCACCATTTTGGGGACCAGAAATTCATATCTGTCCCGAGCAACATAACCTCGGTTTTGTCACCATTCAATTTTAGGCAGTTATGTTGCATCCAGTGATTGATCTGACTCATGCAGTTACTAAATCTGCCTGCTGTCTCATCTGTGTTGTTTGAGACTGCTACCACAATTTGGGTATCGTTCGCATAGGAGACTGGTAGGAAACCACAGTTCCTTATTATAGCCGCTAATGGGGCAACATATACATTAAAAAGGGTGGGGCTTAAAGAAGACCCCTGAGGTACGCCACAAGGTGAGTTAAAAGGTTTGGATGTGGCATCTCCTAATTTAACTGAGAAAGTTCTATCAGTTAAATATGAGGATAGAAGCTTAAGTGCCGTCTCGTGGACTCCTGCTTCGGCTAGTCGGGTCAGGAGTGTATCATGGTTTACCGTGTCGAAGGCCGCCGAGAGATCCAAAAGAATCAAGGCAGCCTTCCCTCCAGCATCCAGTACGCTCCTGAGTTCTTCCGCTGCCATGATCAGAGCTGTTTCAGTTCCATGTTGTTCCCGGAACCCATACTGTGAGTGGTCTAGGGCATTTACGGAGGTTAGATATTTTGACAATTGTTTGTTCAGTAGTTTTTCCAGTACTTTTGCTGGAAAAGGGATCCTTGAAATGGGTCTGTAGTTCCCGGGATCCTGTGGATCCAGATTTGACTTCTTGAGTAGCGGGAGGACTGAGGTCTTTTTCCAGGCATCTGGGAAACAACTCGATGTAATTATCTTAGTGAAAACCAGGGATAGTTGGTCGCTCAGTAGATCTGGAAATAGGTGCATCACCTTAGGTGGGCAGGGGTCTATTAGGCCTCCAGACCTAGTTGTCATTACCACCTGTTTGATCTGTTCTAATGATGGAGGCCAAAAATGGAACCCCGTATTGGAGATTTCCATGGGCAGGCCCTGTTTAGATTCTATGAGTGACTGTGGGGTGTCAGATTTGTTGGTCGTTATGAAAGACTCATAAACGGACTTGACTTTGTCAATGAAGAACTGACCTAAAGTGTTACATAGTTCCGTGCTACAGTCTATCTGTTTGTTAGCATTGAGATTTGTTAGTTTTTTTACCGTGGCAAATAATTCCTTACTGGAGTTTTTAGCTTCATTTATTTTTCGTATAAAATAGTTACTTTTTTCCTCTAAGATTAGTTTTTTGTAAGTTGCCAGGAAGCTTCTGTATTCGTCTTTCGTCCGTTGTTCATAGTCGGCCCTCCATTTCCTTTCCGCCCTTCTGCAATTTAGTTTTTGTGCCTTTAGTTTTTCGTTGAACCAAGGTTGTGAGGGATTTTTCCTCCTAGAAGTAATCTTTTTCAGTGGAACTGCTAATTCGACCGCTGAATTCACCCAACTGAAAACCTGTTCGGCAGCTAGGTTACTGTCTAACTCAAGATCCGGAATGGTCATAGAAAGCTGCTCCTGTAATTTCGAAGTGTCAATCTTAGACCAGTCCTTGTAGGTGAGACACCTATGCTGGGAAGCAATGGCTGCTGTGACCTGCTCTACCTTTAAGGTGAATTTTATTACCTTATGATCTGACCAAGGAACGGGCAATACTTCCAAGATCTCGATGTTTGTGTTTGAGGTAAAGATCCCGTCGAGTGTGTGCCCGGCCACATGGGTGTTGTGCTTTACAATCTGCTCCATAGACATGTTGGACATTGTATCGGTCAAAGTCATCGTGTTTTTTTCTAAAATCTTTTCTAAGTGTACATTGAAATCACCCAAGATGGTGAAATCTGAGCCTTTTACATTTGATTCTAGGAACGGGCTTATTAGCTGTAGCAGAGGCGTTTTTGCTCTTGGTGGTCTATAAATCAGAAGACCTTTAAATGTATAATTGTTTGTGACAGTGATCTGAAACGATAAGGTTTCGCAGTCTGGGCTGCTACCATGGTCCGAGCCCCTAGCCCGCAGTTCGTCTCTAAAGATGATGGCCAGACCCCCCCCTCGTTTCCCTTTCCTGTCTGCCCGGATGATCGAGTAACCTTCTGGTATGGCTAATGCTAGGTCCACACCCGAAGCGTCATCTGCCCATGTCTCTGTAATAAAAACTAAGTCCAAATTTTGTGTTTCCGTTAGTTCGGTCATTTCTGTATTGTGTTTTACTAATGACCGTGCATTAATTAGTCCGGCCTTGATGGTTTTGGTAGTGTTCCGGGTGGTGTGGGTGCGTTGTTGTATTAGGCCCTTGGTATTTGTAAATTTGAACAGCAACTGACAGTTCGTACACTGCTTAGATTCTGTCTGCAAATCCATCGTGGGGTAGCGGGATTTGGACCTAAGTGTGAACAATTCAGTTCTGGTGTAGGTTAGGTTATTAGATTGTACCACCGTTTGTGCAGGGGTCATGGCCCTGGGCCCGATCCGGGCGCGGACGGGCGCAGACGGGCTTGCCTTTGGTGCGCCTTCGGCGCGCCGGCGGCGCACCCGCTGCGCGCGTCCGCTCTGGCATAGGTTTAAGTAGGGTGTGCAGCGTGAGCGACTAGCCCGCTCACCACCTGGAAATGCCCCCGAGACCGGAAGTGAGGATGGTCTCAATCGCCCTCGGCACCCTCCGTACAATCGGCACTTGCCGTGACGGACCGGGGTGACTGGGGTCAAGTAATTACAGGATCAAAAGTGCGGCGTGCAAAATACAGCAGGTAAGGCTAAAAACAATTTAAAAGTTTAAAAGAGTGTCTAACTCAGCTTCTTGAACAGCGGCAGCGCTGCGGTAGTCTTAAACATCAGACTCTGCATCCGCTCTGACCTCGACTGAAGTAGGGCGTGCACCGTGAGCGACTAGCCCGCTCACCACCCGGAAATGCCCCCGAGACCGGAAGTGAGGATAGTCTCAATCGCCCTCGGCACCCTCCGTACAATCGGCACTTGCCGTGATGGAACGGGGTGACTGGGGTCAAGTAATTACAGGATCAAAAGTGCGGCGTACAAAATACAGCAGGTAAGGCTAAAAACAATTTAAAAGTTATTCTGTCCCTTCGATATTTCCAACTCGATATTTTTGTACTCCAAAAATAAAAACTCGATATTATGTCTGTGCACCCTGCAAGCGAGGCTCTTAGCAATGCCGATGTGGAAACCATAGGGGACACAATTTTAATTCCAGTAGAGCATGCTGACGGTGATATACCTTCAAAATGTTCATCAAATGCTCAAAATGCCCCTTGCGTTTCCAACCAGGCCTTGCATTCAATCAAGCTTTCCCCACTCAGGAATCAAATTCACCGCCAGCTAAGAGAAACAAGAATACTGGGGGAGTCCCTGAGGTAAATTCCAATAAACCGACTAAGGCCCACTTTGCTTGCTCAGCCAAGAAGAATTAAAATCCTAAGGCGAGTGTGAAGACACAAGATATGGCTGTAACCAAGAGCTTGGAGGCACTGATAAAAAAACGACACACAAAATTTGACAATATAGAACAGAAGGTTATTGAAATTAAAGAGAGGGTAGATGCACTTGAAAACTTAGTCATAAATAATATGAAGAAATCCCCAAATGGTGTTGCTAAATGCACTGAACAAAACAAGATTAGAGTAATTGAGCCTGCTAGGAATGAACAAACTATGCCAACAAATCGTGTGCATATGCCACGCCCACTGGTACTTCAGAGACCCTGTAAAAGCAAAATAAATAATACAGAGGGCCCTCTGCGTGTATCCTCTCTGGGAAAGGAAGACAACTTTATCCATCAACAAAGGAAAGATGGGGATGGACCACAG
Organism: Calotriton arnoldi; assembly: GCA_963921515.1. Classification (NCBI taxonomy): domain Eukaryota; kingdom Metazoa; phylum Chordata; class Amphibia; order Caudata; family Salamandridae; genus Calotriton; species Calotriton arnoldi. The sequence continues at coordinate 610,376 of CAWUFW010000485.1, read as the reverse complement.
GCGTCTACTATAGTTACATTGCCCCTTCCACCTGATGCCACACCTTATGTTATTGTTTTGAAGGGTGTACCTAAACTAGAATTGCACGCTAAGGAGAACTGGACTGAATTAAGAAACTATGGGGCTGATTAGGATGGAGGGCGGACTTTAGTCCGCCAGCCATCCTAGTGGTAACGGGACCGCCCGCCACCCAAATCATGATGCGACCGCCACCGCGGCGGTCGCATCTGGCATTTTAACATTGCGGCGGTTGCTGCTGGCTGCAGCACTTGCCGCAATAGGAAAATGCCATGATGTGCATGTCCATGCACAACGTGGCAGGCACTGCGCGGTGCCTGCCACCTTGTGCATGGACATGCAGGGGGGTACCATGGGTACCCCCCAAGTGCACCCCCTCACCCTCCTCGGGGGCCCGCAACGGGCCCCCAAAGCAAATCCCACCAGCCATTCCATGCCAGAATCGCCGCCATGGAAAGGCTGTGTAAAGCTAACATCATAATATGGATGGCGGTGCCTGCTAGGCACCGCCACCATATTGTGCCCCAGCTCCGCCCGGCCATCAATCATAACGATTGCCGACCGGCGGACGTACTTTCCGTCCGCCGCGATACCCACCGGCGGTTGCGATCGTTCCGCCATCGTAATGAGCCCCATAGTTACTCACTGGATGTCGACTTTCTTTACTAATATTGGTGTACTTTATCAAGAAATCATCATGATTAGAAGGGTAAATTGGGTTGGGCCCACATAGAAAATTGGCTACGGTGATTGTGTTATTGTTAACTTTTGCCACCCTGCTGTGGTAAAATCCATCCTATATAACTTCCAGGTCAGACAACAACATCATATTGACACTGAGGAGAAGATAATGGCTGTTTCCCTTGGTTTCTTTTATAAACCCTTAGTAATGATTTCTAGATTGCAGGGTCCCCTGTGGATGCCACTACATGAACCCCTATAGAATGGGTACACCTGTCCCTTGTACAAATCGTTTTGCCCCCTTTCAAGTCTTAGTGAACAGGACTGACATATCGGAGGCTGCGGGGGGGGGAGGATGAACTTATAGGCTTGAAAAATGCAAATACTGCAGACAAGGAGCAAAGGCAGAAAATAAGAGAAGTCCAACTAAATAATATGCTAAAAGTTAGAACCTGGAATGTTGCGGGGATGAAAAATAAAATCAACAATAAGGATTGCAAAATTACATAAACTCAGCACAACTTTTGTGCTTGTAGGAAACTTTGCAGCCGCACAAATTTACCATTGATGGTTCTGTTGCTATAACTACACCAGCAATACCATCATTGCATGGGCGGGCTAATGGAGGATTGGCGACTTTGATAGCTACTACAGCCCTAGTCCTTAACAAAAGCAAATACTAAGTCCCCTTATTTCCAATTGGTCCTTCCGCAGATGGACATGAGCAACTTATTGTATTGCTAAACTTCTATAAAAATGTCTTCACAAATTAATTCTAGCTACAGAGTTGTGGAGGATCTTGACTCACAAATCACTAAATTTGTTAAGGGATGCAAGGCTGATTGTATATACATCTGGGTGGGAGACTCTAACATTAGTAAATGTCGATATTCAGTGTTGGATATTTGCGGATATACCGATGCCCAGGGGAATATTCTGGCCCAATTTCCACTGAATAGGTCCGGGGAAATGATAAAGAACTGTTATGTAAATATAATTTAGAACTATTGAAACATGATGCTGTTACAAATTGTGCACCGTTTCCTACTTTTCAAGGGAATAGGAGCTCATCATGTATTGACCACATCATTATGTCAATGAATGGTATTGTCATTTATTTCCCTTGTAGAATATATCAGCTTTAGTGACCACCTTCCCCTTACCCTAACCGTGAAAACTAATATTAAGAGATGTAAAGATACACCTTTAGCATATATCATTGTGGTAGCCAGTAATAATGGCATTAGCCTCAAGTGGTCAAGAATAGATGAAGTGTCACTGCTGGAAAAGGTGGTTAAAGCCAATTAAGAACATTTTTTGATATGTACAGATCCTGAAGCCTCCCTGGAGATGATAGTGGAGGCCCGGCGGTGGCGATCGTTCCGCCATCGTAATGAGCCTCATAGTTACTCACTGGATGTCGACTTTCTTTCCTAATATTAGTGTACTTTATCAAGAAATCATCATGATTAGAAGGGTAAATTGGGTTGGGCCCACATAGAAAATTGGCTACCGTGATTGTGTTATTGTTAACTTTTGCCACCCTGCTGTGGTAAAATCCATCCTATATAACTTCCAGGTCAGACAACAACATCATATTGACACTGAGGAGAAGATAATGGCTGTTTCCCTTGGTTTCTTTTATAAAACCCTTAGTAATGATTTCTAAGGGCCCCCTGTGGATGCCACTACATGAACCCCTAAAGAATGGGTACACCTGTCCCTTGTACAAATCGTTTTGCCCCCTTTCAAGTCTTAGTGAACAGGACTGACATATCGGAGGCTGCGGGGGGGGGAGGATGAACTTAGAGGCTTGAAAAATGCAAATACTGCAGACAAGGAGCAAAGGCAGAAAATAAGAGAAGTCCAACTAAATAATATGCTAAAAGTTAGAACCTGGAATGTTGCGGGGATGAAAAATAAAATCAACAATAAGGATTGCAAAATTACATAAACTCAGCACAACTTTTGTGCTTGCAGGAAACTTTGCAGCCGCACAAATTTACCATTGATGGTTCTGTTGCTATAACTACACCAGCAATGCCATCATTGCATAGGCGGGCTAATGGAGGATTGGCGACTTTGATAGCTACTACAGCCCTAGTCCTTAACAAAAGCAAATACTAAGTCCCCTTGTTTCCAATTGGTCCTTCCGCAGATGGACATGAGCAACTTATTGTATTGCTAAACTTCTATAAAAATGTCTTCACAAATTAATTCTAGGTACAGAGTTGTGGAGGATCTTGACTCACAAATCACTAAATTTGTTAAGGGATGCAAGGCTGATTGTATATACATCTGGGTGGGAGACTCTAACATTAGTAAATGTCGATATTCAGTGTTGGATATTTGCGGATATACCGATGCCCAGGGGAATATTCTGGCCCAATTTCCACTGAATAGGTCCGGGGAAACGATAAAGAACTGTTATGTAAATATAATTTAGAACTATTGAAACATGATGCTGTTACAAATTGTGCACCGTTTCCTACTTTTCAAGGGAATAGGAGCTCATCATGTATTGACCACATCATTATGTCAATGAATGGTATTGTCATTTATTTCCCTTGTAGAATATATCAGCTGTAGTGACCACCTTCCCCTTACCCTAACAACTAATATTAAGAGATGTAAAGATACACCTTTAGCATATATCATTGCGGTAGCCAGTAATAATGGCATTAGCCTCAAGTGGTCAAGACTAGATGAAGCGTCACTGCTGGAAAAGGTGGTTAAAGCCAATTAAGAACATTTTTTGATATGTACAGATCCTGAAGCCTCCCTAGAGATGATAGTGGAGGCCTTTGGCAAGATTACATCAGCCAATTTCAAAATGATAAATAAGGGTACTAGTAAGCGAAACAAAGGCTAGTTTGATCATCAGTGTACGCAGGCTGACCTAAACCTAAGAAAGGCCCTACAGTTAGGTACAAGGGATAAGGAAGAGGTCAAACAGCTCAAACATACATTTAAACAAACAATAGGGCTGAGCAAGAAAAAGTTACAAGAACAGGTCTGGATAAGCCTGGAAAGGGCTGCGGGAACTAGAGACTCCACATTATTTTGGAAGACAGTCAATTCCCCATTCTTGAAAAACGATTTAGAACCAAACGTGGAAACACTTGTCGCTCCGACAGACTTGATAACTCACTTCGGAAACATCTTTAACCAAGAAAAGAGTATTCAACCATGACTGATGGTAACATAACTTCCAGCCCATTTGTCCTCCTGCAACCGGTTAGCAATGAAGAGGTTACACGTGCCATTGAGAAATCTACCAGTGGGAAAGCCCCTGGTTCGATGGGGTCCCTGCGGATGCATTTAAAGCTAATGCTTTATTATGGGCTCCAATATTGATACTTCTCTGCAATGCAGTGGCCGAAGGATTTATTACATCCACTTGGACAGATAGTATCATCGTCCCGATATTTAACAAGAGGGACAGGGGAGACGCCAAAACGTTATTGCCTTATATCTCGCCAGGATTTTTCCACAAAGATAATTAAAAAGAGGGACAGGGGAGACGCCAAAACGTTATTGCCTTATATCTCTCAAGGATTTTTCCACAAAGATAATGTAGAGAATTGGGATTGACAGGCTAGATACTCGGACAGCAGATAACCACGTGCTAACAGACTCCCAATATGGTCAGAACTAGGGGCCCGATTACGATGGCAGTGAGACCGCCACCGACAGCCTGTCGGTGGTGGTCTCACCACCATTGGTGACTGAATCACCGTCCGCCACATTACAATGGCGGGTGGTGTGTTGGCAGTCGGAAAGACCGACCGCCATGCATCCAAGGAGCTCCTTGAGCCAGCCTGTGTGGCGGAGGGGCTCGTAGTCCCTACAGTGGTGGCAGTGCCTACCAGGCACCGCCATAGGGATTACGATGTCCCTTTCCACCCGCCTGCTCATGGCAGTTAGCCTGCCATGAACAGGCTGGCGGAAAGGGACTTTGGGGGCCCATAGCGGGCCCCCTACCCCCTGGCCCTAAGCTGTGGGCACGGGGGGCACTTACATATCCCAGCACCATGTGGCAGGCACCGCATGGTGCCTGCCACGTAGCGCAGGAATATGTAAAGTGTCTCATTTTTGCATTGCGCGGGTGCTGCAGCCAGCAGCACCTGCCGCAATGCAAAAAATAGCCATTGCGACTGCTGTGGTAGCGGTCGCATCGTAATGAGTAGTGCGGGACCGCCGACAGCCTGTTGGGCGGTCCCGTCTACAATAGGGTGGCAGGCGGACGATAGTCCGCCCGCCATCCTAATCGGGCTCCAGGTTCCATTAGAAAAAATCCTATGAAACCAATTTTTTATTTTTTGTTTCTGTTATGTATGTGCATATGAATGTTACACAATATTGACACCAACATATATAATCAATTGCTAAATATTTTGTTAACATATGCTCTTTTGGACACTAATTTGCTTTATAGATGTTGTGGATGTATCTTTTTTGACATGATTACGATTATCCATCTATATCAGAGTGTGTGCAAATCATGCACATTTGCCATTTTCCACAATAGCAGCTATTATAGATGTTGTATATGTACTCTCTGGACCACAATTATAAATACCGCTGCTCACGGGATACTGTGTATAATGCAATGTGTTATATATTAATTACAGAAAAGAATGCGTTTTAACGTAATGTATGTTTTTTTTTAATGTGCTATGTACTTTTATGGATTCAAAAGAAATCCAAAGAAAGTTTTATTGGATTTGATTTGAAAAGGCCCCTTTGTACTGTATGCATCATATCGTGTTTAACACCTGTGATTAATTTGTGAAGGTAATAATGATTTGTTTTGTTTTTTACTGTTATTTACATTTCTTGGTATGTAGATCCTTCCTTATTTGGCAATGGTGCATATCTGAGGGGTCTATTAGTATTTTGATGCTACTCATGAGCTGTGCAAATTTATGTGAATGGGGGGTCAAGATTTAAAGGTGCCATCTATCAATAACACAGTGATCTGAATGAGGTTAGATTGTGCTATTGCTGTACAGCACATTATTCTTCTATTCTCATTGTTCTCGTCATACAAAATGAAGTTTTGTTTTGGAATTTCTATTTCTTAAAAGATTTTTGGGCTCTTGTGGCTTGCCTCACAGATCTTTGTGTTTTAACTATGAGACTTTGGTGGTTAGAAATTGTGGGTAACTGTCCCTTTGCTGCTTCAGTAACATATTTCCTATAATATTGTTCTATTGAGGAGGAGGAATTTGTGCTAGCTTACCTTAGGTCTTACACTATACTTTGCATTTGCACTTCTGCTATGTTGGGAAGGTAGTTATGTTTCTACTCTGCCATTAACACTGGTTGCTCTCCCATAACAGCAGTTGGAATAAAACATTGTGCATTCCCAGTGGGTGTTTTCTTTTGTACTGCTATGTTTACTATGGGGCAGATGTATACCATATCTGTATAGATTATCCATTGCAACAGCAATGGAGTATCCATGCCACCAATATAAAAGTCCAACCACCAGAGTTTAGATGCTGACAGACCATAGGTTTAATCACGGTGGACACTCATCCGTCTCCACCGTGATTACACCCCTTCATTGGCCCTGAGGAGTAAGGGCCATCAGAACTTGTAACTCCACCCACCTGATTCAGATGGGTGGAATTAGAGGTCAGTTTTCCCTGCCCATCACCACCAGGAAAACTGTGGCCACAAGGAAAACTGCAAAATGCTCCCCTCACCAGTGACGAGGGGAGCCTTGCCTTTTTTATTTTCAAAAATAAAATCCCATTTCAGGATTCTCTTTTTCAAAATAAAAACAGAAAACAGTGCAGTCATGTTGATGGAACCTTGAACCAAACAGCAACATGAATTAACAGGTACCGCTATAATGGCGGTTCCAGGCAAATCACTAATAATGACCGCCAGCTTGGCGGTCACTTATAAATCTAGAGGGCAGTCCCTCCACCCGGGTGACAGAGTAATTCACTGCGGTGCCCTGGTGTAACACTGGGCCATCCGCCCAGAATTAAATCGGACCCTATATGTGTAACCCATGTGACTTGGCAGGAGTTTCCTTTTTTCATGTTATTTACCTTGCTGTAGCTGACATGTTAGAAATATATATTATTGTATTTTAATATTAGATATTTAGAGTAATTAATTAATTTTTTTCACATTTCAAATTTTATACTTACATTTTTTCTTATAGTGTTAATTGTAGGTTTACTTTTTTCTTAGAATTTCTCTTTTTCATTTTCTCTTTGAAGTCTGTTATGAAAATATAACTAAAAGTGTGTTACCTTATATATCTTCTTGTGAATACTTCTGTTTATTTAGTATTTTTATTTTTACATTTATTTTGCCCGTATTTTTATGGTTAAAGATTTTCAATTATAATTTGTTTACAATTTAATTTTAATACTTACATTTTATTTCTGGCTTTTCATTTAGTTTTCTTTTATGCTATCTTTCCGACTTCCGTTTTTTTTCCTACAATACCAGTTTCACTTTATCAGCTTTTTGGAATGTTTTAGGGATATATCATAAAGCAAGACAATTACATTAGGTGGCTAGTTATTTTATTAATTTAAGATTATTGCTGTATTAGATTTAAAAAAAATATTTGATGTAGTTTTGTGGAGGTTTGAAGTGTTTTCCTCTTTTCTTTTGGTTAGGTAGTTCCTGGGGACATTTTACTCAGGCAGAGTAAAATTGTCCTGGGAAGGAGGCTTGAGGTGCAGCAGTTTGGTTCAATCTCTTGCTCGCTATTTATACTTCTTTTTTAAATAGATTTTATTTCTATTTGTTAATTGTTTTGATTTTGCATTTGATTGGTTAATGCTCGTGTTAAGAGTTATTAATGTTTTTTGTTTTGACCTTTTAGGCAAGACACTCATTTTGTTATGTGTCTTTAATTATATACCATTCATTTTTTTGTGCATGTTCTATTATATGTCATAATAGTTAATTAAATTATTTAATTGTTTTGAACCTTTTGTTTTTCCATTGTTTAGTGTTGAAATAACTATGTCATTGATATTTTCTTCATATTTTTATTTTCTATATTATTGTATTCAGTATCGTTTGTTTAGCTATATTTTTTATCAGAGACAATCTTGTGTTTTTTAATGTTCTTTGCATTGGAGACACCAATGTGAGCATTACACACATAACTAAGGTATCTCAGATAACATCAAAAGTGCAACTGTTAAAGTGTATCCAGCAAAGTGAGCACCCAAAATCAAGAGAACTGCACCGGAGGCCATCAGGAAGCCATTCTCATAGACAAAAATCAGTCAGGAGTTGCAGTGATGACACCTACAAGTTGAAACAGACCACCAGACAGCCAACATGGACCAAATTAGAATCCAAGAGGACAAATTCAGTGAGCCTGAGCTGGAGTTGTTTGCTGACAATATAATGATGACAGGCTTATGGGATTCTTAATTCTCAAAATAGTCCCCAATATACATAATCACATATGGAAGGAAATTACAGAGAATATTAACAGTGTCAAGCTGTCTACATGAAGTGGAGGATGTAAAAAAGATATAGTAATTTAAAGGTGGGTCTGAGACATCGTTTCTCAACACAAGAAGAAAAGTCCAGCAGCAAGGAACGGACCACCACCCAAAGTAGACCCAAATAAATGGGAGGAAATAGCCCTGAGCACACTTTACATTTCTTCAACAGAGGGCATCAGAGGACGACTTAAGGTTGGTGGTATAAAAGAGGACGAACGTTCTCTATGAACACTGAAATAAGATAATAAAGTGAAATAAAAAGTAACTGCTTGCCACACTTCCTAATAGAATTTATCACGGTCTTCGATGTGGCATTTGATTTCATGCAAAATAACATGGGTTAATATGCTACATTTGTGGCATGGACAAACTGTCCATAAAACACATTCCTACAGTTATCACCACTATGAAGGACATGTTCATGTGGTAACACATGAACAATGTTTACAAGACCTCTGTCGAACTCAATACCGCCTTAAGGCCACATCATAATGGTTGAAAAACACTATATGAAATCATAGACTCATCTTACTATCTTCTAATAATGTTTCTAGTTCCCTTACTTTTCATCATGTCACACCAATGCGTGTCCATACACCCACAAGCAAATACCTTTCAAAATAAAATCTTCCAAATTTGAAAAATGCTGATGAAAGTGCATCACCATACACAAAGATGGCATACTCACTCCCATCAATCTCAAAGCATGAGTCAGATGGTAACGAACCCACTTGTTCATCGCAGCTCTGAGATATATCTTAAGTAGACCATAAACATCAAACATCAAAAATAACAAGCAGTTCTACAGTTTCCAAGGCAACAGCGTGTATTGGCCCTTCTCAATTAAGGCACCCTGAAACCAAGCACTAGCAAGTCCCAACACACCTTGCAATCTGAGGCCCCAATTACCAGCAAGTCACATGCTAATTTCACATCTAAGACCAGAAGCACTAGTAAGTCACATCTCTCATATTCAAGGGCTTGAGTACCAGCAAGTAACATCCTTTCTCAATTCCAATGCCCCAAATACTATCAAGTCACGTTCTTCTCTCATGCCAAAGGCCTTGAAGGACCTTACTGGTTTCAGGCCCATATAGAGCCAGGCTTTGCTATAAATCTGTTGATGGCTGAAGTGAATATTTGAGGTTGATCCTCTCACGAGAACAAAACAGGTTTTAGATTGATCTCCCAATGGGGACCTTTCTAAATCACAGATACTCAAGGCTTGGCAGATGTGAAATGGGAAAGAATGTCAGAGTGGGTGTTGGAGGATGGAAGGAGCTCAGTCTCACAGTGGGCCAGATTGAAATGAGTGATTGAATAACCACAAAGTAGTATGACTGTTGACATCTAAGTTACTGGAGGGTTTCTACCCTGACAGACTCACTGCTCATCCGCCGGTTAAAGATTTACTTACACAAAAAGTGTATAAGCAAATCTTACTTTGAGTACAAAACCATGCTTTGTGAATCAATTCTGTGTCTGTGGGTGTGCATTTCGGCTCACACTCTATATAGCACCCACTGCCAAGGGCACTTCCACTATGAAAAAAATCACAAGCAATTTAGGCATGGCGGTGCACTCAAAATCATAATAATTGACAGCAGTCCAATTATATTTAACATTTCTTGTCTTATTTCTTTTCTTTACAAATCTTGTTTCTTTTTCCCTATCAAATCAAAACACAGCCACATCTAACATGTTTAGTTCAAATATGAACTTCTTCAGGGCATTCCTTATTGTTCCTGTGTTAATCCAAAAAGAAGAAGCATCATGTATTGATCACAGTCATCACAGTACTGTCTAAGTCTCGCTCATTTTTATTTGATATTCACAACAGTACAGTATGTTCAGGACACATCAACCTCAATTTAATCCTCACAGTTTGGACAGGTCATACACCATAGTGTCACCTGGATCCGTGTTACAAGTTCAGACAGGCACCCGATGATTCAGAGTATCGTTTTTTGCTCCAAGTCCAAAAAGAGACAGCAAAAAACATTTTGATGTATAGATTTTATTGTACAACACTAGCATTACAGTCTGAATGTTTCCCCCTAAGATCAAAATGGGAAAGCATAATATATGCTGTTTGGAGCATGGTATTTGGCCTTGTAGGACATTTCAAAGTCAAAATCCACTATGATTGTAGATAGTTTGTGCGTGACTGCCTTTCACCCTTCCCAAAGATGACTGTTCTCCAGAATCTTGTGCAGTTTTCCATCTCCATAAGGAGTAGCCCTAAGACCTCTTCTCCACATTATCAATACCTTGCTAACCTTGTGCACCTTCCCAGACAGCCTAAAAATTGGACAGATCCTATTCCGGCTGAATAAGCCTAACCTAGATCCAATTAGCCTTGCCAACTTCTGTCTGGTACCCACCTTATACTTGCTGAAAAAGTCACTGAGAAGGTAGTTGACAACCAGCTATAGGAGTACATCAAGACAAATAACCTACTTCAAGATTATCAATTGAGGTTCAGACCACAGAAATAGCCACTTTCCAAGTAGTCGATGACTCTCTCTTCCTTACTAACATAAACAACCATTGCCACTTCATCCTCCTTGACATCTCCGCAGCATTTGAAAGCACCGAACATCCAGCATTGATCCACAACCTAAAGATATGATTGAACTTCACTGACACAATCATACAATGGTGCATATCCTTTCTCACCAACCAACAGCTACTTTTTCTGAACGGAACTACAAGATCCCAAACTTTCCCTGTTGCCTGTGAAGTTCCCCCAGGCTCCGTCCTGTCACCCATGATTTTCAGCCTTCACACGGAATCCTTGAGAGCCATCCATGCAGACAGCTACATCAAGATCCACCAGTATGCTGATGACACCTAACTCTATTTTGAAATTTCCTCAACCAATGACATAGAATCTCAAATACTGTCTCGAAAGCATACAAAACTGAATGTGAACAAACTACCTAACGCTAATCACCTACGAAGATCATATTTCTCTTGTTTACCAACAACTGCAAACATACTCGGATTTAGCCATTGCTCTCCAAGTTAAACCTAACAGGCTTCTCAACCAATCTGAAGGAACATGCCAAAACCCTCAGAATCACCCTTGAATTCAACCTCTGATTCATTGAATACATTGCCAAAAACCTACAACAGCCTAGTGCGAACTCTCTCTCCTGAAAAAGTGAAACTTTCTAATGACCATTCAAGCACAAGTCCTCTCCTGCTTAAATGGTGGCAATGCCTTGCTCTTTGGCATCCCAGTGACCAAACCCACTCCCTTGAAAGGCATCCTTAATGCAGTAGCACAGCTCAGCAAGGGGTTGGAGAAAATCATTCTCATGCTAAAGTATCTACAGTGGCTCCCCCTGCAGGCCTGTACCCTCTACACTAAAACCCCTGTTTCCACGGATAACAAACGAACAACATTTGAAGTTCATCACCAGATGAGGACATCTCCAGATAAGGGTCTATACTTTGCAGGAAGGAGAAAATAAGGACGCATGCCTTGTCAGCCTATACATCGAGGATATGGAACAACATCCCCTCCAGCATCAGAAGAGCACAAACCTTCCTACAATTCAGAAAAAAATGAAAACTCATCTCTTCAATGAACACTTACTCAAATAGGCTGATGTCTCAACTCTTCCATTAGCTTTGTCTCCTCCCTCTGTCCCCTCCCCACTATCCCTACTGCGGTTTACTCCCTGTACAGTGCTCTATTGGTAGCCAGCTAAGTTTGTACTTTAGAAATAACAAAACATACACAAATACATACATACAGTGTGTCGATACCCTGCTAGATTCCGAGCTGCTGCTTACTTGTTAGTCCTTATTCAGAACTGCTTCTTTACTGTTGCTGAATATCAACTGGTCCTCCAATTCCATCTGCTGTGGTACATTTTGAAACAGCAGGACTGTTCATCTTCAGTCATCTGTGTCTTCTCAGCTAGTATTGTAATCCCATATCCCAGTGTCAGCTCTATTGGCCTGCATGTTCAATGCCACAGAACAAAGAGGGGGCACTCCTCTGGAAAACACAACAGTATCATATTACTCTTCAGGGTCAATCTCTGCTCTCATTTTAGCTCATCAGCTCAGTTCTTCCCTATGGCAGGCAAACTAATAGATTTGTTTTGCCTTTGGTGGTACAAATAATTTTCATTTGTATGAGGTATTATTTTGTCCTGTATTGTTTGTTTGTTATGTGATGCTAGTATTAAAGGCCAAGTGTTGCCTTCTCTGGGGCGGGTGGCAAAGCCCAGACCTTAGCCCACTCTGCCTATTTGCTCTCTCTCAGGATTCTGTGTCAAAAACAGATGATGAACACTCACTTTATCGATCGCACTTGAGGAGAAGACCCACGCATCTGAATTCATCCTCCGGTACCCACACCTGTTACCTCACCCTAATTTAGAGGCTCTCACACTGCATAAACCCATCTTCACCTTCCAAACAACCAAAATATTTCCCATAGACTTCAATGGGATCAACTGCCCTGAAAATCATCCTCATACCCTGAAACATATTTCATATTGAAATGACAACGCAACAGAATGTAAGTGAAGATCCAACTCATTTATTCCATGTTCTGGGTCTCAATGAAGCAAGAGCTCACCGCATATCAGCATTCTAAACTGAACAATGTACTATCTTACAGGTGGGAGGGAACAAATGAGGAAAGGGTTTATGGTGGGCTACAGGAAAGGAGAAAAGGGGCAGTATGCAATTTAATGGCAAGTGTATGATTACAAAACATCTCCTTTGATTTCAATGCACTCAGTATCCAAACCCATTCTGTTACACCTGTCAGACTTAGGGTGGCCTTCCCCCATACATTTGGCCTGCTACCCTCCTTGTGTTGCTGATTCTTTTTTGTTGGCCTTAGGTCTCTGAGCACTTTACCACTGCTGACCAGTGCAAAAGTGCATGTGCTTCTCCCCTAAACATGGTAACATTGGCATATACACAATTGGCATATTTAATTTACTTGTACGTCCCTTGTGAAGTGGTATACCATATACTCAAGGCTTGTAAATTAAAAGCTACGAGTGGACCTGCAGCACTGGTTTTGCTAACCACACAAGTAGCCCTTTAAGCATATCTCAGGCCTGCCACTGCAGAGCCTGTGGGTGCAGTCATACTTCCACTTCAACTTGACTTTTAAAACCCTTGCCCAAACCCTAAACTCCCCTTTTATTACACATAAGTCACCTCTAAGGTAGGCGTTAGGTAGCCCATAGGGCAGAGTGCTGTGCATGTAAAAGGTATGACATGTATTTTAAAGTTGTGCATGTTCTAGTAGTGAAAAATTCCTAAAATCATTTTTCACTACTGTGAGGCCTACTTCTCTCACAGATTAAATTGGGAATTCCTTAATACACTTTTAAGCTGTAATTCCTGATTTGGAAGGAGTTGCTGTGTCATGTTTCATATATTTGGAATGGCAATGATAAATCCTCTTTACTGGTAAAGTTGGATTTAATACTATTTTTTTAGAAATGCCACTTTTAGAAAGTGAAATAACTAGAATAGGGGATGGGCCTATGAACCGTCAGTAAGGCTAGGCCACTCAAAATACAAACCACCTCTCAAATTTCTAAATACTTTTGTTTTTATTCATGATTACTAAACTTAATACCAATGATCACCATTTTTTTTTCTTTATACATCAGTCATAGCAAAAAAATTATTTATGTGTTACACATAGCAGTACACAGAACAAAATACGAACATATCATTACTAAGTTTTAGAAATGGGGGTCACTAATTGGCAGAGTAATGCACCTTTGTACAAGTAGGGTCCCTTGCTTCTAATCAGGGTTAGTGAGTTACACACTTTAGATAACCCCTGCTCATCCCCTTGGTAGTTTGGCACGAGCAGACAGGCTTATCCCAAAGGCAATGTATAAAGTATTTGTACTCAAAACACACAGTAACACAGTTAAAACTCCAAAAATGGACACCACATCAGTTTAGAAAAATAAAGTATCTTTATCTAAACCAAACAAGACCAAAGCGACAAAAATTCCAACATACATGTATCAAATTACAAGTTTAGAACAATTATTTCAATAATAGCTCATAGAAACAAATAGCTTCACCTGGGCTATTACGATGTTGTGACAGGCAAAAATCCAAAGTACGGCACCGACCGTGAGGTGCACGGCATCAGGCACAGAGTCACACAGACCCCCAAACAACAGTATCTTAGAAAACAAAGTCTATGGACGATGTTTGGCATCGTGGAGGTGAGGCATTGGTGCTGAGGTCGAGGCCGGTTCCGTGGTTTTCACAGTTAAGGCAAGGCGTTGTGTCCTTGAGGAGGTGATGCGTTAAGTTCAGGACAGGGGAAGTTAGGTGGCGTCGGAGGTGAGGCATCGATTCTGGTGAGGCGATGCGAAGTCGAAGAGTTTTTGAAGTCACCCTCGTTGGTTATCGGCTCCACGATAATGGGACGCAGGTGCCGGCGGTAACGGCGTCGGTGCGAGCACTGGAGTCAGAAAGGCCGATAACTGCAGGCGTTGGCAGGCGTCGAAGGGCATCAGAGCAGCGGTGCAGGCGGGGCAGTGGGTGGTGCACTTCATGAGTGGTGCCCCCGGCCTCGTTGCAGATTGCGGCATCACTGGCGGCGGCGCTGAGGGTGTCAGAGTTGTTTTTCTTGCTTTGCAGCACCAACCACACAATTCTAAGGGTCCAGGAACTGGAATTGGCACCCTTTTGAATGCAGGAGTCCATAGAGAAGTCCAGGTGCTGGTCAATGGGTTGCAGGTGAAGTCTTTGCATCCCTGAGACTTCAGAACAGGAGGCCAGCACACACAGGCCCTTGGAGATTCTTCTTCAAGCAGGTTCACAGCAAGGTTCCAGTCTTTGTCCTCTATTTGGCTGAAGCAGCAACTGCAGGCCAACCCAGCAAAACACACAGCAAAGGGGCAGTAGTCCTTCTTATAGCTCTCCAGCTCTTCTCCATGGAAAAGGTTCCTCTTGAGTCCAGAAGTGATCTAACTCTCTGGGATTTAAGGTCCAATACTTATATCCCATTTTCTCTCTGTGGCAAGGGTCTCTGAGCCCATTCCAAACAAGTTCTGCCCTCTCTGGTGCAGCATCACTACAGGAGGTAGAGACAGCATTGTGCAGAGGAGACACTGCCTTTTCAGGTGCTAGTGAAACTCCTCCCATGACTCTAAATGCAGCCAAAGTCTATTCAACCCGACTATGAGGCTGGACACACCTAAACCCCCCCTTCTGGCTGTCTACAGTGAATGCACATCCCCAGCCCTGGTCACTCAAAAATCCAGACAGTCAATACACAAAACAGCAGAGGCACACAGAATGTTTAAATAAGAAAATGCCTACTTTCTAAAAGTGGCATTTCAAACACATAATTTAAAAATCATCTTCCTAAAAAGATGTGGTATTAAATTCTGAGTTCAGAGAGCCTAAACTCCACTTCTCCATCTTGTCCCAATGGAAAGTTATACTTGGGGGATGCTACAAAGCAACTCCCATGTTAGCCTATGGGACAGATAGCCTTTCAATAGTGAAAAACGAAATTGGCAGTATTTCACTATCAGGACATGTAAAACACACCAGTACATGTCCTACCTTTTACATGCACTGCAACCTGCCCATGGGGGTACCTTGGGCCTACCTGAGGGGTGCCTTACATGTAAGAAAAGGGAAGGTTAGGGCCTCGCAGGTAGGTGCACTTGCCAGGTCGACATGGCAGTTTAAAACTGTGTGCAGACACTGCAGTGGCAGGTCTGAGATACATTTACAGGGCTACTCTTGTGAGTGGTGCAATCAGTGCTGCAGGCCCACTAGCAGCATTTGATTTACAGGCCCTGGGCACACTCAGTTATCAAAATTGGTTATCAGGGATAACCAGTTACAGTAACACTTTACCCAGGAAGAACTTGCACTTTGACACTGATCAGCATTGGCAAAGTGCCCAAAGCATCTAAGTAAGCCAAAACGAAATCCAGCATACTGTCAAAAAATCAGGAGGTAGAGGCAAAAAGTCAGGGGAAACCACACCAAGGATGCCAAGTCTAAAGATTTTCATTAAAAAGCATATCTCCCACCCCACAAGTAACAAAATCAATTACAATCAAAAACATTACAAACCATCATATACATTCTCACAAACAAATGAGAAAGTTCTGAATATGAATGCCCAGGAGGAAACAAACTTATATTCTTTTCTTGACCGTTCTCTGAACCCAGAGTGACTCCAAGGACATGCTGTCTTGCCACCTGTTATGAATTCTCAGGGACATCAAAGACTTCCCCCAACCCTGCAACAGCACCTGAACACTGCCATCTCTACCAAGTGATGCAAATTCCGACCTGGGCCCTTGGAAGAGAGGTTTTCTGTGCTGCAACCCTCGACGCCAATGCATTGCCGTCGTCTCCCCGATCAGATCCGGTGCATTTCACCAGATGACGACGCATCGCCAGCCTTCAGCACTGCTCAGCACCTATGCTTCCCCGAATGCGCTGCTCGACGATGACCGATCGCCCATTTTGAGTGCTGCTAGACGACAAAGCGTTTCCCAAGCGCGCGGCTTGCCGATGACGCATCACCAACGAATCCCTCAGATTGACAACAATGCATAGTTTCCCTGCTCCTCGCATCTCGTCGTTGACTCAGCCCCCATCCAAAGGTACTATTTCAGTCGGCCAAGGGTGGTTCCTGTATCCAACCCGCACTTCATCGCGGACGGCCTGAACTTTTGGATTTAACTCGGTAAAGCGGGACCAGATGACCCCAGTTGATGCTTTATGATTCTAAGCACTATATTTTCATTACATCTTTAAAAATTCGTTTGGGCCTTGTTTTATTCATAAAATTAATGTCTATTTTTCTAAGTTGGTGTGGAATGTTTTTGTGGTGCTTTCATTGTGTTACTATGTGTGTGTTGCACAAATACTTTACACATTGCCTCTTTAGATAAGCCTGACTGCTCTGCGCCAAGCTACCAGAGAGTGAGGACAGATCATCTCTACGTGTGTATCTACCTTACCCCGACTTGGATTGTGGTTTCTGCTTGGACAGGGTGCATACCTCTGCCAACCAGTAACCCAAATTCTAACACATTTAATCTTGCCATCTTTGGAGAATAAAAAGTTCGAGAGGGCTGGGTACTTTCACCTAAGAACTCAGGTCGCCTAACACTCAATGAAGCCATCTGAGATGGCAGTAAGAAGTACTGCTGTTCAACTAAGGTTGAACACACACACTGTTTGAGCTTGGCTTGAATTCTTAGTGTCACAATTTATATGACATTTGCTGCTGGTCCTTCGAATTAATGATGGCTGTAGGCCAATTAAGTAACATTGAAGACGTTCCCTCTTTTGAGCTAACCACTTATTTACATGTGTGTTTCATTATTAAAATTGGGGTAGGTCATAACATTGAGAAAATTAATTTTAGCCATGGGCTAACCCTCATGATTAAACAAGAAATGCACAGATAAGGAGGCCCAAGGGGATCCACTGGTTGCCAGCCACCCTGGAGGTGAACGACAAGTAGCGCCCTCACGATCTGGGAGGGGGAAGTAGAGGGTCCCAGGAAGGATGCATTTATGGACATTTCAATTGAGAAGTTCAGGCCCTCTCAAATGAAATCTGAGAGGGCCTGAACTGCTGCATGCACTACCTATCAATGCAGCAGGATCAGAGCTGAAGGTAGTTTTACAAGGGCAGGCTAAAGGGAAGGCAGACAGACACTCCACGTCATGGAGGTCTGTAGGTCACCCTGAATAATCTTGTGGCTAGAAGCACACAGTCTCCTATAGCTCCATCAGTGTTTAGTGTGCTTTCAGCTTTTTATACGCGCAGTGTCTTTAAGTGCATGGTATGTCAGTATCTCGAAGTTCACAATATCCACCTTAAATAATAGCACATCTGCTACATCACCTACAACTACGTCATCAAGATAAGTATATATTTTGTATTCTTGACTTCACATCCTCTTAACTAGACCTACCTTGCAATCTGGTGGATAGGTCGATGTAGTGAAAGCTGTTTTTTTGTCATGGAATAAATGCACCGGACGCAATAGAGGGAGAGTACACTTTAAGGGCATGTGCAAGGAAACATGGCCCCAGTTTGGGGTCGCAGCTGCTCATGTATGTGCCCACAAGCACATGTCAGGGCATCCAACCCATTCATTGATGTGGGCCCACTAGTGGCTAACACCTGTATAGTGCTTGTTCTCATGCTCTGACGACTGCATTTTAGTTGCTGGGATCTGATAATGAATGTGTGTGACAGAAACACCTGTGTTAATCCACTCATCCCTCTGGTTCTTTTAAGTTCACAGAAGGGCCTGGGGGAGTGTCTTTGCACTGCCAATCACAGCTATTCTCAGAGCTTTGCAGTATGCATTCTTCAAGTGCCCAAACGTCTTGCATGCCTGTGGATTAACCCTCCTTCAGCCCCCCTCTATGAATCTGTAAAGAGCGTAAGGAAACCACCTTTTGAAAGCATTCCACAAACATCAGGAAATAGACTGGTGCAGGTCCCGCGTTTCTTATGCCCATGAATGTAGCTCTCGTCCTCTCCCAGCCGCTCCTGCCTTCCCACCAGGTCGTGCCACATTCTATGATTAACTTGCTTGTAGTTTGCGAACTATGAATGAATTAAACACGCAGTCCCCTGAAGGCACACATAATGGCAAAGGGCACTAAAACTCTTCTGAATTCAAATGAACGCTGGGCGAAAGTATCCCTCACCGACTTGTGCAGCAGAGAGGAAAGGAAGGAGACGCGCGTTTTTTGAGATTACTCAATATTTTGTTCCGTAGGGAAATGAATAAATATGGATGTGTTTACTTTCATGTGCATTTTTCCTGGGGAAGGGATTATGACAACTGCTGAGCACCATAGTGTGAAAAGACTCAACCTTGGAAAGAATTTGACCTACACAGCTTCGGTTAAAGAAAACGTCCAGCGGTGATAGATGAGTCACGCTGTTTATCTCTCGGCAGGTTCCTTCTCCGGAAAGATCTGATCCCTTGCTATAGATCACGTTTTTTTGTGTTGTACCCAGTGCCTTTGAAAAGAAATATCACACGATAAACAGGATCGCCTGAAAAAATATTGCCCAAAATTTTAGGACTTCACTATTTTACAATTTGACAAAAAAAGTAAACAAGAGAGGGAGAGAAGTGGGGAGGATTGGCAGTATGGAAGAGAGAAGGGAGTGAGAGTAGAAAGGAGAGATGCAAGAAATGCGGAGAAATGCGGAGAAAGGAGGGAGGGAAGTCGGGACTTTGGGATGGACTGAGGGAAGGAAGGAGCGAAGAAGGGTGGGAATGTTGGAAGAGGAAGGAAGGAAAGAAGGAAGAAAGAGCGAAGAATGGTCGGAATGTTGGAGAGGGAAGGAAGGAGGGAGACAGGTAGTTAGATGGGGTATTCAGAAAAAATATTGAGTCATAAATATCGAGTTTTTAATATCATGTCGCAGAAATATTGTGATGCACGAATATCGTTGACAAAAAGATGTATTTTCAAGCAGCAGCGGACGGTGCAGGTAAGCGCGGTGGGGTGGGAGCGGGGGGGGGTGTCGACAGAGGGTTACTTGGCCAAGTTACTCAGGACACATAGGGGCCTATTACGAGGTTGGCGGTCCGTGGACTGCCCAGGCGGTGGTGGCGTGGCAACAGCAGTTGTGTGGCGATGGCAGTTTAGCCGGCGGTTCCGACCACCCCATTACGAGTTACAACCCAAGGCTTGCTGGGGACCGCTGTCACTCCACTGGCACTCCCAGCTATCTCAGACCGCCTGGCTGGTGGTGAGGGCCAATGAGCCTCTGACCGCCAATCCAACATCCCGCCCCGTGACGAGTTATATCCCAACCGGCAGAAGTAAGGCGGTCCCACCTCCAGACAAGAAGTGGCGGAAAGGGGGGCATATAAGGCTGAAACTTACCTCTATGCACAGCCTGACATCATGTGCCGACATAGAGGCTATCCTACCTGTTATGCCATTGCTATAACTCATCGATCACCTCCAAAGAAGAGCCCGTCAAAGACGACGTCGCTGGTGAGTGTCGTCACTCCATGCATACAATGTGACCCATGCGAAATGAATGCGTTGCCAGCGAACAAACAATGTAGTCTTCATTTACCTGTATTTAACAAGGTCACAAATCCACATTTCACATTGCACAGATAAAAAATTGTGTTGTAAATTCTGTAACGTGTACTCGACACCATGAACATTAGAATAACACACTCACACAGTCTACACAAGATCACGTGTCAGTACCACAAAAGTGAAACTAATGTCGTCATGTTTCGTGATGCGCTATTGTAGGAAGCTGGCTCTGTATATACTACACCAAAATGAGGTATAGTGTGCACAGAGTCCAGTGGAACCGCAAAGGTAGGCAGAGGTAAAAGTAGATAGCACCTTACTCTCTATTTGTAGTATTGTGGGCGAGCAGTAAGGCTTCATCAGAGGGTAGTGTTAAGCATTTGTTATACACACTCAATCAGCAAATGATTGCACACACTCAAAGACTGAACTTTAGACCAATTGGTTTTGTGTAAAAATATTCTTTTAGTTATTTTATTTCCTAGAACCAAGCAAGCCTGGCACAGGTAAGTGATTTATACTTTGCAGTAATAATACAGTTTGGATTGGAGTTGTGTATATACTTTATTTTGATTGCAGCAGGATTACTGGCAATGCAATACTTTGAAATATTGTACATATACTTTGTAATGACTTTTCAGTAGGATGTCAAGTAAATTACTTTACAGATTACTTTTCTTACACACTATAGCATACCTGGATACTACACTGGGACATTTCCTGTAAACAGGTAAGTAAAAGCGTTTCAGTTATTTGTATACAGTTTTTTGAGATTCTTATAGATTTTCCAACTCCCCACTTGGAAACTTTTTCATAGAAAACAGTCAATGTTATCCTATGGGAGGAAATAATGTTATCGGTTCAGAGGTAAGTACTTTGTTGTGGGAGTTGGTATTCTGGGGTTAGAACTAGGGTTCCCCCAGGGTCAAGGATGCACTCTCAAAGCACCCTCAGCGGCACTAGGGCGGCAGGGTGCAACGTGCTGAGGCCCAATGTTATCCAAAGGGGGATAGGGGGCCTTTGGTTGGTTTCTGCTTAAGAGCAGGCCACGAGGTTGTGGGAGCGAAGCTCCTGGACTTAAGTTCAGGGCAAATGGGGGTTCAAGACAGCACCAAAGGTACACCCTCAGTGGCACTAGGGCGGCCGGGTGCAGGGTGCTGGTTTGTCGTCGGTTGCCCTGTTACTTTCAATGGGGATTTTCTGGTTTGCAAACACACTGCAGGCTCGGGGACGAAGGTCTTCTGGGAGCGACCACCACTTGGAGAGGTAAGTTAGGATGCTGGGGGTTGGCTAGACACCATCGGTTGGGCCACCCAAGGCCGTGGGGCGTCAGGTGCAGGGGTGTCTTTTAGGGTCAGATCTTCTTACCAGCTCCTGGTCGTTGTTGGGGGGACCTTCCGAATTGAGGCTGCAGGCGTTGGCTGGAGGCTTGAGGCAGGTCAGGGATCACTGGATCTCGGGTCAAGATCACCAGGGGGACCTCCTTGTGGTGTTGGGCCACTCGAACTCAGGCCGAGGGCGACGGGTGCAGAGTGGTGCATACTCGGCGATTTTGCCGGAGCTGGAGTGTGTGGGTGAACACATCCTGTGTTCAAGGGAGACAAAGTCTTTTCCTTGGAAGGCAGGGCAGGTCCTTGGGTTTCTTGAGGTTGCTGGCTGCAGGACACACCGGAGTTTTGCTTCTGCAGGTTCGAGGTGGGGACAGGCCGGTAGGGCTGGGGCCAAGTCAGTGGGCATCCTCCTCTTCTTAGCTTCAGCATGGCTGTTCGGTCCTTCTTCTTCTTTTCTTCTTGGTCGTTGCTTGTCTGAGGAGGCAAGGTTTGGGGGTGCCCCTAAATACTAGATTTAGGGGTGTTACAGGTAAACAAAGGTTGGGACCAATGGGTCCCTTCCTTGGGGTGGGTACAACCCCTATCATGCCACCCTCCAGTGGGAGGGGGCATATGCCTCACTCTGGTTGGCTGGGTTCCCCCATCTGCAAGATGGCAGTGACTGAGAGTTGTGCTTCACCTCGCCTCCCCCGAGGGGTGGGGTTGGCAAATGTGGGCACATCTCCCTTCCTCACTTTGTTTTCCCGCCAGTTTCCTGCCCAAAGTGGGGGTCAGAACCGGTAGGGACCAGTTGCTCAAAGCAGCAAAAGGACTGGGGAAGCTCACAAAGGCAGCAAGCCTTTGAAGCTTCCCCTTCGTGGACCCTTCCCTTCCTGGGGGAGGGGGCATGACACCTCGTCCCAGGATGTGTATTGTTTCAGACCCCCGAGAGCAGAAGGCTCTCGACCCAGGGGTCCAGAAACATGTCTGGGGGTGGCAGCTGGGGAGCAGCCACTCAGCCTGGACACTAGTGTTAGGTCATTTTTCAGGGGGCATCTCTAAGATGCCCTCTGTGTGCATTTTTCATTAAATCTCACACTGGCATCAGTGTGGGTTTAATGTGCTGAGAAGTTTGTTACGAAACTTATCAGTTGTCAGTAAAGCCATTATGGTACTGTGGAGTTCGTAATGACAAACTCCCAGCACCATATGCTCTTAATGGCAGTACTGCACTTACAATGTCTAAGAATTGGCTTAGACACTGTAGGGGTACAGGGCTCATGCACCTGTGCCCTCACCACTGGTATAGTGCACACAGCTAGAGGGGTGACTGATCTGTGCCAGGGCAGTGGGTTGTAGGCATGGCACACAGGAATGTGTGCCATGTCGACTCTTCACTTTGTTCTGAACCAAAACATGCAGCCTGCAAAGGCAGTGTGTAAGTGTAAAGGTACAGGGCCTCTAAGGGTGGCACAATAAGTGCTGCAGCCCTTGGAGGCCTTCCCTGGTCACAGTGCCTTGGGTAGTGACCTGTGACCAGAGAGTGCCAATTGGGTTTGGTCTTCAATGCAGTTTTTGGGGAAAAACATAGGCCCTGGGTACCTGATTGGCAGGAGCCCTGGGTACACTCATTCAAAGTACATCAGCAGTTCATTAAAAAGTGGGGGCAACCATGCAGAAAGAGGGCACTTTCTCACAGCTATACCACCACCTCTAAAAATACACACCAATCTACATCACACACAACGGTGAAACTAACCATCTTCGCAGACTCAATACCACCCTTTCCGCTCCAAGCATCCACTGCAACATAACCAAAAGAATCCAATGTGTCTCCGTGAAATGACTACAACTACCATGAGGCATTGTTAATCTAACTCTGAATAAAAGACATTACTCAAAATAACCCTATTACAATGCACACATCTAAACTCCCTTTGTATAGCAACGACTCATCCAAGTCCCCAAAAAGTTCACTGTCACAATGTAGAATTAAACTCACACAAATAGCTCCTATCAAAAGCTAAGTCATACAATGCCATAGCCTTCAAGCTGTGGGAAACATAACTTAAACATCAAAACTTAAGCCACAGGATACCAATGACACCATCAGGGTAACACAACAATCCAAGCCAGTGGCCGAACAAAACAACTACAACATGCATTGACTGTCACAGAAGCACTGGACCATAGAAATCACAGGCTTTTTAGAAAGGTTACACAGAAAAAAAACTGAACACGTGTAGGATTTGGAAAAATGTGAAAAGCACACACTGCCCATTCCACACATGTACATTCAGACACACACAAACCTAAGCAATGCTGATGTACTTCATGTCTGGAGGCACACATTGAGTACTCCAAAAAACAAAAGATAATCAATATATCTCAATGGGAGCAGAGCAAGTAAGTTCTTGCTGACCGTCGAAAAAAAAGAAATGCAAACCTCACACACACACACACACTGCTAGGATACAATCAGTCGGTCTACGGGAAACTAGCCAAATCCATTAACATGTCCTACAAATCTGTGGAACTCTACAACATGTACAACGGTCACATTACAAGCACCATTCACAAAGGAACAACCATACCCATCAAAATTACCTCAGAGTACAAGTATGTACTCCCGATACCAGATACAGCTAAAACTATGTACAGGATGGGAGAGTTAATGCACACAAAAAAAATGAAATTTATTACAGTTAACAAACTTTTCAGGCCAATTGCCAGTCCAATGTTTCTAAGTGCATGAGCACATTGCTGCATGGTAGTACTTGCCAAACATGACACTGCTGGGGGAATCTCCTCAGGAAGGGGCATCTATTGGGCAGGTCAGGCACCTGAAAACAACAAACTAGGGAGAACTGGGGTCGGGACTGGGTGAGGTTGGGTTGTCAAAGGAAGGTGGGGCAGTGGTTGCACCAGAAATAACATCACCAGGTACAGGAGGGGCAGCCGTGGGATCCTGGGCAGGTGGGATGGCAAGGGGTGGGCTTTGGGAGATTGAGGGACTGTATGTCACTGTTGTGGGTGTGCCTGTAGTTGGTGCAAGATTCTGGGCATCTGATGAGTCTGATTTGTGTCTGTTGGTGCATGCTCAGTCTGTATGTGTGGGCTGGCCCTAGTGAGAGTGGTGAGTGTCTGTTCGGTGGGTGCATGTATGTCGATTCTTTGGCGATTGGGGGTGTTGTGGTGCATGTGGAGGTTGGACTGCATGTCTGCTTATGTTTGCGTCTGTAGTGGACAGGTATGGGACCAGGGTGTTGGGTCTGAGAAAAGGCAGGAGGTGAGATGTAAGACTTGGCTGAGGGGAAGGATGCCGTCAGGGAGGAGGCCAGAGCCTGAACCAACCTCTGTAGTGCCAACATACTTCTGTGAATTCCCTCCAGAAACTACAGCTTCTGGGCCATTACAGTGGAATGCCCCTGGAGGGCCTTCAGCAGTGCATCCTGCCCAACAGAGATGTGTCTCAGGAGGTCAATAGCCTCCTCACTCAGGGCAGCTGGGGCCACGGGGCAGGAGATGAGGTGCCTGGACCACAGGAGACGTTCCACACCTTATGGTTGTGGAGCCAGACCAATTTGTGGGGACCAGCAGGGAGGGTGGATAAGGGAGTGGAGGTGGTGGGCAAGGTTGATGTGGTCTCAAGTCCTGGGCTGTCCACCACCTCCACAGAGCGGTCACTGGATGGAGAATCTGATGAAGAGGTCAAAAGTTGCTCCTCCTGGGCACACTCCTCACCCTTTGTGCCAGTGACTCTGTTGCTGTCAGTATCCTAACCAGAGCCACTCTGGCCAGCTGTATCCCCATCATCTCCGGCAACGTCTCCTCTGCCTGCCTCTGTTGATGCTGAAAGGACAGTTCAAATAGGTGTAAGGACACTGAAGACATTTCCTTCACTAACATAACACAGCTGCAACATCCTCCAGAGGCCACAGTGAACCACGTTAAAAAATACTATAATAACAATATGGCCCACCATACCTGGCCAGTAGCACGACATATTGACAGGACTGCAAATGCCACCTACAGCTAGGGACATACCCAATTCACAATGGCTGTCAACACCAACCTTGTATTGTATATTTCAAACCAAAGTTGACAGTGGATGCCTAGCTTGGTCAGCTTAGTCCCATGTATCCAACATGAGGGGTCACCTGTGGTGATAAATGGGTGCATAGCACACAAAACAATACAAATTTGAATTTGATCAGCAGCAAAAATGCAAGACCATCCTAAATACCTCAAGGTCTGAAACCACAAAATGATTCAAACATTACAGATACTTCGCTCACACATGAAATCAGTCAATGAGAGCAGAACCAACAGTAGAGCTATGAACTCCACAAATATTTCACGCATTTAAACGAAGGAAATTAAGGCCCAGTGTCTGAGACACAAAGCTCACTACATCATCATTCTATAACATAGTTATGATATCATGATATTACCATGAAGAGAGATCTCTATGACTATGTATCACCAAATATCCAAGATATATCCACACACCTTTCTTTGTGTGGAAATCAACATAACCTCTCGAATGTGAATTGCACATTACACAAAGTACAAGAAATTATCATTTGTAGTACTAAAATCATCCATCGTGAATTACTTAAACATGTGTTCAATAGCCTTTCTGTCCCTTGTACGATTAGACAATATACGCATGGACACATGTATGCATATTTACATAAGACCACCTGTCCAATTACGTTTCTAACATGGATTCCTTTGTGCAATGCATGCAATCTCACATGTCAGAAAGTTTCTCAGACAACATGCACAATATTGTGTGAGCAACATTCCAAAACATGAAAATATACATGGTCTGTGTGGGACATCTCATACACACATCCCATCATATATGTGTATGTGACATGACACATCATTCCTCCAGGTATTACTACAAGTGCAAAACAAGTCATTTAACTTCAATAATTTTTGTATCATAAGTATAGTAAGAACAGTATGGTTGCAGCTTTACCACCCATATATGCTTCAATACAAGTCATCGCCACACATATACACACCTACATCAACTGCAAGGAAAATGCTGCCTGTGACAGGAGGAAACAGTTTAAGCACACAGATAAACTCGGCACAAAACTTACCCCCTGTAGCTGCTGTTGGGCCTTCAACAACCCATCGAGCTCTGGGTAGGCCACCGCCAGGATACGGCCCACGAGGGGAGTCAGTTTCCGGCACGTGCCTCTAGGACCTGGGGAGGACTGCCCCACCTGGACTTGAGTGATCTTATAGGTCCATCGTCTAATGTCCTCCCACCTTTTCTTGCAGTGGGCGCTGCACTGGCGATAGATTCCCAGCGACCGCACTTTTCGGGCGATGGCTTTTCATAATGCCTTCTTCCGATGGGCGTTGACCTGTACACACAGAAGACATGAAGCATGAGATTGTAACAACAAATTCAATGTACAAACTTCATAAATGTCAAAAGGATGAAACTGTATGAACATGTATGTTGAATCTCACCACACAACATAGTTACTCAACACAATTCAAACGCCATCTCCAACTTTAGACCCAATCTATAAAAACAAGTTGCACAACACTTCACCCATGTAGTGTAACGCACTGGCTAACACAGCCCATCTAATACATGGAATGCATGTCCTCCAGTTTTGGACCCTGCTGTGGTTTACATGTGCAAATCACACAATAATGGGTTATCATGCAGGGGAGTACACTGGAACATGTTAGCATACACCCTTTTCTTTACCTGACTTTCAACATGCACATGCCTCATACTGCCTAACACTGGTGTATATACTGACTACTACCATGAGAAAACCCAATGCATGCAGTTGTTTGTGTCACAGTTACAGAGACTACTCATACATAGCAATCATAATTTTGCCTATCATACATATCACATACCAACAGAAGCAGACATATTTCAGATTGTGAATCACGTCTTGTCACATACCCACTGCCATAATAGGCACTGACACATGAAGGGCCCTTAGAGAAATCCATAAATAGTTGGTACCTGCTTAACCACAACCTGTTCTAGAGTCCAAAAAAGACAAACTAGTCAACTTGTGACACTTGCAGTGCACACTAATTTTCTGGGTACAATGTAATTGAATATGTAATCAATACCCACATCATTGACTGGGTAAGAACTATGTAAACAAAGTCAGGTTATGGCAGACAATCACAGCGTGGAAACATGCATTCATCTCCATTGAAATCCACATCGCAAGATGTTTGATGGCAGGATTACACCTGCTGAACTTGCCAATAACATGTTGAATACAGTGAGTACAATTTAACACACACATGAAGTTTTTCATAATACTCAGCCTCTCAGACAATGTCATTTGACATGGCAGTCAATATGTATCATACATACACAATCCATGCTCAACTAAACACACTTACTTCATATTAACCAACACATTTACATTATCACAATTGCATATGTGCTTTCCGGGAACATGACACATGTGACACAACTAGGTGTGGGACCAGGAGGTAGACTTTGGAGTTTCACAAACACCATAGGTCCATAAATGCGAAAAACGTTCTTGATATATGTAGTAATATGTATGTGATCAAACCTCATTTGCTACTGAAGTGACCAGCATATGACTAACATACACCATAGACTCTGAATTTCAAATCATCTAACAAGTTTCCTCACCATTTCATTACCTAAGTATGTCGTAACATGATCCCCTTCTACCTATAGGATGTGTGCACTGGGTACTCATAATCACTTTGCAATTGATAATACACATATAAAATCTACACATGCACAATATGTATGACTAATCATAGCCACATCCAAGAACCACTGTAAAACCATCAAATACCAATATGTGTTTGCTTTTGGAAATTGTTCCGAAACAACATTTCTATACAACATAGACACTGGGAAAATGAGAATAGAGCAAGAGGACCACTGTGGCAATGTAATGTTACAAGGGTGACACATGGCTCAAAAATGTGTTAATCAGACAAATGCAATGACAGATTACATAGTCCATGTACCCATATGATCAGTAAATTCAAACAGGAGAACATCTGTACATGCTAACACATAGTTCAACAACAATTATTACTGCTAGTCAACTTAATCATGCTCACTCATGTCCATGGGTATGTCCAAAATGGTAGTCTGACAATTACACCAAAAGATTTCTGTTCTGACTTCTCTGGCCCAAATGCATAGGTCTACTGGAATACATTAACTTGATAGGTAAACTCTCAGCAGGAGCATACATAAATATGTCACCAGGATTTTCTCTGCTACATCAATACAGGGAATGGTGTCAATATGCAAATTCTGAAAATATACTCTCAGGATACACATTTTGCACAATTGGTCATGTCCAAGCACATATACATATCAGCCCATGTATGTCATCTTGACTCACTTCATACAACAGTTTGTGAATCCTTGTAGTTATTGTCCAAGGCTCAGCCACCAAAATCACTATTTTCTCGAACTGAGAATATAAAGGCACATTAAAAGAAACAATTTTCATATTGGTTCTATGTCTCTTTCATAGACCTAAATGGTACCTACATAATGTCAAAAAGTCGCACAAATGTTCACATAAAGTTTGACATGATGGACATACATGATAGCTACAGCTCACTCAAATGGACGACATCAATGAGCATCTGCTAAATAGCATTGTGTCAAAGCAAATGCTTACAATTTGCCTTCTCAATCTAGTGCTTGTGTTCAGCTATCTGAACCACAAAACATGGTGAACGAGTAGGAAAGCAAATTGCAACTAAGCATGTCAGGTTTTAGCTGATGACAGTCAGGTTGTGTTGTGGTCTTAGCACACTGAAATGAATGTAAACTTAAAAGCGGTAAGGATAACATATCTAATTAGCTTGTGCTAGTTGAAGGTTTCATGAGATCTGCAAACTGGTCTCACCCCCAGCCCCCCCCCCACTGAGTCAAATTAGAACTCTGTGTGACCAATGGTCGATGCATCATTAATGGTGGCAGCACATGCTGTAGGAGGTACCAATGATGGAGTTCCAAGCAAGTAAATTGAGCATGTATGTTCCCAGCCTGTTGCCACTGCATCCACAGAGGGAAGGATTCCACGCTGATGCATTTCCAATGCGATAGCACTCGGACCGGATGAACTTCATCGTGCTTCAATAAAAGCATTTAGCAGAAGTGGTATATGCTGGGAACAACTAGTCAAATGGGCATTCAAGGGAGCCAACAGTACATTCAGGTCAGAAGACACTCCCATTGGCAAACCAAGACACAAATCCACTGCCAAATCATACGGGCACAACAGACAGTGGAACATTGGTTGTACCCAATGAAGACACACTGGCCTAAAGAACAGAACCTAATGTTTGTGTAGCTCCAGAAGCTGCGCTCTACCGAAGCACTAAACAATACGTTCACGGTACAGCAGCACCAGTGTCAGTGATTGGTTCATTTAATCTTGAACTTGGACATCTATAGCTGGTTTACAACCACACAAATGCAGTTCCCTCAGCCAGGCGATTAAAAAGCTGTATACCTTAACGAAAGTATGTAAGTTCATATTGAGCAACAGTTGGAATCAAACAGACCTGTGTTTCAAAGTAGCCGAATACACCAGATACAAATGAGTTTAAATAAAGTGCAAGACTACCTTGCTATCACATATATACAAGATGTGAGGAATCAGCTCCCCCACATGCTGTGTCAAGTTTGTAGGATGTTTCGTATCTATCTAGGATGCAGACCTTTAAAATTGAAGATCAAACAGCTCTCTGGTGTAACTTAAGTCTATAACCTTTTGAAACTGCATGGCCTTCAGTGTGTTCAGAGTGTCAAAGCGTGATGATTCGTAATCACACATACAATGCTGCAACTCCCTAACATGTCATGCAGGTGCTGAAATTAACTTGTGCACACAAAGGCAACATTTTTAAAAATCAAACAACATAAGTAAAGGGAACTCACTAACGACAGACAGCCATGATCGTGATCCAGAACTTCCAAGTTGCCCGAAAATTAAAGTGAAATTCAGTCATTTCATGTTAGCATGGGAACATCACATTTCCTATTTCATGTTTGTCGTCTATGCATATTGCAAATCACAGTTCAGTGTTCAACTGTACAGACTTTGCACAGACAGCAGGATGATTAAACCTTATATATGAATCACTATTGGTCTGTACATACACAGGTCATCAAATGAAGGTGTATGTGCGCGCACATTAATTTCACAGCCAATGTCTTTCATATAAATACCTGTTCCATGTGATTACAACAATTGATACATAACACATATACATCACCTAAGTGTAAATACATGCCCAAATTCAGTGTACCATGCAACCTATGCCCGAGGTGTGTGTAGTGTCAAGGAGAGTTAACTGAATCACTGAGGTAATATTTAAACATACCTTTTTCGATATATCACATCTCTGTACAATTGCATGCCTCCATGGCCCCCTTAACATCTCACATGATACCCTATGGCCACATAAGTATTGATATTGATATTGAAAGTATTTATATAGCGCATCGTATACCCAGAGGCATCATGCCGCTAACTGTGAATCCTAATGTAGGAAGGTTCAGTTGGTGAAGAGCCAGGTTTTTAGTATTTTCCTAAAAGCAAGAAAATGCTTCCATTTCAAACAGATCTAAATTAAGATGTTCAGAGCAACAAAGTGTTGAAGGAATGTGAGGCACACACCTGCTCGTCTGGTGAGCCGCACAGTTGACTGTAGTGGGGGAGGACCTCTTCCATCAGGGTTTACTGCTTCTCTGGGTAGAAGGCTGGGGTTTCACACCTTCTACATGGCTCATGATGGCCTAAAGAGATGGCTTTCAGCAGCTGTAGTTGAGGAGGTGTCGATCGCAGCAGTCTCAGAAAGCAAGTGGAGTGTATCGTTGACCGCGTTCTATTTGTACACAACATAGGTGGTCTTATCCATGCACAGACACCGCCATTGGTCCACGACTTTCAAAAATCACCAGTGTGATACAAAGTATACAGCTTCCACGTGCGAGACCGCCTTCCTCGTGCCCAATATCAAGTGGAGTTTGTTGTTTTTCGAATGTCTGTGAACCGACACCAGGCAGTGGCCATCTTGTTAACTGTTTTATTTTCAAATTGCAAATGCTAAACTAAGGCTTGCAATCCAAGCAATGTAATGTGTAATATTTCAAAAATTTGAGCTGGAAAAATCATGAAAGGTGCATGGATGACAGGGTTCAGATCCTGGCTTCCTATCTGACTCCCTTATGTACTCATGAGTGATTACTATGGTGTGACAACACATGTGCTCATTACTGAGTGAAATTACAACATGGTAATTCATGGATGCATTTGGGATGATAAGAGTTTGGTAACCACTGTCACTGTGTATGCCAATTGTAAAGAGAGCTAAAACACTAAAACATGTTCTGGTCCGTTGCGAATATCTTCATACGAAAACCACTACTGAAGGCACATGAATGATCAGGGTCTGGAATCACTGAGTACTCGGAGAATACACCACAGAGACTGTGTGCACTGGTACCATGGCACATAGGCACCCATGTGTAAGAGGCAGAGTGTGTTAAAACAGACAGAATCTGCTTGTGACCGCTATCCTCTCAGGCATGTCAGTAATTGCTGGCCTGAGTGTCAGGAGGAGCCATGTCAAATCAATTTACATGTACAAGCATGTTCCAACATGGATACAGAGGGGGTACATCTTGTTAATAGGGGAGCAATGCTGGGTCTGCCACTTAAAAATCTTACATGACATTTCATGTAAACCATCAGTGACTTGAACCACGGTTACCCTGCAGCTATTAATTTGAAAGGGGCCATCATGTGACACGTTGGTGTGTTCATACATTTGTGAGTCAGTATCCAATGTTCCACATACAAATTCACCGAGGAATAGTCAATCATTTCATAGGTGTCCCAATAAACAATTGTATGTTACGAAGTGGGTTTTATGGCAGAAAGCGTGCCTTACAAGTGGAGTTTTTAAGTTCCGTATTTGTTACACCAGTCCCTGGATCTATATCAAGACAACTGTAAAAGACACTTGTACGAGCATTGTACAGTATGTAGAGGGTGTCTAGTACTGTCCAGAATGTTGACACTACAGGGGAAAATGTGTCAAATATGACACTTTAGCACAATACTAATGTGGGACATTGTTGTTTCCAATGAACATGTTTACAATCAGTCCAGCATGTGGCTATGAGTCTGTTGCATATACTATTAACAAATAATGTGTACAGTTGCATTGTGCAGCCCAATCACATGGTGAGAGTGCTACACTTTCAAATCTGACATGCAAGTCATGAAAATGTGGACAGTGGTCATGACTCAACAAACCATGCAAATACAGGATCCGTGACACAGGCAGATCAGCCAGGTGTAAATAGTGTACATCTGTTTGCACATGTGGACGGTTGTACTCTCACCAACATGTGTAAGAACAATGTATCTAGCACTTTTAACTGGGATAACTGTCAACCACTAGCATCCGCAAGTTATGACATCCGAACACATCATCCACAGCAGCCTCATTCCATGTGTGGCAGCATATAAATCCATGTGACTCATGGACCCCTCAAACTGTTTTCATTCACTGTTGACAGAATCAGTCCCCTATCTATGTTTTCTGAATCAAGAACACACATTTACAAACCTGAGATGCACAAAAACATCACAGAGATCCAGACTGTCGAAATTTATGAAGAATATCCAAGACATCACACTTGACTAGTTATACAAATGAAGATTTGTTTAGAATGACACAACTATATACAATAACACGTCAGGCATGACATTCTGACATGACAATGAGGCCTGGTGGCAGCTCAACAGGAGACATGCCACTTCACTTGCCAAACAAACACTGTGAACACACTTCCCTGGAGGGGCATCACATGGGTTGGGCAGGCACCTCAGGGAAGAGTAGTGACATGTGGGCCAGGATTTGGAGTGACTGGCCTTGGGCTTAGTAGGGGTGGATTTGGGTTTGGGGGGTGGACTTTGCCCCGGGAGTATGCTTTCTGTGGGTGAAATGGGTCTTGCTCTCTTCCTCTTCCTGTGAGTGGTTTAGGATGGGTAGGGCGTGCTGGCATAGGATAGGGATGGAAAATGCGCTCCTGGGATGGTGGGGGGAGGCGGGAGTTGTCCAACAGGGCAAAGTGCCAGGGACATGAAGAAATGGTCACGGGTAGAGGTTGAGGGTAAATCAGAGCTTGGGTCAGGTTGGGTGGAAGAGGAAATTGAGGTGTCAACTGCTTGCATAGGTCTTGTGGATGGAGGAGTAGTGTCTGTGTTGATAGGTGGTGTTGCTGGCTGTATGTCTGCAGGTGTGTTATGTGTAGTGATTGCTGGGGATGTTGCTGGTTGTGTGCTGCAGGTGTATGTTTGGGTGGGTGCATGCACAGGTGGGTGTGTGTTTGGGGCAGGCAGAGGTGTAGCATTTGGGGATAGGGATGGGATGGACAAGGCGTTGGGATCACTGAAGGCAGTTTGATGGAAGGCTGGGGTAGGGGTATAGCTGCCATTAATGAGGAGGCCAGAGCCTGAACTGACCTGTGTAGGGCACACATCCCACTGTGAAATCCACCCAGGTAAGCAGCCATCTGTGCCCGTTGGCTGCCCAGGCGCTGGATGGCATTCAACAGAGCAGTGTGCCTAACAGAGATCTTTTTCAGGTGGTCAATAGCCTCCTCTCCAAGGGCTCCTGAGGACAGAGGGGCAGGGGTAGAGGTGCTTGCAGCAGAGGAGAAGGGGAACCCAGGAAGGGTGAAGGCCTGTGCAACTGTTTGGGAAGCAGCAGGGAGGGTGGAGATGCCAGGGGAGTGGAGGACACTGATGACACTGCACCAGCTTAGGTGGTGGCCACCACCACCTAGGGAGAGCCCCTGGAGTCTGACTCGCTTGATGTTTCTGTCCAGTCTGGATCATCCATGGCGCTCCCCTCGCCCTCTTGGCCACTGGGTCCATCAGTGTCAGTGTCCCGACTGGAACCACTTGGACCAACTGCTTCCCCAACATCCAGGCCCATGTCTCCTCCGCTTAGCTCTGCAGATGCTGCAATGGAACAATAGATATGTCGTGCTAAACATTGTAGACTAACAGGAGGCAAAGCTCAGCACTCTGAGCAACTAGCAATGTTGACATAAAAACTATCCCAATCGGTATGACGTTAGTGATACTGAAAAGACCAGAGAGCATGCATGTCTACAACATGAGCTAGTAATCACTCCACACATGGTGGCATTGAACACAGGATCTGACTGCATCAAGTTTCCTCTCCACCTCATCCATTTCTGTAGCAGGATCTGTTTTTACTCTCTGTGAATGTGTCAGATTCACACATGATTGGGAAACGGGACACCAACTCTTAAGACATTGCTTACTTCGGTCATACCCATTCCTCATACAGACATGGTACAATCATCAAAAATGCATAATGAGGCTTGCTATCAGGACTGATTTGCTCCTGCTACACGATTCGCACAGCACTTTGTCTGTTGCATAATGTTATTGGCAAAGCCAAAATCCATTACAAACTGTCTGTAAGTACTGGGGTACTTTCAAAGTTGTTCATCGAGGATACGCATTGTCCGGCAGACTATAGGGTGTTTCCCATACTTGGCTAATTTGAATGAAATCCTGAGTAAATTTGAAAGGAAGTGATCAACATGTTACCTTGACCTATGAACACATACATCCATATACACTGACAACACATACGCATTTGCACATCTCCACTTCCTGTCTCGGATTGATTCCTGACCGTTTCCATATGTGATTGTTCAAGTGACAGCACCTGGTAACTGTGCAGTTTTAAAGGGAATTCTATGGCCATGTGGCATACGCTACACCTGTAGACCAGTGGGTAAATACATCATAGCAACACAAACAGGACTCTCATACATATGTTGTCTGTTGTTTCTCTCTAAACGCATCCACATATGTACACACCTTTTGTTGTGACCATTAAAGGCTACTCATCTGCAGGCAATGTCATGTTTGCAAATGTAATCCATTTGTGTGTGCCATTTATCTTGAAAGAAAAATTAGATGCATGGGGCCTCCCTATGTGATACGGTATTGTGAGTCCTCACACCAAGTATATCTGGGCCTCTACATAAGATTTATATTGTCTCAAGACACTCATGTTGATAAGTATGTGTGATAAACCACCCATATCCTCGCATGACTGTAACTAATGAGATGTATGATGCTGTCCCTAAACCTCACAGATACGTCCTTGACATCTTTTCAGCCTACTTCTGTAATGTTGGGCACTGAGGCCCTGACATACATTTTGTTGCATACTGCAGTGTAGAGGGTGGTCCAACACACATTTGTGTGCCAAGCCTTACAACACTACACAGGCATGTACCCTGTAATGTGACTTGGCATTGGTCACTATACAGAGAGATCCATTTAGGGGTACCCGTGACTTTACAAGTGTGCTTAGGTGTTGATTCATGTGTCCAGGGCTATTCCCACCCCTCCTAGCTGCTGTTGGGCCCTCAACTGCCAATCAAGCTCAGGATAGACCACCGCCAGAATACCAGCCACAAGGGGAGTCAGGGTCCGGCGCCTGTCCCTTGGAAGTGGGGAGGACTTTCTCAGGTGGACTAGGGTGATCTTTCGGCTCCAACGTCTGAGGTCCTCCCACCTCTTTTGGCAATGGACATGCGCTGGCGAAAAACTCCCTGCGTCCACACTTTCCTGCTGATGGCTTTCCAAATCCTTTGCTTCAATTGGGTGTTGACCTAGAGGGATGAAACAGATACTTAATGGACTGCACATGCACGACATATGACTTTTACGACACAGATCAATGCATTTGTTGAGAAGTAACAGCAAAATGTCCATTGCTACAGGATAGAGGTCATTAGAAAGATTGTTGCGCATGTGCATATACATTTGATAACATCAAACAAATATAATTTAAATGCTTTGTTACATTTAGCTAGGTTCAGGAGTCAGGCTGATTTCACATCCAAACAAAGGGCAGGGCCAACACACACTGGGGCCGATTCCGATCTCGGCCGGTAGGGCTTCGAATCGGATTCGGCTTAACCGGATCCGATTCGGAGCCCTATTGCCCGACCGATTCGTACGCGCGTCGGGGCGAGCGAGTACGATGCGAAATCGCCGACCGACTCATCCGGGCGTCCCGACCGCTCCGACCGACTCGTTCCCGGGTCTAACCGCACCGACCGACTCGCTCGGACTCGACTCGCACCGCGCAATGGAGACGTTCCCCGGCCGGGTAAGTACGATGCGCGCCGCGAGCAGTCCGACCGAGCAGCGCACTCCGGATCGAAAGAGCAGTCGGAGCCGTACTTTGGGGGTCCGTGTCGGACCCCCCTGTACGCGTAGCCGCGCGAGTACGGCGCGAGTCGCTTCGCCGCGTACACGCTGTAGGGGGCGCCCTTGTCCGCCTCGCACCCATTGAGTCAATGGGAGCCCGCGTACGCGTTGTACAACAGGCTCCCATTGACTTCAATGGGAGTCCGACCGAATCGAGTCCGATGGCATACGTGCGCATCGTACTCGTTCGGTCGGGCTGTACGGGTCCGATTCGGTCGGGAATCTCTCCGGGTCCGGCTCGGTCGGAGAGATTTCCGGCCTGAATCGGAATCGGCCCCACAGTCTATGTAATCAGTCAAGAGGTCACACTAGACACCTTTGGCAGTACAGTAAAGGTGAGATGCCAATGCGAGACTTTGCTATACTATGGCTCCATACATGGAACACACAACATATTTCTGACTACTGTGAGATGTTCAGATATGTTTTTACAAATTGATTTGCTCCCATGTGTGTTGCCTCACACTTCCAGCATAAAACATGGTGTGCATCTGTGTGACTCTGAAAGTGCCACATGTCATGAACATAGTTCTTGTGTGCAATGTCGGATATACAGATGTTTACCATTTTGGTTTTTAAAGCACTGTTACATGTATGAGTAAGATTAAACAAACATCATTTTGGGTCTTGCAGCCATTGTCAGACACATGTGGATGCTTTGCATGATGTTACTCCTTATCATCATGTAGTTGATGCTCAGAAATAGACAAAGGAGTGTCAAAAGTATGACAAATTGGATCAGGAATATATACATGACATCACACATTAGTAGTTATGATTGCTAACATGACAATGCAGTGCAAAAAAAGATTTGAGTGATGTTGATGGACAAGTTGCATCGGCTATGTTGACCCAGGTATTGTGTCATCTTATCAGATGTTTCTGTTTGTGAGTTAGACATCACGCTCCCACTGGAACTACATTTGTTTCAGACTGTCATTATTTTATGCACATCCAATGTCCCAGCTAAAAAATCAGACAGAT
Organism: Calotriton arnoldi; assembly: GCA_963921515.1. Classification (NCBI taxonomy): domain Eukaryota; kingdom Metazoa; phylum Chordata; class Amphibia; order Caudata; family Salamandridae; genus Calotriton; species Calotriton arnoldi. The sequence goes on along the minus strand of CAWUFW010000485.1, from coordinate 572,433 downwards.
TGGGATTGCTCATTCTGACAACTTAGATTGAGAGTTAAATAGACAGATGTTAGTGATATGATTGTCAACATCCTTGTGGTTATGTTTGACTTTGACAGTTGGGGAGAGCGATATCTGCATCCTCAAATCACCAATCAGAACTCACCTGCTCCTCTGGTGAACCATAGAGATGGCCATACTTTGGTAGGACTTCTCCTACAAGGGGGCCGATTCCGATTCGGGCCAGAAATCTCTCCGACCGAGCCGGACTCGGAGAAATTTCCGACCGAATCGGACTCTAGCAGTCCGACCGAACGAGTACGATGCGCACGTATGCTATCGGACTCGATTCGGTCGGACTCCCATTGAAGTCATTGGGAGCCAGTCGTACGACGCGTACACGGGCTCCCATTGACTCAATGGGCACGACGCAAACAAGGGCGCCCCTACAGCGTGTTCGCGTCGATGCGGGTCGCACCGTACATGCACGTGTAGGGGGGACCCATGGGTCCCCCCTGTGTGTGACTCTTGCACCTGCGCTTCCAGGGGGGTCCGACACGGACCCCCAAAGTGCGGCTCCGACAGCTCCTTGGAGCCAGACTGCGCGAGTCGGTCGGAGCGGTCGAGGTGCGCATCGTACTTACCCGGCCGGGGAACGTCTCCATTGCGCGGTGAGCGTCGTCCCCGTGCGAGTCGGTCGGAGCGGTCGGGTCCTGCGAACGAGTCGGTCGGGGATTTCGCGACCGCACGCATCGTACTCGCTCGCCCGGACGCACGTACGATTCGGTCGGGAAAGAGGGCTCCGAATCGGATCCAGTAAAGCCGAATCCGATTTGGAGCCCTACCGGCCGAGATCGGAATCGGCCCCAAAGTCTCCAGCTCTCCTGGCCTGGCATGGTTGGTCCCAGAAGTTACACACAGCAGCTGAGTACTAGAAGTGGTTAATGGCAGCATGTTTGTAGGCAAGTGACTGTATTTTCGAATTTCAGCATATTTGTACTGTGCATACGCGTACGTACGCGTAGACACACATAGCCATTGGTCGACCGCGATCAAATGTTGCCAACGTTATCCTATGAGGGAGACCGTTGTGCATGAAATCCGCAAAGCGCGTGGTCTGTGTCCACTTGCAGTGTTCGCCTATATTTTCCTATTAGCGCAAGTTCAGACAACTGCCAAGTCAGCGGTCGAGTGTGATGTGTTAGCAATGAACTCAGACCCACTTGTTACTGTTTTTTTTTACGATTGTATATGTACCACTACCACTACATGTACTTGTTAGGGCTTACTTTTTCACATGCTCGTGATCCCAGTCAAAGTTTTGGACATGGTACTCATTGTGCAAAGCATATATGTGCATGGCAGATAGGCAAACTTTGCAACATGTGTGGTGGTGTACCAGTTAAAAAATGTCAGACAAGCCAGCCTTTTTGATATGTCAGCTAGTTTAACCTGATGTAGTAGAATCTCTGACAGAATATGGACAACAAAAATATCGGACCCGAAATATCGATGTCCAGAATATCGAATTCCTATTTACATAATGGTAAGTACAAAAATGTCGATAAAAAAAATATTGTTGTTAAAAATATCGTTGTTAAAAATATCGTTTTTATTAATGTTTAAAAAATAATGTAATATGAGTTAAATAATACAGGTAATTAAAATAAACATTGCTAAAATTATTAGAAAATGTTTAAAATTATAATTAATACATATAATGTAAAAATAAATTAAACATAGATATATATATATAAAATATAATATATATATTTACTTAATAATATTAATAAATAATTATTTTAATAAATTATATTTTGTTACAAACATATTATAAAATATAAATACATATATATACACATACACCAATAACATAAAAATATAAATAAAATATATATATAATAAATTAAAATATTACAATATTTTTAATTTTTTTAAAATACATTTTACACTACATTAACTTAAACAGTAAAGAAAATATTAGATAGCGGAGAGGATAAAATTACTATTCCCACTCCAGAGAGTGCAACAGTAGGGAATGTGTTGGATAGCGTAGGAATAAAAATTACTATTCCCACTCCAGTGAGTGCAACAGTAGGGAAAATGTTGGATAGCGGAGGGTTAAAAATTACTATTCCCACTCCAGTGAGTGCAACAGTAGGGAAACTGTTGGATAGCGTAGGGGTAAAAATTACTATTCCCACTCCAGTGAGTGCAACAGTAGGGAAAGTGTTGGATAGCGTAGAAGTAAAAATTACTATTCCCACTCCAGTGAGTGCAACAGTAGGGAAAGTGTTGGATAGCGTAGGGGTAAAAATTACTATTCCCACTCCAATTAATGCAACAGTAGGGAAAGTGTTGGATAGCGTAGAGGTAAAAATTACTAATCCCACTCCAATGAATGCAACAGTAGGGAAAGTGTTGGATAGCGTAGGGGTAAAAATTACTATTCCCACTCCAGTGAGTGCAACAGTAAGGAAAGTGTTGGATAGCGTAGGGGTACAAATTACTATTCCCACTCCAAAGAGTGAAACAGTAGATAAAGTTTTGGATACCGAAGAGGTAAAAATTACTATTTCCACTCCAGTGAGTGCAACAGTAGGGAAAAATATTACAAAATTCCAAAAGATACAAAAATAATTAAATATTAAAAAATACTAAAAATTAAATACAAACATTAATTTATAAAAAATTTAAAACAACATTTTACAAACAACTATCTTTACAAATACATAATTATAATCCAAAAAATATTTATTAATAATTTATAAATAAATTACTTCACACCATATTCCACTATAAACGCACAAAGAACTCATACAAATTTGACAGAATTAACATATTTACCAATTAAATATTTATACTTTTCAAACAATTAATAATTAAATATTATTATATAAGTTACCAAAAACAGCACTATAAAAGAGAAATATAAAATGAATACTAATAAATAAAAAATATTAATGACTGTAATTTAATTTAATTACTTCCCAACCTATTCCCCTATAAACCTACAACCCACTTCTTAACAAAATAACACTTTTAATTTAATTATCAATGTAATAATTTAAAAAAATTAATAACCCATTAATAATTAATAAATAATAAATTAATTATAAATACTAATAAATAAAAATTAATAATTACTTTACTATAATTAAATTACTTCTCACCCTATTCCCCTATAAACCCACAACCCACTTCTAAAAATAAAATATATTTTAATTATCAATTAATCAATTAAGAAAAATTAATTACCAATTAATAAGTAACTAATAATAAATTAATTAATACTAATAAATAAACATTAAAAATTACTTTATTATAATTAAATTACTTCCCACCCTATTCCCCTATAAACCCACAGCCCGCTCCTAAAATAAATAACTCAATTATTACAATTATCAATTAATCTATTATTAAAAATTATTAACCAATTAATAATTAATTATTAATACATTAATTATAAATAGCAATAAATGAAACTTAATAATGACTTTATTATAATTAAATTACTTCCCACCCTATTCCCCTATAACCCCACAACCCGCTACAGAACTAAAATACGCAAATATTAATGAACATAACATTATTTATTGCTAAAAATTGAACACATACATTAAAAGAAATTGCTATACTTATACAAAAAATTACATCACATACTTTTAACAAACATACTAAAATACAGAACACTAAAAATCGATATTATTAACAACGATATTTTTACAAACGATATTACTGTCTTCGATATTAAAAAAACCGATATTTCTTACCTTACTGTTGATATTCTGTACCACGATATTCTTGATGTCGATATTCTTCTACCTCGATATTTAAAACTCGATATTCATGTAGGTCGGGAAAAAAAACTCGATATTCTGTCTGTTTACTGATGTAGTACATGATCAGTGTCGGAATGGGAATTGTGACCTTGTATGTGACTGTTAGTGAAGACAGGCTGGCCAGTAATGAATTCACAGAACCTACTTACCTGCATTTAACAACATATGTCATTGACATCTGTACAATGCTTTACATGTGCGAGTGTGCTTAGGTGTTGTTTCATGTTGTATTAGTTTTCTGATGTTGCAAACCGAGTGCAAGGATGTTCCACTACTCTCTCACTTAGGTACCCTGGGAGAGGAGGAGGTAGTCATCCTCCAGTGTTCCATCCATTCCCTGACCTCCAGACCATGCAGGAGAGGTACATCATACAGAAATACAGATTGGATCGTCTGGTCATCCTGGAGCTGACTAGTCAGTTGGAGCGGGATCTCTGACCAGAGATTGCATATCCCAACAGTATCACCCCTCTTATAAAGGTTTTGTCTGTTTTGCACTTTTTGGCCACAGAGGGGTCGATTCCGATTCGGGCCGGAAAAAGCACCGACCGACTCGGAGCCGGAATTTATTCCGACCGACACGTACCTGTGGCACCCGACACGCCAAGTACGATGCAAGGCGTGCAAAATCCGACCGACACGTACCGAACCCAACCCGAACGACCGAGCCGCACGGAAAACAGCAATCCGGCCGGAAAAACACGCAAATCGAACCGACCGACACGCACCCGGAACAAATCCGACCGAAACGTACACACGAACTCCAAACCGCAAAGTACGATGCAAGGCGCGAAAACCACGACCGAGTCGTACGGAGGACAAGCCGTACGACCGACACGCATACAAAACCGAGCCGAAGTAACACATAACACCACGACCGACGCGTACGCAGCATAGAAAATACCACAAACACAGCGTGAACGAAACGGAGAAGACCGTACGAGACAAATGCAGGGTCCGACTCGGTCACAAGAACGTTTCCAACATGCACAGACAGTACAAAGGAAAAATTACACAAAAAAAGGCCAAACAAGCAATTACAAAGCCAATAAATACTGGGGGGTGGGGACAGAGAACAAAGACACACCCACAACTCCACCCATATAAAGGACACAAATCCCAACCATGATCCTTTGCAAATGCCATTCTACTGCCAGCACCCAACAGACAGCAACCACACACCCACAGCTCATCCCTCACACAAGCCACACACCATCAGCACACCAACAAATACCTACCTCACATACACCAAGCAAAACACACACTCACACACCCTCACCTGCACACCAACACACACATCACTCACCATCACCACCCATCACCATGCCCCCAAGAAGAATCACAAGTTCCTAGATTGTGAATTGGAAGTCCTGGTAGACGAGATCCTCAGGGTAGAGCCACAGCTGTTTGGCACACTGGTCCAACAGACCCCCATCTCCCAGAAAACCAAGATGTGGGAGAGGATCATCAACAGGGTGAACGCACAATCACCATGTCTGCGCACAAAGACTGACATCCAGAACAGGTGGTATGACGTGTGCAGGAGGGTCCGGGAGCTGCTCAAGAAAGACTACCTCCTGAGCCAATACACCGGCAGTGGCCCTCCTGCCAAGCCAGTATACCTCAGGCCCTGGGAGGAGAAGGTGCGGGCCATCCTTCCGCCAGTGAGCGTATATGGACTAGAGAACATCCCAGAGCCTGGTGAGTACACAACAAATGTACACAATATTCTGCCACAATACACACACACATCACTGTCAAGGGAGAGTCAAACCATGCACTCATAGCAATTACACAGCAACCAGAACAGAATCATCCCAAAATGTGTATGTCAGTCAGATAAACACAACACATGCCATCTCATAGTTACATTTAACCGTGTCATCACATGTACAAACACAACTACAACTACAGCTAGGCAGTGGCACAAATAGAACTAACAAACACATCCAGACATGTAGCCACCACTACAACACCAACACACAGTGAAGACCACTGAAAGAAAGGAATTCTGTGTATGCTGGGCAAGTCAGTGTAGCCAATAGCATCATGGGAGTCGTAGTCACACATATTGCCCCCCACAACTGTCCCATCAACACCACCATGAACCATGCGCACATCACAGGGAGTGGAAAAGGACTCACAAGATGGCTGACACTGGCTACTGCTGTGGGGAGCACAAGGCCCTGCTGGCAACTGTGCAACAACCAACAGCAGGACACCACTGACTGACATCCTGAGAGACAACTTCCACTCCCTGCAATGGAAGCACGTTCCATGGTGGGATATCTGGCTGGCTGGATGGGAAGGAGGACTCGCACCACCATAGTCACAAGCACCTCCCCTCACACACACCCTCAAAACATACTCCACATAACCCACCTGGGAGAATGCAATGCCACACATCCTAACTCAAGATCCCACAAAGAACCTCCACCCTGGGTTATGTCGTGTGAAGCACAGGGACACTCTTGGGACTTTCAGCCAAACAACTGCCAGGACAACACTGCCAGCCATCCTGTCAGCACAGGCAGCCCACCCCACAGGGAAGCAGAGTCAAAAGGAAGGAAGGATGGGCATGCTGGGAAGGGGGGTGGAGGCAATAGCATGATGGGAGTCGTAGTCACAGCTCTACATCCCCCACCACATGGCCCAGCAAGCTCACACTCACGCATGCACATCCCACAGAGAGTGGAAAGGCCCATCAAAGATGTCTGACACTGTTGCTGTGTCGGGGGGATCACAAGGGCATGCTGGGAACTGCACACCAACCAAAAGCAGGACACCACTGTCAGCCATCTTGCCATTGCTCTCACACCCACACACACTGAACTCCCCACAAAAGCAAGTAAGTATGGGAATGCTGGGAAGTGGGGTGGAGGCAATAGCATGATGGGAGTCATAGTCACAGACATAGCTCACCCCCACAACTGTCCCATCAACACCACCCTGAACCATGCTCACATCACAGGGAGTGGAGAAGGACTCACAAGATGGCTGACACTGGCTACTGCTGTGGGGAGCACAAGGCCCTGCTGGGAACTGTGCACCAACAAACAGCAGGACACCACTGACTGACATCCTGAGAGACAACCTCCACTCCCTGCAATGGAAGCACGTTCCAAGGTGGGATATCTGGCTGGGTGGGAAGGAGGACTTGCAGCACTGACCATAGTCACAAGCACCTCCCTCACACCCCCTCAACACAAACTCCACAGAACCCACCTGGGAGAATGCAATGCCTCACATCCTAACTCAAGATCCCACAAAGAACCACCACCCTGGGTTATGTTGTGTGAAGCACAGGGACACTCTTGGGACTTTCAGCCAAACAACTGCCAGGACAACACTCCCAGCCATCCTGTCAGCACAGGCAGCCCACCCCACAGGGAAGCAGAGTCAAAAGGAAGGAAGCATGGGCATGCTGGGAAGGGGGTGGAGGCAATAGCATGATGGGAGTAGTAGGCACAGATATTGCTCAGCCTCACAACTGGCCCATTAACACCACCTGAACCATGCTCACATCACAGGGAGTGGATAAGGACACACAAGATGGCTGACACTGGCTACTGCTGTGGGGAGCACAAGGGCATGCTGGGAACTGCACACCAACCAACAGCAGGACACCACTGTCAGCCATCTTGCCATTGCCCTCACACCCACACACACTGAACTCCCCACAAAAGCAAGTAAGTATGGGAATGCTGGGAAGTGGGGTGGAGGCAATAGCATGATGGGAGTCATAGTCACAGACATAGCTCACCCCCACAACTGTCCCATCAACACCACCCTGAACCATGCTCACATCACAGGGAGTGGAGAAGGACTCACAAGATGGCTGACACTGGCTACTGCTGTGGGGAGCACAAGGCCCTGCTGGGAACTGTGCACCAACAAACAGCACAACACCATTGACTGACATCCTGAGAGACAACTTCCACTCCCTGCAATGGAAGCACGTTCCAAGGTGGGATATCTGGCTGGGTGGGATGGAGGACTTGCAGCACTGACCATAGTCACAAGCACCTCCCCTCACACCCCCTCAACACAAACTCCACAGAACCCACCTGGGAGAATGCAATGCCTCACATCCTAACTCAAGATCCCACAAAGAACCACCACCCTGGGTTATGTTGTGTGAAGCTACAGGGACACTCTTGGGACTTTCAGCCAAACAACTGCCAGGACAACACTCCCAGCCATCCTGTCAGCACAGGCAGCCCACCCCACAGGGAAGCAGAGTCAAAGGAAGGAAGCATGGGCATGCTGGGAAGGGGGTGGAGGCAATAGCATGATGGGAGTAGTAGGCACAGATATTGCTCAGCCTCACAACTGGCCCATCAACACCACCCTGAACCATGCTCACATCACAGGGAGTGGATAAGGACACACAAGATTGCTGACACTGGCTACTGCTGTGGGGAGCACAAGGGCATGCTGGGAACTGCACACCAACCAACAGCAGGACACCACTGTCAGCCATCTTGCCATTGCCCTCACACCCACACACACTGAACTCCCCACAAAAGCAAGTAAGTATGGGAATGCTGGGAAGTGGGGTGGAGGCAATAGCATGATGGGAGTCATAGTCACAGACATAGCTCACCCCCACAACTGTCGCATCAACACCACCCTGAACCATGCTCACATCACAGGGAGTGGAGAAGGACTCACAAGATGGCTGACACTGGCTACTGCTGTGGGGAGCACAAGGCCCTGCTGGGAACTGTGCACCAACAAACAGCACAACACCACTGACTGACATCCTGAGAGACAACTTCCACTCCCTGCAATGGAAGCTACGTTCCAAGGTGGGATATCTGGCTGGGTGGGAAGGAGGACTTGCAGCACTGACCATAGTCACAAGCACCTCCCCTCACACCCCCCTCAACACAAACTCCACAGAACCCACCTGGGAGAATGCAATGCCTCACATCCTAACTCAAGATCCCACAAAGAACCACCACCCTGGGTTATGTTGTGTGAAGCACAGGGACACTCTTGGGACTTTCAGCCAAACAACTGCCAGGACAACACTCCCAGCCATCCTGTCAGCACAGGCAGCCCACCCCACAGGGAAGCAGAGTCAAAAGGAAGGAAGCATGGGCATGCTGGGAAGGGGGGTGGAGGCAATAGCATGATGGGAGTAGTAGGCACAGATATTGCTCAGCCTCACAACAGGCCCATCAACACCACCCTGAACCATGCTCACATCACAGGGAGTGGATAAGGACACACAAGATGGCTGACACTGGCTACTGCTGTGGGGAGCACAAGGGCATGCTGGGAACTGCACACCAACCAACAGCAGGACACCACTGTCAGCCATCTTGCCATTGCCCTCACACCCACACACACTGAACTCCCCACAAAAGCAAGTAAGTATGGGAATGCTGGGAAGTGGGGTGGAGGCAATAGCATGATGGGAGTCATAGTCACAGACATAGCTCACCCCCACAACTGTCCCATCAACACCACCCTGAACCATGCTCACATCACAGGGAGTGGAGAAGGACTCACAAGATGGCTGACACTGGCTACTGCTGTGGGGAGCACAAGGCCCTGCTGGGAACTGTGCACCAACAAACAGCACAACACCACTGACTGACATCCTGAGAGACAACATCCACTCCCTGCAATGCAAGCACAGTCCATGGTGGGATAACTGACTGGCTGGGTGGGAAGGAGGGCCGGCTGTCAACCAAATACAACCAATGCAGACCATGTTCACACCCCAACAAATACATAGAAATGCCCAAATAATGCAGGACAATGTGCCACACCAATATCAACCCCTGACTGTGACGACTTAGGACAATGCAATGTACAGGCCCTCACACAGAGGTCGCTGCTTGCAGAGGTTGCTGGTGTGCATGATGACCCACAACTGGTACGCATAGCCGATGCGTACCAGTCCAGCACCGGAGATCTCAGTCAGGTAGTGGGGCTCCTCAGAGACATGAAACAGCAGCAGGCTGCCCATCATGCCCGCTTGGACTCACACATGTCCCGCGTGGAGTCCAAGTGGGACGCTACTGCAAGAGATGACGGCGGTGCACAGGGACATTTTTACAATGCCTCCGCCAGATGAACAGCAACCAGTCCACACCTCCCTGTGTGCCAACAACATCTGGTGCTGAACAAACTGCAACTGCCACAGGGAGGGAGGATGACTCTGGCGGAGAGTCCCCTGCACCGCAGCAGCCTGTACTTGAGGGCCCCCCCCAAAGAAGAGGGGTCGTCCGAGGAGGGGCAAGTGAGAGGCCGATGGCCAAGCGCAACTCCCAGGAAGCCTGAACCTGTTCTGGATGTTCACCTTTGTGCACAACACAACTCCCACACATTGCATGGGGAGTACAAGTTGGACCAATGTCTCAGACAACTGTGGCCCCGATACCGGGGATTTTGTCTACCAGGACTTTCAATTCACCTAGGAACTTCTGATTGCAAGATATATGTACAGCACTACCCATCCTATGCACTATTCACACAAATGTATCACAATAAACACACTAATACACCATACTTGCCTCTGTTGTGATTCCAACGTGGGTGCTGTTATGGGGATGATGAACTGCAAAATTACACTGTGTATGCGAACTGCAACAGCAAGTACAACACAGGCATGTGAGTAAAGGCAACGTGACACATATGAGGGAGACACACCACCAGGGCTACACAACACATACACACCTAGGCCATCTGACTCATTGCCTACACTGATGTTGCCAGGGAAGACGGTGCAATGCACAGACACCACACCTATTCCCAGTTGTAGTCAAGTAGCCCACAGGTGCAGTAAGCAAATGGCAGTCAAATGTGTGACCACAGACAACGCACATCACAAAGTGAAGCACAGGTTTATTACACAGTTGCAACATGTCGTAACCACTACAGATGCAAGGTAATCCCACCTGGTAGCGGGCACACAGTCAACAACTGTAGAAGGAAGGAAGTCCATGGGTGTGGCGCACATCACCTGTAGGGACACAACAGCTACCACCCTGGAAGTACAATCACGTCGTCGGTGGACACAGTTGACCAAACGAATCTGAAAGTACCCTGTGAAGGACAGAAATGACACACAGTCAAAAGCAATGGAGAACAGGACAGAACAGCAAAACTCATGCACAATACATGTTACAAGATACCCACCCAGAACCAAGTTAGCATGTCAACACTGTTGGGGAGTACAGACCACCTGTAAGCACACATCGCTACACACATCCAGTCAAGTAGCCCATGGACACACTCCAACAGCACCAGAGCACCACCTACACATATCATGCCAACTCACATCATTGACATGACACCTCAGGATACTCACATTCAGCTAAAGAAGTTGGTGATGAGCTGTGTGCGGACATCACCCTCATCATCATCATCATCATCACTGGCATCGTGGTCCAGGCCAGGATCCTCCACAGGTGGCGGATGTTGGTCATTGTCATCCTGGATGAGAGGCAACTCCTTCCGCACTGCCAGGTTGTGGAGCATGCAGCAGACGATGATAATCTTGCACACTTTCGCAGGGGCATATGGGAGGGACCCTCCGGTCTTGTCCAGGCAGCGGAAGCGGCTCTTCAGGAGACCAAATGTCCGCTCAATCACTTTCCTGGTCCGACCATGTGCCTCATTGTAGCGCATCTGGGCTGGTGTCACAGGGTTCCTGAGGGGTGTCAGCAACCACGGCATGTTGGGGTATCCCGAGTCACCTACGGACAGACCAGTGCACATTAGCTGACTTGGAAAAGTGGGCGGAATACTACAGATCAGATCACACACAATGGCACAAAGTCAGCACACACCGACAAGCCAGGCACGCTGGTTCTGCATCTGTGCCATCATCCTGGGGATGCGACTACTCCTCATCACAAAGGCATCGTGTGCTGAACCAGGGAAACGGGCACACACGTGTGTGATGGTCATATCTGCAAGACACACCACCAGTGCATTGACCGAGTGGTAGTGCTTGCGGTTCCTGTAGGCCTGCTCCTGGGCCTGTGGTGGTACCAAAGCCACATGTGTCCCATCAATGGAGCCAATGACATGCGGCATCCTCCCCAGGGCATAGAAGTCACTCTTCACGTCAGTGAGTCGTTGCAGTCTAGGGAAATAGATGTACCGGTTCAGGAATAGCAACATTGCCACCAAAACATCGCGGAGCACACGGCTCAACATGGTCTGTGACATCCCACCAGCAGTCGCCACAGTATGTTGGAAGGTACCGGTGGCAAAGAAGTGTAGGGCTGCCATCACCTTCACCTTGGGGGTCAGCGCTGTAGGATACGGCCGGCCAGGCTGCAAATGTGGGGCCAACTGCACTGCCAAATCCTCAATCAGCTGCCTGGTGAAGCGGTACCATCGGATGCTGTCCCGTTCCACCATCGTTGCCAGGTCTGGGAATGGTCGATGGACAGCAGGAGCCCTGCAGTGCAGAGGAGAAGAAAGCAAGATTGTCAGTCAGCCCACATATGCGGCATTGAACACACTCAATATCCCAACATACATCATTATGAGGCACAACTACATGAAGTGTGCAGTTCCGTAAGGACATGTATGGTACATACATGGCCAACATCTGTCATCACGGTTCAACAAGTGGCATCAATAAGTCCCAGGTTGGCCCATTGGTTATCATGAGGCCGTGTCACAGTTCCCATCTCCTACTGCCGTGTCACAATCACCCCCCACAGTGACATGTGAGGACAGATGTGCCCCAGGCATCACAGCTCAACGACAGGTACATTCCCAGGGACCCTGTATTGCCACATGGACACTGGCATTACATGGAGTATCATGTATACACCACAGCAAAACAACTATGACCCCCACAGGTAGTGGTCCCACTTGCCACTGCAGGACAGACATGGACGTCTGTGACACACACACGCACAACATCAAAGTCCATGCACACACAACGTGGATGTGGAGACTGTCTCCCATTGTGCACATGAAATCAGAGACATTGTAAACACTACATGCACACAGACTGTGGAGGACCATCACTATTGTGCCACTGGGACACCCTGGCTCAAACATACCGTCCCACATGCGACTCACGGGGTATGTGACATGACATACACATACACCACCGTGAAATGTGACCATGGCACATGCACAGATATGAACAGTTGCACATCACAGTGGTCATGTACACGTAACACCCAGGATCCTGTCCCCATGAACACGTGCACAGCCTGGGGGTGGCTGCCCCCAGGTGACACCCACAGGACAACATGTACACCAACATACACACAATAGGAAATGCAGCCTTACATGCCTTATGATACAGTTTGGACAGGCTGTCGTGTTGTAGGTGTGCCCCTCACTCCCTGGGAGCTATCTGTGGCTGGCATATGTCCATCTGAGACAGGCATGGTGACATATGCCAGTCACTTGTACAGGGATGCGTTGAACAGCAATGGACCGATCGGTGCCCCGGCCGGCCCATTGCATTCAATGTGTGAGGGTACGCGTTGTACCCCTGTACGCGTTGATCAGCAATGGACCGATCGGTGCCCCCGGCCAGCCCATTGCATTCAATGTGTGCGGGTACGCGTTGTACCCCTGTACGCGTTGATCAGCAATGGACCGATCGGTGCCCCCGGCCGGCCCATTGCATTCAATGTGTGCGGGATGCGCGTTGTACCCCTGTACGCGTTGATCAGCAATGGACCGATCGGTGCGCACCCATTGACAATGGCCTAGCCTGTCAACGGACGCGTTTCGAAATTCGAACGAGTCGGTTGCTGGAAATTCAGTTGGTCACCCACAACAATGTTGCAAAATCATGTATGTCATGAAGTTGAAGATTTGAAGGATGCTGTGGGCGTGTATTGGTGCTGCTATTCCATGGATTGGCCAGATTCAGAAGATGCAAATGACTTGGACCTATCACTTTGGACACAAGGGACAGTATCTGCCTCTCCAGCACATATATATTGCTGGCTGTTCCCCTGAGAGCTCACTTGCCTGCACTACATGCTCCAGGATGACATCTGCCACTGCACTGCTGCTGTCTCTGCCCCTCTGGACCCTGCAATGGCACGTACTGTGGAGAGAGCCCCAGCCTTCAGCCTTGAGGAGAACCAGGCCCTGCTGGACAGCCTACTTCCACAGTACAGCAAGCTGTATGGGACACCAGGGGAGCAGGTGAGTGTTCTGTGCACTGCCTTTCTGAATGTGCATTTTGTCTGACTAGCAAGGCTGAGAGTCTGCACGCCACTGGCTAGCAGGCTCACTGAGTAGTTGTCACCCCCCATAGTGTGTAGTGACATGCACTGGACAGGTATGGTGCAGTGACAGTGCATTTGAACAAGGTTTTACTTCCCATGCAATGATACCATGTAGTGACGTCTGGCAAACTGTCCATGGGCAGCGTTGCACTGCCTGTGTACATCATGTGCCCCTGTGAATGAGACATGTATATACAACTGTGTCATGCACGGATATGTTGCATGTGTAGTAATGGCCTTTTCACTTTGTCATCCTGACAGGTTAATGCCCATCGGAAGCAGGAGATCTGGAAGGACATCGTCCGGGCTGTCCGGTCCGTGGGGGTCTACAAGCGCCGGATCCGCAACTGCCAGAAGAGGTGGCAGGACCTTCGGGGCTGGACCCGGAGGATTGCATGGGTCCAGCTGAAGCTGTCGCCTCCTCGCAGGAGGGGCGGAACACGGACCCTGACCCCCACATGCTCCAGATCCTGGCGGTGGTGTTTCCAGACCTGGATGGGCAGCTGAAGGCCAGACAGCAGCAAGGAGGGGGTGAGTCAAAGACTGCACTGTGAACTCTGTATTACATGCTATGTGCCCTCCTCTGGCCTGGTTAAACTGCCACAGTACAGCAGTCATGTTGTCCAGGAGCCATGTCCCTCTATTGTGCACTGCCCACTCCTCATCTGATACCCAGGTGTGGCCCTTACATTCAGGGAATTGTGTCACTTGGGACTGTGTCCTTGCAGTTTGCTTCACTAAAGGTGGGGGACAGCATCTGTTTCCCTAACTCTGATGTGGGCATCATGGGTGGGTCCATTTTTCACACAACGCCTGTGTTCGGACATGTAATCTGCGTGTTGCTTTGATATGCGGTCCACTTGCTGAGCTGAGCCACCACATGTGCCTGGGGTATGTGGCACACACCCATGCAGCGGGTGGGAACAATGTTTGGGCCCCAGGATTGTGCAGATTACGTGTGTCACACATACATAGCCAGCTATCCACTGTCCAGGGCTCATCCCTCATTCATGTGGGGCAGGACAGTCATGCCTACTCCAGGCCATGCAATGCACTCTGTACTCCCACTCCCGTGTATCAGCTGACACATTGTGCGCAGTGATTTGACCCCTCAAAGGTGTCAGCCTCTGTGTCAGTGTGCTGTGGATTTGTTGCCAGGACTGCTGGGGTGTTTCTCGGTAGGGGCTCAGCATGCCACTGGAGATGTGACCATAGGAGACAATACTTGTGTGTCACATAGGTGTTTGATCAGCTGCCCGTGCAGACTGGGGTATGCGAATGTGAAGTTCAGGCAGCTGTTCCCCATTCACAGCAGATTGTGAGGGGCTCAGGTTCAGAGGGTAGTGTCACAGGTCTCCCATATGTCCAATCGGTATGACCTGGACAGATGAGGATTAAGATGATGTGTTGTGTGGGGGATGTACATGTGCACTTGTGCAGCTCCAGGACTTGCATTCCCCATGACCTACTATTGTGACACAGTGCAGAGTGTTGTTGTCTGGCTGCCAAGTCATACATCACTGAGACAGTGATGTATGACTTAGCAGTCATGCCTCCGCCATGGCATGTGTCTACTTATTGGTGATCCTGCAGGGGAGTGACATGTGCTACATGCACACCATTGTGGCGATGGCTATCAGGACATGGGTGCATCATGGTGTCTGTCGCTGGTATGCATCACATGCATTTCCTATTTGACTCTGGGCGTCCCTTTCATCCGGAAACCTGTACTGACTCAGTGGCAAGAGTTGTGATGTGTGCATGTCCACATGCTACACCGTGTCCTCTGCACTGTCCAACTACTGTGTAGTTGGTGCATGTGTCCACACTGGGGTGTTGCTATCCAACAGACACCAGACAGATGGGTGCAAGGCCATGTGGGATGTGAGTGCCATGGTTGGCATCAGACTGACAATTGGCTTCTCCTGTTCAGTTAGGGCACTTTTAGCAGTGTACAACTAATGATGTCAGGGCTTGCTCTGTAATGTGCTGTGCTCACAGTGGTGTGTGCGTTTGGTGCAGGTGACTGATGTCTGTCTGTTTCCCCATTGTTTGCAGATACATCCACGGCCACGGAAGGGGACAGCTCCACGGACCAGGAGGAGCCGGAGAGCCAGACTGGGTCAGCAGCCGAGGAGTGGTCGGAGGGGCCCAGTGGCACGGAGGGCGAGGGGAGCCACACCGAGGAGTCCTCAGCACCATCCACCTCAGCTGAGGACCAGAGCAACTCGGAGGATGACTCCCTTATGGAGGCGGGTGTCAGCAGCCACCACACCCCAGCTAGTGTTGCTGTCCCCGCCACCACCAGCACCACCACCGCCCTCCCATCGGCTCCCATTCCCCAGGTCCATGGTGGCTCCCATGTTCGGGAGCGTGTCTCCTTTGGGCCAGGCACCGCACCCCCTGCCCCTGTGTCCCCTGCTGCCCTGAGTGAAGAGTCTGTGTACCTCCTTCGCCAGCTCCATGTAGGGCAGACAGCCATGCTGAGTGTCCTCCATGCGCACACCGCTCTGTTGACTCAGCTGGTGTCGTTCATGGAGGGCATCTCATCGGGCATGTCTGACCTACAGAGGGGCAATAGGTCCATGGACTCCTCCCTGACGGCAGCAGTGTCCCTCCTCAGACAGTCCCTCACCCCTCCTGCCTCTGCTCCATCCACACTCCCCAGCACCTTACCCGTCCCAAGCACACACATACCGGCACAGGCACAAACCAGCACACACACATCCAGCACACAGACACACACGCCACAAACAAAACACACACGCACGCACAGTCAGGGGACTGAAACCAGACTCACAGGGGATGGGGCCCTGGAACACACACACGCATCCACGAGCACTGCGCAGTCCTCAGTTGCCTCTCCCTCCAAAGCACCCTCCCTTGCCTCACCTGCAACCCCAAAGACCCAGCGGCTCTTCCTCAGTGACCTCGGCCTCTTCCCCTCCGATCCAGCTGATACAGCATTCAGGGGGAAGAGGAAGCCCACCCACACAGAGCAGAGTGCCCCTCGCCCCTGGACACCCTCCCCCAGGCGCAGACAGACTGAGGCCCCCACCGCAAGTCCCCCCGGAGTCGTAAGAGCAAGACCCCGCCGCCGCCCTGCAGCTCAGGCACCAGGTCTCCTTCCTCCATCCCTCAGGCCCCCACTCCACAGGTGCCCCCACCACACCCTGCCCCAGGTTCCCCCACCCACAGATATACCATCCCCAAGAGGATCCGGCCTTCTCCCCCTGCCACTTGCTCTCCCGGCACCACACCCCGCTGCGCTTGTCTGTGCCACTGATGTGGTGAGTGTGTCCTCCCCTCTGTCCAGCCCACCTTGCCTGTTCCCCATTCTCCTCCCCTGGTGGTAGGCACTGCAGTGGAGTCCACTACCACCCTGTCTGACTTGGGCACTGCAGTGGCGGACCTGTCCACTCCATCTGCAGGGTCCACTGCAGTCGTGCCGGCACCCACAACATCTGAGTCATGCCCCCCAGTTGTGCCGGCACACACCATGTCAGACACCTCCACTGCAGTTGTCAGTGGCTCTCCAGCACCCACCACCCCTTCCCTGCTTCCTCCTGGTGAGCCCTGATCCTGTCCCTGCGGTGCCTGGCCTGCCCCCCGGTTGCCCCTCCTAGTGGATTGTCCCTGGTTTTGTGCAGGCATGCGTAGGGTGACATCTGCCACTGTCACCCTGTTTCGACTTTAACAATGGACTGGCCATTGGCCTTTGTGTTTTTTCTGGACTTTGTGTTCATTACACACATATGCTGAATAAAGCAACTTTCTGTTCTCTAGTGCTTATGCTTCTGATGTACATGTTGTTGATGATGCTAACCATGCCCTTGCTGCAGTGATGGTGATATTTGGTCTCATGATAATGAAGTGTTACTGTGCAGGAACCCATGTGGTCCAGGGGGAATGTGCCCTATCCTGTGGTGTATCCATGTCATCCATAGCAGCATCTGAGGGTGTCATGTGTTCAGTATTTGGCAATGGGATTTCCTACTTAGATTAGCTATTTCACATCTGTGGCTTCCACCCCTGCACATCTGTTGTGCCTGCCATTGTTCAATTCATCTACTTCCCTGACCGTGTGGCCATCTCCACTGGACATGCAGGTTTGGGCATCAATGGGGAAGGACTCATCTGTGTTGTCAGTGCAACATTGCTATACAAGTGTGTTGGATCTGTGCTGATGATTTCGTTGGCACTTCCATGACCAGGCTGATGTGACGGGAGCCCTCATTTGGTGCTAATTGTTGATTGTGTGACCAAGTGCTCAGCTGACATGATGGGGCCCTACTGAGGCAACATATGGTACAGCTTTCCTCACACAGGAGTGGAGTCCCCTCATGGCAGTGTGTACTCCTGTGACATTGCCTGCGCCCAAGGTGTGTGTTGTATGTGCATGTCTGTGTGTTCACTTCCGTTTAGCTGTGCATGCTGTGATCCCTAGTGTTGTACCTGTTTGTGATGCTTGCTGAGTTGACCTATGTTCCCCCAAAGTCTTCTCCCTGGGTTCTCTGTGATGTGGGTGCATGGCACATTACTGGTCATCAGGGTGTCACCCATAGGTGTGTTTGCTGTCAGGGCTGAGTTTGTGTGCAGACGCAGATGGGTCACAGTCAGGTTTCCCCTTGGCACTTGTTGTTTGCCCCTGTCATGTGATTTCCAGTTTGTGTTATCTTTCAGTGATTGTGACACGTTGTGTGTGTGACTGCTGGCACTCCTCAGGGTCCGGGCTGCAATGTTGGTAGTTGTCTATGTGTGTTCTTTGTGGGTGACCTTGGCTTCTTCATTGGTGTGGGACTGTGGCTGGGATCCCATTGGTTGGTGTGGTATTGCCGTCATGTCCATGTACAGCGTAGTGTGCAGTGTGTCAGACATTCAGGAGTCTTGTTGAGTGGCCATGTGTGATGTGTTTCTGCACCTTGGTTCCCACCCACCACCCTGGAATAGTCATGGGTGCATGTGCAATGTCACCAGTGCATGTGTGCTTCACTGCTGCACATTGATGGAGGTCGAGGGGTGTGGTGTTGAGTGTGTGCAGATGAGAGTTGTTGCCCGGCTAGGCCCCTGCCTCCATGTTGGCCTTGGCTCACTGGCCATGCTGATTGATTTGTGCTTGTGTAGGTGTGATGGTAGTTTGTTGCTCAGGACACATGACTGTGGTTCACAGTGTGAACGACATTTAGCTTTGTCATCACAGTGGGATTGTAATGCAGCCCAGGGTCACCACATTGTGGGGGCCCTGGGGGTAGTGCTGTGGTGTGTCTGTGTCTTGCTGTGTCAGTTGCTGTTCCTACGTGCCTGTGTGATATGTGTGATTTGTGCTCCCTCTCATCTGACAATGCCTGCTTGCCCACATAGGGGATTTGGATCCATGAGTTATCTTTGTGTGGCACTGTATGCACATCTGTATGATTGGTATTCGGGTCTCCTCATGTGTTGTGTGGTTGCCTGGGGACACTGGCACCCCCCCCCCTCACCTGTTGTGTATGATGTGCAGTGTGGGTCTGCCTGTTTGTGTTTGTGCATCTGCACCACTGCATTGGCATATCTTGTGTGTGCCATTGGCTGTATGTAGTTTGGTGGCTTTCCCCTGCTGTCCCAGGGACTCCTAGGTCATCGGTCAGCACAATGATCATGGTTTGTGTGTCCCATTGCTGCCATGGTATGGTATCTGTTCACCTCACATCTACAGTCTCCACAGGGTATCTGCATTTGTGTGCCCATTGGTGCAAATATGTGGGTCTGCATTCTGATGGTCACTTCTGTCATTGTGTCATTGATGAATGTTGACAGTGTCAGCCCCCATGGGTGTTGTTTGTCTGCACATGGCCAAAGGTATGTCTTATTTGCACTGCAGTATTTGGCTCCCCCAATTTATGTTGCAATGGGACACATGCACTACTTTGCCATTGATGTGTTTTATGTTCTGTGACCTGGAATCATCCATGCAGTTTGGCAATTGCAGCTCTTTCTTTGTCAACACTTACCTTTTGGTCACTGTGATGATGGGGGTTTGGACCCCATTGCCACAATGTTCAAAATGTGCTTCAGCTATGGACCCCACACTTACCTTTTGGTCACTGTGGTGATGGGGCGTTAGACCCCATTGCCACAATGTTCAAAATGTGCTTCAGCTATGGACCCCACACTTACCTTTTGGTCACTGTGGTGATGGGGCGTTAGACCCCATTGCCACAATGTTCAAAATGTGCTTCAGCTATGGACCCCACACTTACCTTTTGGTCACTGTGGTGATGGGGTGTTAGACCCCATTGCCACAATGTTCAAAATGTGCTTCAGCTATGGACCCCACACTTACCTTTTGGTCACTGTGATGATGGGGGTTTGGACCCCATTGCCACAATGGTCATGGCCTGCTTGCATTGTGGGGGCCACACACATATATGTGTGGCACATGTGCTAGGGGGTCACATTGTATGTTCAAAGTCATGTTCAGTGTTGTAGGCATTTGACACAGTCTACACACGCTTGTCATGGTGTTGGGGGATGTCTTTTCTTGCCTTCCCTAGGTTGTGGTGTGCTGGTTGTGTCATGCATTGTCCATCCTATGAGTGGGGGTGGTGTTGGTGGTAGGCATCCAGCCCCCCATGGGAAGAGGTGGTAGTAGTGACAGGCATCCAGCCCCCATGGGTAAGGGTGGTAGTAGTGGTAGGCATCCAGCCCCCTGGGTAAGGGTGGTAGTGGTGGTGGGCATCTGGCACCCCCTGGCTAAGGGTGGTAGTAGTGGTAGGCATCCAGCCCCCTGGGTAAGGGTGGTAGTGGTGGTGGGCATCCAGCCCCCTGGCTAAGGGTGGTAGTAGTGGTAGGCATCCAGCCCCCCTGGGTGAGGGTGGTAGTAGTGGTAGGCATCCAGCCCCCTGGGTAAGGGTGGTAGTAGTGGTAGGCATCCAGCCCCCCTGGGTGAGGGTGGTAGTAGTGGTAGGCATCCAGCCCCCCTGGGTGAGGGTGGTAGTAGTGGTAGGCATCCAGCCCCCCTGGGTGAGGGTGGTAGTAGTGGTAGGCATCCAGCCCCCCCTGGGTAAGGGTGGTAGTAGTGGTAGGCATCCAGCCCCCCCTGGGTGAGGGTGGTAGTTGTGGTAGGCATCCAGCCCCCCCTGGCTAAGGGTGGTAGTAGTGGTAGGCATCTGGCACCCCCATGGCTAGGGGTGGTAGTGGTGGTGGGCATCTGGTACCCACCTGGCTAAGGGTGGTAGTGGTGGTTGGCATCCAGCCCCCCTGGCTTAGGGTGGTAGTAGTGGTAGGCATCTGGCACCCCCTGGCTAAGGGTGGTAGTAGTGGTAGGCATCCAGCCCCCTGGGTAAGGGTGGTAGTGGTGGTGGGCATCTGGCACCCCCTGGCTAAGGGTGGTAGTAGTGGTAGGCATCCAGCCCCCTGGGTAAGGGTGTTAGTAGTGGTAGGCATCCAGCCCCCCTGGGTGAGGGTGGTAGTGGTGGTGGGCATCTGGCACCCCCTGGCTAAGGGTGGTAGTAGTGGTAGGCATCCAGCACCCCTGGGTAAGGGTGGTAGTAGTGGTAGGCATCTGGCACCCCCATGGCTAAGGGTGGTAGTGGTGGTGGGCATCTGGCACCCCCTGGCTTAGGGTGGTAGTAGTGGTAGGCATCTGGCACCCCCTGGCTAAGGGTGGTAGTAGTGGTAGGCATCCAGCCCCCTGGGTAAGGGTGGTAGTGGTGGTGGGCATCTGGCACCCCCTGGCTAAGGGTGGTAGTAGTGGTCGGCATCCAGCCCCCCTGGGTGAGGGTGGTAGTAGTGGTAGGCATCCAGCCCCCTGGCTAAGGGTGGTAGTAGTGGTTGGCATCTGGCACCCCCATGGCTAAGGGTGGTAGTGGTGGTGGGCATCTGGCACCCCCTGGCTAAGGGTGGTAGTGGTGGTTGGCATCCAGCCCCCTGGCTTAGGGTGGTAGTAGTGGTAGGCATCTGGCACCCCCTGGCTAAAGGTGGTAGTAGTGGTAGGCATCCAGCCCCCTGGGTAAGGGTGGTAGTGGTGCTGGGCATCTGGCACCCCCCTGGCTAAGGGTGGTATTGGTGGTTGGCATCCGGCCCCCCCTGGGTAGGGGTGGTGGTGCGCATTCAGGCCCCTGTGTGCATATGTGGCATTGGTGATGGGCATCCCGCCCCTATGGTGCTGCTGTTGCTGGTGTAAGTAAATTCTGCATCCCTCTGTGTGTGTGTGATGTGTCGTGTACGTGTTGTATGTGTTTTGTGGTTGGTGTCTGACTTACCTTCTGCGCCGTACGCGTCCGTGCCTGTTCCGGTAGTAAATGTAGAATATTGGTATGATCGGGACGAAGGGATTCATGGTTGGTTCGTGTCGTTCGTCCTTCTCGTTGCTTCGCGTCGTCCTCGTCGCTTCGCGTCGTCCTCGTCGCTGGCGTGTTCGCCTCGTAGCCGTGGATCGTGTTGTGGCGCGAATCGGAGCTTATGTGCGCCTCTCCCGGATGCTTTGACGTGCCGTGCGTAGCGACGGGTTCGGCGCGTACGGAAAGCGCATCGTACTTGTTCGGCCGGACGGAGCTGCATTTTCCCTTCCGTGCGACTCGATTCAGCGTTTCCGGATTCGCGTCGGTCGGAGAACAGGACCTGGATTGGGTGAGTACGACTCGGCCGGATTCTGTGCTGTTGTGCGCATCGTACTTACTCGTTCGGTCTGCTGTACGGATCGGTCGGGAAACAGGCATTCGCATGGCTTTTTTCCCGACCAAATCGTATTGGGTGCGCCTCCGACCGAGATCGGAATCGGCCCCTGGGTCTTTTCAGATTACTGTTGCCACTTCAGGTGGGATATCACAAGCGATGTTCAGTCGTATCCTGACAGAGGTGCTTGCTGCATTGTTTAAAGACATCAGCCGCTACTTCCAGTTCCCTGGCCGTGATGATTTGGGCACAGTGAAGGCAGATTTCTATGGACTAGGTCATATCCCACATGTAATTGGTTCCATTGATTGTACACACATTCCCTTAGTGGCACCACACGACCATGAGCCATGACCATGACCATGAGCAAGTTTACAGGAACCGCAAACACTACCACTCCATTAACGTGCAAGTTGTCTGTTTGGCAGATCTGTACATCTCCAACGACTGTGTATGGTTCCCAGGATCTGCCCATGATAGCTTCATCCTGCAGAACAGTAACGGACCAAGGCTGATGTCACAGTTCCAACCAGAGAGGGCCTGGCTTGTGGGTACGTGTGATGTGTATTATATTGATTATGCATGGCTGTCATGCAAATTGATATGAGTGTGTGAATTAATATTTTCAAACTCCATATTTCACATTTAGGAGACTCAGGATATCCCAACCGGCAATGGTTGTTGACGACACTCAGAAATCCGACAATGCCTGCTGAGCAACGCTTCAGTGACACACAAGGTAGGACAAGGCGGCCAGTGGAGCAGACTTTTGGCCTACTGAAAGCCAGGTTCCGCTGCCTGGACAGGACTGGTGGAGCCCTCCAATACTCACCAGGGAAGGTATGCCAGATAACCGTGGCCTGCTGCATTATGCATAACATTGCACTGAGACGGGAGATACCATATATATATCAGAGAATGGGGAGTGTGGGAACTGAGCTGCAGGGTGCTGGGAAATGCGTGGTGATGAGGATGATGGTGCAGATGTGCATCAGCAACTCATCCGCAACTATTTCTCCTGAAGGTAAGTGTATCTGTGAGATGTGTTGTGCACAGTTGCACTAGGCCCTATAGTGCAGACAAAGGATTTTTTTTTGGTAACCATGTTGAGACAAGGGAAAGTGCTGTAGTATGACCTTTTCAATGTGATTATTGACGCCAATGTGTAGTGTCATTGCTTCAAAATGTTGAGCCTCTGAAAAAGCAGACATAGGGTATGTGTGTATATTTACTACAGAACTGATCACTGTATTGTTCACTTGTAGGTCTGCGCACTATGTCATCTTCATGTATTCATGATCGAGTTGTGACTTCAGCTGGTAGTTGTTGCTGTTTCTGAGGAAACAGAGTGACCATGGATTGTTCCTGGGACTTTGTGTCATAGATGATGGATATGACACATCTTCGTAAGTACAGCTTGTACAACAATGGTTTGACAAGTACCTTGTTTTTCATGGTATTTTGTCATATGTTGTGCTGTTACCAAAGCAATATGTGTGCCACCACAAGTTTTTGGATAAGTTTATTGTTCTTCACATGAAGTGAGTTTGTGATTACTTGGTATTCTGATACACAGTTGTGAAACTAGTGCTAGAACAGATTTTAGCTTTTGCAGTAAGTCCTCCTGAGGGTGTATAGCTGATCTGACATCTAGCCAGTCTCTGTATGTACTGATTCAGTGATGTAGATGATGAGATGATGTGTGTCTATCCTTGTGTGAGCTACTACTGTACAGAGGGAATAGCACCGCTATCCTGCAGACACAACTACATTTCCATAGGCGTAATCTATTATTTCTTTACAAACATACAATCTAATTTGACCGTGGACGATTCATCACATGAAACAATGTAAGAAAGAACACGCTGGACAGTATGATTATTGGTGGATATCTAAATTTATTTGATTGAGAATACAAGTCCCAAAAATTATGAGTGATTGTGAGGATAAGAGTGATAGAAGTGCGGATGAAAACAAACATTTCACGAGGAGGATAGAATCATGGTGGATGTTGAAGTTGAGTCCCTACTTTCATGGTACCAAAGTCCAAATGACTCCTCCCATCAGAGTGGAAAAAATGGGGAGGTCGAGTCAACAACATGAATGTGTGGCACACACAGCAACAATATCAGTGGCGAGGTGGTTTTCTGCCGGTGGTTGTGGTCTTGCCACCCTTCTCTCCTGAAGTCTTCCAAGGACATGAGGGGGATCAGGAGCTGCTGAGCCTGGGGTGCCTGCGGGTGTAAATTCCTCTGTTAGGGCCTCCCTTCCTGTGGCAGCTTCAGAGGTTGCTGGGGGTGAAGAGCTTGGCACACAGGGTGGGGGAGCTGCTGGGGGAAAGCCCTGCAGAGGGTGCTGTTGATATCCCTCAGCACCCCTACCATGGAGGCCACGTCGGAACGCCGGCCGACCACCTCGGTGCAGACCCATGCCACCTCAGTGCGTAGGCCCACTACCTCGTAGTTGAGGCCGGCCATATCGCACCGGATGCCAGCTACCTCCAGGTATGTGGACTGGTGCAACCCCTTCATTTCCATGACTTCGGTGACAACCTGGCCCAATGCACTTTGCGAGTTCTGGTACAGAGTCAGGACCTGTGTTATGGCAGCCTGGGCGCCCATCTCATCAGTGGACTCCTCCGACATCTAGCCCTACTGCCCTCTGCCCTAGATACAGACTGCTCACTCCGACTGGGTCCTAGCTCCTGACTGACTAGGGTGGTGGTGACTGTCTGAGTAGCCAGGACTGGGGGCAGGAGAGGGTACTCCATGTGCTAAGCACAGTGGTCGTGGGGACAGATATTGTCAGAGTTGTTGCAGCCGTGGTAGGAGGTGTGGTCCCAGAGTGGCCAACTGTGGAGGTCTGCCCAGACTGCCCAGATGTGCTAGGCTGGCTGTCAACATCCAATGCTTCAGGGGTTTGTTGGTCCCTGAGGGCTTTGTTGTCTTCTTAGTCTTTGGAGGGATTCTGCTGACTTTCCTCCGTCTGCTCAGCAGCAGTTGCTGGGTCAGCTATGAGTTCAAATGGAGATGAAAGTTAATGGCAGCATTAATGTGTGTACATCTAGGACATTTGTGTCCGGTCCATTGCTGAGCAGAAAAACTGATATCTGTAAATAGTGACATAAATCCTCTTCAATATTAATGATGTTAATCTGCTAATATATCATATAATATATTAACAGGTGAAAATCTTGTTTCCTTGATGTTGCAGTTTCCTCAGTGAGTCTTCAACAATTACCTACACTGACAGGGTATGGTTCCAATGTATATCTGTACATACAATAAGGCATATTTTTTTCTAGGTTGCCAACAACGAACTTTGATGATTTACTTTGTTCTCAATTAAAATTTGGACTTGTGAGCATGGGCTCAGTTGGCATTGTAGATTACCTGAGTGTCTTGTAAGGCACACATTTCTTAGTTCTTTATTTGGGTTGTTCTGTAGTTCAGGACAACACAGCTCTCGGTGTGTGTGCATGACAACAACAACCTAATAAGGCTACATCAGCTTACATTTTTGTAGATTTCTCAATGTGACAGATGTCATGTTGGATATTTGAGTAGCAAGATGGCTGCTAAATTAGAAGTGAGTCGATGAGTGTAGCATGTTAGGTGGAGGTGTAGAGAGCAGGCCTCATGTTAGATGTGTTGAAGGGTATGTCCCTTTAGCTGAGGCAGAGAAGAGTTGTGCTCCTTGAGTGGAGTTAGTTCAGTAGCATGATGGCTGTCAGGTGAGAAGAGGGTCAAGGAGTGGAGCATGCTGGGTGGAGGTGAAGACACAAGGCTTCATGGTAGATGTAGTCACTTGGATGAGACTTTGTTAACGGGTGAGAAGAGTTGTGCTCCTTGAGGGGAGTTAGTTCAGTAGCAAGATGGCTGCCAGGTGAGAAGGGGGTCGAGGAGTGTAGCATGCTGGGTGGAAGTGAAGAGAGCAGGCCTCATGGAAGATGTGTTGAAAGGGATGTCCCTTTAGTAAAGTGCAGAGAAGAGTTTTGCTCCTTAAGTGGAGTTAGTTCAGTAGCAAGATGGTTGCCTGGTGAGGAGGGGGTCGAGGAGTGTAGCATGCTGGGTGGAGGTGAAGAGACAAGGCCTCATGATAGATGTAGTACTTGGATGAGACTTTTTTGACAGGTTAGAAGAGTTGTTCTCCTTGAGTAGAGTTAGTTCAGTAGCAAGATGGATGCCAGGTGAGAAGGCGGTCGAGGAGTGTAACATACTGGGTGGAGTGGAAGAGAGCAGGCCTCATGTTAAATGTATTGAAGGGGATGTCCCTTTAGCTGAGGCAGAGAAGATTTGTGCTCCTTGAGTGGAGTTAGTTCAGTAGCAAGATGGCTGCCAGGTGTGAAGGGGGTCAAGGAGGGATGCATGCTGAGTGGAGGCCAAGAGACAAGGCCTCATGGTACATGTAATTAATCGTAACTTTCGTGATGAGTATTGTACCATGGCTGTATATTGTACAGATATTTGATTGAATACACATTTATGATCACACATTACATGCTTCCATTCTTTCAGTATTTGATGCAGCACTTACAGACAGCATTGGTATATGATACCATTTTTGCAATGAATATCTGTATTGTAATTTCAAACACTATTCTTTGTCACATACATACCAACTTTTGAGATGTAATCTACGTGCCATGTTCAGTTAGTAGATGTGGACAGAAAACACCTATTTGATTTCAGACAGAACATTGTGATATTGTGTCAGTTCTTCTAGTATGGCTTACCAGAGTCCAGTCCTCCCTGTATTCCTTCCAGGCCCTCAGGGCGTAGGATGGCCAAAACCTTCTCCTCCCAGGGCATGGGTCGTAATGGCACGCTGGGAGGACCACTGTCAGTCTTCCGTGCCTCCAGGAGGTGGTCGCTGTACTTCTTACGAACCCTCTCCCGGAGGTCATTCCACCTCTTCTAGATGTCTGCCTGTGTACACGGGAAGTTTCCAACAGCACTCACACTGTTGACTGTCCTCTCCCACATTTCTGATCTCATGCTGTGAGGAATATGCTGGAGTTGGGCACCGAACATTTGGGGCTCAACTTTAAAGATTTCATCCACCAAAGTTTTTAATTCCCTTTCACTGAAGGCTGTTTTTTTCGGGCCCATAGGGAGGGCAGAAAAAAAATGTGAGGGTGATGAGTTGAAAAGAAAATTTAATAAGGGAATAACAGCTTAGGTTGTGCAAGTGGACTTAAAGGGTGATGGTAGTAGTTAATGAGTGAAACTTTGGAAATGATTGATGGAAGAGTATTTATGGTTGTGATGAGAATGGCCGCTAGGTTTGGAATGGCAAAGGATGTAGGCCAAGTTGGGGATGTGTTTTATATAGTTTGTTTTGCAGGCTTGGCCACTTGTGACGAGATTTCATAGGTGTGGTATCTGGGTCCAGCCAATGGCATATTTTCAGGATTTATTTGTAAAAATTTTTGGTCATTCGTACATCGTGTATGGACCGCCTTTGAGTAACCGCCATTGGCTGTCTACCGCCGTGAGACCGCCTTAGTCACTTTGCACTCGCAATACACTCAGCAGTGGAATCACTATCCTGGCAGTGTACACCATCTCACCGCTGACAAATCAGCCCACCGCGACTCCACCGCAGAACCGCTGACAGGGTCTCCAGACCGGCGGTGTGTGCTTGGGACTGCTCAACTCGTAATACGAGGGGCAGTTGTACGTGGGTGCAGCGGCAGCGTGGAGTAGACGAACGCGTTCTCCGGCGGTCAGACCGCCAACCTCGTAATCGGGTCCATACTAGGCTGGGCCTGAGACATCAGGAGTAGGCAGTCTCAGCCCCTACAGCTGGATCCAGTAGCTCCTGCTTGCCT
This sequence comes from Calotriton arnoldi, assembly GCA_963921515.1. Classification (NCBI taxonomy): domain Eukaryota; kingdom Metazoa; phylum Chordata; class Amphibia; order Caudata; family Salamandridae; genus Calotriton; species Calotriton arnoldi. Next base: position 543,886 of record CAWUFW010000485.1, on the reverse strand, counting down.
CGTTACCCTCTGAACGTGGTTCTGACATGAACCATCTCCTGTGTGACGTCCTGCCTCACAATGGGACAGGATCCCCACTACTCACCATGATATGATGAGAGCTTCTCCTCGCCAGAAATAAATAAAACGCGTGTGCTCTAATCCCATTTGACCTCATAGCAGTATTTAACAAAAAACAATATGTACCCTCTGTAAGAAATTGGGTTGTTGGTTGACTGGGGTGTAAGTCTTGGTCAAGCAGCAACCACAATCCTTGTCAGGGTAAGTTACAAGCAAACTCCAAGTTAACCTGTGGCCACCCCCTTCATAGCTTGCCACAGAGGAGTCAGGCTTAACTCAGTGGCAATGTGTAAAGTATTTGTGCAACACTTCAAACAGTAAAACAGTAACAACACACTACAAAAGGAGCCCACAACAGATGTAAAAAATAGATTAGTTTTTAATAAATAAAACAAAACCACAATAACAAAATCTAATTAGTAGAACTGGAGATATTGAATTCTAAAGTTTGTAATGAAAATAGCACTAAAAAGCACAAAGGGCTACCGGGAATATCTAGTCACGCCGGACCCGGACAGAGTCAACTGCTCAGACCTACTGCGATGGAGTGCAGGCCGGCTACGGGAATCCAGTTAGGCCCACTGAACAGAGCACTTTAACTTTAAATTGTGGAGCGATGCGTGGATCCACGTCGAAGATTCACCACGCAGCCACTGCTATGCGTCAGGCCTGAGATGTGGTGGGTGACGTGGGCCTTTGCAACGGGTCCAATCCATGGAGCAGCGGTGATGCATTAGTTCTGCTCGTGGATGCACCGCTCAGCCGAGGAGATGCGTTGGTTCTGCTTGGGGATGCGTTGCTCAGCAGAGTAAATGCATCGGTTCCGCTTGTAAGCACCTTAGGCCCACTTCCAAGGATCCAGGACTGTGGTGGCACCAATTGATAGGGTAGACTTATAGATGGCAGGGTACAAATGCAGGTGCATGCAGATTGGAAGCCTGTTATGTCCCTGAGGTTTCAGATCAGGAGGCCAGCCAACTAGCCCTTGGAGTCACACAGGGATCTGGGTTCAAGAGATGCAGGTCCAGTCCGTCTCACCCAGGAAAGAGGACAGGAAGCAGCAGGTTAGTTCAGCAGAGCAGGAGTCCAGCAGAGTGCAGTCCAGCAGAGTTGGGGTGCTTCAGTAACCAAGCAGTCCTTCTTCCTGACAGAGTATCCACAGGTCCAGAAGTGTACTGAAGTGGTGGTGTCTGAGGTCCTTCTTTTATACACAGTTGGGCCTTTGAAGTAGGGAGAAGCTTCTAGAGGCATGCCTTTGAAGTGCACAGATGCCCTGCCTTCCCTGCCCTGGCTCCAGATTAACTACACAGGGTTTGCAGCCCTTTGTGTGGAGGCAGGACACAGTATATTCAGGTGTAAGTGATGCTGGGCCCAGCTCCTCCCTCCCATCCTGCCAGTGGTGGTCCATTCAGTCACATCTAAGCTCCCATTATGTGTGGATGTCTAGGAGGAATACAGAATTCCAACTGCCAACTACACCCAGTCATGTGACCAGAGACAGGTTGCAGGCACCAAATATCTAAGGCAAGAAAATGCCTACTTTCTAAAAGTCGCATTTTCAGAATTGTAATTTAAAATCCGACTTCACCATAAGTTAGGATTTCAAATTAGGATTCCAGAGACACCATACTTGAACCAGGCATATCTTCTCATTTGGAAATTACACTTATAAAAGATAACCCAGTGTTATCCTATGGGAGATATAGTCCTTGCATTAGTGAAAAGGGAATTTAAGAGTTTTGCACTGCCAAGACATGTAAAACTTAAAAGTGCAGGTCCTGCTTTTTAAAAACATTGCATCATGCTCTCTGGGCTGTCCAGGGCCTATCCTTGGGGTGACTCATGTGTATTAAACAGGATGGTTTAGGCCTGGAAAAAGGTTTATTTTGCCAGGTGGAAATGGCAGCTTAAACTGCACACACAAGCTCTGCAATGGCAGACCTGAGACATTTTCAAAGGGCTACTTAAGTGGGTGGCACAATCAGTGCTGTGGGTTCACTAGTAGCATTTAATTTTAAGGCCCTGGCCACTTATAGTATCACTTTACTAAAAACTTATAGGTAAATTAAATATGTCAATTGGGTATAAGCCAATATTACCATGTTTAGAGGAGAGAGCACATGCACTTTAGCAATGGTTAGCAGTGGGAAAGTTCTCAGAGTCCTAAGGCCAGCAAAAACGAGGTTAGAAAAAAAGGAAGGCAAAAAGTTGGGGGTAAGACCACCCTAAGGCTGACAGTTCTAACACCCCTTCAATAAATATGCTGGTAGGAGTCACCTTTCACTTACCTGATTCAGTTGCTGGCTATTGAACTGCATCCACATTGTCAAATTCGCCTTGTGTGTTTTTTAACTCTACCTCTGTTATCATGTGAGGAGTACTCCACCGATCATCCTTCTCACTGAGCCTTTTTAATGAGCCTTTGGCTCATGTTATAGCTTATGGGTATCCAATGTTTCTGTAACAAGAGCTACTTATGTTTAATGAAAGTTATCCTGAGTAACTAACACTATTAGTGTTGGAATAGCGATCATATCAAACAAGAGTACATTAGTTGCAACTTTATCTAAGATCACCGGCAGTGATCACCTTAGTTCATCAGGCAGGGTTGCCAGCAGTAAACAATATGGAATGCCTTTACATACGTAATAGATAGCTGCCATAGCTGCAATGCTTGTGGCATCAATTGAATCATTTTTAGTAATAGGTCTCCCCAAAGCCAGATGATTTATCACTCAAATATCACCTAAAAATATTTCGGAAATGTAATTTTTTTCTCTAAACTCATGAGTTCTGAAAATACACCCATTTTAACCTTGAATACACATTTTTAAATTTTGGCATTAATATATTAATTCAGCCAAGCTAAAGCTTCTAATTTAGTAGGCAGGACTGTACACAGTTGAGCTTCTTACAGGTAGCCAGAGAGCTACCAGTAGTGCATGAGCTACTTGTTGGAGAAACCTTTTCTAGACAAGTATGACATAAGTTATCAGTTGTCCATTGATAATACACAGATTCATATGAAACTGAAGGAGAACTGTGCAGAGAATATAGCCAGCTGCCTGAATCATACCAACACTGGATGGAATAACACATACTCTGTCTGAGTAACCAAAACAGTGAGACTATCGTAGTATGGAACATTAGTCTATCCTTGCTTCACTCTGTCTGGTCGGAGTGTATGGGTCTCAGAAGCATCTATCCTTCCTTCACTCCACCCAGTCGGAGTTTATGGGTTTCAAAAGCATCTATCCTTGCTTGTGTCACCATACTCAAATATTTAAGCAATCTTTCTGTGTCCCAATGCCAGAAGGTCCCACCATCACACAGTTTTTCTCAGGCCCTCCTTTGCACGTCAATACAGTAAATACAGCACTTGTGCTTGCTGCATTCAGTTATGAGGAGAGAAGTCACTGGGCAACCTATTGATTTAGAAAGTGGTTGTATGTCAGAATATCAAGTAGAAAAATCTTGTTGAAGCATGTATATGCATGTAGGTTTAGAGATGCTGTTTTTATGCACACATCTATGTACCTTGAAGATATATATTGTCATTGCTAATATATGTGGAGTTAGATATGGTAAATCTAACCTTTCCTTAACATACTTTATTTTTTTCATTTATTTTTATTTGCTCAAAATAAGAAGCAAGTAATACAAATAATTGATACAAAGTCTTCCATCGAACAAGTTCATGTCAAGTAAAACAATCTCAAACTCAGTTCAGCAAGCTTATCCAGTTAAACTGAACTCGTATTTATCTCCCTAGCGGCATCAAAACCCATATAAAGTGACTCACTGCAGCTATAAAAAAATAAAAAGCATATCCTATAGTATTTATAAATCAAAAAATAATTCTTTCTCATACTGAAATATACAATATTAGTCTTCTTTAAACAATCTATCTGAAAGTACAATCTTAGTTTACTCATAGCAGCAATAATATTATGAAAGTGCACAGCACTGCTCAACGATGTCATCAATATTCTGCTTTTTTAAAAATATAGCAGCATTAAAGTGCACAGTCCTACTCAACGATATCATAATTCAGTTTTTTTTAAAAATATTTCAGCATTAATATTATTACAGTTCATGCAAAAACCTTAGGTCAAAAGCATAAAAGGATAACCGTATGCAACATTGACCAGCTGGATCATTCACAGATCATTGCATAATCATTAATGATGAAGAATAACATGCCCAGGTTGTCTTGAACCTACGGAGCGCCCTCACCCGCTTAGCATACGCCTCCTCGAAGTCATAGTTCCTATCCATCTTATTCAGCCACTGTCCTTTTGACGGCAGAGGTGTTATCTAATTCTGCAAAATCAAAAACCTGGCCACCGCTATTGCTATAAAAATAACATTTTCTTGGTATTTCTTTAACTGGTACACTTCATGCAAAGAGCCAACATGGGCAATAGAAGAATGATAGTCAACATGTAATGGCTAATAATCTTAAAAACATCCTCCCAAAATTGCTGTAGACTAGTGTGTGAAAAAACGTGTGAACCCATCCACCCGTACCATTCATCTTACACCTAAAACATTGATCCAGAAGCCATGGGAACATCTTATGCAGTCTATGTGGCATATAATATGCCATCCACCTGGATAAAAAGGCCATTCTTTTGAAATTTGCTGCTCTTAAGGCTCTATATCCGATCTCACTCACTAACTGCCATTCTTTAATATTAAATCTGCCACCAGTTTCTTGTAAAACTCTTGGAAGTAATTCATCCAGGAGTTTCTTGTTGACACTCTGGCGTAGCAAGCAATACTAGTTTCCCACTTCACCCGTCTTATTTTCATTGAGCCGCCCGGTTATCACTTGTGCGAACTCACTCATCATCACATAGTTGTTTTTAAGAAAGCTTAAACATAAAGCTGCATTTTGACTACCAATTTGCTGTACTATTAATTCCCAAGTTATCAAATTTGTATGATTATAAAAGTCCCTTAATCTAATTTTTCAAAGTCTAGGACTCTCCATGACTGCAAGTCTCCCCGAGAAAGCTGTAGGCCCCAAATTTCACAATCTGGCATTGGAGTAAACACATGACATACAGGTATATTTCATGCTTTAAAAAAAAGCTGAAAACACAATGTTAACATCAGTATAACCTTATATCTCGTTTTCTTAGGAAGCTTCACGGACCGCAGAAAAGCTGGTAATCTTATTGCACTTTCAATTAAATTCCTTTACATACTTACCTTCACAACCCTGAGTGACCCACCCCCCTTTGACCATTTGGCTTCAAGAATTAGGACCCCCTCCACCATACTCCAAAACTAGGGCTGCATCAGAGAATTGAGGGTCCCACTCACTCAGCAGGACATACATTGGATGGGATTTTTTCAAATAACTCGCATCTGAAACTAACAAACATTCTTCCTTTGGTGTGGTCAGACCATAAGGCTGTGTTGTTCTCAATCACTTTGCCACAGCCACAAAAATCAGCTGTAGCTGTACCTTCAAGTACCCCAAAAAATCAGAGCGTGGGCAAGAATTGACACCACAGACCTCACGCAGACCCTGCAAAATACGTTACCTATAATTAGTGAAGATCCTAGGCAAGATGTTGAGACAGCCACACAGAGGCACACAATATGGGTAAAAAAGGCAATGGCCACTCTACCACCCGAAAAAAGTGCACAAAAATCATTGCAGTACCCCCTCTGAACCATGGTTTTCTGGGTGCTTGAGGACTCAGAAAAAGTTATGTAGATCCAAATATGATTCTCATGACAGAGAGCTTTACAAAAGAACAATTTCAGAATATAAAAATCTCATACAAAAAGAAAAAAATAAAGTATGTCACAGATAAAATTCACCAAGTTGAAAACTCAGCTAAGGAACTTTTTAGCACATTAAAAAAACAAATCAAAGATGGTCACACAAATTGGCCAAATTGGTAAAAGTACTTTCTGTGACACTCTTGCAAATTTTTTCAAAATAAAGTAAAAGAGGTCTTTGACTCCTTTACCTTAAATCATCAAGGAGGACTTAAATCCCAAGTGAATAGCTCACCACCATCAAACACAATCCTGGATAGGTTCACACCATTGAAAGAAGAGCAGGTTCTGAAACTGTTGGAGTCGATCAAATCAGGATCCCCACTAGATCCTTGCCCTCTAAACATTGTACACTTAGGGGTCGATTCCGATTCGGGCCGGAAAACGTACCGACCGACTCGGAGCCGGAATTGATTCTGACCGACACGTACTGGTGCAGCCCGACCCGCAAAGTACGATAAGAAGCGTGCAAAACCCGACCGACTCGTACGGAACACAAGCCGAACGACCGAGCCGCGCGAAAAACAGCAATCCGGCCGGAAAAACACGCGAATCGAACCGACCGACACGCACCCGGAACAATCCCGAACGAAACATACCCGCGAACTCCTACCCGCCAAGTACGATGCAACGCGTGGAAAACACGACCGAGTTGCACGGAGGACAAGCCGTACGACCGACACGCATAGAAAACTGCGAGCCGAAGCAACCCAAAACACCGCGACCGAAGCGTACGCAGCATAGAAAACAGCACAAACACAGCGTGAACGAATCGGAGAAGCTCGTACGAGACAACTGCAGGGTCCGACTCGGTCACAAGAACGTCTCCTACATGCACAAAAAGTACAAAGGGAAAATACACAAAAAAAGGCCAAACAAGCAATTACAAAGCCAATAAATACTGGGGGGGGGCAGGGAACAAAGACACACCCACAACTCCACCCATATAAAGGACACAAATCCCTACCATGATCCTTTGCAAATTCAAATTACCTGCCAGCACTGAACAGACAGCAACCACACACCCACAGCTCATCCATCACACAAGCCACACACCATCAGCACCCCAACAAATACCAACCTCACATACACCCAGCAAAACACACACTCACACACCTTCACCTGCACACCAACACACACATAACTCACCATCACCACCCATCACCATGCCCCCAAAGAAGAATCATAAGTTCCTAGATAGTGAATTGGAAGTCCTGGTAGATGAGATCCTCAGGGTAGAGCCACAGCTGTTTGGTACACTGGTCCAACAGACACCCATGTCACAGAAAACCAAGATGTGGGAGAGGATCGTCGACAGGGTGAACGCACAATCACCATGTTTGCGCACAAAGATAGACATCCGGAACAGGTGGTATGACGTGCGCAGGAGGGTCAGGGAGCTGTTGAAGAAGGACTACCTCTTGAGCCAACACACCGGCAGTGGCCCTCCTGCCAAGCCAGTATACCTCAGGCCCTGGGAGGAGAAGGTGCGGGCCATCCTACCACCAGTGAGCGTTTATGGACTAGAAAACATCCCAGAGCCTGGTGAGTACACAACAAATGTACACAATATTGTGCGACAATACACACACATCACTGTCAAGGGGAGAGTCAAACCATGCACCCTTAGCAAATACACAGCAACCAGAACAGAATCATCCCAAAATGTGTATGTCAGTCAGATAAACACAACACATGCCATCTCATAGTGACATGTAACTGTGTCATCACATGTACAAACACAACTACAACTACAGCTAGGCAGTGGCACAAATATAACTAACAAACACATCCAGACATGTAGCCACCACTACAACACCACCACACAGTGAAGCCCACTGAAAGGAAGGAATTCTGTGTATGCTGGGCAAGTCAGTGTAGCCAATAGCATCATGGGAGTCGTAGTCACAGATATTGCCCACCCTCACAATGCGCACATCAACACCACCATGAACCATGCCCACATCACAGGGAGTGGAAAACAACTGACAAGATGGCTGACACTGGCTACTGCTGTGGGGAGCACAAGGCCCTGCTGGCAACTGTGCACCAACCAACAGCAGGACACCACTGACTGACATCCTGAAAGACAACTTGCACTCCCTGCAATGGAAGCACGTTCCATGGTGGGATATCTGGCTGGGTGGGAAGGAGGACTCACAGCCCTGACCATAGTTACCAGCAGCGTTTCTCACACACACCCCTAACACAAACTCCACATAACTCAGCTGGGAGAATGCATTGCCTCACACTCCAATCAAATATCCCACAAAGAACCACAACCCTGGGTCATGCTGAGTGAAGCACAGGGACACACATGGGACTTGTAGCAAAACTAACCCCAGGATAACACTGTCAGCCATCTTGTCAGCACAGGCACACAACCCCACAGGGAAGCAGAGTCAAAGGGAAGGAAGCATGGGCATGCTGGGAAGGGGGGGTGGAGGCAATAGCATGATGGGAGTGGTAGTCACAGCTCAACATCCCCCACCCACATGGCCCAGCAAGCTCACACTCAAGCATGCACACCCCACAGAGAGTGGAAAGCCCCATCAAAGATGTCTGACACTGCTGCTCTGTTGTGGGGAGCACAAGGCAATGCTGGGAACTGGCCACCAACCAACAGCAGGTCACCACTGTCAGCCATCTTGCCAATGCTCTCACACTCACACACAGTGAAGTCCACCCAAAAGCAAGTAAGTATGGGCATGCTGGGAAGTGGGGTGGAGGCAACAGCTTGATGGGAGTGGTAGTCACAGCTCAACATCCCCCACCCACATGGCCCAGCAAGCTCACACTCAAGCATGCACACCCCACAGAGAGTGGAAAGCCCCATCAAAGATGTCTGACACTGCTGCTCTGTTGTGGGGAGCACAAGGCCATGCTGGGAACTGGCCACCAACCAACAGCAGGACACCACTGTCAGCCATCTTGCCAATGCTCTCACACACAGTGAAGTCCACCCAAAAGCAAGTAAGTATGGGCATGCTGGGAAGTGGGGTGGAGGCAACAGCATGATGGGAGTGGTAGTCACAGCTCAATATCCCCCACCCACATGGCCCAGCAAGCTCACACTCAAGCATGCACACCCCACAGAGAGTGGAAAGCCCCATCAAAGATGTCTGACACTGCTGCTCTGTTGTGGGGAGCACAAGGCCATGCTGGGAACTGGCCACCAACTAACAGCAGGACACCACTGTCAGCCATCTTGCCAATGCTCTCACACTCACACACAGTGAAGTCCACCCAAAAGCAAGTAAGTATGGGCATGCTGGGAAGTGGGGTGGAGGCAATAGCATGATGGGAGTGGTAGTCACAGCTCAACATCCCCCACCCACATGGCCCAGCAAGCTCACACTCAAGCATGCACACCCCACAGAGAGTGGAAAGCCCCATCAAAGATGTCTGACACTGGTGCTCTGTTGTGGGGAGCACAAGGCCATGCTGGGAACTGGCCACCAACTAACAGCAGGACACCACTGTCAGCCATCTTGCCAATGCTCTCACACTCACACACAGTGAAGTCCACCCAAAAGCAAGTAAGTATGGGCATGCTGGGAAGTGGGGTGGAGGCAATAGCATGATGGGAGTGGTAGTCACAGCTCAACATCCCCCACCCACATGGCCCAGCAAGCTCACAATCAAGCATGCACACCCCACAGAGAGTGGAAAGCCCCATCAAAGATGTCTGACACTGCTGCTCTGTTGTGGGGAGCACAAGGCCATGCTGGGAACTGGCCACCAACCAACAGCAGGACACCACTGTCAGCCATCTTGCCATTGCTCTCACACTCACACACAGTGAAGTCCACCCATAAGCAAGTAAGTATGGGCATGCTGGGAAGTGGGGTGGAGGCAATAGCATGATGGGAGTGGTAGTCACAGCTCAACATCCCCCACCCACATGGCCCAGCAAGCTCACACTCAAGCATGCACACCCCACAGAGAGTGGAAAGCCCCATCAAAGATGTCTGACACTGCTGCACTGTTGTGGGGAGCACAAGGCCATGCTGGGAACTGGCCACCAACCAACAGCAGGACACCACTGTCAGCCATCTTGCCATTGCTCTCACACTCACACACAGTGAAGTCCACCCAAAAGCAAGTAAGTATGGGCATGCTGGGAAGTGGGGTGGAGGCAATAGCATGATGGGAGTGGTAGTCACAGATATTGGTCACCCCCACAACTGTCCCATCAACACCACCCTGAACCAGGCGCACATCACAGGAGTGGAAAACAACTGACAAGATGGCTGACACTGGCTACTGCTGTGGGGAGCACAAGGCCCTGCTGGCAACTGTGCACCAACCAACAGCAGGACACCACTGACTGACATCCTGAAAGACAACTTGCACTCCCTGCAATGGAAGCACGTTCCATGGTGGGATATCTGGCTGGGTGGGAAGGAGGACTCACAGCCCTGACCATAGTTACCAGCAGCGTTTCTCACACACACACCTAACACAAACACCACAAAACTCACCTGGGAGAATGCATTGCCTCACACTCCAATCAAATATCCCACAAAGAACCACAACCCTGGGTCATGCTTAGTGAAGCACAGGGACACACATGGGAGTTGTAGCAAAACTAACCCCAGGATAACACTGTCAGACATCTTGTCAGCACAGGCACACAACCCCACAGGGAAGCAGAGTCAAAGGGAAGGAAGCATGGGCATGCTGGGAAGGGGGGTGGAGGCAATAGCATGATGGGAGTGGTAGTCACAGATATTGGTCACCCCCACAACTGTCCCATCAACACCACCCTGAACCATGCACACATCACAGGGAGTGGAAAACAACTCACAAGATGGCTGACACTGGCTACTGCTGTGGGGAGCACAAGGCCCTGCTGGCAACTGTGCACCAACCAACAGCAGGACACCACTGACTGACATCCTGAAAGACAACTTGCACTCCCTGCAATGGAAGCACGTTCCATGGTGGAATATCTGGCTGGGTGGGAAGGAGGGCCGGATGTCAAACAAATACAACCAATGCAGACCATGTACACACCCCAACATTCACATAGAAATGCCCAAATAATGCAGAACAATGTGCTACACCAATATCAACCCCTGACTGTGACAACTTAGGACAATGCAATGTACAGGCCCGCATCCAGAGGCACAGTCACAACTGTCAGGTGTGTCAACCATTGATGCCTGAAGAAACATAACATACATTGTGTGTGTCTCCCAAAAACAGGTGATGATGGGGACACAGCAGCAGATGCTGAGGAGTCCCCGTCCCAGGCTCAAGAGGATACGGAGCTCACTGGTGTGGAACAGCCTCTGCCCTCCTCGGATGAAGAAGACCCACCTGGCACCTCCGGAGCAAGTCATCATGCAGCACCAGCAGGACCACCAGCTGCACCCCCTGCACCCACCCCTCCAATGACTGTCAACACACATACCACCCCTGCCGACATGGACAGACCAAGGAGCACCACCACCACCAGCACAGGGACCCTGGACCAACGTGGGGCCATGGACACCAACACCACCAACAACCCCCAAGGGGGCCCAGGGTCACCTGTGTGTGCCACCTCAGGTACTGCACGTGTCGCCAGGGGTGGTGGGAGGGGTGGGAGACATAGGTCGCTGCTCGCAGAGGGGTCTGGACTGCATGATGACCCACAACTGGCACGCATAGCCGATGCGTACCAGTCCAGCACCGGAGAGCTCAGCCAGGTAGTGGGGCTCCTCAGGGACATTAAACAGCAGCAGGCTGCCAATCATGCCCGCTTGGCTCACACATGTCCCGCGTGGAGTCCAAGTGGGACACACTGCAAGAGATGACGGCGGTGCATAGGGACATATTACAATGCCTCCGCCAGATGAGCAGCAACCAGTCAACACCTCCCTGTGTGCTCACAGCATCTGGTGCTGAAACAACTGCAACTGCCACAGGGAGGCAGGATGACTCTGGCGGAGAGTCCCCTGCACGGCAGCAGCCTGCACTTGAGGGTCCCCCCCCAAAGAAGAGGGGTCGTCCGAGGAAGGACAACTGAGAGGCTGATGGCCATGCACAACCCCAGGAAGCCAACACCTGTTCTGGATAATCACCTTTGTGCGCAAACTGTTCACCCTGTTGACTGCAACACAACTCCCCCACATGACATGGGGAGTACAAGTTGGACCAATGTCTCAGATGACTGTGGACTTGATACAGGACATTTCTGATACCAGGACTTCCAATTCATCTAGGAACTTTGGATTGCAATCAAAATGTACAGCACTCACCATCCTGTGCACTATTCACACACATGTATGACAATAAACACACTAATACACCATACCTGCCTCTGTCGTGATTCCAACGTGGTTTCTGTCATGGAGATGATGACCAGCGAAATTACACTGTGCATGCTAACTGCTACAGCAAGTACAACACATGCATGTGAGTCATGGCAACGTGACACATATGAGGGAGACACACCAACAGGGCTACACAACAAATACACACCTAGGCCATCTGACTCATTGCCTACACTGATGTTGCCAGGAAATACGGTGCAATGCACAGACACAACACCTATTCACAGTCTTAGTCAACTAGCCCACTGGTGCAGTAAGCAAATGTCAGTCAAATGTGTGACCACAGACAACGCACATCACAAAGTGAAGCACATGTTTATGACACATTTGCAACATGTTGTAACCACTACAGATGCAAGGTAATCCCACCTGGCAGCGGGCACACAGTCAACAAGTGTAGAAGGAAGGAAGTCCATGGGTGTGGCGCACATCACCTGTAGGGACACGACAGCTACCACCCTGGAAGTCGAATCACGGTGTCGGGGATCACAGTTGACCAAACGACTCTGAAAGTACCCTGTGAAGGACAGAAATGACACACAGTCAAAAGCACTGAAGAACAGGACAGAACTGCAATACTCATGCCCAATACATGTCACAAGATACCCACCCAGAACCAAGTTAGCATGTCAACACTGTTGGGGAGTACAGACTACCTGTAAGGACACATCGCTACACGCATACAGTCATGTAGCCCATGGACACACTCAAACAGCACCAGAGCACCACCAACACATATCATGCAAACTCACATCATTGACATGACATCTCTGGATACTCACATTCAGCTGAAGAAGTTGGTGATGAGCTGTGTGCGGACATCACCATCACCATCATCATCATCACTGGCATCGTGGTCCAGGCCAGGATCCTCCACAGGTGGCGGATGTTGGTCATCGTCATCCAGGATGAGAGGCAACTCCTTCCGCACTGCCAGGTTGTGTAGCATGCAGCAGACGATGACAATCTTGCACACCTTTGCTGGGGCATATGGGAGGGCCCCTCCTGTCTTGTCCAGGCAGCGGAAGCGGCTCTTCAGGAGACCAAATGTCCGCTCAATCACTCTCCTCGTCCGACCATGTGCCTCATTGTAGCGCATCTGGGCTGGTGTCACAGGGTTCCTGAGGGGCGTCAGCAACCACGGCATGTTGGGGTATCCGGAGTCACCTACATACAGACAATTGCACATTAGCTGAGTTGGAAAAGAGGGTGGAACACTACATTGCAGAACACACACAATGGTACAAAGTCAGTACACACCAACAAGCCAGGCACGCTGGTTCCGCATCTGTGACATCATCCTCGGGATGCGACTACACCTCATCACGTAGGCATCGTGTGCAGAACCGGGGAAACGTGCACACACATGTGAGATGCTCATATCTGCAAGACAGACCACCAGTGCATTGACCGAGTGGTAGTGTTTGCGGTTCCTGTATGCCTGCTCTTGGGCCTGTGGTGGTACCAAAGCCACATGTGTCCCATCAATGGAGCCAATGACATGCAGCATCCTCCCCAGGGCATAGAAGTCACTCTTCACGTCAGTGAGTTGTTGGAGTCTAGGGAAATAGATGTACTGGTTCAGGTATATCAACATAGCCTCCAAAACATCGTGGAGCACACGGCTGAACATGGTCTGTGACATCCCACCAGCAGTCGCCACAGTGTGTTGAAAGGTACCGGTGGCAAAGAAGTGTAGGGCTGCCATCACCTTCACCTTGGGGGTCAGCGCTGTAGGGTACGGCCGGCCAGGTGCCTGGTGAAGCGGTACCGTCGGATGCTGTCACGTTCCACCATCGTTGCCAGGTCAGGGAATGGTCTATGGACAGCTGGTGCCCTGCAGTGCGTAGGTGAAGAAAGAAAGATTGTCAGTCACCCCACATATGTGGCATTGAACACACTCAATATCACATGATACATCATTATGAGGCACAAGTACATGATGTGTGCAGTTCCGTAAGGACATGTATGGCACATACATGGCCAACATCTAACATCACAGTTCAACAAGTGGCATCAATAAGTCCCAGGTTGTGCCATTGGATATCATGAGGCCGTGTCACAGTTCCCATCTCCTGCTGCCACGTTACAAACACAACCCACAGTGACATGTGAGGACAGATGTGCCCCAGGCATCACAGCTCAACGACAGGAAGATTCCCAGGGACCCTGTATTGCCACATGGACACTGGCATGACATGGTGTATCATGTATACACCACAGCAAAACAACCATGACCCCCACAGGTAGTGGTCCCTGTTGCCTCGGCAGAACAGACATGGACGTCTGTGACACACACACGCACAACATCAAAGTCCATGCACAAACAACGTGGATGTGGAGACTGTCTCCCATTGTGCACATGAAATCAGAGACATTGTAAACACAACATGCACACAGACTGTGGAGGACCATCACTATTGTGCCAATGGGTCACCCTGGGTTAAACATACCGTCCCACATGGGACTCAGGGGGTATGTGACATGACATACACATACACCACCGTGAAATGTGACCATGCCACATGCTCAGATATGAACAGTTGCACATCACAGTGGTCATGTACACGAAACACCAAGGATTCTGTCCCCATGAACACGTGCACAGCCTGGGGGTGGCTGCCCCCAAGTGACACCCACAGAACAACATGTTCACCCCCATACACGGAATAGGTAATGCAGCCTTACATGCCTTAGGATACAGTTTGGACAGGCTGTGGTGTTGTAGGTGTGCCCCTCACTCCCTGGGAAGTATATGTGGCTGGCATATGTTCACCTGTGACAGGCATGCTGACATATGCCAGTGACTTGTACAGGGACGCGTTGGACAGCAATGGACCGATCGGTGTGCACACATTGGCCATTGCATTCAATGTGTGCTGGTACGTGTTGTATTCGCAATACGCGTTGGACAGCAATGGACCGATCGGTGTGCACACATTGGCCATTGCATTCAATGTGTGCTGGTACGCGTTGTATTCGCAATACGCGTTGGACAGCAATGGACCAATCGGTGTGCACACATTGGCCATTGCATTCAATGTGTGCTGGTACGCGTTGTATTCGCAATACGCGTTGGACAGCAATGGACCGATCAGTGTGCACACATTGGCCATTGCATTCAATGTGTGCGGGTACGCGTTGTATCCTGGGTACGCGTTGAACAGCAATGGACCGATCGGTGTGCCCGGCTGGCCCATTGCATTCAATGTGTGCGGGTACGCGTTGTATCCTAGGTATGCGTTGAACAGCAATGGACTGATCGGTGTGCCCGGCCGGCCCATTGCATTCAATGTGTGTGGGTACGCGTTGTATCCTGGGTACGTGTTGAACAGCAATGGACCGATCGGTGTGCCCGGCCGGCCCATTGCATTCAATGTGTGCGGGTACGCGTTGTATCCTGGGTACGCGTTGAACAGCAATGGACCGATCGGTGTGCCCGGCCAGCCCATTGCATTCAATGTGTGCGGGTACGCGTTGTATCCTGGGTACGCGTTGAACAGCAATGGACCGATCGGTGTGCCCGGCCGGCCCATTGCATTCAGTGTGTGCGGGTACGCGTTGTATCCTGGGTACGCGTTGAACAGCAATGGACCGATCGGTGTGCCCGGCCGGCCCATTGCATTCAATGTGTGCGGGTACGCGTTGTATCCTAGGTACGCGTTGAACAGCAATGGACCGATCGGTGTGCCCGGCCGGCCCATTGCATTCAATGTGTGCGGGTACGCGTTGTATCCTGGGTACGCGTTGAACAGCAATGGACCGATCGGTGTGCCCGGCCGGCCCATTGCATTCAATGTGTGCGGGTACGCGTAGTATCCTGGGTATGCGTTGAACAGCAATGGACCGATCGGTGTGCCCGGCCGGCCCATTGCATTCAATGTGTGCAGGTACGCGTTGTATCCTGGGTACGCGTTGAACAGCAATGGACCGATCGGTGTGCCCGGCCGGCCCATTGCATTCAATGTGTGCGGGTACGCGTTGTATCCTGGGTACGCGTTGAACAGCAATGGACCGATCGGTGTGCCCGGCCGGCCCATTGCATTCAATGTGTGCGGGTACGCGTTGTATCCTGGGTACGCGTTGAACAGCAATGGACCGATCGTGTGCTCGGCCGGCCCATTGCATTCAATGTGTGCGGGTACGCGTTGTATCCTAGGTACGCGTTGAACAGCAATGGACCGATCGGTGCGCACCCATTGGCTATGGCCTGGCCTGGCAACGGACGCGTTTTCAAATTTTGAACGAGTCTGATGCTGTAAATTCAGTTGGTCATCCACAACAATGTTGCAAATTCATGGGTGTCATGAAGTTGAACTTTTGAAGGATGCTGTGGGCGTATGTAAGTGGTGCAATTCCATGGATTGGCCAGATTCAGAAGATGCAAACGACTTGGACCTATCACTTTGGACACATGGGACAGTATCTGCCTCTGCAGCACACATATAATGCTGGCTGTTCCCCTGAGATCTCACTTGCCTGCACTACATGCTCCAGGACGACATCTGCCACCACCACTGCTGCTGTATCTGCACCCTCTGGACCCTGCAATGGCACGTACTGTGGAGAGAGCCCCAGCCTTCAGCACTGAGGAGAACCAGGCCCTGCTGGACAGCCTCCTTCCACAGTACAGCAAGCTGTATGGGAAAGCAGGGGAGCAGGTGAGTGTTCTGTCCACTGCCTTCCTAAATGTGCATGTTGTCTGACTAGCAAGGCTAACAGTCTGCACGGCACTGGCTAGCAGGCTCACTGAGTAGTTGTCACCCCCCATAGTGTGTAGTTACATGCACTGGACAGGTATAGTGCAGTGACAGTGCATTTAAACAAGGTTTTACTTCCCAGGCAATGATACCATGTATAACTGCTGGCATACTGTCCATGGCCATCGTTGCACTGCCTGTGTACATCATGTGCCCCTGTGATTGAGACATGTATATACAACTGTGTAATGCACGGATATGTTGCATGTGTAGTAATGGCATTCTCACTTTGTCATCCTCACAGGTTGATGCCCACCAGAAGCAGCAGATATGGCTGACCATCGTCCGGGCAGTGAGAACCGTGGGGGTCTACAAGCGCCGGATCCGCAACTGCCAGAAGAGGTTGCAGGACCTTCGGGGCTGGACCCGGAGGATCGCACGGGTCCAGCTGAAGCTGTCGCCTCCTCGCGAGAGGGGCGGACACCGGACCCTGACCCCCCACATGCTCAGGATCCTGGCGGTGGTCTTCCCTGATCTGGATGGGCAGCTGAAGGCCAGAGAGCAGCAAGGAGGGGGTGAGTCCATGACTGCATTGTGAACTATGTCTGCCATGCTATGTGCCCTCCTCTGGCCTGGTTAAACTTCCACAGTACATCAGTCATGTGGTCCAGGACCCATGTCCCTCTATTGTGCACTGCCCACTCCTCATCTGATACCCAGGTGTGGCCCTTACAGTCAGGGAATTGTGTCACTTGGGTACTGTGTCCTTGCAGTTTGCTTGACTCAAGGTGGGGGACAGCATCTGTTTCCCTAACTCTGTGGTGGGCATCATGGGTGGGTCCATTGCTTACACAATGCCTGTGTTCTGACATGTAATCTGCGTGTTACTTTGATATGTGGTCCAATTGCTGAGCTGATCCACCACATGTGCCTGGGGTATCTGGCACACACCCATGCTGCGGGTGGGAACAATGTTTGGGCCCCAGGAGTGTGTATATTACGTGTGTCACACATACTTAGCCAGCTGCCTACTGTCCAGGGCTCATCCCTCATTCATGTGGGGCAGGACAGTCATGACTACTCCAGGCCATACAATACACTCTGTACTCCCACTCCCGTGTAGCAGCTGACACGTTGTGCTCAGTGATTTGTCCCCTCAGGTGTCTGCCTCTGTGTCAGTGTGCTGTGGCTTCGTTGTCAGGACTGCTGGGGTGTTTCTCGGTTGGGGCTCAGCATGCCACCGGAGATGTGACCATAGGAGACGATACTTGTGTGACACATAGGTGTTTGATCACCTGACCGTGCAGACTGGGGTATGCGAATGTGAAGTTCAGGCAGCTGTTTCCCATTCACAGCAGATTGTGAGGTGCTCAGGTTCAGAGGGTTGTGTTACAGGTGTCCCATATGTCCAATCGGTATGACCTGGACAGATAAGGGTTCAGATGATGTGGTGTGTGGGGGATGTACATGTGCACTTGTTCAGCTCCAGGACTTGCATTCCCCATGACCTACTATTGTGACACAGTGCAGAGTGTTGTTGTCTGGCTGCCCTGCCCATGTGACTGGAGACAGTGATGTATGACTTAGCAGGCATGCCTGTGCCATGGCATGAGACTTCCTATTAGTGATCCTGCAGGGGAGTGACATGTGCTACATGCACACCATTGTGGCAATGGCTATCAGGACATGGGTGCATCATGGTGTCTGTTGCTGGTATGCATCACATGCATTCCCTATTTGACTCTGGGCATCCCTTTCATCCGGACACCTGTACTGACTCAGTGGCAAGAGTTGTAATGTGTGCATGTTCACATGCTTAACCGGGTTCTCTGCACTGTCCAACTACTGTGTAGGTGGTGCATGTGTCCACACTAGGGTATTGCCATCCAACAGACACCAGACAGATGGGTGCAAGGCCAGGTGGGATGTGAGTGCCATGGTTGACCATCAGACTGACAATTGGCTTCTCCTGTTCTGTTTGGGCACTTTTAGCAATGTTCAACTAAGGATGCCAGGGCTTGCTCTGTAATGTGCTGTACTTACTGTGGTGTGTGCGTTCGGTGCAGGTGACTGATGTCTGTCTGTTTCCCTATTGATTGCAGATACATCCACGGCCACAGGAGGGGACAGCTCCACGGACCAGGAGGAGCCGCAGAGCCAGACTGGGTCAGCAGCCGAGGAGTGGTCGGAGGGACCCAGTGGCACGGAGGGCGAGGGGAGCCACACCGAGGAGCCCTCAGCACCATCCACCTCAGCTGAGGACCACAGCAGCTCGGAGGATGACTCCCTTATGGAGGCGGGTGTCAGCAGCCACCACACCCCAGCTAGTGTTGCTGTCCCCGCCACCACCACCACCACCACCGCCCTCCCATCGGCTCCCATTCCTGAGGTCCGTGGAGGCTCCCATGTTCGGGAGCGTGTCTCCTTCGGGCCAGGCACCGCACCCCCTGCCCCTGTGTCCCCTGCTGCCCTGAGTGAGGAGTCTGTGTACCTCCTTCGCCAGCTCCATGTAGGGCAGACAGCAGTGCTGAGTGTCCTCCATGCCCACACCACTCTGTTGACTCAGCTGGTGTTGTTCATGGAGGGCATCTCATTGGGCATGTCTGCCCTACAGAGGGGCAATAGGTCCATGGACTCCTCCCTGACGGCAGCAGTGTCCCTCCTCCGACAGTCCCTCACCCCTCCTGCCTCTGCCCCATCCACACTCCCCAGCACCTTACCTGTCCCAAGCACACACACACCGGCACAGGCACACACCAGCACAGACACGAGCAGCACACAGACACACACGCCACAAACAAGACGCACACGCACGCACAGTCAGGGGACTGAAACCACACTCACAGGGGATGGGGCCCAGGCACACACACACGCATCCACGAGCACTGCGCAGTCCTCAGTTGCCTCTCCCTCCAAAGCCCCCTCCCTTGCCTCACCTGCAACCCCAAAGACACAGCGGCTCTTCCTCAGTGACCTTGGCCTCTTCCCCTCCGATCCAGCTGATACAGCATTCAGGGGAAGAGGAAGCCCACCCACACGGAGCGGAGTGCCCCTCGCCCCCGGACACCCTCCCCCAGGCGCAGACCGACTGACGCCCCCACCCGCAAGTCCCCCCGGACCCGGAAGAGCAAGACCCCACCGCCGCCCTGCAGCTCAGGCACCAAGTCTCCTTCCTCCATCCCTCAGGCCCCCACTCCACAGGTGCCCCCACCACACCCTGCCCCAGGTTCCCCCACCCACAGATACACCATCCCCAAAAGGATCAGGCCTTCTCCCCCTGCCACTTGCTCTTCCGGCCCCACCCCCCACTGCGCTTGTCTGTGCCACTGGTGTGGTGAGGGTGTCCTCCCCTCTGTCCTGCCCACCTTACCTGATCCCCATTCTCCTCCCCTGGAGGTAGGCACTGCAGTGGAGGCCACTACCACCCTGTCTGACTTGGGCACTGCAGTGGCGAACCTGTCCACTCCATCTGCACAGTCCACTGCAGTCGTGCCGGCGCCCACACCATCTGAGTCATGCCCCCCAGTTGTGCCGGCACACACCATGTCAGACACCTCCACTGCAGTTGTCAGTGGCTCTCCAGCACCCACCACCCCTTCCCTGCCTCCTTCTGGTGAGCCCTGATCCTGTCCCTCCGGTGCCTGGCCTGCCCCCCCGTATGCCCCTCCGAGGGGATTGTCCCTGGTTTTCATCAGTGCAGGCATGCGTAGGGTGACATCTGCCACTGTCACACTGTTTTGACTTTCATGATGGACTGGCCATTGGCCTTTGTTTATTTTTTACATGATTTCAACTTTTCAACCCACATATGCTGAATAAAGAAACTTTCTGTTCTCTAGTGCTTTTGCTTCTGATGTACATGATGTTGATGATGCTAACCATGCCCTTGCTGCAGTGATGGTGATATTTGGTCTCATGAATATGTAGTGTTACTGTGCAGGAACCCATGTGGTCCAGGGGGACTGTGTCCTATCCTGTGGTGTATCCATGTCATCCTTAGCAGCATCTGAGGGTGTCATGTTTTCAATATTTGGCAATGGGATTTCCTACTTACATTAGCAATGTCACATCTGTGGCTTCCACCCCTGCACATCTGTTGTGCTTGCCATTGTTCAATTAGTCTACTTCCCTGACCGTGTGGCTATCTCCACTGGACATGCAGGTTTGGGCATCAATGGGGAAGGACTCATCTGTGTTGTCAGTGCAACTTGCTGTACATGTGTGTTGGATCTGTGCTGATGATTTCGTTGACACTCCCATGACCAGGCTGATGTGACGGGAGTCTTCATTTGGTGCTAATTGTTGACTGTGTGACCAAGTGTTCTGCTGACATGATGGAGCCCTACTGAGGCGACATATGGCACAGCTTTCCTCACACAGGAGTGGAGTCCCCTCATGGCAGTGTGTACTCCTGTGACATAGCCTGCGCCCAAGGTGTGTGTTGTATGAGCATGTCTGTGTGTTCACTTCCATTTTGCTGTGCATGCTGGGATCCCTAGTGATGTTCCTGTTTGTGATGCTTGCTGAGTTGACCTATGTTCCCCCAAAGTCTTCTCCCTGGGTTCTCTGTGATGTGGGTGCATGGCACATTACTGGTCATCAGGGTGTCACCCATAGGTGTGTTTGCTGTCAGGGCTGAGTTTGTGGGCAGACGCTGATGGTTCACAGTCAGGATTCCCCTTGGCACTTGTTGTTTGCACCTGTCATGTGATTTCCGGTTTGTGTTAGCTTTCATTGGTTGTGACACATTGTGTGTGTGACTGCTGGCACTCCTCAGGGTCAGGGCTGCAATGTTGGTAGTTGTCTATGTGTGTTCTTTGTGGGTGACCTTGGCTTCTTCATTGGTGTGTGACTGTGGCTGGGATCCCATTGGTTGGTGTGGTATTGCCGTCATGTCCATCTACAGCGTAGTGTGCAGTGTGTCAGACATTCAGGAGTCTTGTTGAGTGGCCATGTGTGATGTGTTTCTGCACCTTGGTTCCCACCACCCCCCCTGGGTTTGTCATGGGTGCATGTGCAATGTCACCAGTGCATGTGTGCTTCACTGCTGCACATTGTTGGAGGTCGAGGTGTGTGGTGTTGAGTGTGTGCAGATGAGAGTTGTTGCCCGGCTAGACCCCTGCCTCCATGTTGGCCTTGGCTTACTGGCCGTGCTGATTGATTTGTGCTTGTGTAGGTGTGATGGTAGTTTGTTGCTCAGGACACATGACTGTGGTTCACAGTGTGAACGACATCTAGCTTTGTCATCACAGTGGGTTTGTAATGCAGCCCAGGGTCACCACATTGTGGGGGCCCTGGAGGTAGTGCTGTGGTGTCTCTGTGTCTTGCTGTGTCAGTTGCTGTTCCTACATGCTTGTGTGACATGTGTGATTTGTGCTCCCTCTCATCTGACAATACCTGATTGCCCACATAGGGGATTTGGATCCATGAGTTACCTTTGTGTGGCACTGTATGCACATCTGTGTAATTGGTATTCAGGCCTCCTCATGTGTTGTGTGGTTGCCTGGGGACACTTGTACCCCCCCCTCACCTGTTGTGTTTGATGTGCAGTGTGGGTCAGCCTGTTTGTGTTTGTGCATCTGCACCACTGCATTGGCATATCTTTAGTGTGCCATTGGCTGTATGTTGTTTGGTGTGTTTCCCCTGCTGTCCCTGGGACTCCTAGGTCATCAGTCAGCACAATGATCATTGTTTGTGTGTCCCATTGCTGCTATGGTATGGTATCTGTTCACCTCACATCTACAGTCTCCACAGGGTATCTGCATTTGTGTGCCCATTGGTGCAAATATGTGGGTCTGCATTCTGATGGTCACTTCTGTCATTGTGTCATTGATGAATGTTGACAGTGTCAGCCCCCATGGGTGATGTTTGTCTGCACATGGCCAAAGGTATGTCTTATTTGCACTGCAGTGTTTGCCTCCCCCAATCTATGTTGCTATGGGACACAAGCACTACTTTGCCACTGATGTGTTTGTTGTTCTGTGACCAGGAATCATCCATGCAGTTTGGCAGTTGCAGCTTTTTCTTTGTCAAAACTTACATTTTGGTCACTGTGATGATGGGGGTTTGGACCCCATTGCCACAATGTTCAAAATGTGCTTCAGCTATGGACCCCACATTTACATTTTGGTCACTGTGATGATGGGGGTATGGACCCCATTGCCACAATGTTCATAATGTGCTTCAGCTATGGACCCCACACTTACATTTTGGTCACTGTGATGATGGGGGTTTGGACCCCATTGCCACAATGTTCAAAATGTGCTTCAGCTATGGACCCCACACTTACATTTTGGTCACTGTGATGATGGGGGTTTGGACCCCATTGCCACAATGTTCAAAATGTGCTTCAGCTATGGACCCCACACTTACATTTTGGTCACAGTGATGATGGGGGTTTGGACACCATTGCCACAATGGTCATGGCCGGCTTGCATTGTGGGGGCCACACACATTTATGTGTGGCACATGTGATAGGGGGTCACATTGTATGTTCAAAGTCATGTTCAGTGTTGTAGGCATTTGACACAGTCTACACACGCTTGTCATAGTGTTGGGGGGGATGTCTTTATGTTGCATTCTTTATGTTGGTGTGTGCTTGTTGTGTCCTGTATTAGCCATCCTGTGAGTGGGGGTGTTGTTGGTGGTAGGCATCCAGCACCCCATGGGTAGAGGTGGTAGTAGTGGTAGGCATCTGGCACCCCCTGGGTAAGGGTGGTAGTAGTGGTAGGCATCCAGCCCCCCATGGGTAGAGGTGGTAGTAGTGGTAGGCATCTAGCACCCCCTGGGTAAGGGTGGTAGTAGTGGTAGGCATCCGGCCCCCCATGGGTAGAGTTGGTAGTAGTGGTAGGCATCTGGCACCCCCTGGGTAGAGGTGGTAGTAGTGGTAGGCATCTGGCACCCCTGGGTAGGGGTGGTAGTAGTGACAGGCATCCAGCCCCCATGGGTAGAGGTGGTAGTAGTGGTAGGCATCTGGCACCCCTGGGTAGAGGTGGTAGTAGTGGTAGGCATCTGGCACCCCCTGGGTGGAGGTGGTAGTAGTGGTAGGCATCTGGCACCCCCTGGGTAAGGGTGGTAGTAGTGGTAGGCATCCGGCCCCCCATGAGTAGAGGTGGTAGTAGTGGTAGGCATCTGGCACCCCCTGGGTAGAGGTGGTAGTAGTGGTAGGCATCTGACACCCCCTGGGTAGGGGTGGTAGTAGTGACAGGCATCTGGCACCCCCTGGGTAAGGGTGGTAGTAGTGACAGGCATCCAGCCCCCCATGGGTAGAGGTGGTAGTAGTGGTAGGCATCTGGCACCCCCTGGGTAGAGGTGGTAGTAGTGGTAGGCATCTGGCACCCCCTGGGTGGAGGTGGTAGTAGTGGTAGGCATCTGGCACCCCCTGGGTAAGGGTGGTAGTAGTGGTAGGCATCCAGCCCCCATGGGTAGAGGTGGTAGTAGTGGTAGGCATCTGGCACCCCTGGGTAGAGGTGGTAGTAGTGGTAGGCATCTGGCACCCCCTGGGTAGGGGTGGTAGTAGTGACAGGCATCCAGCCCCCATGGGTAGAGGTGGTAGTAGTGGTAGGCATCTGGCACCCCTGGGTAGAGGTGGTAGTAGTGGTAGGCATCTGGCACCCCCTGGGTAGAGGTGGTAGTAGTGGTAGGCATCTGGCACCCCCTGGGTAGAGGTGGTAGTAGTGGTAGGCATCCAGCCCCCCATGGGTAGAGGTGGTAGTAGTGGTAGGCATCTGGCACCCCTGGGTAGAGGTGGTAGTATTGGTAGGCATCTGGCACACCCTGGGTAGGGGTGGTAGTAGTGACAGGCATCCAGCCCCCCATGGGTAGAGGTGGTAGTAGTGGTAGGCATCTGACACCCCCTGGGTAGAGGTGGTAGTAGTGGTAGGCATCTGGCACCCCCTGGGTAGAGGTGGTAGTAGTGGTAGGCATCTGGCACCCCTGGGTAGAGGTGGTAGTAGTGGTAGGCATCTGGCACCCCCTGGGTAGAGGTGGTAGTAGTGGTAGGCATCTGGCACCCCTGGGTAGAGGTGGTAGTAGTGGTAGGCATCTGGCACCCCTGGGTAGAGCTGGTAGTAGTGGTAGGCATCTGGCACCCCTGGGTTGAGGTGGTAGTAGTGGTAGGCATCTGGCACCCCCTGGGTGGAGGTGGTAGTAGTGGTAGGCATCTGGCACCCCCTGGGTAAGGGTGGTAGTAGTGGTAGGCATCCGGCCCCCCATGGGTAGAGGTGGTAGTAGTGGTAGGCATCTGGCACCCCCTGGGTAGAGGTGGTAGTAGTGGTAGGCATCTGACATCCCCTGGGTAGGGGTGGTAGTAGTGACAGGCATCTGGCACCCCCTGGGTAAGGGTGGTAGTAGTGACAGGCATCCAGCCCCCCATGGGTAGAGGTGGTAGTAGTGGTAGGCATCTGGCACCCCCTGGGTAGAGGTGGTAGTAGTGGTAGGCATCTGGCATCCCCTGGGTAAGGGTGGTAGTAGTGGTAGGCATCCAGCCCCCCATGGGTAGAGGTGGTAGTAGTGGTAGGCATCTGGCACCCCCTGGGTAGAGGTGGTAGTAGTGGTAGGCATCTGGCACCCCCTGGGTAGGGGTGGTAGTAGTGACAGGCATCCAGCCCCCCATGGGTAGAGGTGGTAGTAGTGGTGGGCATCAGGCACCCCCTGGGTAGAGGTGGTAGTAGTGGTAGGCATCTGGCACCCCCTGGGTTGAGGTGGTAGTAGTGGTAGGCATCTGGCACCCCTGGGTAGAGGTGGTAGTAGTGGTAGGCATCCAGCCCCCATGGGTAGAGGTGGTAGTAGTGGTAGGCATCTGGCACCCCCTGGGTAGGGGTGGTAGTAGTGGTAGGCATCCAGCCCCCCATGGGTAGAGGTGGTAGTAGTGGTAGGCATCTGGCACCCCCTGGGTAGGGGTGGTAGTAGTGACAGGCATCCAGCCCCCCATGGGTAGAGGTGGTAGTAGTGGTAGGCATCTGGCACCCCCTGGGTAGAGGTGGTAGTAGTGGTAGGCATCTGGCACCCCCTGGGTAGAGGTGGTAGTAGTGGTAGGCATCTGGCACCCCCTGGGTAGAGGTGGTAGTAGTGGTAGGCATCTGGCACCCCCTGGGTAGAGGTGGTAGTAGTGGTAGGCATCTGGCACCCCCTGGGTGGAGGTGGTAGTAGTGGTAGGCATCTGGCACCCCCTGGGTAAGGGTGGTAGTGGTAGGCATCCAGCCCCCATGGGTAGAGGTGGTAGTAGTGGTAGGCATCTGGCACCCCTGGGTAGAGGTGGTAGTAGTGGTAGGCATCTGGCACCCCTGGGTAGGGGTGGTAGTAGTGACAGGCATCCAGCTCCCCATGGGTAGAGGTGGTAGTAGTGGTAGGCATCTGGCACCCCTGGGTAAGGGTGGTAGTAGTGGTAGGCATCCAGCCCCCCATGGGTAGAGGTGGTAGTAGTGGTAGGCATCTGGCACACCCTGGGTAAGGGTGGTAGTAGTGGCAGGCATCTGGCACCCCTGGGTAGAGGTGGTAGTAGTGGTAGGCATCTGGCACCCCCTGGGTAGAGGTGGTAGTAGTGGTAGGCATCTGGCACCCCTGGGTGGAGGTGGTAGTAGTGGTAGGCATCCAGCCCCCCATGGGTAGAGGTGGTAGTAGTGGTAGGCATCTGGCACCCCTGGGTAGAGGTGGTAGTAGTGGTAGGCATCTGGCACCCCTGGGTAGGGGTGGTAGTAGTGACAGGCATCCAGCCCCCATGGGTAGAGGTGGTAGTAGTGGTAGGCATCTGGCACCCCCTGGGTAAGGGTGGTAGTAGTGGTAGGCATCCAGCCCCCCATGGGTAGAGGTGGTAGTAGTGGTAGGCATCTGACACCCCTGGGTAGGGGTGATAGTAGTGACAGGCATCTGGCACCCCTGGGTAAGGGTGGTAGTAGTGGTAGGCATCCAGCCCCCCATGGGTAGAGGTGGTAGTAGTGGTAGGCATCTGGCACCCCTGGGTAGGGGTGGTAGTAGTGACAGGCATCCAGCCCCCATGGGTAGAGGTGGTAGTAGTGGTATGCATCTGACACCCCTGTGTAGGGGTGGTAGTAGTGACAGGCATCTGGCACCCCTGGGTAAGGGTGGTAGTAGTGACAGGCATCCAGCCCCCATGGGTAGAGGTGGTAGTAGTGGTAGGCATCTGGCACCCCCTGGGTAGAGGTGGTAGTAGTGGTAGGCATCTGGCACCCCCTGGGTAGAGGTGGTAGTAGTGGTAGGCATCTGGCACCCCCTGGGTGGAGGTGGTAGTAGTGGTAGGCATCTGGCACCCCCTGGGTAAGGGTGGTAGTAGTGGTAGGCATCCAGCCCCCCATGGGTAGAGGTGGTAGTAGTGGTAGGCATCTGGCACCCCCTGGGTAGAGGTGGTAGTAGTGGTAGGCATCTGGCACCCCCTGGGTGAGGGTGGTAGTAGTGACAGGCATCCAGCCCCCCATGGGTAGAGGTGGTAGTAGTGGTAGGCATCTGGCACCCCCTGGGTAGAGGTGGTAGTAGTGGTAGGCATCTGGCACCCCCTGGGTAGAGGTGGTTGTAGTGGTAGGCATCTGGCACCCCCTGGGTAGAGGTGGTAGTAGTGGTAGGCATCCGGGCCCCTATGTGTATATGTGGCATTGGTGATGGCCATCCCGCCCCTATGGTGCTGCTGTTGCTGGTGTAAGTAATTTCTGCATCCCTCTGTGTGTGTGTGATATGTCGGGTACGTGTAGTTTGTTTTTGTGGTTGGTGTCTGACTTACCTTCTGCGCCGTACGCGTCCGTGCCTGTTCCGGTAGTAGATGTAGAATATTGGTAGGATCGGCACGATGGGATTCATGGTTGGTTCGTCTCGTTCGTCTTTCTCGTTGCTTCGCCTCGTCCTCGTCGCTGGCGTGTTCGTCTCGTAGCCGTGGATCGTGTTGTGGCGCGAATCGGAGCTTATGTGCACCTCTCCCGGATGCTTTGACGTGCCGTGCGTAGCGACGGGTTCGGCGCGTACTGGAAGCGCATCGTACTTGTCCGGCCGGACGGGGCTGCATTTTGGCTTCCGTGCGACTCGATTCTGCGTTTACGGATCCGGCTCGGTCGGGGAACAGGACCTGGATTGGGTGAGTACGACTGGGTCGGAATCTATGCTGTTGTGCGCATCGTACTTGCTCGTTCTGAATAATGTGCGGTTCGGTCGGGAAACAGGCATTCGCATGGCTTTTTTCCCGACCGAATTATGTTAGGTGCGCCTCCGACCGAGATCGGAATCGGCCCTTAGTCCCTAGGATTTCTGGAGCCGAGTTGAAAACATTCTAAATAACGTTATTAGCCCAGGATATATCCATTTGAATGGAAGTTTGCATCAATCCTTCCTCTGCTGAATAAAAGGATATCGACCCTAAGGAACCTAGTAGCTATAGGCCTATATCCAGACTCCCCTTTCTGGCTAAATTGCTGGAAAAAGCTCTAAATAATGAACTCATGTTAAGCATCGACAGCAATAATGTACTGGATCCCTCCCAATATGGATTTAGGAAGGCACACAGCACAGAAACGGGTCTGCTCACCGCCTCAGAAGAACTCAGATGGGTCATGGATAATGGCGGCCAGGTCGTATTGATACTGCTTGATCTCTCCGCTGCCTTTGATACAGTCAACCAAACTATCTTGATTGACCGATTGGTGGAGCTGAGAATAAGTGGTGCAGCTCTGAAGCTATAAAAGCCTTCCTAACAAACAGAACAAACCATGTAGCAATGGGTGAATCTACCTCGAAGCAATTTTGCTTGCCTTGTGGTGTACCTCAGGGCTCGTCACTGATCCCCACCCTTTTCAACCTGTATGTTGCCCCTCTGGTCAAACTGATAAAGACATTGGGTTTCTCGGTGGTGTCCTACATCAACGATACCCAAATTGTTAAATCAATCTTTAAAGATCATGTGGAAGTTGCACAAAGGTTCAACTCCTGCATGACCCATATAGATCAATGGATGAGAGCAAACTGCTTAAAGCTAAATGCGGGGAAAACAGAGGTCCTATTATTCGGAAAAGATAAGTCCCTCTGGTCACCAATTTGGTGGCCCCAGAATATGGGACCTTTATCAACACCAGTACAGAAAGGAAGGAATTTAGGAATTATCCTTGATGATAAACTCAACTTTGAACATCAAGTAAATGCACTCACATCTTCCGTGTTTTATACACTGAAAATAATAAGGAAGATCTGTCCTTACATCCACCATGATCTTCAAAAAACAGTAGTCACCACTCTAGTTCTTGCTAAGATTGACTACCGAAATGCCCATTTTATTGGCATCCGAAAAAAATCGCTGCAAAAACTTCAAATGCTGC
The DNA here is from genome assembly GCA_963921515.1 of Calotriton arnoldi. Lineage (NCBI taxonomy): Eukaryota > Metazoa > Chordata > Amphibia > Caudata > Salamandridae > Calotriton > Calotriton arnoldi. The sequence goes on along the minus strand of CAWUFW010000485.1, from coordinate 514,693 downwards.
AAAACGCTGCTGCTCGACTCCTAACAGCAATCCCTAAACATAAGTCAGCGGCCCAGGCGTTGTTTAAATTGCATTGGCTCACTATAGCCAGACGTTTGGATTTTAAAGCTCTTTGCATTACTTTTTAAGCACTGCACAACATTGGACAGAGCTATTTTTGCTCTAAATTTGTCTGCTACTCTCCAAAGAGAAAGCTCAGATCTTCAGATGCGATGCTACTAACACCTCCAAGAACAAAGCGTGCAACTTGGGGTGGCAGAAGCTTTTTGCTTAGAGCCGCCAAGCTATGGAATGGCCTGCTGATTCATATAAGAAAATGTTCCGATTTCTTCGCTTTTCGGAAACTAATAAAGACCTGGCTATTCACACAATTGGAACTTTAGTCAATCACCCTCCCCTCTCCGTTTCTGAATTACAAGACAGCAGCAGAGCCAAGACGCCTCCAGGTATTCGAGCGCTATACAAAATTAAAATCAAATCAAATCAATACTCAAATTAATTTTGTCATACCAAGGGTTCCCTCAAAAGGTCAAAGTCAAAGACACAATTGCATTAGTACTGGGGATACCGTATGGCCAGTGGCTGGGTTGCGGGGCCAGTGCCTAAGGCCAGGATTGTTTACAGTGTGAGTCTCATATGATTTACCTGGTAGATTTTTCAGTCAGTAGACTTGGTTTTGCTGCTGCTTCCTGGAAATCAAAGCTCGGCGAACACCGGGCCTCATATAATTGAACTGAGCTGTATCCCACTCAGGAATACCCCATCCGACAAACTTACAATTGAGGCTTAAGTGGACATAAAGCTTTTATCTGTACGTGCATCCTTTCTTCCTTTGTCCCTCTATGTTTGCCTTATTGAGTGCTGTCTGAGTGTACGTGGGATGTGTTGTACTGTATGTCTTCATGTATGTTTGTTGTGTGTGTGCATTGGTTTGTGGATGTGGGTACCTGACTTATTAGCTTGTGCTGGAATCTCTAAGATTCTACTATTCTTAACTCTCAACCAGGAACTCATTCCTCACACATTTGTCCCCAATTGAATTATAACTATGACTCTCTCTTGATTTGTATTCTTTCTCCTGCAACCTATTTTCGAACGTCTTTCCCCTCCTTGGCAACCAGACATCTAAGGTTGGCTACCAACTTCTCCTCATTTTAAGAAGTGTCATTCCTTTCAGAAGCCTCGACCCTATTTCCTCTCTCTGGTCCATTCCTTTTCACTCTTCTGTCACATCTAGCAGTTTGAGGTGGTATTACAACTGCGTAAAATACTGCATATTCAATTGATCCAACATAGTACACGTTGCTCAGTATAAGTGCATGAGTGACTACATGTCAGGTGGTCTAGACAGCTATACGCTTTATGAGTGCTCCCATTTTCTTAGAACGTTGCAGTACTTTATTCCACTATAGGGTAGCAGCCGGAGTACTGTAATGCACTTTACCTCAGCCAACCTTTTATTTAACCAATAGACTTAACGTTATCCAAAATGTAACTGCATATCTTATCCTGTGTCTCTCTCAGCGATCTTCCATCTCCAATCACCTAACACTAGCTCCTAGTTACTAAGATCTCATTATGCAAAGGTCTTTGTCATGTCTTGAGCTGTAAACAACAAGTGGCCTACCTTCAGCAGCTGGTCTTTCACTATGTGCTAACCATAATGCTTCCATAATCTTCTGCAAATGTTCCTGTGGAGCCTAAGATTCGGAAATCCCATCAGGGAAGACCCATCTTTGGGGCCGATTCCGATCTCGGCCGGTAGGGCTCCGAATCGGATTCGGCTTTACCGGATCCGATTCGGAGCCCTCTTTCCCGACCGAATCGTACGTGCGTCCGGGCGAGCGAGTACGATGCGTGCGGTCGCGAAATCCCCGACCGACTCGTTCGCAGGACCCGACCGCTCCGACCGACTCGCACGGGGACGACGCGCACTGCGCAATGGAGACGTTCCCCGTCCGGGTAAGTACGATGCGCACCTCGACCGCTCCGACCGACTCGCGCAGTCCGGCTCCAAGGAGCTGTCGGAGCCACACTTTGGGGGTCCGTATCGGACCCCCCTGGAAGCGCAGGTGCGCGAGTCGCACACAGGGGGGACCCATGGGTCCCCCCTACACGTGCATGTACGGTGCGACCCGCATCGACGCGAACACGCTGTAGGGGGCGCTCTTGTTCGCGTCGTGCCCATTGAGTCAATGGGAGACCGTGTACGCGTCGTACGACAGGCTCCCATTGACTTCAATGGGAGTCCGACCGAATCGAGTCCGATAGCATACGTGCGCATCGTACTCGTTCGGTCGGACTGCTAGGGTCCGATTCGGTCGGAAATCTCTCCGAGTCCGGCTCGGTCGGAGAGATTTCCGGCCCGAATCGGAATCGGCCCCTTTGTCTTACTAGGGTGACAAATACTGCAACACTTCAACAGCAATCTCACCAACTAGGCTTCTTTGAACAATTGAAAACCTGGCTTTCTCAATCTAAATTTTGATTTTTGTGTTTTGTTGTTACTGTCGTAGCGCACGGACACAACAACTTCATACATATTTAAAATATAAAATAAAAGAAACACGTTTTGTCATGGCCAACTGGTCTCATGTTTGCTACTGGTCGCTGACCTGTTGCCTTTGCCAGTGTTCTATTTTTTGCCTCCACATGCAGCTTGCATGTGCATGCATGCAAGGTGCCCATCTTGTAATGCAAGATTCTGGAATGGTTTGACCTTGCCAATGCTTGTGAAGCAATGTAACAAGCTGTGGCAAATCCAAAATCATGAGTGAGATAATGAATGGGAGTCTGGGGCGGTGGATGGCGGAGGCCACATCCTGCACTTCGCAGTGGGTGATTCGGGAGTGTGGAACAGAAAGATCAGGGGGCGGACAGAATAGTGGAGAGGTTACCACTGGGGGCTACTAAAAGCTTTGTGGAAACCTTCTTCAAACAGCATGTCTCTAAGCACAGCTCATCCAGACAAAGGCCACCAAATGTCAAAAGCCAATGGCTGAATGTAACTGAACAAAAACCTGTCCTCCTGTAATATATGTATGTATGTTTCTATATCTGTGTGTATGTATGTCTCCAACAGACTGGAAAAATTGTCCTCACAACAAGCACTCAGACATATCAGGCAGATTTTCTTGGGCACATGCACCAGTGTGCATGTGCCAGCTATGGTCTTGAATTGTCAGTAGCATATGGGCTGACATGGTGCGCGCCTGGTCCTTCAATACTTGGGGACCTCGGGACTGCTCAATAATGACACAATGCAGCATCATATTTTTGAAGCACCCCTGGGTGTATACAGTATCAGCCCTGTACTTCCAAGGGCTGCTTGTCAATTATTTCAAGCTGCCTCTCAAGGCATAGGGTGAGAGGTTTGCGAAGGGAGGGGTTACAGTCTTTTCAAGAGGGCTTACAGCCATGAGAGACCTGATGTCACAGAGTCATAAGACTCAACACATTGCTCTGTGAGGCTGGTCATGTGCTGCATGCTCTAAACAGATACACTGCGCATGCTTCTGTGCCATGCATATTCTGTTTATAGCATTTCATCCAGAGAGCTTCAGCGGCCGCCAGCCCGAGAAAAATAAGTGGAATGCTGGTGTACTACCCCTCCATTGCAGTTTCTATTCTTTCTCTTCTCTCTCTCGCTTCAGTAGTTGAGGCTGAAGTCAGTGCAAGTTTCTCATGTGCCTGTTAGTGGGTCAGGAAGGTGTTCAGAATACAGGGCCATCCGATCCATGGCCTCTCTGCAGAGCGCACAGAGCAATGGTCATGTATGCCAATTGCAATTGTGATTCTGTGCAAATATGTGTGAAGGAGGTACACAGTTGTCAACATTTTGACAAAGCAAAAATATTAGAAAATGCAGTGCTTGCAGGTGAGTGGATGCATGGTGTTTGTTTGGGGGATGGAGAAATGATGGAGATGTAAGGAAGTGTATTCATGAGATGTAGAGAGAAAATGAGCACCAAAATCGCACCAAAATACATTTTAAAAAGAAATTCTCAGGGGACAAACTCCCCCACCCTCCCTGATAAATGTTAGGCTCAGTTAGTTTGCTCACTGGTGCCCAAAAACAATGAATTGCTCTTAAGTCACGCCACTTTCAAATTCCACCAGCCGCCACTGGTATATGACGTTTAAGAAATGTATGAGAACCTAATACAAGATGTTGATATGCTTATTTTTGTAAAACATAACAATAACGAATCACTTGGAAAACTAGCAATGGCATAGCCAATAAGTCTTGCCTATGGGTGAGCTATTGTCTTTGGCAAACTGGTTGGGGGGGGTGAACAGGAAGGAGGGTGGAGGTGGTGAATGGGAGGGCAGGTGGGGGTGGTGAACGGGAGGGCGGGTGAGGGTGGTGAACGGGAGGGCGGGTGGATCTGGTTAACGGAAGGACAGAATAATTGATAAGTGTGTGCATGCTTAATGGAACATCCTCAAAAGAATATATTTTCATTCCAGTGCTAGGATGTTAAAGTCATTTTCAGAAGCGATGCATACAACCTATAACTGCTAACATTATGCATAAGCATGCATTTAGGAAAGCTCACATGCAACCAGTTGGTACACTTTCAAAACATGTAACATCTTTAACATTAAAAGCAAGCAAAGCAGCAAGACACTGTTAGGATATTAATATCATTTTCAGAAGTGACGCATACAACCTATAACCTGCTAACAGTACTCACAGGTGTGCATTTAGGCAAGCGCACATGTGACCAGTTGGTACACTTTCAAAACATGTAGCATATTTAACATTACAAAAAAGGAACAGGAACATGGGGAAAATTGTGAATGCTAATGCAGTACAACACCATATAAGAGATGATGCAAAACCTTTTTTGACAACTTATGTTATATTTAAAAGTTTGGTGTGATGAAAACCCCTGGCATCACACACTGTAATTGCACCAGGGCAGATGGTCAAATTATAGTCAAAAGGCAGCAGGTGCACTCGTGGAAGCGGCCTCTGACATTTGATCTTGGTCTTTAAATTAACAGCGATACGCAATAGAGACCAAGATTAACAGCCCTGTTAACAGAAAAGCTGGTAGCTACTCAAGACACGAATGCTTGTGTGAAGTGCTGTTTCTGAATTTAAAAAAAGTTCTTGAGGCAGTAATTAACATAAGACAAGTGGAAGGCAATAAGTAATGGGGTGCTGCTCTGTGGGAGTGACCAACTGACGAAAAGGAGGGACAAATAGGAAAGATTGTCCACTTGGAAGCAAGGATTTTTAAAGGACACTGAAACAAACAAATGAAAAGCACTGGGCGGACAGTAAGCTCACAAAGTATATCAATCAATCAATCAATCAATGAATTTGTAAAGCGCGCTACTTACCCGCTAGGGTCTCAAGGCGCTGGGGAGAAAAAAAAAGGGGGGGGGTGCTGCTACTGGTCGAACAACCAGGTCTTGAGTAGCCTCCTGAAGGTCAGCAGGTCTTGGGTCTGTCGTAGGCTTAGTGGAAGGGTGTTCCAGGTCTTGGCGGCGAGGTGGGAGAAGGATCTGCCGCCGGTGGTAGTTCTTCGAATGCGAGGGACGGTGGCGAGGGAGAGGTCGGCGGAGCGGAGTTGGCGGTTGGGGACGTAGAAGAGGAGTCGTCTGTTGAGGTAGGCTGGGCCAGTCTTGTGGAGTGCCTTGTGTGCGTGGATGAGGAGTTTGAAGGAGATTCTCCTGTCGACGAGGAGCCAGTGCAGGTTCCTCAGGTGGGGAGTAATGTGGCTGTGGCGTGGTACATCGAGGGTCAGGCGTGCAGAGGCGTTTTGTATGCGTTGCAGTCGCTTGATGAGCTTGGCCGGGGCTCCTGCGTAGAGGGCGTTCCCATAGTCAAGTCTGCTACTGACGAGGGCCTGGGTGACTGTTCTTCTTGTGTCTGTCGGGATCCACCTGTAGATCTTGCGAAGCATGCGGAGGGTGTTGAAGCAGGAGGATGAGACTGCGTTGACTTGCCTGGCCATGGAGAGCGTTGAGTCGAGGATGACTCCCAGGTTGCGTGCGTGGTCGGTGGGTGTCGGGGCTGCTCCCAGCGTCCTTGGCCACCAGGAGTCGTCCCAGGCTGAGGGGTTGGAGCCGAGGACCAAAGTATATACAATATGACTCAAAGAGACAGCGTAAACACTGTCTAGGCTCGACCTAAAAAGGAAGAAAATACAAGTGTCAACTGTAGCCATGTATGGCACTTTTCAGTTTTAGTCTGCCTGTTCTCCAAAAGATTTGTCATGATCAATTTATTGACTTTTATTGTTTTTGTATTATGCCATTTACTACATATAGGGAACATTAGTTAATTTAGGAACTTGCCATTAATTTATATATATTATCTTGAAATTAACTTTTTGTTGGCTATATTAAAAAAATACACTTACGCCATTCTCCTGATTTAAAAAGAACTACATTTTCTAGCTGTTCACACACTGAAGGAGCATCGCTGCTCACTGTTCACCTTTTTTGAACCTACACACTCTTCTGTAATGCAAGCCTGACTCGCGATGATTTCTACTTCAGTTGAAATGACGGCTGAAAGTGGGCAAAGTCGTTCTCACGATCACACATTTGCAGATTTACGCTATCTCCTGAACACCTAACACGTTCTTTCTCATAATGATAGCACATTGAGTTCTTATGCATACGTTCTGCAGAACTGTTTTTAGCAAGTTAAAATGCACAGCTGAACTGATGTTTCAAATCAGCTTCATGCTTTGTGCTTCTAACATTAGACATTGTTCTCTTTATAATAACAGTTATTACAGTTTCATAGCCATTAACAAAGGTGCAACAAGGTTAACATCTTTACCATGTTATCAGGTTTAAACTCGCAAATTTTCAGTCATGATTTTTCTATATTTGTGGCACATTTTGCATGTTAGTATTAGACTGATTTTTTTTTTTTGTGTTAAAAGAACAGTAAACGTGCCCCATTTTGACCTTGTAGCACTTCGTTTCATGGCATATTCAAGCTTTAGAGAACATGCAGGGGTATTCATTAACTCCTTGTGACTGAGCTATTTTAATTGTGTGACTGTCAGAAAGGCCTATTTTATACACAATCAGTAATTATATTGGAGCTATAAACACTCACACAATAGTCCTTTAAAGTTCAAATGATAAATATTTAAGACACAGCCTTATCAGTTCACCGTATGTTACCTGAGCCTTTGAGCAGTCTAGGTATATATGTATACAAATCATGTCCTTTTACTCCCAAATGTTATTCCAAAAGGTATATTGGAACTTATCAATAAGGCCCAAAGGTGCATACAACTGATGTAGTGACATTGTAAACATTCCAAAGTAGAAGAAGAAGACCTGGTACTATATCAAAGAATATTGAAAACACACCCTTTCATGTAGGCTATTTCTCTTCTAAGTTGAAAATATCCTTTATCAGGTCTGTTATGAAAAAATAGAAATTCCTGCCATCTACAGACTCATTGCCAACTGCTTGCTTCCAGCAAAATTACTGAAAATTGTGCTACTCTTTCAGATCTCCAACACTGTGAAGGGGAAAATTCTACTCTCTGATCATCAAACCAGTTTCCACCATGCAGAGGCGGAGAGGCACATTTTTATCCATCTGAGACAACTAAGACCAACAGTTGGCAAAAGTGGATCAACAGAACTTTTGGGTCAGCAGCCTTTGATGCTGTCCATCATCAGACAAAACTATTGGGGCTAAAAAAGCTTGCCATACAAGGAAACAACCTAAAATTGGTTTCATGCTGCCCCTAAGAGAGACTGGTAAAAACCTTTCTCTGGTGTCTTGCAAAGCTCAATCATTTCTCGATTTCTGCCGAACCTCTACTTTACTCCATTAGCTGATCTGTTCAAATCTTTCAACCTCCCATATTGATCACAGGTCATGATTTTGGTTTAGGCAGAGTTGATTTTATGATGGTTGGTCATCATCTAGTCATCAATGGTTCAGTGGCCCTCAAAATGTTCTAGATGCACCTATGTTCTTAGGCTTTTATATTCGTTTTGGGTATATAAATTCTATAAAATGCAAACACTAAGATGCATCTTCACTCATCACCTGAGATACCATCAGAAAATACAGGCCATTCACACCCTTTCAATATCATGGATAGACAATGCAAAGGGCTGATATCCATGAGACTCCTGCTTCCAGCCAGTAACTTTAAAAGAATCCAAACCACTGCAGCAAGAATTTTGCTACACCTTCACTTAAGGGAACAAATAGCTCTGGGTGTTCAAGCAATACAATGGCTGCCATTAGCTAGCTGCTCTGTGTTTAAGGCAGTCTGCATCATCCACAGAGTAATCCAAGCAAAGGACGGATGTACCTACAAGTAAAATTCCAACAATACTTCTAGAAGAGGACACTACACTTAAGACTAACACCTTGACTCATCAATTACTATAATAAAAAGCAAATTGTGGAACAGTATTCTCAGTATAGGCAGTGAGCCATAAGAACTCATTGGCAGCAGAGGTGTGAATATACAAGAACACATCAATCAATCAATCAATCAATCAATCAATCAAAAGGCATTTGTAAAGCGCAGGGTTGCTTCAGCAGAAGCATCCTGGTGCTTAAAGCTCAAAAAGACTGATATCGAATGGTAGCTATATAGTTAGGGTAATCTGAGCCAAACAAAAAAGTTTTTGAGTCTCTTTTGAAAATGGAGACAGACGATGCCCTGCAGAGGTTAAAAACAGGGCATTCCACAGTTTGGCCATTATGACTGTAAAGGAAACGGCCTCCACGTCTAACTTTAAAAAATGCAGGGACCTGCATGAGGGGTAGGATATTAGACCTAAGCGATCTGTGTTGCTAGTATGGACGTAGTCTGCCTCTCAGATAGGAAGGACCATCCCCTGCTAGTGCTCTGAATGCTAGCCTATGGGCTTTAAATGTAAAGCGCTTTGCAACAGGTAGCCAGTGTAACAGCTGCAAATGGGGGAGATATGCTGTCAAAAAGGAACTGAACGAATAAGGAGGGCAGCTGCATTTTGAATGATCTGGAGTCTATGAAGCAAAAAAGCAGGAAGGGCCCGATATTGGCTGTTAGCATAATCCAGACGGGAGATTATCATTGTATGAGCCACTGTTTTTCAAGTGTCTTCAGGAACAAGATGCAGGAACCTCCTTAAGGCTTTCAGTTTAAGGGAACATGAAGTTTAGAGAGAAAAAAAAATATTGCCCCCATAAGTAAAGATGAAGACCAAATCTAGTACATTAGCATCAAAACGGGGACCTTTATAAAACCCTTATTGGTATGGAGTCCTTAAATATTTTGAAAGTGTTTCACAGACATTAGGTAATGGCTTAATTTATGTTTTTGTGGGGTGTTTTTATATTTTTATGTTTTGCTTGAAAACCAGAACTATTATGCACCAATAGGTGAGACTCAAACCTAAAATGTGACAGCTAATATTTCAAGTTATGTTTCTTATGCCATTTGGCGTATATTGTCACAGATACCTACTTTTCAAACCTATGGAACAAAAAAGTGAGTTTGCATGATAGTTTTGAGTGGTGTGCATGGGAATGCATATATGTATATGTGACCTGCACCTCACACCCAGTTGATTATTTGGAGAAACTGATAAGCACTAACTATGGAAAACAATATTGTGTGAGGCAGGGATCTTGGTCCTGAATATAGTCGAGGACCTCGTATGAGGCTTATAGACACAGTTGAAACATGTTGACCATAGGGATAGAGGGTCACTTATTATCCTTTAATATCACTGTTGTGACGTTTTTAACCCCTTCCATGCGTCGGACGCGCGGGAGCCGTCCGACGCATAAGTCTCATATGCGTCGGACGGCTCCCGCGCGTCCGACGCCATTGCTGAAGAAATCCCTCTGGTGCAGGCACCAGAGGGATTTCTTTACTTCCCAAAGCCTCGGGAGCTGGGGAAGAGCTTCCCCAGCTCCCGAGGCCCCCCCGCGTTTCTGTGAAATGACGATCAGCGCGCACGTTGCGCTGACGTCATTTCACAGAAACCGAAACGAGCCTTTAGGCTCATTTCAGTTTCACTTTCTACGTGCTCAGGGGGCTATCTCAGCCCCCTGAGCACGTAGAAAGACGGGAGAGGTATTATTGGAAAGGGGAGAATCTCCTTCCCAGTGGATCCCTGCTTGGGGATCGCCCCAGGAGGGCGATCCCCAAGCAGGGATCCACCCACTAGACACCAGGGAGGGGGGAGCGGCCCTTTGGGCAAGGGCCTTCGCTCCCCCCATATAAAATTGGCAAAATTCAGTCTTTCTGCCCCCCTGGGGGGCAGAGAGCCCACTAAACGCCAGGGATTTTTTTTGCGCAATTGTTTATAGGGTGGGGGCTGCCCAAAACGGGCATTCCAATGCCCCCACCCCCTGCCACAATAACAGCCTTTTTGCCCCCCCTGGGGGGCATATGGGGGCAGTAGCCCCCAATCTGCCCCCCTGGGGGGGCAGAAAGCCCACTAAACGCCAGGGAATTTCTTTTGCGCAATTGTTTTTAGGGTGGGGGCTGCCCAAAACGGGCATTCCAATGCCCCCACCCCTCCCCGCACAATAACAGCCTTTCTGCCCCCCCAGGGGGAAGATGGGGGCAGTAGCCCCCAATCTGCCCCCCCGGAGCCAGAAATCCCATTAGACGCCAGGGATTTTTTTTTTTATAATTTAATTTGGGTGGTGGCTGCCCAAAATGAGCATGCCAATGCCCCCACCACCCCGCCACAATTACAGCCTTTCTGCCCCCCCGGGGGGCAGAAAGCCCACTAGGCGCCAGTGATTATGCTGGCTTTCTTTATGCGTTGGGGTGGGGGCTGCCCAGAATGGGCATACCAATGCCCCCACCCCCACAGAAAATAGCCACAGTCTTTCTGCCCCCCATTGGGGGCATATAGGGGCAAACACCCCGCCCCCGATTCCCCCCCAGGGCTGCAGAAAGCCCACTAGGCACCGACTTTTTCTTAGCGATGTGCCTACTTGTCAATTTTGGGCCCTAGCGTAGCTGGCACAGCGGGAAACCTAGCAAACCTGTAAATTTTTTAAGACTAGACACCAAGGGAAATCCAGGATGGGGTGACTTGTCTGGCTCTCACCAGGTTCTGTTACTCAGAATCCCTTGCAAACCTCAAACTTTGTAAAAAAAAACATATTTTCCTCACATTTATGTGATGGAAAGTTCTGGAATCTGCATGGATCCATAAAATTCCATGCACCCCGCATTCCCAAAAGTCTTCTGAGAAAAATGGTACCTCACTTGTGTGGGTAGGCCTAGTGACCGCGACCGGAAATGGCCCAAAACGCAATGTTGACACACCACATTTTCAAAGTGAAAACGGACCCTTTTTTTGCAAAGTGCCTAGCTGTAGATTTTGAACCCTAGCTCTGCCGGCACGAAGGGAAACCTTGCAAACCTATAAATTTTTGAAAAGTAGACACCCAGGGAAATCCAGGATGGGGTGACTTGTCTGGCTCTCACCAGGTTCTGTTACCCAGAATCCCTTGAAAACCTCAACATTTGTAAAAAAAAAAAAACACATTTTCCTCTCATTTCTGTGGTGGAAAGTTCTGGAATCTGTGTGGATCCACAAAATTCCACCCACCCAGCATTCCCCAAAGTCTTCTGAGAAAAATGGTACCTCACTTGTGTGGGTGGGTCAAGTACCCGCGACAGACAAGGGCCCAAAACCTATTGTGGCAACATCAAAATTACCTATCACAAAACAACCTGGTTTTGCAAGGGGGTCCCATGAGTTTTTGGTCCCGGGGTCAGTGGCCATCTAGGGAAACCTACCAAACCCACACATTTCTGAAAACTAGACACCAGGGGGAGACCAGCAAGGTATGGCTTGCGTGGGTCCCCCAACATTTCCCTACCCAGAATCCCCTGCAAACCTCAAATTTTGTTGAACAAATCAATTGTTTCTCACATTTCTGTGTGCGAAAGTCGTAGGATCACCGGGCTGACACAAATTTCCTACTACCCAGCGTTCCTCCAGGTCTCCTGATAAAAATGGTGCCTCACATGTGTGGGTAGGCATAGTGGCTGCAACAGGAAATGGCCCCAATCGTACTGTGGAGACTTCAAAATTACCGATAACAAAACTACCTGGTTTTGGGGGGGCACCTGGTTTTTTGGCCCCGGGCTCACCGCCATCTAGGGAAACCTACCAAACCCACACATTTCTGAAAACTAGACAAGCGGGGGAGTCCAACGAGGTATGGCTTGAGTGGATCCCCCAACGTTTCCCTACCCAGAATCCCCTGCAAACCACAAATTTAGCTGAAAAAAACACATTTTCCACCTATTTGTGAGTGGAATCAAGGTGCCGTCACAAATGTCCTACCCCACAGCATTCTCCTTGATATCCCGAGTAAAATGATACCTCACTTGTGTGGGTGTCTAATGCAGAATTGGCTAAAAACGCATTTTTAAACAAATGTAGCACTTAGAATTGTCGGTGCTATACCCTAAATCCCTATGTTTTGGGCTCTTCACGGTCACAGGCCCTTGCCCTACCCAAACAAGTGAGGTATCATTTTACTCGGGAGACTGAGAGGCATGCTGTGGGGTAGCATATTTGTGCCGGCACAGTATTCCACCCAAAAATATGTGGAAAATGTGTTTTTTTCAGCTAAATTTGAGGTTTGCAGGGCATTCTGGGTAGGGAAACATTGGGGGATCCAAGAAAGCCATCCCTAGCTGGACTCCCCCAGGTGTCTAGTTTTCAGAAATGTGTGGGTTTGGTAGTTTCCCAAGATAGCCGTTGAGACGGGGGCCAAAAACCCAGGTGACCCGCCTTGCAAAACCAGGTTGTTTTGTGATAGGTCATTTTGATGTCTCCTCAATACGTTTCGGGCCCTTACCTGTCGCGGGTACTTGACCCACCTACGCGAGTGAGGTATCATTTTTATCGGGAGACCTGGGGGAACGCTGGGTGGTAGGAAATTTGTGGATCCACGACGATTCCAGAACTTTCCCAGACAGAAATTTGAGAAAAAGTGATTTTTCAGCTAAATTTGAGGTTTGCAGGGTATTCTGGGTAGGAAACGCTTGGGGACCCACGCAAGCCATACCTCGCTGGACTCCCCGGGTGTCTAGTTTTCAGAAATGTGTGGGTTTGGTAGTTTCCCAAAATGGCTGCCGAGCCCGGGGCCAAAAGCCAGGTGACCCCCTTGCAAAACCAGGTTGTTTTGTGATAGGTCGACTTTGATGTCTCCTCAATACGTTTGGGCCTTTGCCTGTCGCGGGTACTTGACCCACCCACGTGAGTGAGGTATCATTTTTATCAGGAGACCTGGGGGAACGCTGGATGGTAGGAAATTTGTCGATCCACGCAGATTCCAGAACTTTCCCGGACAGAAATTTGAGAAAAAAAAAAACATTTCAGCTAAATTTGAGGTTTGCAGGGGATTCTGGGTAGGAAAACGTTGGGGGATCCACGCAAGCCATACTTTACTGGACTCCCCGGGGTGTCTAGTTTTCATAAATGTGTGGGTTTGGTAGGTTTCCCTAGATGGCTGCGGACCCCGGGACCAAAAACACAGATGCCGCCTATGTATCCGAAAATGACCTGGTTTTGCAAGGGGGGGTCACATGAGTTTTTGGTCCCAGGCTTGGCGGCCATCTAGGGAAACCTACCAAACCCACACATTTCTGAAAACTAGACACCCTGGGGAGTCCAGCGAGGTATAGCTTGTGTGGGTCCCCCAACGTTTTCTTACCCAGAATCCCCTGCAAACCTCAAATTTAGCTGAAAAAATCACTTTTTTCTCACATTTCTGTCTGGGAAAGCTCTGGAATCTATGTGGATCCACAAATTTCCTACCACCCAGCGTTCCCCCAGGTCATCCGATAAAAATGATACCTCACTCACGTGGGTGGGTCAAGTACCCGCGACAGGCAAGGGCCCAAAACGTATTGAGGAGACATCAAAATGACCTATCACAAAACAACCTGGTTTTGCAAGGGGGATCACCTGGGTTTTTGGCCCCGGGCTCGGCGGCCATCTTGGGAAGCTACCAAACCCACACATTTCTGAAAACTAGACACCAGTGGGAGTCCAGTTAGGTATGGCTTGCGTGGGTCCCCCAACATTTCCCTACCCAGAATACCCTGCAAACCTCAAATTTAGCTGAAAAAAATCACTTTTTTCTTAAATTTCTGTGTGGGAAAGTTCTGGAATCTGCGTGGATCCACAAATTTCCTACCACCCAGCGTTCCCCCAAGTCTGCCGATAAAAATGGTACCTCACTCGCGTGGGGGGGGTCAAGTACCCGCGACAGGCAAGGGCCCAAAACCTATTGAGGCGACATCAAAATACCTATCACAAAACAACCTGGTTTTGCAAGTGGGGTCCCATGAGTTTCTGGCCCCGGGCTCGGCGGCCATCTAGGGAAACCTACCAAACCCACACATTTCTGAATACTAGACACCCGGGGAGTCCAGCGAGGTATGGCTTGCGTGGGTCCCCCAACGTTCTCTACCCAGAATCCCCTGCAAACCTCAAATTTGCTGCAAAAAATCACTTTTTTCTCAAATTTCTGTCTGGGAAAGTTCTGGAATCTATGTGGATCCACAAATTTCCTACCACCCAGCATTCCCCCAGGTCTCTCGATAAAAATGATATCTCACTTGCGTGGGTGGGTCCAGTACCCGCGACAGGCAAGGGCCCAAAACGTTTGAGGAGACATCAAAATGACCTATCACAAAGCAACCTGGTTTTGCAAGGGGGTCACCTGGGTTTTTGGCCCCGGGCTCGGCGGCCATCTTGGGAAACTACCAAACCCACATATTTCTGAAAACTAGACACCCGGGGGAGTCCAGCGAGGTATGGCTTGTGTGGGTCCCCCAACGTTTTCCTACCCAGAATCTCCTGCAAACCTCAAATTTAGCTGAAAAAAATCACTTTTTTCTCAAATTTCTGTCTGGCAAAGTTCTGGAATCTACGTGGATCCACAAATTTCCTACCACCCAGCGTTCCCCCAGGTCTCCCGATAAAAATGATACCTCACTCCCGTGGGTGGGTCAAGTACCCGCGACAGGCAAGGGCCCAAAACGTATTGAGGAGACATCAAAATGACCTATCACAAAACAACCTGGTTTTGCAAGGGTGGTGACCTGGGTTTTTGGCCCCCAGCTCGGCGGCTATCTTGGGAAACTACCAAACCCACACATTTCTGAAAACTAGACACCTGGGGGAGTCCAGTGAGGTATGGCTTGCATGGATCCCCCAATGTTTCCCTACCCAGAATGCCCTGCAAACCTCAAATGTAGCTGAAAAAAACACATTTTCCACATATTTTTGGGTGGAATCACCATGCCGGCACAAATATCCTACCCCAAAGCGTTCCTCTCAGTCTCCCGAGTAAAATGATACCTCACTTGTGGGGGTAGGGCAAGGGCCTGTGACCGGGAAGAGCCCAAAATATAGGGTTTTAGGGTATAGCACCGACAATTCTAATTGCTACATTTTTAAAAAAATGCGTTTTTAGCCAATTCTGCATTGGACACCCACACAAGTGAGGTATCATTTTACTCGGGACACCAAGGAAAATTCTGTGGGGTAGGACATTTGTGACAGGACCGTGATTCCATGCAAAAATATGTGGAACATGTGTTTTTTTTCAGCTAAAGTTGAGGTTTGCAGAGGATTCTGGGCAGGGAAACGTTGGGGGATCCACGCAAGCCATACCTCGTTGGACTCCCCCGGGTGTCTAGTTTTCAGAAATGTGTGGGTTTGGTAGGTTTCCCTAGATGGCGGTGAGCCCCGGGCCAAAAAACCAGGTGCCCCCCCCAAACCAGGTAGTTTTGTTATAGGTAATTTTGAAGTCTCCACAGTACAATTTGGGCCCTTTCCTGTTGCAGCCACTATGCCTACCCACACATGTGAGGTACCATGTTTATCGGGAGATCTGGAGGAACGCTGGGTAGTAGGAAATTTGTGCAGGCCGGTGATCCTACAACTTTCTCACATATAAATTTGAGAAAAGATTTATTTTTTCAACAAAATTTGAGGTTTGCAGGGGATTCTGGGTAGGGAAATGTTGGGGGACCCACGCAAGCCATACCTTGCTGGACTCCCCCGGGTGTCTAGTTTTCAGAAATGTGTGGGTTTGGTAGGTTTCCCTAGATGGCCGCCGAGCCCGGGGCCAAAAACTCATGGGACCCCACTTACAAAACCAGGTTGTTTTGTGATAGGTAATTTTAATGTCTCCTCAATAGGTTTTGGGCCCTTGCCTGTCGCGGGTACTTGACCCACTCACGCGAGTGAGGTACCATTTTTATCGGAAGACTTGGGGGAATGCTGGGTGGTAGGAAATTTGTGGATCCACGCAGATTCCAGAACTTTCCCACATAGAAATTTAAGGAAAAAGTGATTTTTTTTTCAGCTAAATTTGAGCTTTGCAGGGGATTCTGGGTAGGGAAATGTTGGGGGACCCACGCAAGCCATACCTAGCTGGACTCCCCCAGGTGTCTAGTTTCCAGAAATGTGTGGGTTTGGTAAGTTTCCCTAGATGGCCACTGACCCTGGGGCCCAAAACTCTTGGGACCCCCCTTGCAAAACCAGGTTGTTTTGTGATAGGTAATTTTGATGAGGCCTCAATTGGTTTTGGGCCCTTGCCTGCCGCGGGTACTTGACCCACTCACACAAGTGAGAAACCATTTTACTCGGAAGGCTTTGGGGAATGCGGGGTGGGTGGAATTTTGTGGATCCACACAGATTCCAGAACTTTCCACCACAGAAATGTGAGGAAAATGTGGTTTTTTAACAAATTTTGAGGTTTTCAAGGGATTCTGGGTAACAGAACCTGGTGAGAGCCAGACAAGTCACCCCATCCTGCATTCCCCTGGGAGTCTAGTTTTCAAAAATGTATAGGCTTGCTAGGTTTCCCTAGGTGCAGACAGAGCTAGGGTTCAAAATCTACAGCTAGGTAGTTTGCAAAAAAAGGGTCCGTTATCACTGTGAAAATGTGGTGTGTCCGCGGTCCGTTTTGGGCCGTTTCCTGTCGGGGGCACTAGGCCTACCCACACAAGTGAGGTACCATTTTTCTCAGAAGACTTTGGGGAACACGGGGTGGGTGGAATTGTGTGGATCCACGCATATTCCAGAACTTTCCAACACAGAAATTTGAAGAAAATGTGGGGTTTTTTTTTTACACATTTTTAGGTTTGCAAGGGATTCTGGGTAACAGAACCTAGTGAGAGCTAGTCCAGTCACCCCATCCTGTATTCCTCTGGGTGTCTAGTTTTCAAAAATGTATAGGTTTGCTAGGTTTCCCTAGGTGCCAGCAGAGTTAGGGTTCAAAATCTACAGCTAGGCACGTTGCAAAAAAAGGGTCCGTGTCCACTGTGAAAATGTGGTGTGTCCATGTTGCGTTTTGGGCCGTTTCCTGTCGCGGGCACTAGGCCTACCCACACAAGTGAGGTACCATTTTTCTCGGAAGACTTTGGAAACGCGGGGTGGGTGGAATTTTGTGGATCCACGCCAATTCCATAACTTTCCACCACAGAAATGTGAGGAAAATGTGGGTTTTTTGACAACTTTTTAGGTTTGCAAGGGATTCTGGGTAACAGAACCTGGTGAGAGCCAGTCAAGTCACCCCATCCTGGCTTTCCCTGGGTGTCTAGTTTTCAGAAATGTATAGGTTTGCTAGGTTTCCCTAGGTGCTGGTAGAGTTAGGGTTCAAAATCTACAGCTAGGCACTTTGCAAAAAAAGGGTCAGTTTTCACTGTGAAAATGTGGTGTGTCCACGGTCCGTTTTGGGCCGTTTCCTGTCGGGGGCACTAGGCCTACCCACACAAGTGAGGTACCATTTTGCTCGGAAGACTTTGGGAAACACGGGGTGCATGGAATTTTGTGGATCCACGCAGATTCCAGAACTTTCTAACACACAAATGTGAGGAAAATGTGTTTTTTTTACAAATTTTTAGGTTTGCAAGGGATTCTGGGTAATAGACCCTGGTGAGAGCCAGTAAAGACACCCCATCCTGGATTCCCCTGGGTGTCTAGTTTTCAAAAATGTATAGTTTTTGTAGGTTTCCCTAGGTGCCGGCAGAGCTAAGGTTCAAAATCTACAGCTAGGCACTTTGCAAAAAAAGGGTCAGTTTTCACTGTAAAAATAAAGCGTGTCCACGTTGCGTTTTGAGCCGATTCCTGTCGCGGGCACGAGGCCTACCCACACAAGTGAGGTACCATTTTTATCTGGAGACTTAGGGTAACACAGAATTGTAGAGCAACTGTTATTACCTATTGACTTTCGATGCATTTCTGCCTTCCAAATGAAAGACAATGTGTAAAAAGAAGTCATTTTGAAAAATGACCTATAATTCTCATGCTAGTATGGGTACTCACAATTTCGGAAATGTGCAAATATCTACTGTTTCTAAACTCTATATTTTGTTCCAATTTCAGAAATACATAGGTCTTTCATACCGATTTTTCCATGTATATATTTTCCCAAATTAATTGCTATATACCCGGTATATAATAAAAAACCATTGCAAGACGCTGCTCAGTTATTGGCTCTGGGTTCGTCGGGTTCTTGGTGAACCTACAAATCCTATATATCCCCACAACCAGAAAGGTCCAGCGGATGTAATGGTATATTGCTTTCAAATAGCTGTCATAATTAGAAGAAGTTACAGGTGAAAATGTTAACACAAATGGCTGTTTTTTTCAAGTAATTTTCAATTTTTCCTATATTCAATGGTTAGTTTCTATAAAGAAACCTTGAAGGATCTACACAAATGACCCCTTGCTGAATTCAGAATTTTGTTTACTGTTCTAAAATGTATAGCTTTCCAGGATCCATTATTGCTTTCATACCCATTTCTACCATTAACTGGAAAGAGGTTGAATGCACAAAAAATAGCAACAATAGGCTATGTCCCAGAAAAATGCCAAAACTGTGTAAAACATTTTAGTTTTCTGACAAAAGTCTGCTTGTCCCTGAAAGCTGGGAAGATGGTGATTTCAGCACCACAACCCCTTTTTGATACCATTTGCAGGGAAAAACCAGACGCTTTCATCTGTAGCCCTTTTTTCCCATTTTTCCCCAAAAAAACAAAATGTAGCTGTTTTCTGGATAATTTCTGGGTCCCCTCCAGGGGAATCCACAAACCCTGGGTACCTTTAGAATCCCCATGATGTTGGAAAAAAAGGACGCAAATTTGGCGTGGATACCTTATCTGGTCAAAAAGTTACAGGGGCCTAAGCGCGAACTACCCCAAATAGCCAAAAAAAGGCTTAGCACGGGGGGGGGGGAAGGCCTAGCAGCGAAGGGGTTAATATTAACATGGCTCACCATAATAAGCTCTTTTTTGGGATCTATATACAATTTTACCTGTTTTATGTGGTTCCATCCACCTATTTAGTGTGCAATAAAAGATCTCTATCAAAGATTTCCAAGGGCAATGGAGTCCATCAATGCCACCAGCAATGGGGTCAGAATGGGGAGCAACCCAATGATGAAGCATGCCACCTAAGTTAGTGAGTGGGGGATTGGGGGTTACCTTTTAAAAATTTTTTTTTTATAAACTAACATACTTGGTTAATGTAGTTTGCCTGTTCCATTTGAGATAAAGTACACTTATGGGACCAGGTTTTATGTCCGAAATGTATTTGATTGTTTGTTAGTAGTTTATGGTGTGATACATTTTTTGGACACCCAAATCGTCTCCTTTCTCCACTTGATTACTGCATTGAAAAGTAGAACAGCATTCAAGGCCAGGACAAGCTCCGCCCCAGAGCACCCCAAGCGTCAAAGGAACGCCACAGCCACCTTACATGTTCAGCTGTAATCAGTCCAGGGTGAACAACACTATTTCTTGACGCTCCTGATTAAACATTCTATCCTCGCTGGCTGTTAACAGAACAGACCAAGGGGCATATTCTCAAGGAGTCATCGCCGATTTATCGGCATTTTAGCGCCGCAAAAGTGGCGATAGACTTATCGCCCTATTCACAAGCTGGTGCAAACTGCCGACAACGCCAGTTCTCCTGCGATAGCTGCAGCAAAACACATCGCCACGGATGAGAGCGACAATTAACGCTAATGATATGCGGAATAGGCGTTCCCGTGCAAAAACACACGAAAACACCACTTCGCGATATTCTCAATGACCAGCCAGATCTGCGATGCCGGACAAAAACAGGCGATAAGGCGCGTTAGCAGCAGGGACTTAACACCTGCTTTTTACTGGTCTTAAGTAGGACGAAAACCTGCAGTACAAAGGAAGCCCAGGCCAGAGCCACATCTGAAGACCAACAGATGCCATGGAGCTACTAATCATGCAGCTTGGAGACCCAAGAGGGCCACAACACCCACCACCACCACCTCCAGGACCACCCCCAACCCCAGGACCCCCCTCCCCCGGACCACCACTGAGGCAGCGCAGAACAAGACAGAGGGCCTTCCGAAAACGCCTCAGCCTCACAGACTTAATGCCAGAGGATGTCATTGCCCACTACAGGCTCAAAAGGACAACCATCCTCCGCATCATGAGCCACATTGCCCACAGGCTGACGGTACCAACACAGCGGACAACCAACATCCCTCTGCAGACAAAGCTGCTGGCTGTGCTGCACCTGTTGGCCTCTGGTACCTTCCAACCAACAACTGCCAGAGTCGGAGGAGTCTCACAGCCAGCCCTATCAAAGTTCCTCACACCTGTCCTGAATGCCATCATCAGTTTCATACCCCAGCACCTTCACTTCCCCCACACTGAGCAGGAACAGCTGGAGACCAAGCAAGGCTTCTACGCCATAGCTGGATTCCCGCATGTGTTGGGGGCAATCGACTGCACACATGTACTACTTGTGCCCCCTGCCGACACTGCACACAATTACCGCAACAGGAAGCACACGCATTCCATCAATGTGCAGGCAATAGTGGACCACCGGGGACTGTTCACCAATGTCGTCGCAAACTTCCCAGGCAGTGTGCATGATTCATACATATTTCGACAGTCCATCATTAACCAGCGCTTTCAGGATGGCACCTATGCAAATGGACTGCTCGTTGGTAAGTACCAACGGAACACACCACACACCTCAATTCCACAATCACACAACACACAACTGTGGGAATGGACATGTAACAAAATCACATTCAACATGCCAACCAACATGCACACCTGCCAGACACGACAACACAAGTAACCGTGGTAACAGGGGCCAGAAATGTGGACAAACCATACACTAAGGCATAGCCCCTCTGCCACACATTTGCAGAATGTGGTGAGAGGTGGGAACCACGATTGTGCAAAGGAGGCAGTGGACCTATGAATAACAATGTACACAATGCCAAGTGTGGCGGTGATGTGCTGGACAGTCTTGAGTATGCAGAGCACAGACATGTCCATGTGGACACATACTGCTGGAGTCTGTCGTGTCAGGGACACTGGACACAACCATGTCATCACAGGCAGTGGGGAACACCTTGGACAAGTAGCCATGTCGGCCCCCCTGTAAGCGTAAGCATAGTGTGCAGGGCCGGCGCACGCCAGTCCAGCGTAGGGGAGTGACTAAATAGGCCGGGGCTCAGGGAGTGGTTCACTTCCGGGACGGCCACCGAAGTAACTACTGCATGTGGCTCTGTGTCCGCCATAACCTGACCATAGGCCTACACACACGTGGCCAACCACCTACAACGGGCAAAGTCACACCGGCGCCGAGGTGGCTACGTCCCACGCCACCCGGCGCACATCTCGTCATCGCCTGCAGTGGTGTGTCTGCCAGGGCGGCGTCCCTCACCCTGCCACGAGGCCGCAGTTGTGACCGGTGGTGCCTGCGCGATCCTGTGTGCCTGCCACACCCCAGCCCGCTGATCCCCAGACCCGACCTGTGCCCAGCGGTGAATGCCCGCCCCTGCGCACCCAGGCCTCACTGCTCACCTGCCACCACCGGCGTCTCTCCAAGAGGGCCCACCACGTGCCGGTGCAATCTCCAAGGCTGGGCTCCGCGAGCTTGGCAGCCTCTTCAGCCGATCGCTGGATTCTGCGCAACAGGCCCCCAGCGCACCCAGCGGCACCGCACCGCGCAGTTGCAAGTTGGCTACTGCTGCCTTCTGACCACACTGCGGTACAGCAAGTAACAGACACATCCTTTCCAGTCCGTCCCTCCAGGCCTGCTGCATCATCGCAGGCTGCACACCCGCTCAGCTCTTCCGGTGGGCCGAACTCAGTGCACCACAAGTCACCGTCCAGCCTCCAGCATTATAGCATGATGCACACCCTCTCAGCTCTTCCGGTGGGCCTTCCTCAGTGCACCGCAAGTCATCGCCACATGGTGGTCGGCACAAGCCGGACGCAGGGCCTCAGGTGCCACTAACTCAGTGCACCACAAGTCACTGTCCAGCCACCAGGCCTGCTGCATCATCGCAGACTGCACACCCGCTCAGCTCTTCCGGTGGGCCGAACTCAGTGCACCGCAAGTCATTGTCCCAAGGGGCTACCCCACAAGTCCGCCTCCAGTAGCCAACAGCATGTCCTCGGTAACGCCACTGGAGCCCTTCACAGTCACGGGGCCACCCCCGTCCCAGGCAGGCCGCCGGTAAGCCTGGGTAGATCGTCTGGAGACGTACTCCAAAGCGCACGACATCCCAGTGCCGCCGCCGCGGCACACGTGTGTGAGGAGTGCAGAGAAATGGCCCGGGGTTCTGGGCGTGGTTCAGTTCTGGGAGTGGTCCAGTTCCGGCCTGGCCACAAAAGTGACTATGGCGTGTGTCTCTGTAGTAGTGTCTACGCCACCCGGCCTGTAATCGACAATGTTGCAATGTAGCATGCACCAGGAGGGCGGACTCGCCCGAATGGATTAATAAAGGAGCGCAAGACCGCTCTGGGTCTCGGCTCATACATGCCAACTGTTGTGTGTGTATCTACATTGCCGCAGCCTGAACCGAAGGCCTAGCCTCAATATCAGTGCGAGTTCAGCCAGGCCAGAACTCCACATCTGTGTCCGCCCTATCCTTACCATAGGCCTACACACACGTGGCCGCCCACCTTCAACGGCCAACATTACAGTCTTGCTGTCAGTCCTGCGGACATGCGCAGACAGGCATGACAATGGTGTGCCGTAGGAGTGCAAGTGATGCAACTGCGCAGCACACACAAGTAATTAGGCTCGGTGGGAGGGAGGAGCAGCTGTGAGGCTACGTAATACACATTGTCCTACCACATTTGCCAGCAGCAATACATGGCTAACATGAATCCCAAGGTCGCAAAAATCACACACCACAAAACTTGTATGTCTGCCAACACAGCATGCAGAACCACCAGTTAACACTAATCTCACTTACCTCTCACAGGTGATCAAGGATATGCACTCTGCCTGTGGATGATGACACCCCTCCAAGACCCGAACACCCCGACCCAGAGGCAGTACAATGTGGCCCACAAACGCACCAGGGGCATTGTTGAACGCACATTTGGCGTGTTGAAATCACATTTCAGGTGCCTGGACATCACCGGTGGAAGACTCCTTTACAGCCCAGAAATAGTGTGCAAGATGATCTCTGCATGTTGCGTATTGCACAACATATGTGTACGCACCAATGCCCCATGGATCCAAGTCCCAGAAGCACCGGACAATGATGAGGAAGATGATGCAGGTGGACCACACCCCACTGCAGCCACAGCAGGAATAGCCCGAAGGAACACAATCATCAACAATTTCTTCGCATGAGCACTTCACATTGTAACTGTCCACAGCAATCATGGCACAGTACAAGATGACCACATGACCAGCATGTGCAAATAAAATCTTAGCAACACACATTCCTTGTGTGCATGTCAGTCCTCTGCATTAGCACATTACTTTGACGGGTGTAAGTGCAACAATGAGTGCTAACATTTGCATATGTTGCAAGAAGAGATGGTGTGTATGTCACCTCTGTCCCGAGAGGCTGTTTAGGACGTCACGTATTCGATATGCCATATCAGGGTGTCACATGTAGTATGTCATGCCACTCATCAGCGTCCCACGTGTACATGAACATGACATGAAGGCCGTCATTGGTGTTCAGGAAAAGACAACAGGGTGCCATTTGTGGTCTGAGATGTACCTGCCTGATGCAAATATACACCCTGTGTGTCGAGTCCCACAACATGAACAACATGGCTGTAAGGGGAATGTGGGCACAGTGGACACCTCAGCAACATTGGGAGATGCACACCAGCCTAGAAGCCAGCAGGTCCACCTTGCGTGTAACAAACCAAGGTGTCCCCTGGTCAAATGTGCCATGTACAGGTCACATGTGTACATGGACGTCTTCCATCAAGAGTAGTGATCAGTGCCAGCTAATAGGTGCAAGGTGAGTGGTCAACCGCCTCCTCACAGCTACCTGCACCCATCACTGTCAGACTGCAGCAAAACAACACTGCTACATCAGAGCATGCAATACTGACCGTGATGGCACGTACATGGCTGGTAAGGGTTCAACCATGCCGGAAGGCGAAGCAGTGACATACCCCCCACCCAATCCCCATCACATTTCCAGAATGCAAGCCGATGACAAACTAACATTGTGGATGACAGCCCCTCTGTCTGAACTAGAAGGCGGTAGCACATCTGCACCTCCGACCTTGGGAATGCATGCGCCTTGCACCCCCTGAGCGATACCATAGCAGCTGCTGAAGGCTCCCACACTACGCACAGCGCTAACCAGAGACCAACTTATACACACCCCACACACAGGAGTCCTTGCTCATAGTTCACTTGCATGGTATGACCTTCACACTTACGCACCGACCATCCCAGGAGTCCAAGCGCTCCACACTCAAACCAATCATTGCTCCGAGCTGTGGCTTCCACATAACTTTGACTTTGCCTTTGTGACACACAGCCCTATTTCATACATTGACGTGGGGCTAAGTTTGGAAATAGCGAGATTGTTGTTTTGGAGCAATGAGGCCACAGCTAGTTCACACATTCCCAGTCATCTCACTGCCTATCTGGGTCACGGACATACATGCGCATTGAAATCAGTTCCCAGGGAGCACCGTTGTTTGGAATCACTGCCCCTACATACATCCATACTTTCATACTTGCTAGATCATGGACATGACTCATCTGTGTGAATTTGAATGTCTTAATCACATTTGGTGGAGTGGTGAAGGTGGACCAGTACCTGGCCATGCACACGCTACTTTACAATGTTGCCCCGTGGAGGGCCAGCCAGGGTCCTTTGGGGAGGGAAAAGTACATCGTAGGAGAGGGAGTTCAGTCCGCAGTCTTATTTCTGTGTCATTGGTTGCCTAAACAAATGTAGCAGTCCATGTCGGGGGCCAAGGTGAGTGTCGCAGAGTGTTAAGGGGGACAGTGGAGGGTGTTATTCCTGGGCATGATGCAGAGGGCAGAACCAAGCAGAAAGAGGCCATATGGCAGAGATGAATGCTACCGCTTCCTACTTAGCCCAACGGCAGATTCATCCTCATCATCGTCCTCCTATGTGTGATGTGCCTCACATGTGGGTGGTGGTGTTTTGTCTGCGGCACTGTGTGACAGTGACACATCAGGGGCCGGAGGTGGATTGTCAGCCGCACTGTGAGGCACTGACACATCAGGGGGCGGTGATGTGGAGGGAGTAGTGGCAGCAGTATTCATCTGCGCCAGGCCTTGTGGCCGCACTGCCATGATGAGGATCTGCAGGGCATGGTAGATCCCTGCTACATCTCGCTGGTGTGCAGCCATGGCAGCCATTCTTCCCGCCTGCATCCGCTCCATGTTCTCCATGTTCCTCCCCATGTTGGCCAACACACGGCTGAGATCGCTGGAGCCACTCTGACTAGACAGTTGTTCTTGTCTACGAGTCATGACTCCGGCGATGTCAGCCATGGATTGTTGGAGACCATGGAGCAGACTGTGGGTGTCCGTTAGGGCCTGTAGGTGGTCCCTGATGGGACTTGGACACCCACGTATGGCATCTAGTTTGGCTGCCATGAGGTTGAACCCCACCCGCACCTGCTCTGCCATCCCCTTTTTGCCCTGCGACACAGGGCGTTGGAATGCCATGTGTTGCTCATGGGGATCCTGGGAGACGGCCGTGGTGGTGGGTGCTTCCTGCTGTGTGGTCTGTGCAGGGGGTGGGTTCCCTTCGATGCAGCTGGGCTGCCCTGCTCCTGGAGGTGGGGTGCTGAGGGTGTCCATGAGCTGTTGGAGGGCGTCGGGGGTCGATGGTGTGTAGGTCCTCGTCATCATCGGTGATGAGGAGTACGGTCTGCTCTGCAGGAGGTAATGATTCTCCCTCTGCAATGTGAAGGGGAGATGCAGTTTGACATTGTGTTCACATGTATGTTGACGCATTGGCCAAGTTTACAAACAGACTGCAGGTCAATGTACATTGTGACTGTTTGTGTGGAGATGCCTATTTAATGCTGGACAGTTGACATTTCGCCACCATCACGGATGTGAGTTTGTATTTGTCCATTATCATCTCACAGTTTCCTGCTATGCCAAATGCGAATGGCCATTTTCTGCACACAAGCGGCAGCAGTTGTGTCCTCTGTTCTCGGTAATCAGGATCCTGTTTTCCTGCGGACTGAACCGCGTCTTCCTCTTCTTCTTCTCCTTGCCCTTCCCTGACCCCGAGGTCCCAGGCTGGTACTCCGTGGGGCTTGTGGGGTTCGGGTTGTCCTCTGTGCTTGCTCCGGCTACCTCCATGGTGCTTAGCAGTTGTTTGTGTTTTATTTGTATTTCATTTTTGCCGCTTTTATAGTGATTTTTCCCGCCTTACTTGTGGGACTTGCGGGCCTGGCGCTGCTTTTCGCTGGATTTTTATCTCAGTTGGGCCCATCGCAACTTTTTTCACGTTCGGTTTCCTTTTTTATCGCCGTCGCGGTAGTTGTATCGCGGACATTTGAGGTGTAATCGGGAAACTATTGCATGTTACTGCCGTGTTGAGAATACGACGTTGACACGGAGTTATTTTCCCGTGATAGACGGCGATATGGAAAATTGCGTTAGCCTATTTTGGCGATGTTTATCGCACGTTCTTGAGAATATCCCCCTAAATGTTTTGGTCTCTAACACAGACCTGGATCTGTAAAAGCAGTTTAAACTCCCAAGGTATACCTGCACTCAAGAGTCTATTGCCAAACCACATACTCCAAACCTCTCTGAACCAAAGAGGACGGGCACCGAATGTAGATTTGCCACATCCAGCTGGCATCTTGGATGCTTTCATATATTTCATTCCTCATGGCCACCACTCTTGTCCCTCACCATGACTCAGACTCCCCCCTTTCCTCTCGGACCCCACACCTACCACCTGCGGAGTCCCCAGGGCTCCTCCCTCAGCCTGATGCTCTTCAACGTCTACATGGCTCCACTCGCCCCCATCGTCAGAAACTACGGACTCAACATCGTGTCATACGCAGACGACACCCATCTCATCTTCTCCCTATCCAACGAGCCCAACACCGCCAGACGCAACTTTTGAGAAGGCATGGAAGCCGTCGCCAAATGGATGAAAAACAGCTGCCTACAACTAAACACCAACAAAACAGAAGTACTCATCATGGGCCCAAACCCAGATGCCTGGAGCGACACCTGGTGGCCCCCCGCCCTCGGAAACCCGCCAACCCCCACGGACCACGCACGCAACCTGGGAATCATCCTGGACTCCGAGCTCAAAATGGACCGCCAGATCAACTCTGTCTCGTCTTCCTGCTTCCACACCCTCCGCCTCCTTCGTAAGACCTTCAAATGGATCCCCCTCGAACACCGAAAGACCGTCACTCACGCCCTGGTCACCAGCAGACTCGACTACGGCAACGCACTCTACGCCAGAATAAACAAAAACCTCACCCGTAAGCTACAGAACATCCAGAACGCCGCCGCAAGACTGGTCCTCAACCTGCCAAAACACTGCCACATCTCCCAGCACCTGCGCACACTCCACTGGCTCCCCGTCGAGGCGAGAATCACCTTCAAGATGCTCACCCACGCACACAAGGCCCTCCACGGCACCGGACCAGCATACCTGAACAGCCGACTCAAATTCCACGCACCCCAAAGGACCCTACGATCAGCCCAGCTCTCCTACGCCGTGGTCCCCCGCACCAGAAAGACCAGATCGGGAGGCGGCTCCTTCCTCGCGGCCAAAGCATGGAACGTCCTTCCGCTCCACCTCAGACAGACAACATCGCTCCCCATCTTCACAAGAAACCTCAAAACCTGGCTCTTCGACAGACCCCCTCCTTGATGGAATGGAACCTGCACCCCCCCCACCCCTAGCGCCTTGAGACCCTTACGGGTGAGTAGCCGTGCTTTAACAAACCTCTGATTGATTGATTGACTCATAATTAGACACCATAAGGCAATGCAAATTATTTTAGACAAGAATCAGCTCACAAAATGAATGACTGTAATGAATAACATCCAGGTAGATCTCTATCCTGTCTCCCCTCCATACTCAAGGTTTAGAGAGTGGATGCGGCGCCTTCGCCCGGTGGCAGAAGCCAGGGCCGTTTGCCTTACATCTCACTGTCTAGAGCGTCTTGAACGTTCATCACTAAATGCATTTGCATATAAAAAAAGGCATAGCCTGCTTTCTGAGAGATATAAATAATGAAGCACACAATGTAATTTGCCACTACGTGACATGATCTACTGGAGCAGACGCGAAATGTATGTCAGAGCTTTGCCTTTATTTTAAACAAAGTGCTCATTCACCAATGGCGGGGCCCATATGAGGGTAGTGGTCCAGGCCCCAAGAAAGCCTCTAGCAGGCCTGAGTGGTTTCCCTCATTGCTGTATCCAACAGAGGTGCTGGATTGAAGGTTTTTGGTAATCACCATTAACTAAACATGGGACCTGCAGAGTCACTATAGCAGCCAGCCAACGTAATCTGAGCATGTTCTATCTCTCACTCTCTGGTCACCTCAAACACAACACTAAAATACTTATCACGTAGGCCCACAACAAATATAGGGGCATATTAGCAAGACCCACGTTAAAATTATCGCCGTTTTAGCGGCAGGAAACTGCCGCTAAAACGGCGATAATGGGCTTGCTAATATGCGTTATAGCATTCCAATAGAAGCCCAGGTTAGATGTGCAGGACATCTAACCTGGGCTTCTATTGAATTCCATAACGCATATTAGCAAGCCCATTATCGCCGTTTTAGCGGCAGTTTCCTGCCGCTAAAACGGCGATAATTTTAACGTGGGTCTTGCTAATATGCCCCATAATATTTTACTTATTTATAAAGTTTTGTATAGCGCGAATAGAGAGCCAAACAAGCATTGACCCATGGTGCAGCATGCTGCCCACCCGATGAAGCAATGTGGCGCCTCATGATTGTGTATGAAATGCTATACAAATGAAAGTACAATTACAATTTGTGAATGACCCTGTGTCAAAGCTTTTTTTCTCCAAAGGTAGGTTCAATTGACTCAAGCAACATCCAGTGCAAGGTGAGCAAAACCCCAAAACACCTTGCTTTGAAGCTATGGGCTTTTGGGCAAACAGAAAGGTTTGCAAACCTTGTACAGGGTAACCAGGCTTTCTCAGGTGAATTGCAATCCTACCTTTTACAGAGGACTGCTCACAGTGAGGCTTTCATTGTGAACATTAAATTATAGTAAGCATTATATACAGCCTTGGTAGAGTAACTGCATTGTGTTGCTTATGCGATTCTCTTTTTTTCGGAAGGTTTGATGTTTCCGATTATGAACGGTACATATTGTGCACTTCCATAAGTCCTGGTTTATTAGTGCATTATCATTGATTTATTATGCTTTGATTTGTGTGCATTTAGCTCTTAGACATTTTTTTACAGTAGATATATTTCGAGCTATTGTTAAAGTGTTATGTGTTTAAGAAGCCCACACCTCTGGCTGTACATTCATAATTTAAGTCCAACTGTGAAAACTGTGTTGATCATATAGAATCAGAGTTTACTGCACCAATTAGTTAATTTAAGGCATTTTCCTACACATTTTTCCTCAGTAATGTTTGCTAGGTTTTTGCTGGCGAAATTCTTCAGAGGAACATTGAGAGGGTGCAGACAACACTGCACAACTCGGAATTGAGATCCGTGCTTTCCTGTAATCATGGCTTAAGGGATAATAAATGAAATGTGAGTAAATTGAGGTTTTTATGCGCTGGCCAAGGCAGGTTAAAGACTATCTATCATGTGTCTAGCGGATGTCTTCATGAGCTGTATGTGTTTGGTGCTGAAACATGAGACAAGTGGCACAAGTTTAAATACTTGCAAGACCGACTGCACCTTTCCTCAATACTCCAAACTGTAGTAATTGGGCAATAGTAAGAAACAGCTTAGAACTGGCAGAAGTGCAGTTCGGACTGCCCTATAAAATACAAGCATTGCCAGAGCAATATGTCTGGTGTTGGGCGCCTGCCTTTTGGCTTTGTCAATGCTTGTTCTGTTTTGTCATGATTTTTGGAAATTTTTATCATTGGAAATCTGCCAGGCCCTCATCAATCCAAATAGAATATTGGCTAAAAGCCATATTAGTCATAGTAGTCACTGTCACTGATGGGAACTACTTTGTGGTGGATGTGCTCCTTGTGAAAGGGTAGCATGTGGTCACTCACAGTGAAATTAATTGAAGGCTGAAGTGGCTTACCCACTGCCCCTCTGCCCCATGCTGTAGTGGGTGGAAGAAAATGTGAATGACACAGCAATAGACCAGTGGATGATGTTGGCCGGCTGAAATACCCCTACAAGTATCTTATGCATATCGTTTTGGTAAAATCAAAGATCTTGGCTAACACCAGACCTAATAAATTAAAATTGTTAATTCGTCATACAATTAAAGGGGAAGATTTACAAGGCCCTTGCGCCACGTTTGCGTCAATTTAAACATGGGAAAAGTGACGCAAAAGTGGCGCAAGAGCCTTGTAAATAAGCCCCAAAGTCTTTACAGACGGTGATCTAAGCCAAAGTAAAGCTGAGCACAGTAACAGACTGATTGCTGTATCAATGCTGGTCATTTAAAGCATAGAAAATGGAAATGTGAGAAAGCGAGGTCCAGAAGAAAATACGTGCAATTACACTTGTTTTTCAAAAATAATAATCCATTCACTTTAGAGTATTCCGTTTTTTTCTCATTCCTGGAAAGCAATGATTATTTTCGACAGGTAAAAATAAACCATTTAAAGCATTTCACACTGTCAGTAGATGGCAGAAGATACCAAAATAAAAGCTTTTGTTGTCATGGGATAAAGAGAAAATATGTGTGTTTGCTTTAACTTACGATGTTTTGGAATATGGGGTGCTGTGTACAGTTGACACAATATGTTACCATGGCAATACTATTTGTAATCGACATTTTAATTGTGTGTATGTCTAAGTAATATGAGGCTAGAGTACATAAACTGTCTTGGTGATGCTAATTTGCACACAATTGCATAAATGGTGAAAGTGGTTGTACTTAGCACCATTTCGTAATGGCGAGTTGGGATGCTCTATTTGTTTTTGAGCCTCTCAAAACTGGTAGGCACCAGCAAATATCAATTTTGAAATTTTCCATATATCAGAGAGAGGATTCATAAAGGGTTAGTGTGCAATTTGGTCCTATTTTGCTATCAAGGAGATCTGGTGAAACGATGATGACATAAAATATAATCTGTAGAAGTTGTGCTCAATATTATATATTTCGTTATTTTATCTGTTTTATTTTTGTCTAACAACTTTAAAAAAATATCTCACAAAAAACACATTTCAGGGCATTTTAACCAATGAAACAGGCACATGTTTTACTTATAGCCAGGCATTCCACTTACATTGGTACTCGTCAAGCCTAAAGTCCTGGTGGTGCTAAAGGAAATTGAAATGCCACCCTTCTCACTCTTCCTAAATTCTCCAAACAAAGCCTCGGCAGATCATGTTTGCTATTTTGGACCAATTCTATTCCTTTTGTGAGATTCTTATGCAGCCAGATCAAAAGCGTTAATTCTTGCAAAGCTAGATTGTGTGAAGAGGCAAGATGTGGGAGGTGAAAATCCAAATTGTAATGTATGAAAATTACTCTGTGAAAATGATATTTTTCCTGTGAATTGTATGGCAAAGAGGGCATCATAGAGTCGAACCCCACCCACCCTATTCCTGGCTGTTTACAGTGATCTTTACGATCTGGCTCGACAGCACAGCTGTCGCCAGACACTCGTGAGCATCAATAGAGAGGGCCCTTGGCTTTGTCCACATGTTGGGAGCCAGGAGTACGAGTTTTGATTGGGCAGAAGTTGTGTGCTTCACTAAAAACGGTTGCCCTCCAAGCAGCTGTTATCAGTTCCTTTATTTATCTTGCTGCCTACGATTAAATTTCCAGGGACACTCACATGACATTGGAATGCCTTAGATAACTAGATAATTTATGTTTTCTCTGGCAGCAGCACAGACGGAAGGATGGTAATCATTAACCTACATGGATATTTAGGTTATTTGCTTCCACTCAAGTACATATCTATTCCCTTGCTATTTACTTGCAGTGCCTCACATTACCGTACAGTATATAACATCAGACCTAATGGCATTGCCAGTGCTTGTTTTGTTACCATTCCTGGGCCTGTAAAGCACTGAAAGTTAAAAGAATGCCATTGGCAATCAGTAAACATTCATAAAGTGGAGGCTGTCACAATGGACAGCTTTGGACATCAGAGGAAGAAGACACCGGGCTCACTGCTATTGTGCCATTTCAAAATTGCACACTTTTAGGTATTGCAATATCTGTCCCTTTTTCGGACAGTAATTGTAACGCCGGCACAAAGCAAGTGTGAATAGAGATGGCAGTCTGCTGTCCCTTAGAGCTTCAGTGTCTTCATTTTCAGTCCTTCTAAAGCAATCTTATAATGGCTCCCGCCACAGTAATGTTCATGAGGCAGGATTTCTGTGACTCCTTGCAAATGGCTCCGTTGGCCTTCACCGGATTAGAACACCTGGAGAGCGCAAAGATTTGGGGGCAGATTTACAAGCCCCTTGCGCCACTTTTGCGTCATTTTTAACAAGGGGAAAATGACGCAAAAGTGGCGCAAGGGGCTTGTAAATCTGCCCCTTGGTGTGGATCTATTGCAGTGACCTAACTAATAAAACATCTGACTTGCATTCTGGTTCAAAGAATCTTTTGAATGAAGTCGTTGGTTCATGTACTCCCACCTGTGACCAACCTCCTGTCCATCCTGTGCTGCTCACTTCTCCTTACGCTTCCCGTTCGACCTGTGTGTCTGCGTTCTGGGGATGGACCTAAAGGGTGGGGACAGGGGGCTGTGCCATATAGAAATGATGCGATACCAAAGGGGATGATGGACGGAGCGTTTGAGCAAATCAAACACTCACCCCCAGTCAACTGATCTGGGTTTAATCCATCATCATTCTTTAGCTCACTCCACCACCCCAGTTCAGACATGGCCATATGCAAATCAGTCTGACCCTGTGCCTCATGGGAACAGTCCAGCCCGAACTGCCAAGCCATGTCTTCCCTGGACCGGAAACAAGCATCCTGGGACCGGTTTCTGGCTATTCAGCCGTCATCAGCCAAGCTAGCTTGAATCCAGTGGCAAAGTGAGCAAGGGACCCACGTCTGGGCATACCCTGCCAACTTAGGGCGAACAAAGCGATACCAAAGGGGATGATGGACGGAGCATTTGAGCAAATCAAACACTCACCCCCAGTCAACTGATCTGGGTTTAATCCATCATCATTCTTTAGCTCACTCCACCACCCCAGTTCAGACATGGCCATATGCAAATCAGTCTGACCCTGTGCCTCATGGGAACAGTCCAGCCCGAACTGCCAAGCCATGTCTTCCCTGGACCGGAAACAAGCATCCTGGGACCGGTTTCTGGCTATTCAGCCGTCATCAGCCAGGCTAGCTTGAATCCAGTGGCAAAGTGAGCAAGGGACCCACATCTGGGCATAGCCTGCCAACTTAGGGCGAACAAAGCGATACCAAAGGGGATGATGGACGGAGCGTTTGAGCAAATCAAACACTCACCCCCAGTCAACTGATCTGGGTTTAATCCATCATCATTCTTTAGCTCACTCCACACCCCAGTTCAGACATGGCCATATGCAAATCAGTCTGACCCTGTGCCTCATGGGAACAGTCCAGCCCGAACTGCCAAGCCATGTCTTCCCTGGACCGGAAACAAGCATCCTGGGACCAGTTTCTGGCTATTCAGCCGTCATCAGCCAGGCTAGCTTGAATCCAGTGGCAAAGTGAGCAAGGGACCCACGTCTGGGCATACCCTGCCAACTTAGGGCGAACAAAGCGATACCAAATGGGATGATGGACGGCGCGTTTGAGCAAATCAAACACTCACCCCCAGTCAACTGATCTGGGTTTAATCCATCATCATTCTTTAGCTCACTCCACCACCCCAGTTCAGACATGGCCATATGCAAATCAGTCTGACCCTGTGCCTCATGGGAACAGTCCAGCCCGAACTGCCAAGCCATATAGAAATGATAGCAGAAAAGCACTGCACACAGCGTGCTGAAAAGGGTCACTCTTCAGCGAAGGAAGACGCCGCATAGACTGGAAACAGGTCAGGACCGGGGGCTTCACCTTATTGTCCAAAAACGTTTTCTAATGGGTAAAGGGAAACAGGGGAGTGTTCTGGGGAGAGGAGTTGGCCTAACGGCTAGGGCGGTCGACCTCGAATCTGAGGAACTGGGTTCGAGTCTCGCAATGACGCTGACCCTCCTGTCATTCTGGGCAAATCACTTAATCTCCCCGTGCCTAACAAAAATGAATGTGTCCTCATGTAAAGCGCTCTGATACCCGGTTCGGGTCAAGTACGCGCTATATAAAACTCTGTAAAATAAAAAATTCCTCAGGTGATGGAGGTTTGAGGGGGATCCCACATGCCATGTTTGTAATGCAATTTTTCAAGCATATACAGAGAGGTAGTGTGCGAAGACTGTGGCGTAATTGGGGTACCTATTTAGACCCTACATAAATTAAAAAACTAAAAGTAATTCTTAAAAATCACACTTTTAACATTAGAGATAAATCTACAGTTGATTCAGGTTATTTCTCTCCAATTGTTTTTTGTTACACTTTACTCTTATACAAATAGACTTTTCAATATATGCACCCAGAATTTGTAACGACATCCCTATAACCTAACCAGTAGGACTGCCCAAGAACTGCTGCAACTTAGGGACGAGCTGAAAACCCACCTCTTTAAAAACACTACATCATGATGAAGTACAGTTGACTTTCACTCTTAGAAAGCAGCTCCCTCCAATCGCACTGTAATGCTCTCACAAAGTGGGTCTTTGCCTTTGGCTTGACTTGTGCTCTATACATACACCATGCATTCATGCTTATATACATTATAACAGATATATGCTTACGCATGCCAAAGATTCAACTCTCCTCTATGTCATGGTATGCCTTCTGCAGGAATGCGACTGGGCATAGCCTACTTTCTGCATCCTGCAAGATTTGTTAAATACCCTGGCTATGGACGACCGTAAGTTCCTACGAGATTCCTGATGAACTGGAATTCATGTCTGGTCCCACTAAAAGCTTGAAGAAATCCGTTTTCACCAAACACTCTCACCAACAAGAGATCCACAGCTTCTATCTCACCCATCCACATTCGAATAGTGAATTTTGGAGAGGTGTGGCACAGCGGCCAGAGCGGCAGACTCCGGATCCCCAGTGCTTGCGGCAGCTCAACTCAGCACCATGTGTCTCTGGGCAATAGCTCACTTAATCTCCCCAACGACCCCCAGCGGCTTGAAACCTTAAGGGGTGATGTGTTCGCACTTTACAAATATGGACTATTTATTATTATAATTTCCCCCCTTCTTGTTACTTTCTAATTTCCACATGGTCTTTATTAGAGTTTGAGAAATCACTGCTTTTAAAGTGAATGCTGACAATTGTAAAACAGCAGCTCCCTTGAGCAAGCATAAAGCAAATTTAGAATGGAACTCTACACTCATTCACATAATTTTGACCTACATCAAAGTCCTTCAACTACGGGGGAGGTGGCTTCGGCGCCTGAGAAGATGGCCGCCTCTCCTTGAGGCTCCGTGGGGGTGCGGCGAATGGAGGCATTTCTGCGATGTCGCCGCTTGATGTTTCGCTGCCACAGTGACAGCAAGTTGAAATTAAGCTGTCCTGTGTCCATTGAGGCGCTCCTGAATATCGGGGGTGAGCGTTTTGTCTCTTTTTCTTGCTGACTTCGTTTTAGTCAGCTCAGCTTGACTCGCGGCCGCCATTTTGAGCGCTGATATCGCTCGACTTTTGGTTCCCTGCCTTTTGGAAAGAGTGGTTATCCTATGGTCTCAAATGGATTTACCAACTTTTTCAAGATGGCATTTGTGTACCATTTTCGGTATTGCAATCTCACTTTTCTCTTCCCTCTTCATTTCATTCTAAATATATATCTTTAGCGGCAGTTGCTCAGGCCTCTTATAATTCTTTCTCCTCCTCTCATATTCCTACTCCCTTATCTCCTATTACCACATCATTTTTAAGTAATTCTCCTTCGGCTTCCCTAATATACAAAAAATTAATGGATATTCCGGTTTCTCGTAATAAATCTGACGTAGAGTGTGGTTGGGAATCTGATTTGGGTGAATCTTTCCCTATTCCATTGTGGAATAAAATCTGGGCTAAAGTGAGGAGATCTTCTAGAGCAGCTAATACTACTCAAACTTTATTTTTTATTTACAATAGACTCCTCATCACTCCAGCTAAACTACATAGGATTGACCCTACCATTTCCTCTTCCTGTTGGTCATGTAATTCTCCCTCAGCGGATCTCCAACATATGCTTTTTGACTGTCCAGCAATACATACTTTTTGGACCCAAGTCTGGCGGCAGATTAACGTCATTTGTCATTCCCATATTCCTTTTTCTTTTTCACATATTTTCCTAGGTAGTGTCTCTGAAGTTTGGTCCCCTTCTTTTCATATTATTGACTTGCTCATAGCTGTCGCATTTCAGCAGATCACTAAATCATGGAAAGATGCCTCTGCAGTATCTTTTCAAGCATGGTGGTATGGCGTTTGCTATAATCATAGATTAGATAGAGCTTATGTACACCCAATCTCGCTTGCCATTAAAAGAGAGGCTCTTTGGATGCCCGTTACTGAATTCTTAAATACTTCAGCTAAAAAACTACCACCGCATAACCCCTACATTGAAGAAGTACCCAAACCCCCTTGAATTTACACTTACTGCTGTTTTAATTACAATTTATCTTATGGTCATAGAATATTTCAATGTTTGTAGGAATTTTTATACATAATTGTTGCTTTTTTGGTATATCAAGCATAAAATGGATGTTCCTCCCCTTCCCTCTTATTTTCTACCTTTCTCTTCCCTCTGTTTTTTCTTTCCTTACCTCTTTCTCTTTTCCCTTCCTATTTTTTACAATGTCATTCTATGCACATGTGTAAACCTTTGTTTATTGCATTATATCTTATGTTTGTACCAAATAAACTTTCTTTAAACTAAAAAAAAAAAAAAGTCCTTCAACTACAATAAACAAGAAGGCGATGCAGGGAATGCTGGAATTAATCTCAGCCACTTGTGACCACTCAAGCCACATTCCAGCCACAATGTCACTGTAGACAAGGACTTCCTAATTCAAATCAGTACTGCTCCTGCTCCTGGTGGGAACAGTTCATTCAAAACCGCCAGGCATGCTTCCTGTAGAGGGGAACATAAGCAACCCAGACCTGTTTCTGCCTATTTGGGCGTCATCAGAAAGATGCAGCCTGAGTCATATGGCACAGTGAGCATGGTACCCACTTCCCTGCATGCCCCCCTGAATGATGCGCAGGGTCTTTAGTAAAGACAAATATCAAGTAGGGTGTGATCGGCCATGTTATCAATGGATGGAAGCTCCAGCAATCTTCCATCTGAGAACAGGACACTTATCTTGTCAAGGCCTAGGTGTCAAAGCTGTGTAGTTACTTTCCGATTTAACTGCAATGTAGTGTTCTGTTGCGCGATTTGTCCCATGCTCACTAGATCCATGCTATGGAGTTAATTGTAGTGAAATCAGAGAAGTGAAAGTGATAGGGTCTGCAGTATCTTTTCTATGGCTACATGTGGCATGAAAGGGGGAATTCAGCCAATAGTTTGCAAATTGTGTCTGTGCACTGCTACAGTAAAGTTCAAAATCAGTATATTACAGTAGCGGCTCCTGCAGGGAGTGCTGCCGGGCGGTGACGCGGGGGAGGGACAGGGTGGGGGGTAGTAAAATCCGGAATACGGCCCAACGGAGGTAAGTACACATTTAAATAATTAAAACGAATTTCGTTGCACGCGCTGCATCGTATTTGGCGATGCAGCGCGCGCAAGGAAATTCGTTTTATTTATTTAAATGTGTACTTACCTCCGTTGGGCCGTATTCTGAATTTTACTACCCCCACTCTGCCCCTCCCCCGCCCCGCGTCACCGTCCGGCAGCTCTACCTGCAGGAGCCGCTACTGGTATATTATATGCGTTCAAAGAAGCAGGAGAAGTAAGTAGAAGCCAGAAACATTTGGGAGGAATAAACAGTGGCATAATACAGAGTGAATTCATTTAGAATATGTTCTGCCTCATAGACCATTTCTCCATTACCTGCTACAATTCATACAACCTCATTTGCTCCCAATAGAGAATGGATACCCTTGCACGTTTGCCACGGTGTTTATCCTCTCAATCTGCCACTTTGTTAAACTCATAAAGCTTAGTCGGAATTTCATCAAGGATTGCAGAGTCTAGATGTTGCATATTTTTGGAAATTACCATATTTTGCATGGTATTCCCCCAGATGTTTGCCTTCACTACCCTATTTTGCTGAACCCATTTTTTTGGCATTGGAACTGCGTGCACCTTACTTCTTTTAACCATCGTAAACTCTCCCTCGAAATATAGTAACATTGTTATACATGTAATTGGCACATTTAAGTT
Source organism: Calotriton arnoldi (assembly GCA_963921515.1). NCBI lineage: Eukaryota > Metazoa > Chordata > Amphibia > Caudata > Salamandridae > Calotriton > Calotriton arnoldi. The sequence goes on along the minus strand of CAWUFW010000485.1, from coordinate 475,824 downwards.
ACTTATAAGTCTCTAGTAAATGGTACTACATGTATCCCTGGTCTGTAAATTAAATGTTACAAGTGGGCTGCAGGAATCATTGTGCCATCCAAAAAATAGCACTGGCAAACATGTCTGGGGCCTGTCACTGCAGCATATAGTGCAGTATTAAACTGCCATTTGGACCTGACAAAATAAACCTTGTGAAGCTGCAAGCCCTGTCACTGGTAAATGCAGTCCACAGCTGAGCCTGTTTGCCCTTTGTTACCCTAGACTGATTGGGGCCTGACCCAGGGGAAGGGGAAGAACTGACATCAACCAGTTAGGGTTACACAATGGGGGTGACCCCATACACAGGCTGGCGCTATGTTTAAAAGTGGCACCCTCAGAACCTCTTAAGAGAGCACTCCCAGACCTGCGAAAGCTTCAAACGAAGGACTTCCCTGCTGCCTAAAGAAGGAAGACTCAACCTGTTTGTCTTGAACCCAGGAGCCCAGAAGTGACTCCAATTGTCCAGCACCAACTGGACCTGCCTGGGCCCTGCTACTTGCTTCTGCTGAAGTGAGTCCTGATGCCCTAGAGGTGCCTTCCCAGGTCCTAGACCTTTGGCTTGTATCAGAGTGTTCTTCTCCAACCTCCAAACTTCAAGAACTGAACTTAAGGTGAAAATCCAGAGGTTCTGGGCTCTTTACATCGAAAAAGAACTGACCCTGGTCTCCTCACAAACACCAGCGGACTTCACCGAAACAAAAGCAGCAGCGAAGGTAAACTTTCCACCAGTATCCGACCTGCTCTCCATAGTGGTCATCCTAAAATTTTCACTTTTACCCAGTCCAGTGCAGCCAGATAACTGCGTTTGACACTTTGTGCTTCTTTGAGCTATTTTTACTCTAACCTTCAAAACATTCATAACTCTAGTTCTACTTATTGGATTTTTTTCATTTTGGTGTCATTTTAGTTATGAGACATTGCTCCATTTTTCTACCTTGGTTCAGGATTTTTCTTGTGTTCTGTTTTCACTTTATTACTGTTTGAGTGCTGCATAAATATTTTACACATTGCCTCTAAGTTTGGCCAAAGGCTTATGTGCCAAGCTACCAAAGGGTTAGGCACAGGTTTATTTAGTGACTTTGTGGTTCACCCTGACAAGGACTGTGTTTGTTATTTGAGTGGGGCTCTTACTCCTCTCAACTAATAACCCAGTATTCTACATATTTATCAGTATTAAATAAAAATTGCTCCCTCATAATATGGAGACAGAGCGATGCATTTTTCCCAAATCTATTGTATAAATACTGGTTCATCTGTGTTTGAGCCAAGGACTTTGATAAGGGTGATGTACTTTCCTCCCAGTATTCCCTGTACAATATTGTATCTATCTGAGTGTCATTAATTGCATGTAATGGTCAGGAAGGCAGTCCTTGTGTCATGAGAATTGTGGTACCTCTGTTGTATGCTGAATAAGGTGATAAGTACGCATACCCACTCCCTTTCAATGTAAATCTTGCCTCTGTCTGCTGAGTTACATACATCTTCTGAAGAAAAGCCACATCTATTTTCTAGCGGTCTAAATATGCCAAACTTTATCTATGTTATTTAATCCCCTAACAATCTATGTAAGACAATGATAGGTCACATTAACATTAGTCATTAAATTGTGTATTGTGTGAAACTATCTGGCCTGGCAGTTCAAGCTGTACTGTTTCTATTAGAGCAGGGTCAAGACTTATTAGTTTATGGCCGGGTCAAAACTGAAGTGGCATGGTGGGCAAAAGAACGATGGTCTGGAATCCCACCCAAGGAATTGCCAGTGGTTAGATTTATTGCAAGCATCCTCCTATCACCTTATGTGTGTTTCATGTAGCGCGCTAAGTGGCCAAGTCTATGCTATGCTTATACATGGGCCCTGTGCTCACTGTACAACTAGAATCAAGCTATATGCGACTGAAGAGCCAGCCCTAATGAGGGTGAAACTGGTCTTGGATTTGCTATATTTCTGTTCAGGTAGGACCTAGCCTGGCAGTTTAGTCTGGACTGTTCCTATCGGAGCAGGGTCAAGACTGATTTGCATATGGCTGGGTACAAACTGAGGTGTCATGGTGAGCAAAAGAACAATAGGCTGGAATGCTACTCTGAGTGATTGCCAGTGGTTAGACTTATTACAAGATTTTTCCTATCACCTTTCGTGTGTTTCATGTTACAGGAAACTAGCCAGCCTGCTAGCTTCCCACTCGTGTGTGGGTGCATGCATCAGTCATATCTATTGTGCTAATAGTGTCCAAGCAGTGCAACGTGGGAAGTCTATGCATGAATAACATTTGCCAGTAATGTCACTCTTTCCTCACAAGACACCACAACCAGCTACTGAATATCTCCCTTCCATAGTTTCTACAACGTATCAAACTGATAACCAATTGTGTACAATTACATTTAGGGTCACCATACAAGAGTAAGGTGTCTGTTCTGTAGGAACCAATAATAATAGGCTACTCCACACCTACTTATAGATGGTGCTTGCTGGGGATGTTTATTGGTAAGGACTATTTGGATTATCTAGCATCTGCCGTAAGCTATGACTCTAGCACACCTGTTTACCAATTTGTGTTATTACAGCCAAAGCAACAATTTGATCATCTAACCAACAAGCTAGCTTATAGTGAGGAATCAGATATAAATCACATCTTAGGGCCTCATTATGATGTCGGTCGGATGACTCCTTGTCGGAATCGGTTCTGACCAGCTCGGGTTCGGAGAGTCCGACCGACCGATTACGATGTTTCCAAAAACCATTCAGTCGGACTCCCATTGACTTCAATGGGAGCCTGTGTTCTGACCGACAACACAGGCTACCATTGAAAAAAGGGGTAGTTGTGGAAAACCTTGCACCCTGTCACAGGCACTCCATGGTGCCTGCCACACTGTACATGGTTGTGAAGAGGGGACCCATGGGTATCACCACGGGCCCCAACTGGAGGCCTTCGGGTGAAAGGGGCCTGCTACAGGCCCCCAAAGTCAGTTTCCGACAGCCTTTTTGTGTCGGACAGACCGATTTGGAAAGGCTGTCCGAATCCAACATTGTAATACGTCAGTCGGAAACGCGGTCCATAGAGCTGTACGATTCGGCTCCGACCGGCTCAGATTCTCTGAATGCCGGTCGGAACCGATTTGGAATGACCGAACGGTTACCTTCCATCGCAATCGGTCTGTCGTAAATGTTTCAGAGTCGGTCGGAAACATGGGTTCTAACATGGGTTAGGAAAATCGGAATTCTGTTCGAAGCCTTTCCGACTTACATCGTAATGAGGCCCTAAGTGTCATGGCAAATAATAGTGTACTATGTCCCCACTGGGTCCACCCTGCAAGATGTAATGTTGGCCCCAGAAATCCAGGGCAAGGCTTGATTAGCTGCAGTTGACAAGGCATCTTCAGTAATAGTAAAAGCTAAAGACAAGGAGTATGCTGTTCCTAGGGAGGTGGTGGGAAGACGGAGATGATAGGCCACATCAGTGATGGCGGTTGTCAGAAGGTGCTAGACAGGACAAGGTAGTGAGTGTTCATCCAGGGATAGCTCCAATAAGGAGCAAGGGCCCTTACACACCCCGAGGGGTGTTATGCTTCATCATAGGGCAGCTCCTCGTTGGGCCGGCACTGCAATGCCCAACGGGCCCCGCAGGGGGGCTTTTTGCCGGAGGTCTTCTCGGTTTTGCCGTTGTAAAGCTTGATGATGTTATGAGAGGTGCCTATGTGTAGTGAGTAGAGGTGGGGATCTGTGAGTGTGATTCAAAAATGGCTCCTGGATTCTCCAAAAACAGTTTATTCGAGGAGTACCTGGGCCAATAGTAAAAATAGACTAAAAAGTTGTGAACTGAGAGGGGAGAATTAAACCCGTGTCAGTTCTAGTGGGTTGTGCATGGGGTCAACATGTTTCATGTCTATAATAAGTCCGTTAGGATCTTGGCAATTCTTCAGGACCTGTAATCCTCATCTACTCAGAGGGGGCGGTAAGTGGTGTTAGGACAAATGGAGCTAAGAGTCACGTCCCCTCAAGTCAGGATTCCGTTGTAGTCCTACTGTGTGAAGAACAGCTAATCAATGAGGTACAATTATACCTTCCGGAAAGTAGTGCACCTGGAGAAAAAAAGGGTTGGTCAAACAAGAGGTTAATACATAATGAGAAATGGCCTGGATCACTCTGAAAAAGAGATCATGAAGTCATTAGGAGGGAAAGGGAGTGGGCATGTATATTGCCCCAACAGAAAAAGGAAGTAGGATAGCAAGTAGGTATCTGGAGAAAAATATTAAAGTCATAGTGAAGGTAGTTAAAAAACTCTCTGGAGAATACATATTGACTACGTGATTACAACGTCCAAACATGCATCTCCATAGTGGGTATCTCTGGCGTGGCCGTCAAGTGGTGCGGCTAAAACGGTGTTGTGATACCTGGTGGTAATTACTTAAAAAACAACATTATCAACATTTAGGAAAAAACACATCATCATGTGGTTACATACTCTATACATCAATTACCAACATGACTGTGTGGATCTATGAATATGCTTAGACAGAGTTAAATATGAGGTTCTAATATCACAGGCATCACAAATCTGCTCTACCTTACGGAGGCCTTCGGGTTCTCTGCATATGCTGCCAAAATCAATTCAGGGAGAATAAAACTTTGATGATTACATCGCTCAGCTGCTCCCGCTTATTGGTGCCTGGGCTGGTTTATGGAGTGTATAGGAGCTTTTTAGCAAATGGAGCAGTGCTCTGTTGATTTGTGAAGATGTGAGTTTTGTTTTGGTGAAATATTTTTAAGCATGCCAGGTATGGCATGGCATATGAAATACCCGCCTGATCAAGCTTATACTTGATAGGGAGAAATTTACAACTTGCCTCCAGCACTACAATGGTGAAGTCCAAATTGAGATTGTATTTACTTCACGTAAGGTGTTGTGTTTTTCCTTTGCTAGTCTGGTACTAACCCAGTCTATAAAATTTAAAAGGAAGGCGATGATAGACTGATGTGCAGCTTCAGACGAGGATCTAGGGCCTAACGAATGATGTTCTTGTTCGACAACAAAAATGCAGGAGAATATATCAGTGCCAAAGTGAGAAGAGAGGAGGCTCTAGATGCAGTTCTCCAGTTTACCTTAATTTATTTGTGGCTTCTGGGATTTTCCAGTGGGACTAAAGTTCAAAGTCTTAATTTTTTGCTTTAATGATGCAGAGAATTGTCTCCATGTTTACAGCATTGAATAGTAGAGATTTGCATGTTGGCCGTTTCCATATTCCTTTATGTCGATGAGTCTATTTTGCTGTCTACATAAGTAAGGCTTTTTTGCATAGTGTTAGAAATGGGGGTCTCTAGTTGGCATGGGTTTGCACCTTTGACCAAGTAGGGACCCTTCCTTCTAGTCAGGATAAGGGAGTTACACTCCTAAAATAACCCCTGCTCACCCTCTTGGTAGCCTGGCACGAGCAGTCAGGCTTATTTTAGAGGCAGTGTGTAAAGCATTTGCACAAAACCAACAGTAATACAGTGAAAGCACTACAAAAGCACACCACACCAGTTTAGAATAATATCCAATATTTTTATATATCCAAAACAAGACCAAAAACGATAAAAATCCACCATACAGTTCTCAGAAATCTTCAATAATCAAAATAGGCTTGAAATAAAGTTCCTTGAAGTCGATAGCGCTGTTAGGGGCTATCACGGCGTCGTGAACAACAAATTCAAACAGTTCTGGCTGACCGCGGCATCGCGGGCCAGCTACAGTGTCGGGAAGACCTGCAAAACAGTACCTTTAGAAATGTAGGGCATCGGTGACCTCTCGATGAGCCCCGTAGGGCCGGCGTCCGCAGGCGTCAGTTCCGGAGGTTGGTGCAGGAGTCAACGGGCCCTTGAAGTCACATGCGTTGCCGATCAAACTATTCGCGGTTGAAGTCGGGAGCGCTGGCGTCGGCAAGCGTTGGGGCTGTGGTGCGAAGTGCAGCGGTGCTGCGTTCGGTGCCCTCAGGTCGCGGTGCAGGCAGCGGCTCAGTGACCATCGTCCAATGGCATCGGTGAGACTAGGGCTGCGGTACAAAGTGATGCAGTACTCGTTGTGGTGCTGGCAGGTCACGGTGCAAGCAGCGGAGTCGGCGTTGCTGAAGCGCTGTCGTTGGCTGACAAACTGGAGTTGATGGTGCCGGCATCGGTGGGCCAAGGCTGCGGTGCGGGATGAGGACGGTGCATCATAAAACTTACGAGTGGTCTCTCGAACCACGGTGCAAGCAGTGGCATTGAGGTCGGCGTGGAGTGGCAACGTCAGGGATACCAAGGCAGCGGCGTGAAGCGAGGCGTTGCGAAGTGCGGTGCCCACAGGTCGCGGTGCAAGCAGCGGCTTGGTGGCAGCATCGGGTGGCGTCGTCGGTAAGACCAGGATTGCAGTGCGGCATGCGGCGGTGCCCTCTGCGGTGCCTTCAGGACACGGAGTCGGCAGCAGCGTCGTAGATGGCATTGGGTTGCTTTTTCTTCTGTTGCAGCACAAAACACACACTCCCCATTTGCTGATGGCAGAAGAACTTGAAGTCTTTGCTGTTCCCGAGACTTCTTGAACAGGGGGCAAGCTCTACCTCAAGCCCTTGGAGAAACTCAATAAAGAAGTTGCAGAAAGTTCAGTGCAGTCCTTTCACTGCCCAAGACAGAATCAGCCACTGCAGCCAACACAGCAAAGCACTCAGCAAAGTGGTAGTTCCTCCTCACAGCTTCTCAAGCTCTTCTTCTTGGCAGTCTTCTTGGTCCAAAAGAGTTCTAAAGTTCTGGGGTCTGGGCCCCAATATTTATACCCCAAATTCCTTTTTCCTCTCAGGCAGAGAGTGTCTGTGCTTAGTCCAAACCAGTTCAGTCCTCTCTGGCCCAGCTTCCTGGCACGGGATGGAGACAGCATTGTGGAAGGCATACCAGGCCCATTCAGGTACAAGTAAATCTCCTCCCAATACTCTAAATGCAGCCCAGGTCTATTCAGCCCAGCCCTGACCCATCAGACTCTCTGGAGCCACTGAACACCCCAAGCCCCTGTCACTCCAAAGCCAGAAAGTCAATACACATCCTAGCAGAGGCACACAGGATAGCTAAGCAAGAAAATACCTACTTTCTAAAAGTGGCATTTTCAAACACAGAATGTAAAAATCACCTTTACTAAAAGATGCATCTTTAGATTCTGAGATCAGGCTGTTAGAAATGGGGGTCTCTAGTTGGCAGAGGTAGGTATCATTGTCCAAGTAGGGGCCCTTCTTCTTAGTCAGGGTAAGGAGGATACACTTCTAAAATAACCCCTGCTAACCCCCTTGGTAGCTGGGCACGAGCAGACAGGCTTGTCTCAGAGGCAGTGTGTAAAGCATTTGTGAACACATACAGAAATACAGTGAAAACACTACAAATGAACACCACCCCAGTTTAGAAAAAAATAAGTAATCTTTATTTAAACCAAAACAAGACCAAATGACAAAAACCCACAATACAGCTATCAAGAGCTCCTTAAAAATAGGTTATTCACTCAAATAAAGTTTGTAGCAACAAATAACTCCACCTGGAGTTATTATGACGTCGTGACAGATGAAAAATCCCAAAGTACAGCACCGACCGCGAAGTGCGCGGCGTCAGGCGTGGAGTCAAGCAGACCCCCAAAGAACAGTACCTTGGAAACGATGAAAGCAAAGATGGTGCACGGCGTTGGGGAGGTGATGCTTCGTTGGCGCCTGGCACTGTTGGTTGCTTACAACCCCAGGGGAGGTGAAGCCTCAGTTCCTTACTGCGATGCAGGAGAGGTGAGACGTTGGTTCCTTACTGTGTCGGGGAGGTGACGTCACAGTGGCGGTGAGGCGTCGGTTCCTTACAATGGTGCGGTGTCAATGGATTCGGGAGTTACCCACGTCGAGTATCGGCTCCACATTGATGAAGCACCGGCATCGGTGAAGTCGGGGCTGCGGTGCGAGTCGAGACAGTGCGTTGTGGACATCACGACCGGTGTCCTTGGCTCGGGTGCAGGCAGTGGCCTCCGTGACGGCTTCAGAGTCGATGCGGCATGGCGTCAGCAGGCGTCGGGCCTACAGTGCAAGTCGGGGCGGTGCGTCATGCTCTTCACGAGTGGTGCCCACGGCTTCGGTGCAGGTTACGGCGTTGCTCGCCAGCGACTTTATTATCCTATCTGGTCCCAATGGGAAGTTATATTTCTAAGATGTTATAAATTAACTCCCATGCTTTCCTATGGACCAGATAGCCTTTCAATAGTGAAACACGAAATTGGCAGTATTTCACTATCAGGACATGCCACACACATCAGAGCATGTCCTACCTTTCACATACACTGCACGGTGTCCACAGGGGTACCTTGGGCCTACCTTAGGGGTGACTTCCATGTAAGAAAAGGGAAGGTTAGGGCCTGGCAAGTGGGTGCACTTGCCAAGTCGACATGGCAGTACTAGACTGCACACAGACACTGCAGTGGCAGGTCTGAGTTACCTTTGAAGGGCTGCTTGTGTGGGTGGCACAACCAGTGCTGCAAGCCCACTAGCAGCATTTGATTTACAGGCCCTGGGCACACACAGTGCACTGTACTAGGGACTGACTAGTAAATCAAATAACCAATCATGGAATCACTAATCTATAACAACAATTTACAACAGGAGCACTTGCACTTTAACCTTGAACAGCAGTGAGAAAGTGCGCAGAGACACTCAACCAGCAAAAACAGAGTCAAAACCGGGGGGTCAGAAAGCAAAAAGACAGGGGAAACATGGCAAAAGAGGCCAAGTCTAACTCATGTCCCCTCCAGCTGAAAGTAGGGAGAACTACCCAATGTACTGGGAGTTCTCTTCACTAAGGCAGAAGAACCTGGACAGGCCATCAGCGTTGGTGTGTTCTGTGCCAGGGCGGTGTTCCACCGTAAAGTCCATTCCCTGTAGGGAGATGAACCACCTCAACAGTTTTGGGTTTTCACCCCTCATTTGCATCAACCATCTGATGGGCCTGTGGTCTGTCTGAACTCGGAAGTGAGTCCCTAACAGGTAGGGTCTTAGCTTCTTCAGTGCCCAGACCACAGCAAAAGCTTCCCTTTCTATGGTACTCCACCTCTGTTCCCTGGTGAGTAGTCTCCTGCTAAGGAAAACTACAGGCTGGTCTAGGCCCTCATCATTCAGTTGGGAGAGCACCGCTCCCACACCATGCTCTGAAGCGTCAGTCTGCAAGATAAATTCCTCGGAGAAGTCGGGTGCCTTGAGCATGGGCGCCGTGCACATGGCTGCCTTCAGGGCATCAAAAGCTTTCTGGCAGGACTGAGTCCAGATCACCTTCTTGGCTGCTTCCTGGAAGTCAGCTCTGTTAAGGGGGCAGCAATGGTGCCATAGCCCTTAACAAATCTCCTGTAGTAACTAGTGAGACCTAAAAATGCTCTCACCTCTGTCTGGGTCTTGGGGGGCTCCCAAGCCAGAATGGTGTCAATCTTGGGCTGTAGGGGCGCCACCTGGCCGCTTCCTACCTGGTGTCCCAAGTACACCACAGATCCCTGCCCGATCTGGCACTTACTGGCCTTGACCTTGAGGCCTACCCTCTGCAGAGCTTTCAACACTTCCCAGAGGTGATGCAAGTGTTCCTCCCAGCTGGAACTAAATACTGCAATGTTGTCCAGGTAGGCGGCACTGAAATCCTCAAGTCCAGCCAACACCTGGTTGACCAACCTCTGAACAGTGGCAGGGACATTCACCAATCCAAAGGGCATCACCCGGAATTTTTAATGCCCCTCAGGGGTTGAGAATGCTGACCTCTCCTTGGCCCCATCGGTTTAGGTAATCTGCCAGTACCCAGACATCAAATCAAACGTGCTGAGGAAATTGGCAGCTCCCAACTGATCGATGAGGTCATCAGCTCTGGGAATGGGGTGCGCGTCATTCTTGGTGACGGCATTGAGCCCACGGTGGTCTACACAGAACTACAGTTACGGAGTGGCACCGGGTGCAGCAGCCTTTGGGACCAAGACCACTGGGCTGGCCCAAGGACTGTTGGAGGGCTCTATCACCCCTAACGCCAATATCATAGGGACCTCCTCTTTGATGCTGGCCCTGACCCAGTCAGTCAACCTGCAAATCTTGTGTTTTACAGGAGGGCTGTCACCAGTGTCCACGTCATGGGTACAACAGTGAGTAACACCTGGGGTCAGAGAGAACAGTGTGGCAAACTGTCCCAACAACTGGTGACAGTTGCCCTGCTGCTCTGGGGTCAGTGTAGGGGAGAGGATCACACCTTCCACTGACCCATCGTGCTCCTTGGTGGACAGGAGGTCAGAGAGAGGTTCACTCTCCTTTTCCGCCCCATCATCTGTCGCCAAGAGCATGCTCACTTCGGACCTCTCAAAGTGCGGCTTGAGGCAGTTCACGTCGTGGACCCTCAAAGGGTTCCAGAGAGTCTGCAAATTCACCAGGTAGGTGACATAACTTTTGCGCTCCACCACCTCAAAAGGCCCAGTCCACTTGTCCTGCAAGGCACAAGGTTCCACTGGGGCCATGACCCACACTTTCTGGCCAGGCTGAAACTCTACCAGAATGGCATTCTGGTCGTACCAGCGTTTCATCTCCTTCTGGCTTGCTTTCAGGTGTGCCTGAGCGAGTTTCCTGAAGCGAGCAGTTTGGTTCCTGAAGGCCAGCATGTAGCTAAATACATCCTAGGGAGTTTTCCTGGGAGCTGCCTCCCAGCCTTCCTTGACCAAACTAAGAGGTCCTCTCACAGGGTGCCCATACAGAAGCTCAAAGTGACTGAACCCTAGAGACTTCTGTGGTACCTTCCTGTATGCAAAGAGAAGGCACGGTAAGAGGACATCCCACTTACGCCTCATGCGTTGTGTTAGACCCTTGATCATGCCCTTCAAGGTTTGATTGAATCTCTCCACCAAACCATTACCTTGGGGGTGGTAAGGAGTGGTGAACTTGTAGGTTACACCACACTCCTTTCACAGGGATGTCATATACTTGGATATGAAATTGGTCCCATGGTCAGAAACCACCTCTCTGGGGAACCCCACATGGGAAAAGATCCCCATTAAAGCCTGGCCCACCACTGGCACCGTCGATGTCCTGAGAGGGATTGCCTGCGGGTACCAGGTGGCATGGTCCACCAAGACCAGGATGTACCTGTTGCCCTTGGCTGTCTTTGGATCCAGTGGCCCCACAATGTCCGTCCCAACCCTTTCAAAAGGGGTTCCAACAACTGGAACAGGTTGGAGAGGAGCTTTACCCTTCCTCCCACTCTTACCAGTTGCCTAGCAAGTTTGGCAAGACCTGCAATGTCCATCAGACTGCCTTTGCATTTGGGGCCAAAGGAAGTGGGCGACGAGCCTGTCAAAGGTCTTGTCCCACCCCAAATGTCCTGCCAAAGGCACGTCGTGAGCCAGACCCAGTAGGAAGGTCCTGAAGCGCTGGGGTACCACCAGAACACGGACTGACCCAGGTTCAGCGACCTTAGGCTCACTGTATAGGAGACCATTCCCCCAGTAGATCTTGTGTGATCCAGACTGATCACCAGCTGCCTGGTCTGCAGCCTGCAACCGCAAACCCTCCAGAGTAGGGCACTCTTTCTGCTCCCTGCAGAATTCTTTCCTGGCGGGACCACCTTCTTGCTGCCAATGGGTCAGCTCAGAGATGTCCCCCAGTTCAGCTACCTGCTCCCCTGTAGATACCGGGGCATCCCCCTCAAGGTAAGCTTCCTCCCGGACCATGGGAACCTCAGGGGCGGGTTTCCTGCGCCCCCTGCCCTTTCTCTTGGCAGGAAACTGGGCCACTGTTTCAGGCTCCAGGCACTTCTGATCACCCTTTCCGGCCGCCATTGACCAAGTGGTCACGCATGCCCACTCTGGCAATCCAAGAATCTCCAAGTGAGACCTGAGCTCAACATCCTTCCACAAGGACTGCTCCAGGTAGTTCCCTAGCAGACAATCTACAGGCTTGGTAGGGCTCACAACCACCCTCAAGGGACCTGAGACCCCCCATTCAAAGGGAACCTGTGCCACCATACACTGGTGCTCTGAGTTGTCCACCGCAACTGCTTGGTGGAATGCCCCGGGGGCTACTTGCTCCTCAGAGATCAGGTGACACCGGACTGAGGTCACACTGGCTCCAGTATCTCTGAGAGCCTCTACCCTTTTCCCATTGATGGCCACCCAGGTGCTGTATTTCTTTGTGTTAGGGGACAACTGGTTTCCTGGGACAATCTCACTGTCCCCTAGTGAGACGAGTGTCATCTCTGCGGGATACCCACCCTTCTGTGGGCACCCCTCCTCCCCAAGCGCTACACTAGCCAACACCTTGGTCTGCCCACCGGTGGGTGGCTGGTCCCTCTTGGGGCACTGGGGATCCCCCCTTATGTGACCCACTTGCTTTCAGCAAAGCACGTCCGGGCCGGTCTCAGCATGCTTTCCTGAAGAGACCCCTTGTTTCTTATCTCCTGGGGGATGGGAACCTTTACCCTGGGTATTAGTCTGGGGCCCTTTAGAGAACTCCTGTGCTTTACCCTTGTCCCCCTCACTTTTCTGCTGGGGACCCTGCCCACCTTAGGCTGAGTCTCCCCAAACGCTTTCTTGTGGTCCCTGGTACTCACCCAGGGGTCCGCCTCCATAGCAAGCTTCCTGGGGTCAGTCAGCTTACTGTCAACCAAGTGGTGGCGCAGCTCTGCAAATCATAGACTAGACAAGTTCTCCCATGCCATCAAATTGTAGAGCCCCTGATAATCTGTCACATTATGGCCCTTCACCCAGCCATCCAGTGACCTGCCAAACGAATCCACACATTCCAACCAAGTGTTGGCATCACTCTTCCTACTGGACCTAAACTGATCCCTGCACTTCTCAGGAGTGAGACCATACCTGGTGAGAAGGGCCTCCTTCATGCCAGCATAGGTGAGGTTACACCCCTTACCCAAAGCCACTAAAGTGTCCCTTGCTTCTTCTGGGAAAAGAGGCCACAATCCTGCCCCCCAATTCTTCTCAGGGACCCCATTCATGTGTATAGATGCCTCATAACCCTGAAACCACCTTTTTATGTCACCCCCCTTCTTGAACTCCTTGCCTACATTCTTGGGGATGTTCACATTTCTGTCTGCCTGCCCTGATGAATTGCTGCCACCATCTGAGCCGGGTCTACTTCTCTGATCCAGCTCCTTTATCCTGATCTCATGGTCTAACATCATCCTTTTCACCTCCATGGCTAACTTAAGCTTCTTCAGTTCCATTGCAACTCTCCTTGCTTCCTGCCTGTCCTCCAGCTCCTCTGGGGACAAGCTACTGCTGCCTGGTTTAGAGCGTGTCCCGCCCCCCCCCAAAGCACATCTACCCTTGGAATAGGCTCCTCCGCCTCCATGCCAAGATCCCCAGACAGTGCACTAGCATGTCTGGCTGCTACCCAGGCCCTCAGCGCCCTTTGTAGCTCCTCTTTTCTGGTAAGGCCCCTGATTTGGACTTTGAGGTGTTTGCAGATCGCCTTCAATTCCTTCACATTGTAGGTTTCTAACCTCTCCTCCTCAAAGGCCACTTCCAAGGATGCAACTGATGATGCAATTGGTTCAGGCATGTTGTACTGGAAATTTCAAGTTCAAGACCAATGGAAAGGCAAAAATAGACCACCAAAAAACATTGTGGTACGTAATGGTCTGCAATATGGTAGTAGTGCACAACAATCACTGTAAGTCAAGTGCAAACGCAAGTCATATCCTCACCGCTGCCAACCAATGTTAGAAATGGGGGTCTCTAGTTGGCAAGGGTTTGCTCTTTTGTCCAAGTAGGGACCCTTCCTTCTAGTCAGGATAAGGGAATTACACTCCTAAAATAACCCCTGCTCACCCTCTTGGCAGCTTGGCACGAGCAGGCAGGCTTATCTTAGAGGCAGTGTGTAAAGCATTTGCACATAACCAACAGTAATACAGTGAAGGCACTACAAAAGGACGCCACACCAGTTTAGAAAAATATCCAATATTTTTATATATCCAAAACAAGACCAAAAACGATACAAATCCACCATGCAGTTCTCAGAAATCTTCAATAATCAAAATAGGCTTGAATTACAGTTCCTTTAGGTCGATAGCACGGTCTGGAGCTATCACGGAGTCATGAACAACAAATCCAAACAGTTGTGGCAGACCGTGGCATCGCGGGCCAGCTACGGTGTCGGGAAGACCCGCAAAATAGTACCTTTAGAAATGTAGGTGGTCGACGACCTCTCGATGAGCCCCGTAGGGCCGGCACCTGCCGCGTCAGTTCCGGACGTCAGTGCCGGAGTCATCGGGCCCTTGAAGTCACACGCGTTGCAGATCGAACTCCTCGTGGTTGAAGTCGGGAGCGCCGGCTTGGGCAGGAGTCGGGGCTGTGGTGCGAAGTGCATCGGTGCTGCGCTCGGTGCCCTCAGGTGGCGGTGCAGGCAGCGGCTCAGTGACGGTCGTCCAACAGCGTCACTGACACCAGGGCTGCGGTACAAAGTGATGCGGTACTCGTCACGGTGCTGGCAGGTCACGATGCAAGCAGCGGCATCGGCGTTGCTGAAGCACTGTTGTTGGCTGACGAACTGGAGTCAATGGTGCCGGCGTCGGTGGGTCAAGGCTGCGGTGCGGGATGAGGACGGTCTGTAATAAAACTTACGAGTGGTGCCCTCGAACCACGGTGCAAGCAGTGGTGTTGATGTCGGCATTGAGTGGCATTGGTGGGGATACCAAGGCAGCGTCGTGAAGCGAGGCGGTGCAAAGTGCGGTGCCCACAGGTCACAGTGCAAGCAGCGGCTCGGTGGCAGCATCAGGTGGCGTCGTCGGTGAAACCAGGATTGCAGTGCGGTGTGCGGCGGTGCCCTCTGCGGTGCCTTCAAGACACGGAGTCAGCAGCAGCGTCGCAGACAGCGTCGGGTTGCTTTTTCTTCTGTTGCAGCACAAAACACACAGTCCCCAGTGCTGATCGCAGAAGAACTTGAAGTCTTTGCTGTTCCTGAGACGTCTTGAACAGGGGGCAAGCTCTACATCAAACCCTTGGAGAAACTCAATAAAGAAGTTGCAGAAAGTTCAGTCCAGTCCTTTCACTGCCCAAGATAGAAGCAGCCACTGCAGGCCAACACAGCAAAGCACTCAGCAAAGTGGTAGTTCCTCCTTAAAGCTTCTCCAGCTCTGCTTCTTGGCAGTCTTCTTGGTCCAAAAAAGTTCTAATGTTATGGGGTCTGGGCCCCAATATTTATATCCCAAATTCCTTTGTCCTCTCAGGCAGAGAGTGTCTATGCTTAGTCCAAATCAGTTCTGTCCTCTCTGGCCCAGCTTCCTGGCAGGGGGTGGAGACAGCATTGTGGAAGGCATACCAGGTCCATTCAGGTGCAAGGAAATCTCCTCCCACTAATCTAAATGCAGCCCAGGTCTATTCAGCCCAGCCCTGACCCATCAGACTCTCTGGAGCCACTGCACATCCCCAGCCCCTGTCACTCCAAAGCCAGACAGTCAATCCACATCCTAGCAGAGGCACACAGGATGGCTAAGCAAGAAAATACCTACTTTCTAAAAGTGGTATTTTCAAACACAGAATGTAAAAATCACCTTTACTAAAAGATGCATCTTTAGATTCTGAGTTCAGGCATACTAAACTTTATTTTCCTATCTGGTCCCAATGGCAAGTTATTTTTCTAAGATGTTATAAATTAACTCTCATACTTTCCTATGGGCCAGATAGCCTTTCAATACTGAAAAAACGAAATTGGCAGTATTTCACTTTCAGGACATGCCACACACATCAGGGCACGTCCTACCTTTCACATACACTGCACCCTACCCAAAGTGGTACCTTGGGCTACCTTAGGGATGACTCACATATAAGAAAAAGAAAGGTTAAGGCCTGGCAAGTGGGTACCCTTGCCAAGTCGACATGACAGTAGTAGACTTCACACAGACACTGCAGTGGCAGGTCTGAGTTACCTTTGAAGTGCTGCTTGTGTGGGTGGCACAACCAGTGCTGCAAGCCCACTAGTAGCATTTGATTTACAGGCCCTGGGCACATGCAGTGCACTATACTAGGGACTGACTAGTAAATCAAATAACCAATCATGGAATCACCAATCCATAACAACAATTTACAACAGGAGCACTTGTACTTTAACACTGAACAGCAGTGAGAAAGTGTGCAGATACACTAAACCGGCAAAAACAGAGTCAAAACCGGGAGGTCAGAAAGCAAAAAGACAGGGGAAACACGCCAAAAGATGCCAAGTCTAACACATAGTAAGTAGAGAAGTTTTTATGGTAACACCTTCAAGCTCCACTGAATCCTCTGGGGTGCCTTGTCATACCGTAGTGCCATCGCGATCACTTGCGCTAGACTCTTGTTTAGTACCAAATTTTGAATAAGCTTGCTTGGCAACATATTTGCCCACTTAGTAATCATGAATGAGGAAACACACACATATATTGGCTTGGCTGGTAGCAAAGGAGACTAGAGTCAATGTCTTGCCAGTAAATATTTTCAATGATAAGGTTTCGCTGTTTGTGATGGGTGGATACAGGATCACCACTGCTGAGCTTGTTAAATGGATGAAAGAGCAATGATGCTGCAGTATGGTGGAGGCAGGAAATCAGTACCTGAGAATATTTTATATTGGGGATAGTTATCGGAGAGGCGTCCATAGCAGACCTATACTAGACCTATGGAAAGATTTGGTTGCATCCTTTGTAGATGCAGTCGAGTAGATAATACTATGCTGCACATGGAGGCTTGAGATGGAGGCAATATTCCTCTGAAACACACAACTAAATAAGTCACTAAAACACTTTATCTGAGTTTGGACCATATGTTTCTATTGCTAAATAATGCAGCTCATGGCCTTGAGTGAATAGGAGAAGCACGTAGATGGATGAGGGTTAATCTGCATGATGGGTGTACTGAGGTGGGGTTTGGCATAGTTAGCTTGCTGTTGATGTTCGTTTAGACATGAGCAATTTGGAGACAGGGAATTAACATAATGTGGTTCACTGGGAAAATATCGAAGCCACAAATATCGTGGGACATAAATATTGTGTCAAAAATATTGAGTCCAAAAATATAATTGAAATGTAAATAATCAAAATATATTTAAAAAATATTGTGATACACTAATATCTAACACAAAAATATAGTTTTTTAATATAAACAGTTACACATAGTAACCGTTAAATATGTCAACATTAAACAGTAATATAATGTAAATTAAAAATATTTAAATAATTTAAAATTATACATAAAATGTATACTTATTTAAAAAAAACCTCATATATATATTTCAAACGAAAACTCTCCGGGTAAGGAGAACGCACTGGAACTCACGGGCATGTTCTTAATTCATAATCCATCATTTATTCAGCGACAGCAAGACACATTTCAGCTCACATGCCTTTATCAATTGCTGAAACACAAAGCACACATGGTCGGATATCATGCTTTTAAATCTATCCAATGACGTTCCTATTTGGAGGGCAACAGGGGGCAATGAGAGGACTGCGCCATCCTGGTACAATACCCTTTCTTGGCGCCATCTTAGGTGTACAATACATATATATTCAGCATATCGCTATAATGGCTGCTTTTTAGATGTAAATCCACTTTATGTTACAATCAATATTCAACCTATGATAGGCAATTAAAAGCAAGCCAGTGTAGCATCACTCATTTCACCACAGACTGGCCAAATATTTGAGTCCCCTCAAAAAATCTATATATGTATGTTTATTCAAACATATATAATTAAAAACTATCAATAAACTAATAATTATAATTTATATTAACATTTACTCATTTTTAGTAAACTTTAACAATAGAACAAATAAATAATTATATATATATATATATATATATATATATATATATATATATATATATATATATATATATATATATATATATATCCACAAAAGTTGCCACAATGAAGAACAACAGGGAACAACAGCGGTCTGCATGCAGGTAGGTAGTTTTATTTAGTCCTTGGCATGACGCGGTTCAGCATAGTGCCTTCATCAGATGCCAAACAAACATTACTGGCGCTAATTCACAGTTCCTCTTTTGAATGCTGCCTGCATTCCCCCCATTGGTGGAGGCTCGATGGCCCATAAAAACTGCAAGTCCCAGCATCCCCCATCTTGGGACACTGAAAATAACTGCCAGACAACGGAGTCAGTGTGCCTGAGACTCCGCAATCCCACCTGCTGCGACCAACGTCTTCTGCAGCCAACCGATACGGACCGGTTTGTGAGGCGCCGGTAAGTACTCAGCGGCTCGCCATGTAATCATGGCCCCATGTTGGCCAAACACAGTCCTCTCGTGGCCGCAGCGTTTCCAGATAGATTCGATCCCTCGAAGAAAACACACCTGTGCCACTAACTTCTGGAAACGTTAGGACGGAGTTCCTCAGCGTGCAGTGGCCGCACGCAACATATCCACAAAAGTTGCCACAATGAAGAACAACAGGGAACAACAGCGGTCTGCATGCAGGTAGGCAGCTTTATTTAGTCCTTGGCATGACGTGTTTCAGCATAGTGCCTTCATCAGATGCCAAGCAAACATTACTGGTGCTAATTCACAGTTCCTCTTTTGAATGCTGCCTGCATTCCCCCCATTGGTGGAGGCCCGATGGCCCATAGAAACTGCAAGTCCCAGCATCCCCCATCGTGGGACACTGAAAATAACTGCCAGACAACGGAGTCAGTGTGCCTGAGACTCCGCAATCCCAACTGCTGCGACCAACGTCTTCTGCAGCCCGCCGATACGGACCGGTTTGTGAGGCGCCGGTAAGTACTCAGCGGCTCGCCATGTAATCATGGCCCCATGTTGGCCAAACACAGTCCTCTCGTGGCCGCAGCGTTTCCAGATAGATTCGATCCCTCGAAGAAAACACACCTGTGCCACTAACTTCTGGAAACGTTAGGACGGGTTCCCTCAACGTGCAGTGGCCGCACGCAACATATCCACAAAAGTTGCCACAATGAAGAACAACAGGGAACAACAGCGGTCTGCATGCAGGTAGGTAGCTTTATTTAGTCCTTTGCATGACGCGTTTCAGCATAGTGCCTTCATCAGATGCCAAACAAACATTACTGGCGCTTAATATATATATATATATATTTATAAAAAAATATATATATATACACACACATTTAAAACGGTAACAAACAAACTGGAAGAAGTCTAAAAATATTCCAATTTAAGTACACATAAAAATATACACAAATTACATTTTAATAAAAATATATTACTTATTACAAACATAAATGAATAAAAATAAAATAATATTAAATACACAGAAACATCATAATAATATAAATTTAAACAATATAAACAAAACTAGAAAATTGTAGGAATAATACATATACTATTCCCGCTACAATCTCTGCAACAGTAGGGAAAGCGTTGTACTCAGGAGGGGTACAATTTACTATTCCCACTCCAGCCTGTGCAACAGTAGGGAAAGTGTTGGACTCAGGAGGGGTAAAATTTACTATTCCCACTCCAGTATGTGCAACTTTAGGGAAAGTGTTGGATTGCGGAAGGGTAAAATGTACTATTCCCACTCCAGTCAGTGCAACAGTGGGGAAAGCGTTGGGCTCAGGAGGGGTACAAATTACTATTCCCACTTCATTCAGTGCAACAGCAGGGAAAATGTTGAACTCAGGAGGGGTACCATTTACAATTCTCACTCCAGTCTGTGCAACAATAGGGAAAGTGTTGGATTGCGGAGGGGTAAAATTTACTATTATCACTCCAGTCAGTGAAACAGTAGGGCTAGTGTTGGATTGTGGAGGAGTAATATTTAAAATTCCCACTCCAATCAGTGCAACAGTAGGGAAAGCGTTGGATTGCGGACGGGTAAAATGTACTCTTTCCACTCCAGTCGGTTTAACAGTGGGGAAAGTGATGGTCTCAGAAGGGGCATAAATTACTATTACCACTTTATTAACTGCAACAGCAGGGAAAGCGTAGGACTCAGGAGGGGTAAAATGTACTATTCCCACTCCAGTTGGTGCAACAGTAGGGAAAGTGTTGGCTAGCGGAGGGGTAAAATGTACTATTCCCACTCCACTCTGTACAACAGTAGGGAAAGCATTGGACTCAGGAGGGGTTAAATTAACTATTCCCACTCCACTCTGTGCAACAGTAGGGAACAGTAGGGAAAGTGTTGGACTGTAGAGGGGTAAAATGTACTACTCCCACTCTAGTCAGTGCAACACTCCAGTAGAGAGAGAGAGTAGTTCACCTAAAGCAAACAGAATATTTTAACAACTACATTAAATAACAACAAATATGAATATTTAAATCTCAAATAAATATATATATCCTACTGGCAGTCGCCAGTAGGTAGTTATAGTTAGGACCTCGTTTCTATTCAAAAAGCGTTTTTTCTTTTGCCAATATCTTTGGGGCCCATTACGATACCCGGCGTAAAAAAATCCGCCAGGCATGGAAGCGGCAAAAATCCGCCCGCACACACCGCCTGAACACCGACCACGCCATTATGAGTACACAAACCGAAAACCGCCATCGGCGGAAAAATCACACAAAATACCGCCCGCCATCGTCCGGAGTCGGAGTCAAACCGCCCGCCACGGACGGAAACACGCACGACAACACAAAACCGCCCGCCCACACGGCCGACACACCGCACGTGAAATTACGATCGCACCGCCATGAGCGCGGAAAAACAACAAATATACCGCCCGCCAGCGCAAACAACGCCGATGAGAATCGACACGGCAGAAGCCATGGCGCCCACGTACCTGCACAGAAACCATCCGCACACAAAACCAATAGCACACAACATGGCCAACAAGTCCACACAGCAAGGCACACACAAATACACAAGCACAGTACACATCCCGAAAACACCCCCCGGACAAACAAAAAATACAAAGGCCAGAACCCCAGACACAACACACCTGAAAACAACAGACCATGAGGACACACCCACATAGGTGAGTACAAAAGCAGCACTCCCACAGACCACAACCCCTTGCTACATTGCAAACCAGAGAGGAGAGGAGAGGACACAGTGACACAGCAAGGACAGCAGCACACCACAGAAACGCACACATCACAACCACCACCACCACCACCAAACACCGGCACCACAAACCCCCTGCACATTACACAACATACACCGCACCAGCACCACAAACACCATGGCACCACAAAGGATGCCCAAGTTCACGCCCATGGAGCTGACGGTCATGGTCGACGAGATCATCAAGGTGTACCCACAAATCTATGGGAACATGGTCCAGCACACACCACTAGCCACCAGAAACAGAATGTGGAACCGGATCGTAGACCAGGTCAATGCAGTCGGGACCCTGCCCAGGAACAGAGTCGAGATAAACAAACGTTGGAATGACGTAAAGAGCCTGGTCAAGAAGAAGGAGGGCAAAAACAGAGAGCTGGCTGCCGTCACTGGCGGAGGGAATCCCGCGCTCTTTAAGACCTTCAAAGCGTGGGAGGAGAAGGTGCGAGTCGTAATACATCCGGAGATCCTCGCCGGATTAGCAGGGGAGTGGAGGCTGGTAAGTACAAACTAATGTATACTAGCACACCGCTATGTACTCACATGCGCAACCACCATGCCACAGCTCCCAGGGACAAACACCCCCATGTCCAGCACACAATACACAACACATCACACGCACATGCAACAGACACTACCACACACAGGCCAAACCGAACAACTGTAAGATGCGTGGGGACATGTGTACACTAAGCCAGCCACGTAACCACCAACAGGTCCCCAAATATGCCAGAAGCGCCACAACGAGCACCCACCACACCCATGTGTCCGCCACAGCTGCACTAACCGACAAGTAACAGGTAAGTGGCAGGAACACAAAGTGCAGTGGGTGGGACGGTGGACAGCCCAAGTACAACACACACCAGGCCCCAGTCCCACAGCACAGCAAGGAGGAGCATCCCCCACACCCCACAGCCACGTGTCAGCCACCGCAGTGCACAACGACAGCCGAAAGGCAGACATCACGGTCCACAGCAATCGGTGTCAGTGGGTGTACAGCCACCCCCACGACCCACTACACCCCCCACCCCCACAGACCTGCAACATGGAGCACCCCCGCTTAGAGCCATGTGGCATCCAGTACAGTGCACGCACGAACAACTTGCAGGTGGGAAACTGGACAGGGCTGGATTACTGGAGGCATGAGGACCATAACACCACCAACACATGGGACATGTCACGTAGCACACGAACACGCAGCACCGCCCACCGTCACGAACAAGTGAACAATGTGCACACGGACATGAACAGCAGACTCACACCCCACATGACCCATCACAGACATAGCAACACCCAAGGAGCCACGTCTGCATGCACAAGCCACACTGAATATAGTCCCACACGGCAGCCACTGTGCAACTCATCACACACAACCGAAACACCATTGAAGTCCTGTCCATGTAGCCCCCACTGCCTGTCAACCCCACACCCCACAACTACGCCTATGTAAGACAAACAACACTAGACGCAACAGAGCGGAACAACAGAAATGCACACGAACACCACTGAACCCATCAAACTCACAGACACACCATGCACATACAACATACCATCCATCCCATCCGTCAGCCCCAGTCACATGAAAGGCATGTCATCCGCACAGCTGCCACACATACAGCAGTCACGCTAAGACACATGCCCATGACCAACCATGTGCCAGAAGTCAATTAAGCGCACGACACACTGTGAGCAACAACACACAACATGGGCCACACCCCCCGAGCACTGCAGTGATGCACATGGCACAGGGCAGCACGCACACCAAGGAGATGGGACAACTGCAATACGTTGGCTGGCACACAACTATCACTCACTCATAACGATGCGTCCAATGCCATGTCCAGTAACCACAACAGACAGCAAATATGCAGGGCATGTCAGGCATGCACACACCTCAGACCATGCACTGTCATGCTGCCACAACACATGTCACGTTCGGCACCCATGGCTCACAGCATGTACCCCAAAAGCATATCCCCTCCCAAATGCGAATCTGGGGCATGGCCCCCATGTTGCCATATGCGTTCCTAAGCGTTCCATTTGAACCCCAAAAGCATATTCCATCCCAAATGCGAATCTGGGGCATGGCCCCCATGTTGCCATATGCGTTCCTAAGCGTTCCATTTGAACCCCAAAAGCATATCCCTCCCAAATGCGAATCTGGGGCATGGCCCCCATGTTGCCATATGCGTTCCTAAGCGTTCCATTTGAACCCCAAAAGCATATCCCCTCCCAAATGCGAATCTGGGGCATGGCCCCCATGTTGCCATATGCGTTCCTAAGCGTTCCATTTGAACCCCAAAAGCATATCCCTCCCAAATGCGAATCTGGGGCATGGCCCCCATGTTGCCATATGCGTTCCTAAGCGCTCCATTTGAACCCCAAAAGCATATCCCCTCCCAAATGCGAATCTGGGGCATGGCCCCCATGTTGCCATATGCGTTCCTAAGCGTTCCATTTGAACCCCAAAAGCATATCCCCTCCCAAATGCGAATCTGGGGCATGGCCCCCATGTTGCCATATGCGTTCCTAAGCGTTCCATTTGAACCCCAAAAGCATATTCCATCCCAAATGCGAATCTGGGGCATGGCCCCCATGTTGCCATATGCGTTCCTAAGCGTTCCATATGAACTCCAAAAGCAAAGTACAAACCAGACCCAGGATGGGCCAGGAGCCCGCATACACCAGAGTCACAATGAGTAGGGGCAAAGCAACACACCCATCGGCATGGCCAATCCGTCCCATGCCACATGTGCACAGCACACAGTCCCATTGCCTAGCACACACAACTACAGATGCCACAGCCACACACTCGCCTCCGGGAAACCCATGTACGAGATTGCACGAACTGCCAATGTCAGACGACTAATACATACTTCGCCAGGTGCAACACAATAACAAATCTCATTTTCTCCACAGGTGACGAACTGCTGGACGCTGGGGATGGAGACAGCAGCCAGCACAGCCAGCCTACAAGCCCCCAACGAGGACACACGGATCTGGAGGATCTGTCCACCTCTTCGGACACGGACCACCAAGCTGGCCCATCTGGCGTGGCAGGGCCCAGCCGCTCCCCAGGACCCCTCCTACCCACCAACCCATCATCCAGGGATGCTGAACAGTCCCAGTCCCCTGCTGCCACTGTCGTTGCGGCCACACCCACGGTCATTGCGGCCACTACCACTGCCGCAACCGCCACCATCGCCGCACCGACCACCACCGCCTCCACCACCACCACGTCTTCGCTGGCACCAGCCCCAGCGCAGGTGGTGGCCCGGCCGACTGGATCCACCCTGGGAGCCACAGCGAGGACCGTGGTGTGCAATGTGGCTAGTGGGCAGGCCGGTGGCAGCAGGACTGGTAGGAGGAGCAGGGTCAGGGAAACGCCAGCCTCCCTGGGAGCCATGCCCTGCCTCAAATGGCCAGAGTCCTTGGGGCCTATGAAGAGGCCCAAGGACAATGGGCCAGGTCTGCTACTGACACGCGGGAGGTGCTGGGGGTGCTGAGGTCCATGGACGCCCATATGGGCCAATTCGTGTCCCGTATGGACCAACTCGTGGACCTCATGGGCCAGCTGGTGGTGGCGGTGGGGTCACAGGCAAGGCCAGCAACACCACCTCCGCCACCACCTGCTAGGGCGCAGGGTCGGCCAGCAGTGTCCACTTCCCCTGCGTCCACAGCCAGTGAGCACACCTCACCCACCACCAGCAGGTCGCCACCACACACCCCCTCCCAAACGTGGAAGGGGCCGTCCGAAGAGGAAACAGATCTCCCGGGAGGACTTCGCACGCTCCAGTCGCAAGTGAGGCAGCCAGCCAGCCTTCCGCCAGCCTTCCTTGACCAGCCACTGCATTGACTTGCTCTACGATCCCACTCCACACAGCCAGCTGGATGGCATGTGTGTGTTGGACTATGGACATAGAACCAGTGGGTACACCCTGATCATCACGCAGCCATGACCGACAGCTCATTGTCACTGCACGCACCACTTTTGTTATCACCTTACACACAATCACATGTCACAGTTCGTAATAAATGCAGCTTATTCACTAACTGCTGTTTGTGCCCTGTGTTTTATTTGTACGGAATACAACGGCCACCTTGGGTGGAAGGGCACCTGATGCGTGGCATGGCAATGGAATCCGGAGGGCCTGTAGGGACCTAGGGGTGGGAGACAGAACAGGAGCACATTCAATGAGTGTGTCACACACCCATCACACAGTACATGTCAACAACTACAAGCAATGTACACACATCGCACAGAGCAATAGGGCACAATGCCACAGTCACCAACAGTGGCATACTACCCTGGCCATGGAGCGTTGACACACTGCACGCAGTGAACATACGGCCACCCTGACACAGCACACACACACCTGCACAGATACAGACACATCATCCGTCGTACATGGACACTCACCGTCAAGTGAAGTAGCGGGCGATGAGCTGCTGGCGCACATTCCCAGCTTCCTCCTCTCCGCTGTCCACCTCACTCGAGCTGTCCTGGTCTGCGGGCTGGGGCCCTGGTTGATCTCCGTCATCCACAATGAGGGGGATCTGCTTCCGAATGGCCAGATTGTGCAGCATGCAGCACGCCACCACTATCTGGCACACCTTCTGTGGGGAGTACGCCAGTGCACCCCGGTGCGGTCCAGGCACCTGAACCTGGACTTGAGGAGGCCAAAGGTACGCTCGACCACACGTCTGGTCCTCCCATGTGCCTCATTGTATCGATCGTCTGCTGGGGTGCGAGGATTCCTCAATGGACTGAGCAGCCATGCCCCATTCGGATACGCAGAGTCACCTGGGTGTGAGGGACACAGAGAACCGTAGCTATTCCAACTGGACAGGGGACAGCATCACACAACCAGCACGCTACACCACTCCACATACTCACCGACAATACAGGCACGATCCTTTTGCAGATTGGCCATCAGTCGTGGCAAGATGCTGTTGCGCATTATGTGTGCGTCATGGGCCGAGCCTGGAAACTTTGCACACACGTGGGTGATCACCATGTCCGCAAGGCACACCACTTGCACATTCAGGGAGTGCGTGTGCTTCCTGTTGCGGTACAGGTGCTCAGTGGCCTGTGGTGGAACAAGGCCAACATGAGTGCAGTCAATGGCTCCCACGACGTGTGGGATTCTGCCAAGGGCATAGAATGCACCCTTCACTGCCGCCAATTCACGAGCCTTGGGGAAGCGGATGTACCTGTTCCGGTACAGCATCATGGCTGCCAGTACATCCCTCAGCACCTTGCTGAACATGGCCTGGGACATCCCTCCTCCACTGCCCACTGTGTGCTGGAATGACCCAGTGGCGAAGAAATGCATGGCGGCCATCACCTTAGCCGTGGGGGTGACAGCAGTCGGATACACCCTGCGGGGACGGAGATAGGGCTCTAACATGGCACACAGTCGATGCAGAGTTGGCCTGTCCAGCCGAAACTTCCTGATTACCTCTGTATCGTCCATGTCTGCCAGCAATTGGTATGGGCGGTCAATGTTCGGTCTCCGCCTGGGTTAAATGGCAGAGGACACATGTCAAAGCAACACGGCACATAGCAATTTCGCATACACATCACTGACATGACTGAGCAAGCACATGAGCCACAGCCCAGCTGTCAAGCTGGGACGGCACGGCCACAATACACTTACACAGGTCTCCCAACAATGGCAATGGCAAGTGAGACATACCACTGCCATGTGCATGCACATGGGGATCTAGGCCCCAATGACTTGCGGGGCGTGCTGATGGGGACTGACTGCATATTCATCAAGCGGCAACGCCACGGCAACATGAGTGTCTGCTGAGCATGGAACTGCTTCCGAGGCTGGATGAGTATGGCACACGACGACGACAATGTGGGCACGGGCTGAGCGGCCAATACAAGTGGGACCTGTGGCACGAGGGGATATGAGACAGTAGTAGGTGTCAGCACTGCACCCTATGTACAGCACTGTACGGATCACAGCTCCCGAAACATTGACTGGTGTCCACATTGACAGCCCCATGCCAAGACGGCTGTGTGCTTGCAGTCACAGGTGAGAGGTTACATTGCACGTGCCAGGTGGCAGACGTACATAGTGGGAGCTGGCATGTGTGTGCATGTGTCTCCTGTTCAGGATCCACCAGATGGGCGCTGACTCTGTACTGACCATTGGACACAGCATGTTCCGTGGAAGGCTTGTGTGTGTGGGATGGTGGCACTGGATGTGCCTCCGTTGGGTGGGGGGCCATGCACAGGGCGGGTACGTCGATGATTGCGCATTGTTGGTCACGGTGGGTGCACCAACTAAGATGTGTTGCCCTGTGTTAAATTCCTATGTCCGCATGATGATGGACTGTGGATGTGGGCAGACTACACATTGGTCGATGTGCTGTCTATATGCATGTGCCTTCACACCAGGCACAGCTGCCCCTGCACATGTGACCCCTGCTGGACTCGCTGCTGGGTCTGTGGAGCTGATGCACCTTCTGCGCGTGGGGCGGACAGCTCTCCTCACTTCCCTCATTGCGCATGTCATGTCTTTGCCGCAGGTGACATGGATCATGGAGGGCCCACATGTACGCGTGGGTAGGCTACACATGATTGTTCACTGGTCGCCACCCCCAGTCAGTGTTTCGAATGGGAAGGTTGTCGTGCTGGTGGTATGTTCGATGTGGCGGATGGGCGGGCCTAGGTGCGGGCTTACATTCCGGACATGGGGGTAGTTGGATTGGCGACTAGTTGCAGTACACACGGGACACGTCTCTTCCTTTCCACATCTGGGTCATCCCTTGTACTAACTGACAGTGATACAGTCATCTTCGCCCCAGCCCTCATGTCCTCCCCTCGCCCCCCAATATGCATGCTCACCTGCGAGGCTAGCGCTTGCACAGGCAGCCCCAAGCTCGCACCAGAGAGGGCAAGGAGTGAATGTGTGGGTCCAGTTGCACGAGTGGGCTGTCTCAGGGTATGATGTGTGGCGGGACGCCCGTCCACCTGCGTGGTGCCCCAAATGGAGACCCGGCCTGCATGGACTATGCATCACAGTCTTCGCCTTCCGGATCCGCCACCTGCGACACCCAGTGGCTGTGGCTGCCCTTGCGGCCAGGCCGCGTCCGTCTGTGGCTGTTGGCCCACACATTCACTCTTTGGCCTCTCTGGGGAGGGCTCGGGGGTGGTGGCGCACGCGCTTGCACTTAGTCGCAATGGCATGTGTCGTGGTTGGTATGATGGGCAATGGATGGGATGGTGCGAGCCACCTCCCGTGACGTCAGTGCTGCTCGTGCTGTGGTGCGTCCCCCTACACTTCCATGTGACTTGTGCCATGCTAGACGTTGAGGTTCTATTGCCTGCGTGATATGACCAGGAGGAGCGCGAGGAGACCTCTCACACACCATGCTCCACTGCCATCCCGTGCCCTGTATCACCTGTGCGGATTGACTATGTTGGGGTTACACCTGGTCGACTGGGGCTGTGTGTGCCTTGTCAAGGGGCATGGCGGGCGCACAACAGGATCCAGCTTGTCCACAGAGGGTGGACTGAGGTGCGCCTGGTACCGCCTTGTACGTGTGCCCGGCTGCTGTGCACACACGTGTTCACTCCCCCCCCGACAGGTGTCCTCTCACAATGCCCAGGGAAGCGGTGGTGTACTGTTCATGACCCCTCCCAACACGGCGTGCTCCAACTTGGCATGTGCGCATCTACCCGTCGCACCCACCCACCTGAGCACTGCGTCCATACGACTTCACACGACACATGTGTGTCTTCCACAGTAGTGCTACTCATTTGCGTTGACATCCAATACCAGTGGACTACATGGTCATGTCACGACTGCCGTGTACTTCACATACTCTCATCCTCTCTCATTCGTACTTGTGAAATGAGTCAGCGGAGACAGTTTTGGTTTCAAACATTATATTGAGTCTTCTGTCCTCTGTGATGCAGTATAGTGGACACTACTGGCAGCGGAATACATGTTGAGGATATACTGAGCATGATTACAAATGGGATAGGGTGTGGGGTTACATCTGCTTGGCCAAGGCTGTGCTAATGTACATTTACGTATAGCTGCGGAGCTGCGGACTTTGACACAGACGGTATACATGTAGCCTACCAGACCGCTCGGCATCATGGGCACAGTCCATCTCAGTTCCATGTGACAGGTTTGCTGCGGTTGTTCCTCATGCACGCGTGCATGTGAGATGACATCAGGGCATGTGCTTGCGTGCATGCAGCGGCGTGCCACTTGTTGTTGCACTGTGGTGGTTACTGGATATGTCACAGTCACTGGGGTCGTGTTGTTGTTGTATGCACTTGTCGTCCATGCAAAGGTCCTGGTATGGGATTCCCGGGGCGGGGGTGGGAGGGGTGCAGCACCCACAGACTCCAGGCGACCTATTCATGTCCACTGAGCGGTGTGTGTGTCCATGTGCGCTGGATCCATGTTGTGTCCTGGTTGTTCGTGCAGTTCCGTCCATGTGGGTGCGATGCACAGAGCCCATGCCACTGCCTCCCACGATGCATGCGGTGTTCCTGGATGTGATGGGGAACAGTGTGCATGTCCCGGTCATATCCGATGTCATGGCGATGTCGTTGATGGTGTGGTTACAGTTGCCGGTCGTTTGGTATGGCTGTTGTGGTGGTGACTGGCCAGTCCGTGCGGAAGCTGAGCATGGGTGCGGGGTTGGACTTCATAGGTCACTCGGGGAACCTGCGTTGTGGTCCGACGTATTTACAGGTTGTCAGGTATGCGATGCCGTCCAGCAGGGCTTCCATGTCATTGGTGGTGTACATGTTTGCCAGCCAATGAAGCGGATGGTGGCTGTCAAGGTGTTGTTCGTAGGTTGTCCCTTGGAGGACCATGATGGGGCATGCTGGGTGACATTCGATGTAGCTGTTCTCGATGATCCGTCGTGTGGAGGCACAGTGGTTCCATTTCAGTGCGCGTGCGATGTTGGCCACATACGCCATGCCCCCATAGGCAGAGCAGGCCCTGTCGTGTGCGTCCAGAGGGAGGAGTAGTGGTAGCAGGTCCGCCTTCAGACATGCCGGGTTGGAGAGGCATATCTCGACGGGATGCTGGTAGGGACACCTCCGACAGTAGAAGACGGGCATGACGCAGCTGAACAATGTGATGCGGTAAGTCAGTCGGTAACTTACGTTCAGCAGGGACAGGAGATCGCATCCCAATGTATGTATCGTGTTGGTTTGGTACAGCTTGAGCTGTTCGGCGTAGTTGGGTAGGTGTGTTGCGGTTGCCATTTCGCAGCGGTTCGTAGAGGTGGCGTGCTCCGGCTGTGTGTGCAGTCTGCAATGTGCACGCTCCGGGGTTGCTGTGAGCTCTGTGTAGTCGTGGGGAGACAGGACTTGTGTTCTGTTGGCTTGTTTGGAGGACACGGGCCCTCTTCCCACATGCTTCTCAGACAGTTCAAGGTCAGTGCTGTGTGACTCCTTCCAATTAACTTGCATGTGGCCGACATGGGGAGTGTTTTCTTCTTTCTTCCCCGTCCGTTGTGTGCTTCTGTGATATGCGCTATCTGCCGTGTGGTCGGTCTCCTCGGCATGCCTGTGTTGGTCTATTCTTGGACAATGGCTGTATTCACCGGCTTCTGTCGTAGGGCTGTGGTTTCGGTGTTGGAATGGAAGGTCATTCAGTGCTGTCTGCTCTCCCTTGTGTGGGCGGCAGGCTGCCTTTCCGCTCTGCGTTGGGCCT
The DNA here is from genome assembly GCA_963921515.1 of Calotriton arnoldi. NCBI lineage: Eukaryota > Metazoa > Chordata > Amphibia > Caudata > Salamandridae > Calotriton > Calotriton arnoldi. Next base: position 445,078 of record CAWUFW010000485.1, on the reverse strand, counting down.
TGTGTGTGGATGTAATTCTTGGGCCACCTGTTGTCGGTCCCCGGGCTCTTTGGTGTTCCGTTTCATGTGTCTTGTTCATATGTGCAGGGTGGTATGGGTTTTTCAGTGTGGTACTGGCGTTCCTCTTCCCGAAGGGGCCCTGCTTCTCCTAGCTGGTGTTGCCGCCGCTGTGTGCTTCGCCATGTTTGTTACACTGGGGTGTGTCCTGCTGTTGCGTGACTTCACTGACATGTGTGCGTCGGTTGTGTGGCGTTGGGTGTTGTCCGTGAATTGGGCGTTGGGGACATGTCTGTGGCCGGCCTGTCACGTGTCATGTGCGTTCGGGGTGGGGCTGATGTGTGTGCTGCTTGGTTGTGTCCCTGTGTCTGTGTGCGACGCATGCATGGCGCTGCGGTTGGCCTCTGCGTTGTGCGCATGTGTGGCGGCGTCATCGGCGCTTTGGGGCCGTGACGGGGTGGTTGGTTCCTAGTCCCAGGTGGTGTGTACACATGTGTTCTGCGATGTTAGGATTTGGCCTGTGTGTCATATGTGGATGCAATGGTGGATGTGTAGTGTGCACGCGCTGGTGGGGGGTTGTCCGCTTTTTCCGCCCTTGCACTGTGTGCGCTGTTTGCGTGCACTTGTTGTGTGTGTGCCTACCTGCGTCTCCGCGGTACGTTGCGTCCTTGGTGGTGCATCAGCAGAAGCATGGGAAGGGCCTGCAGTGCTGGATTCATGCCCGGGTGCCGCTTCTTCGTTGTCCGTGCTCTGCGTCCGTGTTTCCGCCTCTCTTTCACGTGCGGTGTCTCTTTGCCGTGGGAGCCGTTTGTTTGCGGCATCGTAATTTATGCGCCGGGCGGGACGTGTTTCATCGGACGGTGTGTGTCAGTTGTGCTGCGCCGCTACGTGTGCGGGCGCACTTTGATGGCGGACGGTGTTGCTGGCTTGCCGGCGGTGTTTGGCCTGCTTTTCGCATCATAATTGGGCGGGCGTGTGGACTGCTGCGTGCCGGCGGTAACTGGTGGTTTTTGCATCCGCCAGCACGGCGGTTGTGCTTCCGCCCGCCATCGTAATGGGCCCCTTTACTCCTATAAAAACCACAACACACACCGAAAATTAATTACACAATTACCATAATTAATGTATTAAAATTAACAACCAATTATTAATTCCTCAATTAAAAATAAATTACTTCCCACCCTTTATACCTATAAACACCACAACACACACATAAAATTTATTACAAATTTACCAAAATTAAAATATACTAAAATACATAACAATAATAAAAAACAATATTTTTAACAACTATATTTTTGCAAACGATATTAAACACTTCGATATTTTTTAAATCAATATTACTTACCTTAAGTCGATATTCTTGACCACAATATTCTTGCTGTCGATATTTCTGACCCACGATATTAATGACTCGATATTTGTGCAACTCGATATTTTGTACTCCATATTATGTCTCTGCGCCCATCCAAGGCACACTCAAAAGTGCACTGCAGACAGCGGAATACAGGCTGTATGCAATGTAACCATATAGACCAAAAGGATGAGCACCAGTTGTCATTTAGTTCCTGATGTTGGGGTGCACCAAAATACTGCATCATGCATTTACGACACAGTAGCACAAAGTGATGTGCTATTCCCACTTGGCTGAGTTGCTGAACATACATTGCAGAATAGCAGAAATAGAACCAAGATCCCAACAATCAGAAACAGGGCAAGCGGTTTGCCTCCAAAAATGTTATACACCAGGCTGTGTATGGAAGATGGAATCACTCCAAAGACAGTCTGGAAAGTGCTTACAAACCCAGACCCAATCACTTTAAAAAAAGTGTACCACAGTGCTGTATTTGAGGTGTTAAAAATGCAGTTCACAAGTTCTCTGAAATGTGGGAAGTTGGTATGTAGTAGCGACTGGATTTCAGAACAAGACCTTGCAACTTGAAGATCAAATGTCTCCTTGCAGGTGTTAAGGAAAATTCCTTCTGAAACAATAAGGCTTTCAGCCTGCTCAGACCATCAAAGTTCACATCAAAGATAGAAATTGAATACCATATTGTTACTTCTCTAACTGTACAGGCAGGTGGAACAAGCACATTTGTACAACAGGTCTCGACCCGGGACACCGTTACCACATAGGGTTATCCCGGTCTCATCTCCAGCAACTTTGGTCATTCAACATCAAATAACTCCCATTTGAAAGTATTCTGAATGCCAGACAAATTACAGCAGCTGGGGAACCCTTCAGATAACAAGCTAAGTTTGCCTTCGATGCATTACATGCACCATGAAGTGTAACCTCCCTGCAAACTAGAGAATGGCCAAAAGTGTTGTTGTAGTTTGTACCACTAAGAAAAACAATGCCCCCATTTCTACTCCTATAGCCAAAAGGTAGGACCCATTTCTTGTGTACAAATCTTTCTGCTAATGCTTCATACCGGCCTACATGATAGTGTTGTAAGCAGTTTGTAAAGTAGAATGTTGACATGGGCAGAGATATAAACCTGTTCAGTATCCAGTTGGCTGACAGTGTTTCTGCCACAGTGAAGGGTAATTTCTCTAGATCTTCTATGTTTAATATTGTGTATGTTGTATCCTTCTTTGCTATAATTTTCTGTTCACATGTTAAATTGTATGGCAGAAATAAATCAGTAGAGTTCAAATGTTTCCAAGGCATTTAACCGTTGCGCAAAGTCTGTAAAGTCCACCTTAATAACATGATGGATCTAAGATGACTCTGTCCACGTTGTAAGAGGGGCATGTCACTCTGTATTATGTCAATTGCTAATGACACAATGTTGCTCAGAGAATACATTCTAGTGGCTAAAACAGTCATATCATTATCAACTACTGCTAGATCCTTTTCTAAATTTACTCTGTCAATTTCACGTGTCTGACCAGCAGCTGCCTGCTGTGAAACCTTCCACAATTCATTCTATATAGCATACAAAAAGTATCTTTGATGTGGCTTTCTAGGACCTAACAAAAATTCCTTTAAATCCATTGCATCAGAAAGGAGAGACAAGCGTTCTTTCACCTCATCTAACTTGGAATGTTTTAGCCTTGCAAGGCACAATTTTCTCACACTGTATGTTGTTACTACCCCAGAATGTTGTGTCTGCATGTATCGTGGGTATGGTATGCTTTTTCTAAACCCCTTCATGTTCTTAAAGAAATGTGCACGACAGCCATCAGTTTCTAATGGCCACACTTGCCATTCCTCTGGACTGGAATGTGAAGAATTATATATACCATGCTTGAGCATCTTGTTGAACTGTTGCCAATTTGCAAAATGTGCAAATATGGGAATGTTTGGTGTGTTCATGTCCTTTATCTTGGCCAGGCCGAGGCAGGACGTTTGTTGCATAGTTTTGTTCAGGAAATGATTTGTCTTGGTATAAGACATTGCCTTGCACTTGCCAGTCTTTAGTTCCCCAAACAGATTTTAAATCAATATTGACCTTCCAAAAGTCATAACCTTGTATTGACAACTGGGAAATAAAGGGGGCCGAATAAATAAATTTTGTGTCGGTTAGCATATTTTTCTTTGTCAGGGAAGGGAGAAGTTTATAATAATAAGACTCTGAGTCTACAGGGGAATTGCCAGAAAAATATGCAAACTTCACTGGTTTTGTACTTCACCATGGGTAAATATGCCTCTACCAACTGGGAGCTGACTTTTCATCATGCCATGTGGCCTGGGGCGATTTTGTGGAGTGGACATGAAATATTGGTAGGTACAACAGAGAGTGACACTTCTCTGATGTGCAATAGCCATGAAACAAAGCCAGAAACATGCTCTCACAACCGGACAGCAATTGCAACAGGTCTATGAAAAATAAAGGGTAAACTAAATGCTCATAATCCACTTTACCTCCAGTAAGTCCCACATAGTGGAATTGCTGAGAGGTCTTCAGAGGCCACGACCCCTTTCTCCACCAAGTAAACAAACTGTAAACAAAATTTAACATTTCTGTTTAGCTGTATTCATTCTATATCCTGCTCAGAGAGTTTATTAATAGCTGTAAAGTCTGACTGAAGGAATAAAACCAAATCATCAGCACAGAGTTTTAGTCTGAAATAGTCAGAAAAAAAATTCAAATCCCCTAAAGCACAGGCAAGGATTTCAATAAAGACTGCAAATAATGAAGATGACAGCGGACGTCCCTGTCTAGTGCTGTAGACGATATTTATGGGAGCAGAGATTTTCCTGTTTAATGCCATATGTGCCAAAGAGCCCTGATATATTTGAGTTATCATCTTGATGAGCTGGAGAAGAAATGTCATTGTCTACAAAACCTTAAATAAAAACTTTTAGCTCACCAAGTCAAACCATTTTTTTCACATTCTCAAATAATACTACAGCAGGTGCATGATTTACAGTATAATAATCAATGGCTTCAATTAGAAAGTGAATATTTGAATATAATTGGGAAAAGAGCCCATACCCATTCTGGTCTATCTCTTTAAACTACTAGTTGCCTTAGAAATTCTTAAAGCTATTATTTTCATGAAATTCTTATAGTTTGTATTTAACAGGGTAATAGGACGATATGAGTGTACCTCTGGATTTTTATCCTCTTGTGAATAAGTTGTCAATAACATCTTGATGTAAGTCTATTCCTTCCTCTTTTCCACTATCATCTTCATTTGGCATTACAGCTTCCTCACTCGGTGGCTCATCATTGTTCTCTTCCTGTGCAATGTACGGGATGTTCCATCGCAGGGCTATGTTGTGTAACATGAAGCATGCCATGGTGATTTTGCACACCTTATCGGGTGAGTAGAGGACGGCTCCACCAGTCTTATCCAGACATCGAAATCTGGACTTTAGGAGCCCAAAAGCCTGCTTCACTGGCCCCTGTGTTCTTCCATGGGCCTCATTGAAGCAGACTTTCCCTGGCTTTGTTGGATTCCTCAGCAGTGCTAACAACCATGGTCGGTTAGGATAAGCTGAGTCCCTATATTAAATGAAAATAAATAAAGAGCAAAAAAATTACATTCTATTTTTGATCATTAAACTTGGAATTAACAAAAAATATATTGACAGATTGTGCTTACCAACAAGCCAGGCCGACACAGGTCCAAGTTGTGACATTTGCAGTGGTATGGTGCTGTTCCATAGTACAAAGGAATCATGTGTTGATCCTGGAAAACACGCACACATGCTTGTGATGTACAAATCTGGTAAGCACACAACTTGCACATTGATTGAATGGAAGTTTTCCGATTGCAATAGACTTGTTCTCTATCATGTGATGGCAACAAGGAAATATGTGTGCCATCAAGTGCTCCAACCACATCTGATAGGTGACCCAAAGCATAAAAACCTCCCTTTACATTAGCAAAATCCTAATTTCAAGGAAACTGCATGAAGCTGTTTTTGTGTCTCAACACTAACACTGAATAAAGAACTACTTGTAGCACACCACTGAAAGCTGGTTGTGACATTCCACCAGATACTGCAACAGTGTATTGGAATGATCCTGTGGCCACAAAATGGAGTACTGCCATTATTTTACTAGTAGTGTTATTGCTGTGGGATTCCTATTGTGAGCAGAAGATCTGGCCCCAGCTGATGACATAAATCAAAAATAGTTTGCCTGTTTAATCTGATTTATTTTAATTATATCCCGTTCTTCCATGGTGGCAAGGTCTGGAAATGGTCTCATAACTTGAGGCTGTCATCTCCTCACTCTCCCTGGGTTCATATGTCTGCATTTAAAAGAAAAAGAAAAGTATTATTTACACATTCTATTATTTTTTTTTTAATTCTCAAAAATTCTGTCAATGGAAGTGTAAGTAGAACTGTGCAACTATTGCATTTAACCACAGTAACGCACTACATAACACTTTTTTGTCAAAACAAATTAATAACATTGGCTTAAATGTAATATATGTAAACACACTAGCCGCCATTTTGAGTGGTGGTGATGCACTTAACATTCACAAACACACTATTTCACAATCTAAAATGGCGGGCACTCCTGACCTCGCCATCAGGACATTTCCAATTAGATGGAAGTCGGCGGAAGTTGGCCATGTAGTGGTTGTAAAACTCCACGATGGACACAGCCAGAGGCTAACGTGTGAAAGCAACACGTGTTCATCTCCATTGACGATATCGCACGTCGTATCGATGTACGCAGCATTTAAAAAAAGCTCACTTGCCTCCTAACAGTGCAACTAACAACGCCTCCTCAACTTTTGCTGCTGCTTCTGACCTATGGGAGCCACAATGCCAGGAAAGGCAGGAGACAGGGCCCCAAAGTTCTCGCAATTGGAGCAGGAGATGCTGGCTACTGAGGTCCTGTCCCTGTGCTGCCAGCTGTATGGCTCACCAGAGGAACAGGTACATGTTTTAAATGAAAATGTAATTCTGACTAACTTTTTTTAAAATTTAAACACAGGCTAGAATGTCTCTTTTAGTTCCTAAGTGAAGTGTAGTGATTGAAGTGACAGTACTGTTTTTTGTAAATTACATAGAAACATTATGGTGTGTATTTTTAAACACATTATAATTAGACAACACGACAACATTAGTATGTGTTGTGTGTTTGATGCCCTATTTTATATTTGGTCTGTATTTTTAAATATATATATATGTATACTTAATGATTTCATGTGGAATCTACAAAATTAACATGAGGATAATTTAGAAAATTAATTATATTTTTACTACAAATTAGCATATATATATATATTATTTTTACAAACCAAATATAATTGGTCTTTGCTATTTGTATTATCCCACAAAAAACTCAGCCTAGATGATGTCACTGACCTGGATTAGTAAAATTAAGGACATAACAAAGGATAACATGCAAAGCATGTGCGCCACACCCTGACCCCCTTAATGGCCTGCATAGTTGTGGTGGCCTATCCCCAGTATAATGGGCAGTTGAGAGCACAGCAGCAGCATCAAGGGGGTAAGTGGTTTTTTGAGTTTTTCATTTTAAATAACTATTTTTGTTACAGCAACAAATTATGGCATCAACATATAGGGTGACACATGTCAATCGTTCAAGAAGAGTTCTTGAACTTGTACGTTTTGCACAAGGTGCATGATGATGTGTTTTGTATATTACTTTGTGGAAAATGATACCAATATATTTCTGATCACTTCCAAAGGACTGTTTCGAGCAGAAATTATACATGAGTTTGTTTGATGTTATAACGGACAGTTGTACCAACCAGGCCAAAATTGTTAACTGTGTCAGGTGTGATGCTCCATCACAATTGAGAAGAAGGTTATGTTAGCCCTATTACAAATGACATAGCATAGAATGCACTTATGATACAGTGGATGTTCCAAACGTCACATTTGTGAGTTAGTATTATAAACAAACAATAGTGAGCATGTGAGCCAAAATGACTAGATATATAAGGTGAAATGGCTAGATGTTTTATCAAAAACATGTTATAAATATGTTTTTAATAGAAAATACAATTTAATTTATGTTTAAAGTGACAGATTTGCATGATGTCTCACTCCTTCACAAATGTGTATGTAACCCAGTCTGCTTTTGGAAAAAATTTATTTGATAGGCATAAACTTTTGAAAAAAAACAGACAAGAATATTAACACATTGGTGGCAGAGTAACACAAACCCCCAAAACATTATTGTTATGTCCTTTGTTATGTCCAGATGATAAATCAATAACAAACAAATATAGATAACTTAAAGGGACTTTTGCAGATGGTATGTACCGTCACATATATGTTGAAGTATCCGTTCCGGAAAATTCAAAATCTGGCACAAAAAATGACTGATTAGGAAAATTTAGAAATGCATCAAGGTTTAATCTTTTTCATATTGTAATTTGCATTTTTATTTAAAAAAAAATATATATTAATCAATGTATTTAAATTTTACTGTAATGTTTTACCAATTTTGACTCAACTGAAAGCCAGAATATTCTTTTACTATTTTCACAACGGTAAAACAAACTAAAAATAACTTAAGATATTTTGGAGTTCAATTTAATATTTTTAGCTCCGTTCTAAAGTGGATTAGAAATGTATCAACCACTATGTATTTATTTATGCTGTAGAGGTAATTTGAAACAACCCAAAAAATATTTTTGAAGTTCTTCAACAGCATAAGTAAAGACATGATACATTAATAAGCAACTTAAGTACCGAATTCCAAAAATTAATTTTAACATTTGAAAAATACTCGTTGCTTGAAGTAAATTTTACCATTGTGAAATTCCCTAACAAATGAAACCGGCTTTCAGTGTATACAAATATTGGTACAACATTGCAGTAAATATCAACACACATTGATTCATATTTTCATTATATAAAAATAAATCAGATTTTTTTGCCTTGTACACACAATGTACAAAGGGATTTTTGCTTTGCATTACTTTCTGTGACATAAGTTCACTATTCAAAACAACAAATCAGAACCATTCAGAGGTGTTAAACAATTCCTGTAGGGAATTGAAAATGGTTAACAGGAATCATCAAAAATTATATTGGATCATTAATGGGAAATAACAAAACTGTGACCAAATGGTTTCTGAAGATTTTCCCTACATGCAGGAGATAATGATAACAATAAACCAAAGTTTAATAGCCTTGAAGGAGGTGAAAAATTAAAAATGTTCACATATTTTTGAGAAAAAACTTCATTATCAGTTATATTTACACAGATACAATAAAACTATTGTATATGTCTTTACAACATCTTCAGAAGCAGGCGGAGGCACCATTGGCCAAGAAGGCGGGGAAGCAGCTGGCCACTGTGTTTCGGGTGGCAAAACATCTGACACCAATGGACACAGTGGAATGGAGGGTGAGGGGACTAGAACGGAGGCCACCACCACGTTGTCATCTTTGGAGGCCTCCACAAGTGACCAGTCCCTTGTGGTGGTGGACCCTACAGGAACTGTGCCAACCTCATCCATCTCCACCCTCCCTCCTGCTCCCCCCCAGTTGGCAAACCCAACCCCGGAAAAATGCTGGGGTCTCCTTCCCTCACCCCTGCCCCTGTCACACTGGCATCGCTAAGCGAGGAGGCTATTGACCTCTTATGCAGCATCTCTGTAGGCCAGACTGTGATAATGGAAGGCATCCAGGGCCTTAGCTACCAAATGCCACAAATGGTTGCATTTCCGGATGCCATTCACAGTTTAATGTCCGGCATGCAAAGATTGCTTGTACAAATAGCCTCCTCAATCGCCCTAGCCTCCAAACTAGCCCAACCTTCTGCCCCAAATCTGGTCCCTTCCTCAACCCATTTCCAAACACCCACCCCAATCCAAACACACTCACTTCTTTGCAGGCACCCACTGCAACAGACACAAGCAGCCCAATCACACATACACATAAACACAAACACACAAACAACATACACACACTATTGACATTATACCCACAGGCACCACAAGCACAACACCCAAAACCACAACCACAACCACCACAATCATTGCCACAACCACCACGACCACACACACCACAACTACCATCACACCCACAAGCACCACAACCACCACCACACCCTCAACCACACACTCACACACACAACCACCAGCACACCCACATGCACCACAACCACTACAACCACTACCATACCCACAACCACCAGCACCCCACAAGCACCAGAACCACCACCACACCCACAACCACCACCACACACACAAGCACCACAACCACATCAACCACCAGAACAACACACTCATCAAAACCAACACACTCACACAAAACAACACCAACCAAAACCAAACCCACACACTCACCAGAATACCAGACACCACCCAAAAACACACATCCAAACATACACAACAAACACCAGACCCACAAGCAACTGGCAAACATACAGAAAAACGCACATCACCCACTCCGGCTCCCTCTCCCTCCAAAACCCAATCCTCTACCATCCCTGCTACCTGTACTCCTCCTCCCAAATTCACTTCTTATCTGTCTTAACCTCTGTCAAACCCATACCCACCACTTCCAAGAAAGATCCTTGAGAAGCCTGCTCTGTGCCCATTAGATGCCCCTTCCTGAGCAGGTTACCCTTTGGCAGAATGTTCCGGAGGCAAGTTATGGGCAACAAAGCCACAATCTGTTGTAGTGGATGCTGCTTGTTCTCCTTTTGACTTTTAAAAAAAAATACCATCTGTATGAAAGAAGTATCTGATTTATAAACAGAAACATTTCAATTTTACAAAGTTTGCCCTAACATTATTAATAATTTATTAGTCATTGATGATTGAAATGTTAATGATGAAAATGTGGCATACATATTCTTACTTACATCTGTGACAGAAAAAAACAAATGCTTTTTTAAATGACATATTTGTACAGTCCAAACATTAGTGATAATAAAATTGCAATGGACATTAAAATTTTGGTGCAAGCATTCATCATGATAATGGACACTTACACCCAAAAAACAATTGTTTTTTTGTGAAGTGTTAATACAGGTGTGTTTATTTTAACTTGATTAGTGCTAAAAAATAAACACATATGCCTTACACCTTTAAAAAATAAGGATAAAATAAAAATTTCACAAAATTCTGAAAATTCACTAGACAAGGGGAAATGTTATTGATAAATATATTAAATGCTTTAGGTTTAGAACTAACATAGATTTTACATTCATTTGGAAAAAAGCTTTACTTTGTCTAGTGCAATTTCTAAATTAGATTGAATTCCAATTATTCAAATAATGTGTAATTCATATGTTTATAATTTGATAGTTTATGAAAAATAATTAAACACACCTGTATGGACACATTTAGAGTTTTGGTTAATGCCAATTTTTGTGTAGGTGTCCATAATCATGAAGGCAACTTACACCAAATTTGAAATGCAAAAAAAAAATGTATACAGGTGTGTTTCTTTAAATTTTTGAAACGACAACATTACACACAAATGCATTGCGCTTTGGAAAATTATTACTTGTAAGAGAGATTTCAAAATGCATGAGACCAGAGCTAATGCGATCAGACAATTCAAATGAAAACAAGTAAAAAAGAAGCTTACCTTCGATTCCAGTGATGACGGGGTTGATTAATTTGCTCAATGGTCAAGTAGCAGCAGCAAAGGAAGGACTTGGATAATCGGGTTCATGTCGGAAATGGAAGTGGAATAAAGAAAAAAAGTACGTTTCTACCTTATATACCTTCAAAACTGCCAACTCAGGTGTGAAGGTTCACCCACCACAGTTACATCAGAGAGAAGGCACATCGTGATTGGCCAGGCGGAAATATTGGTCGGGCTCCCTCCTATAGTCGATTTTGCCTATGGCACTGGAAGAACATTTTGACAGAGATGGTGGCACGTGGACAGACTATCGTCCATTGACCCATCAGCATCTAAATGGAGCGGGCGGGGAAACCAATGGAAAGTGACAGCAGGACCAGATCTGCCAAGATCTAAATCAGGCCCTTAATATCCCTGTGCCTAAAATCAAAACACACATTGCAAAGCCAATAGATGTGGTCTCAACAGTGTCTTTTATATGGCAATATTGAATACATTATAAATGTAATAAAAGAATGAGAACGTATGTATGTTTTTAGGTTTCATGTGTAATGGTGTTTGCAACAGTGCTAGCTTTGGCTAGTAATGGTTCTTGCACCATTGTGGCCAACATATTATATGCAATATTTACTCTGTACATATAGGAAGGGCCTTCAAGTCATCCTTCTTCCACTGTTGGCTTGATACAGTTTTAAACACACTTTGGATCATCCCAAAGTAGCATGTTACGCTCACATCTTTCTGTTAGCTTAGATGTACTCTTTTGTTTTTTGTGGAATGCATTAGAAACCATCTTACATCTGGAAAGCAGATTCTGTCATCACACATTTAATTATTTATCTCATTCAGGGATTGCATATAGTAAGTAATTATTTGTAAAGGATTTTTTTATTTTATTTTGTCATCGGCAGACTAAGAGACATGAGTCTCCACACAACCCAAAGGTTGACCCCAGAGCACCATGAATCGCAAGCAACTAGGACCAGGAATGATGTTGTTTTACTAAACAGCTGACAGATGTCCTCTAAGGAGAATACAATTGCCTGAAACCTGAAGTTGCACTTTATAGCCAAAAGATGTCCCCACAGAAGAATATAATGGAGATGAAAGCTGCAGTTGTGTTATACTGCCAATAGAGGTCCACACAGAAGAAAACAATGGAGATAGAAATGGAAATCTGCAGTTTTACTATTACTACCGTTATAGGTCCTCACAAAAGAGTACAATGGAGATAGAAATGTAAAACTGCAGGGGCGCTATACTACCAATAGAGGACCGCACAGAAGAATGCAATGGAGATAGAAAGTTTTTTGCACTATAATACCATCAGAGGTCCTCACAGAGGAGTACAATAGAGATGGAAAGCTGCATGTGTACTATATTATCAACAGAGGTCCTCACAGAGAGTTCAATGGAGATTGAACAATGCAGTTGAGCTACACAATCAATAGTGGTAGGTCATGGAATTTTTGCTCACATTGAATAAATGTAACGGGAACACCAGTGTATTGGGAAGTACAAGGGCCGCAAAGCATTCTGTAGTTCCTCAAGTTGCTAACTATAGATCCCTCTCAAGTCACATACAATTGCTTGAAATGATAACCACATAGCTGAGGGGGTTTTGTTTCAACCTATACATTTGCATGTACACTGTTGCTACTTTACTTTTTTAACAAAATAAATATATCAAAGTTTAATGAAAGTGATGAGTTAACATTGCATTGAGTGTTATGGAAGTAGTATATGACATTCTACTATCCATATTGGCTAGCAGTCATGTTGCAAGGATTCTGCTCTGCAATAGAACTATGCTTGGAACCATAGAACATCAGTATGTAGGGACTGAGTCACCATACCACCTCAGTGTCTATGGGTCTGAGTCCGACTAGCTATAGTGCCTCAGGGACAGCCCCGGGTGGCAATATGTCTAGCTACACCACTGCGTACTTGTCCACAATAAGATAAACAAGAGACATGAAGAAAGTTTAGAATATTTATTCAAACTATCATGCTCTGAAATGCAGTATATGTGCCACAATTAGAAAACAAATGCAAAATAAAAATACTATTAGCAAGGTTAATCATATACCATGAAAAGCCCTGTCATTTTTTAGGACTGTGACCTAACTCCCCCTTACCTGCAACTAAAGCTAAATGATTATATATGAAAGATCTCTGGGATTACAGGCAGACCCCGTACCTTAGCATACACAGATGGACACTCTACATCTCAGCATAAGCAGTGCCCTTGTCTCATAACTCTTGTTCCATGTCTTTGTTTGTGACTCAAGTACTCATCTATATGATAGGACATGTGTGCACATAAACAACAGCTGCATTCTTGTGTTATGCCTAGCTTCTAGTGCCTGGCCAGAACAAGGGACATTGTTGTTGTTTCACCTTGTCAGTGGTGCTCAGACAAAATCCCAGGAAAAGAACAGGACGCGAACATTTATGCAGATTCTGCATGAAAGTACAATGTGGCACAAAAGCAAGCGTGTTTATATAGAGTAACATTTGCAAGGGAAAATTTGGCCTACAACGTGCACAGTTAGGCTAACATAGGGAAAACTACAATGGGCCATGCAGGAAACACATGACAGTCACTGAGGAGTAAAAGTGCCTAAAAAGGTTTATTCTTGGAGAACTGTTTTAGGTGTTTGTGACCATGTTGCACTCTACTACCAACAGATGTATTTGCAAAATAGTAAAATGAAGATGGAAAACTGTAGTAGTGCTATACTACGACATGTGCATGTTCACCCTTGGTATTCTAATGCCCAGTGCGTATTTTTCTAAAGGATAAATAAAAATACAAAAGTGGATGATAGTGATGAGTCAACATTGCAACTTACAATAAATGTCTTGAGTGTTGTGGAAATAGTTGATAACATCCTACTAGGCATGGAGAAAAGCACTCACTGAGGAGTACAAGTTTTCAAAACGTTTTATTCATGGGGAAATTCTTTTAGTTGCGTGCATACATGTGCAAGGACAAAATGCAGTGATTTAAAGTGAAGGTATCCAGTGGCTGAAGTGGACTGGTCCATTAATCTGTATTTTGTGCCCTGTAGGAGGAACCCTTATTTGAGTGACGTGACCAATGGTGAAAGAGTGTTGACTGAGAGCCTCTATGTGAGAAATTAGGTGGGGTGTGAGCCCTGGTCAGCAACAGCCACAATCCCCTGAGGGTGAACCCCTACAAGTCACTAAATTAACCTGTGCTTAACCCTAGGTAGCTTGGCACACAAGCAGTCAGTCTTAACCTAGAGACAAAATGTAAAGTATTTATGCAGCGCACAAGCAGTAATAAAGTGAAAACACAAGAAAAATCCCAAACCAATTTAGGAAAATAGATTAAATGCTAATAAATTATTTGACAACAAAACAACAAAAACCCAATGCGTAAAACCAGAGATATTGATATTTTAAAGAATTAAGTGGAGAATAGCGCCGAAAAGCTCAAAGCGCTAACAAGGGATATCTGGTTACGCTGGACTGAGACAAAGTCAAGAGTTCACACCAACTGTGAGGGAGCGCGGCCAGCTACAGGGACCAGGCTTCGCCCACTGAGCAAAAGTACCTTAATCCAGGTTGCGTCACCGTCTGGGATCTTGTCGAGGAGGAAGCGATACGTCGATGTCGAAGCGATGCGTGGGTGTCGAGCCTTATAATGGTGGAGATGCGCTGCTCCTGATCCGCATTGCAGCGGTGATGCGTTGGCTCTGATGAGTGCAGGGGCTGCGATCCGGAGTTCTTGGCGTCGTCGTCACGGCTAACTTTTGATGGAAGTGGGAAGACCTCAAACTGGGAAGAGTGTTTCTCAGTGGTGGTTCCAAAGGCAATACGTTGAGTCAATCCATGCAACGGAGGAGGTGCACCGGTTCTGGTCACGCAACAGGGCGATGCACCTGTTCCGATCCATGCAACGGCACCGATGCACCAGTTTGAGAGAGGATGCGTGGAATTGGCTGAAGCAAGCGCCTTAGGCCCACTTCCAAGGTTCTAGGATTGCGGTGTTATCACTTGGCAGGGCAGTCTCACAGATGACACAGTCCAAGTGATCCAGGTCCAGTCCTTCTCACCCAGATCAGGAGGGCAGCAGACATCAAGTCAGCACAGAAAGAAAGCAATTCTTCCAGATCAGCAGTCCAGCAGGGTGGCAGTCCTTCAACAGCACAGCAGTCCCTCTTCCTGGCAGGGTATCCACAGGTCCAGAAGTATACTGAAGTGGTAGGGTCTGAGGTCCAGTTTCTTTACCAAGTGGTGCCTTTGAAGTGGGGGAGACTTCAAAGAAGGGTCTTTGTAGAGCACAGCGGGCCTCCCTTCCTGCCCTGGCTCCGTACTCAGTACGGGTGGTGTGAACACAGTCTATTCAGGTGTAAGTGTGAGGCTGTGCCCTGCTTCTCCCTCCAATCCTCCCAGGATGACCCATCAAGTCACACCTAAGCTCCCATTGTGTGTGGCTGTAAGGGAATATGCAAAGCTCAGCTGTCACCCTCCCAAGAAGTGTATCAGAGACAGGATGCAGGCACAGAAGGCTAAGAGCAGGGAAATGCCAACATTCTAAAAGTGGCATTTTCAAAATTGTAATGGTAAATTCGACATTGCCATTAAAGAGGATTTATCATTACAATACCATAGGTACTAAACATGATAGATCTGCCTTCTCCCAATTAGGAATTACAGCTTATTAACTGTAATAAGGAATCCCAATGTTATCCTATGAGAGGGATAGGCCTCATAGTAGTGAAAAACGAATTTAGGAATTTCGTCACTACCTGGACATTTAAAACTTAAAATAACATGTCCTACCTTTTACATACACAGCACCCTCCCCTATGGGCTACCTAGGGCCTAACTTAGGGGGGACTTATATGTAATAAAAGGGGAGTTTAAGGCTTGGTAAGGGGTTTTAAATGGCAAGTCGACATGGTAGTATGACACTGCCTTCCGACTGCAATGGCAGGCCTGCGACAGGTTTTAGAGGGCTGCTGAGGTGGGTGGCACAACAAGTGCTGCATGCCCACTAGTAGCTTTTAATTTACAGGCCATGAGTATATGGTATACCACTCTACAAGGGACTTACAAGTAAATGAAATATGGCAATTAGGTATATATCAATTAAACCATGCTTAGAGGAGTGAGCACAAGCACTTTAGCACTGGTTAGCGGTGGTAAAGTGCAGCAGTCCTAAGGCCAGCAAAAAAGAATTCAGCAAAATTGGAGGCAAGCAGGCAAAAGGTTTGGGGGAAGACCACACCCTAAGACTGACAGACCTAACACTCTATATATGTATATATTTTTGTGCGATATTTTTGGGAAACATGAGGCTAATGTCACACTTGAGCTGCAGATCACATGTTTTCCCTAATTGCAAAGGTGCCATGGACCCACTCACCCCTGGGTCCCTTCCACCACCGCTGGAAGGGTTGCGTGGAAGTGATGGAAGGTGTCCAAGGGGGGAAGGTATTGGACCAAATAAACTATAATAATTAAGTAAAACAAATAAAGAGAAACAACACGTTGCACGTTTCTCCCTGTTGGAATATGTCAGGCTGTCTTCTGTATCTAAACCTCTCCATGCATCAGTTGTTCGATTCATCTATACCCCTCTCCAGTACCCTGTCCTACCTGTTGAGGTCTTGTCCCTAGTTGGAGCGAGGTAACTTGCGAGTCCTTCTTGTCTTCCTGTCCCTTGGGCTGAACACTCCTACAGAAGAGAAGCCAGGGGATATACCATTTCCTCCTTACAAGTCTTAGGAAGAGAGGATTGGGACCAGCCCAACGTTGGTACTTCCTCTGTGCCTTAATTTCTGGTATATTGCAGCCCTCTGAGCAGTTGAGCCTCTCCTCGAAATTCAAGGCAACAGCTGTATGTTATTTTATTTTATTTTTTTTAATAACACACAAACTTGGTCGTAATACCGGGTGAGTTCAAGAATTTACATACGTTTTCAAATACACTCTGATCTTTACAAACAAGCCCCATAGTGGGTAACTCTGGTTCTTACTTAGTAACGTTTTGAGGCGAGACTCACACTCTCACACACATAAATTTGTAACAGTACACTGTAATATATATAACTGAGACACCAAATCACGCTCCCCCCCGGAATGAGTCATATTGAGAGCACACCTAATAAACAAATGCTAAATTTTTGCTAGTAGCGCGAAACACCAAGGGCCTCATTACAATGTCAGTCGGAAAGGCTCCGAACGGCATTCGGTTTGTCCGAATCTGTTTCGGAACCCGCGTTTCCGACCAACTCAGAAACATTTCAGACCGACCGATAACGATGTTAGGTAACCGTTCGGTCCTACTGACTCGGTTCCGACCGGCATTCGGAGGAACCGAGTCGGTCAGAGCTGACTCGTACGGCTCTGTGGACTGCGTTTCCGACCGAGGCATTACAATGTTGGATTCGGACAGCCGTTCTGACTCGGTTTGTCTGACACGGATCGGCTGTCGGAAACCGACTTTGGGGGCCTGTAACCCACCCAACTTCACCCAGAGGCCTCCGGTCGGGGCCCATGGGGATTCCCATGGGTCCCCTCTTTCCAATCATGCAAAGTGTGGCAGGCACCATGGGGTGCCCACCACAGGGTGCAGGGTTTTCCGCAAACACTCCGTTTTTCAATGGGAGACTGTGTTGTCGGTCGGAACACAGGTTCCCATTGAAGTCAATGGGAGTCCAACCGAAGGGTTTTCGGAACCATTGTAATCAGTCAGTCAGACTCCCCAAATCCAAATCGGTCGGAAACCATTCCGACACCTTGTCGGGCAGAATGCTTTCCGACCGACATCGTAATCAGGCCCTAAATAATGAGAATAAGCCAGTCTCTTGGTATTTCAAGTACGTTCTATGTGTTCCAGCGACTTCCCTCAGCAGGGAACCTATGTCAACAGAGTACTTGCCTGTCTCCCAGAAGGGAACAATGTCCAGAATCCTCCAGACTTCACAGGGTGCTTCGAACAACCTGCTGCTTCAGCCACATCCCACTCCTCAGAACCTCAATGCCAAGCATTGAGAACCCGATGGCTGCTGTATTAGTAATCAGCAGAACAAAATGGCCACCGAGAGTTCTGAGTCTCGTGGAAGTGGTCAAATCTCTTGAGAGTTCGCAGAGAAGATGTAGGCCGGCTAGCTTTCCACTGCCGGTCCTTCAGAGGTCTCTTCTGGCAGCAATTAAATGATAAGTATGTTTATAACACATTATATGATTCATATAAGATGACATAAGCATTCTTCAAGGTTGGGTCATTGAGGAACACATGGGCCCTGGAGGGTTTGCCGCAGGAGATGCCTGGAGAAGCGGCTAGGTCTCTTCATGGGGGTAAGCTATGGTCCCACAACCGGTTGTACTTGCTATTGGTCCTAAAGTAGCTGGGATTCTGACAGCTAATAAGACAGTTAACTAATACTTTTGAACCAACTTTTCACAACATAAAACAACAAAAATTAAAAAGCTGTGTTTTGGTGTCATTAATTGATTTTTGGGGTGTTTTTTTTTTTAAAGAAACGCAGGTCTATGAAGAAGATTGTTGTAGGTAACCCTGGGGTTTATCAGATCTGGTCTTGGTATTAGAAATATTTGGAGTATGACTATTTTCAAGAACAGACTGCTGTATGTTTATAACACAGCGGAATAGCTCTATATGAGAGCTCAGATTGAGTTTTCTGTTGTCAATGATAGAGCTTTGAGGGTGCCTGGATATTTTCTCAATTGAACTGCAGCGGATATGTACATTAACAAAACAAAACACCAGGAATTTGGTCGACAAAGCACACACAAAATATTAGATGCGTCCTTATTCTTGAAGCAACAACTTGAATTATCTATTTTCAGAATTTGACTTGAACATCCAGGAATGAAAAAGAAAATTGAACATGTTTGTTAACAGAAAAACACATGGTTAGTTGGAGGGCATTTTCCCAGCCACTGGAATCTACAAGGAGAATGTGAAGCAGACCACAATGGAATTCACTCTAAAAATTCTACATGAGACAACATAAAGGGCAAACCAAAATCATGTCACCTGTCATGTATTAAGACACCAGCATTTTAGAGCAAAGTAAGAAGGCTTGAGTGAATAAAAATATACAGCTGTCAACCAAAGTTACATTTGTGTCTTTCAACTGCAACTGGTTATGTGTTCTACCACAACAGTAAAAATGAAACATCTGTAGTGCTTTCTTGGGCTTGTTTGTTAATTTTGTACAGCTATGTCCAGAAATGTACTTTGTCGTTCGTGACCTACAGTGTGTGCCTTCAGATCCTGAGTGCCACCCAGACATCTCCTTCTCGCCTCTGAGACTTCACTTTCTCACTTCAGCCACTCACACCTCCCATGACATGGTACTCTTATCCAACATCACTTTGAATGCCCTCCATCACAACTATATTTCAATATCCTCTTTAAACACTCCATCTCCACCAATCGTTGGCAACCACATCTGGCCTGTCAAGCCTGCTCATCGCACAGTCTGCTGCAACGCCATGAACGCCTAACGTTCTATTGTTGTCATTTTAGACCTTCCAGAGGTCCATACACTCTGTCTATGCCTATGTCTGTTGAAATACCACCTACTCTAGTTAGTCTCTGGCTTAATCCGAGCACTTTCAAATTCTATTGGCTGTCACAAGGGAGATTCGTAAGATCGTGGTACAATATGGGTTATAATTACGTCAGGGCTCACACCTTTCTTTGTGCTTGTGTTCACAACCTTGCAGCTTCTTAGAGCTATACGTATCAGATGTTAGTATGGAAGGCCTCATTGGCTTTCACTGCTTTATTCTTAGGAGGACGACAACTTGAGTCAGACAACGGAATGTTCAAGTTTGTAACCTTTAGGTGCTCACAACTTTTCTGTAATAAACAGAACTGTTGGACTTGGTTCGTTGGGACCATGGGGGATTTGAGAATGGTCCGTTTACTAACATGAAGGAGCTTTTCAACAAACCGTAATCAATATAACATCATATTTGAGCCTCAGGCCAGTGTTCATCACCTGCATGTCCATCCCCATCCAATGCAAAACCATCCTGTTCGGCTAGAGTAGTGGGCAGCCATCACATACATTGCAACCACCAGAGCACCAAAGGCTAACGCTCTGACAGCAACGTGTTTGCAACCCACCATACATACTGAGCTTTCCTACTTTCATCACATCTATATGTGCTCCTCTGCAGGGGCCTCAACATTTCGCTATCACTTACATCACAACCTCGACAGGACCAAAGACCACCTCAGTAACACCAGGCTGGTTTTACCAACACACAAGATGTGTCTTATCTCTGTCTCACATGCCTGTCCTCAACTGCAGTCTGTCGCAAATGTCCACCCCTTCTCTCCCTGCACACGTTAAAATCACTCCAATGCCAAATGTCAACTCATGGACAACTTTGTCATTTTAACAACAAAAATACATTGCCTTGTGAGTTTCGTCATTTATGCCCACATGCAAGATACACCTCCACTGGTGGTGATGGGAGTTCATCTGAACATCCATCACAAAGAGTAGGAAAGCACGTCTATCACTAGCAAATATTTTAAGCAGGAAAAAGTTTGCAAAATTTCTGAATTTTGTGTACTTTGCTAAATTTTACAATATTTCAGAGGTGTGAAATGTTGTATAATTTTTTGCAAGAACAGTAAAACCATATCTAAGAGATATTTTGTCTTTAAACCAGTCTCCTTTTGGTATCTCATGTGACTTGTGGAGGTATGGTGTGCCTTTAATTTTTACCTTAGATATCGCAAAGTGTAATTCACTACATTTCACATCATTTTGGATAATTTTCACCCAATTTCACAAAATGTTTTTTTTAAATATTTTTTTCACCTTTAACTACATCACCAGTCCCCTCCCTGATATAATGTTGTCATATCTCACCAGCAGCTGCAGCATATGAGTGCAGTCAGCGTGGAAGATGTCTGCTATAGTTCTTTGGAAGGGCATGTGGGTCCTAATAGTATGGTAATGTAGCCAAAGATGGTGGTCCTCTTTTCGGCAATAGCTTATAGTTCTAGAGGTCAGACCTATCCAAATGATTGCCATCACTCAGATTGTGCTCCCAGCTTCCACATTCAGATTACTGTATTCATAGACACTAGAAGATCCTACAGGCACAACATTCTTCATCTGCAATATTGTGCATTGATGGGTTTCTCCAACCATTACTCAGTCTGCCCTAGCTCCCACTCTTTGCTTCACTTATTTGTGTTCTTACGTTCCCAGACCATGATCAGTGATTGTGAAGTTGGTTGTTCTTTTGGTGCTTTGTTTCTCTTGTGATTCCTGTGTTGTCCACTCCTGCAGCCTGTTGTATTCCAGTACAACAAGTGATCAAATCTCTCCTAGGATCAGCTCTCTTCGGCTTGTCGTGGTGGTGAGTTCCTTATTTATTTATTTACTACTCATGCAGTGATTAAAATACTATGTTTTGTTATGCATACATATATATTCAGTCAGTCAATCTTTATTTCTGTTCAACTGCCATAAAAGAGCATTTAAAAAATACAATACAGAAGAATTTTTAAAATAACAAAAGCAGCTGTACATCAATTCTCATTTCATAAAACATTTCCAGCAAATGACTCAAAGAATCTAAAGTTAAGATTTTAAAAGCAGTAATAATTTTAAAGAACAGAATAAGAAGAAGGGGCAGTTTATTGTTCCCAATTCCTCAGCTGGACAGCAATTTCTGTCTAAGTCTCCACTGTACAGCAGAAACCAGTAAACAGCAAAGACAATGGACTGCCTAGTATCACTTCATAGTACTCTAAAACAGTCCTAAAATTCTGAAAACCCAGGTTGCGGCAGACTAGTAACATCCACCTCCTTCTAAAACCTTGATAGGTAGGGCAGAAGAACAGAACATGCTCTGGTGATTCTGCCACCTGTGAGCAGAATGGCCAAAACCCATCCTGGTCACAGCGATGGCGTTTCCATTTGGCTGTGAATGAACCAAGGGGAAGAGTTCCCATATGGAATTTAAGATATAAAGTCTTCGCATGGGGAGGTTAAATCTCGTTCAGGAACTCCTCCAAGTGGTAGTCCACTTTGAACTCCAAAAAGGATGTAGTCAGAGACCCAAGCCAGGCAATCTAACAGGCACAAGGCTGCCCCAAGACATCTTCAAAGGCCTCACAAAAAGGCATAAGCTCAGGGAATGCCCAAAGTCTCCGCCAGTATAGGAAAGGTTTTAACCCAGCTATATCACTGATCCATATCAGACCATGATCTAGCCGTAGGGGGATAAGCGGGCTATTGGCAGGAAGATTAGTTAGGCATCTCAAGAAACGATTTTCTATCAAGTCTAGGGCTCTAATATCCTGAGAGCCCCAGTGTCCCCACCAGATAAGGTGGCTACTAAAGCCTGGATTTTGTAAATTTCAAGGGCTGGGGACACTGGATGAAATAAGGAGGAGCGATGAGCCCTCAAAATGCCCTCACAGTATTGCTCTATTTTGAGTCTACGCTTCTGAACATGGGGGAACCAGTCAAAATATTTCGTAAGCATGACTCTCAAATAATCAATCTAAGAGACCCTCTCCAGTGACACACCATTAAGGGTTGGATTAGGGCGAGAAGTTGGGCAGGGATTGAAGACCACAGATTTAGTCTTGCTGAGGTTGATCTGTAGCCCCCTCTGCCTGCGGAATGATCCAAAACAATTCAGAAGATTCTGGATCCCCATTGGAGATTTAGATAACAAAAGGGTATCATCTGCAATCAGCAGGGCTGGAATCTTATGCCCAGCAATATTTGAATCGTCACCCCCCACATTTCTCAAGCAGGTCATTAATATACAGGAGAAAGAAGGTCAGGCCAACACACAGCCCTGCCTCACTCCCCTATTTACCGGGATGGGATCTGTCAATTTGCCCTGTGGCCCACATCTAGCTTGGGCATAAAAGTAATTGTTAGAATGTAATCTAACAATAATTTTTAGAAGGTAATCAGGAACCCCCAACTCCACCCAAACCACCCACACGGGGTTTCTAAGGACAAGCCCCACAAAGATTGCATGGAGTCTGGCACCCCCCAGTTTTACAAATTTCCAATTCAGTAATTGCCTGCAGAAGACCTGGTCAATTGTTCCAACACCATCTCTGAACCCAGCCTTCAGCGGGGTTAGAACATTTGAGTCAGACATCCACTCGCTCAGCCTGTTCAAGATAACTCGACTAAACAGCAATTTCTGCCCCTGCCCAGGTGGGAGGGGTGGGTGCACCATTCAGTATAGCACTAAAGAGCAGGGAGAGATAAGGGCTCCATACATCTCTATAGGACTTAAACAAATCACCGGGCACCTTGCCCAACCCAGGGGCTTTGTTTAGTGTAATCCAATCTAGCCTTTAGAGATCTCAGAACTTGAAATATAGTGAACCCAAGGTAGCACTGGCTCAGTAGGATATTCAACCAGGAGAGCGCTAAGAAATGTATTACATGCCACCGGGAAACCTGATGGGAAGACACTGGTTGGATCAGGTCCTGGACCTCGTTGCCCGAGTATAGTTGATAGAAGTGCTCAACCCAAGTGGTGGCAGAAATGTTGCTGCCCAATGGGGCTTAAATGCTAGAGTCACCATCTACAATAATTGGCCAAAAAGAACAATAATCCTTGTCATTGACGGTACTCAAGATTGAACTCCATTTGGAATGTTCCCAGGTTCTCTTAGCACATAGAATAGTAGCTTTATAGAGTGATCTGGTATCCCGAATAGCATCTCTAGAGCCAAGTTGAATGGATTGGGAGAGGGCATGCCTGGCCACTTGATACGCTTTGGAAAACCAGGGAGCCTCTTTCTTCCTCTTGGGAATAGACTTAGAATCTACCAAAATAGATTTCTCAGGGTGGCAAACATAGTATTATAAATACCACTCAGCCTCGTCAATGTGTTTGGAGTACCAAGGGGCATGATCTTGTCAATGACTGCAATCCAACTTATGGACACAGCCTCAAACACCTTCCCCAGGTCTACTTCAGAGGCTAACAGAGAACTCCACTTTAGTCTGCGACAGTTATTGGTGGTTGGAGCCAGCCTTCTGTTAAGGGCTTCATCTGTGTTCAGGAGGCTGTTCCCTAAGTCTCCCAATGTAAGTCCCAGAGCACTATAATCACTATCCTGTCTGGGGCTACAATCATATCTGCCAGTGAGTACCATAGTCTAATAATTTAATCAATAAGACTGGTGCACTGCGGTGGGTGATACATGTGGGACCCCTCTTTGTCGGACTTGGTTCTCCCATTGCATGCCCTAAGCCCATTACTAAGTGTGAATGCAGTTAACTGAAGCACAACAGGGGACCACCTCTTTACAGGGGAGAGAGAGGGCAGGAACACCCCAGAATTGGTCCTCTTCGCCTAGGGCAATATCCTGGAAGACAGTCAATGGCTCAAATCTACAATTAAAGTCACCTGCCACTATTTTAAAAGAACCCGGAGGGCGATTTACCATATGAGTACCAATGTGATCGATGACATGCAGCTCTGCACCATTGCCCTTAGATCTACAATAAACATTGTAAATGTAGAATGCCCTGCCAGAAGGAAAAGAAATGGAGACACAGTGTACATCAGGGCTGCTCATGTCAATTACCTTGGACTTACATTATAGGGTGGGCTTGACCCAAATTGACACCCTCCCAGAGGGTCTACCCCTACCAGAAGTGGTAGCAGCTAAAGAAAAATTTAAAAACCCTGAGCTATTCTGTGAAGCTACTGACCGGTCACTTGGAACAGGCAGATGTCAAATGAATCAAAAAATAAACCCCAACTATGGCAAGCAACTTTGGATCCCAAACCAGCTTTGTTCTATGGAACAAGTTTAGTGTAGGAGGGCGGAAGTACAACAGCATTGCCCAAGGCCACAGGCTCTACAGCTGGGATGGGGATAGAATTGGGTGCATCCGGCTTAGTAGTCAGAATATTATTGGAGCTGGTTGTAGGAGCCGGGTGTCAATCTAAGCCATCCAAATCCGTAAGGGGAAGAAACCTATTAGACGTCGGACAGATGGCCCAGCACCAACAATGGCCCTAGTGGGGATAGGCTGGGGACCCACCCTATCCCTTGGAACCAAATGTCTGTAAAAAAAACCAAGGGGAACAAGACTGATATTGTTTCCCATCTGTCTGACCCAAGCCCCGCTCTTGATCAACCGCTCAGCGAGTTCAGGGCTCCTGCAATTGATGACTACACAGTCCCCTCTGAGATGTTTAGGTTTAGATGAAGGGCCAACCTATCCCCCCCTCCTCACAAACATAATAGGTGCCCTGTAATGAGGGAATGAGGGAACTCCTTTTAGAATAGCCACATAAGTGCAGCAGTCAGGGGGAGATTCAAACGGGACTTGGGGTGTGTGTTAGAAGCCTGTACCAGCGGATTAGACTTCTCACACAACACCCTATTCGTAGCCCCTAAAGCTGGCGATTGCCCCCTAGAGGCTCCTACCCATCCTGCTACCGGTTGCAAAGGGCACATAGAGCCTTCAACCACTGTTGGTAAGGCTGCTGGGGGATTGCTATTACTAAGAATATTAGTCAGCTGCAGAAGGACGGAGCCTACCCTCCAGGAATAACATTAGTCAAATGTCTAATAGTAAGTTCCAGGGTACAAATCTTGTCCATCAAAGGAGTAATAAGTGCAAGCACTAATGACACAAATCGATCCAGAATACCATCCCAGTGAGGTGGTATGGGAGTATCAGCCTCAGCAATGGGCCTAAAAGAGTCCACGCCGATCTGCAGTGGAGAGGGATCTGTGTTTTCCTTGCGCCCAGAACTTAGGCTGTTTTGCACGACCCCCTTGCTTCTGCCTGCACTTTCCTTTTCGCCATCACTGGCGTAAGAACCAAAGCACTGGGGGGTGCAATGACTAGTGGAATAGCAGGCTGGCAAGCGTCTATCGGGGTGAGTCCCGGGGTGTTCTGGGTGGCTGTTGAAATTGAGCCATCAGGTAAACCTGCCGAGGGTACTAGAAGGGAGCCAGGAGCTATGCCAAAATCCCAGGGAAGCCTCCTTTCAGCCAGTTCAATCTCCTTGGATACAACACTGACAGCTCGAACCAAAAAGGAGTCCGGTGTAGTATAGCCTGAAGGCTTTGCAATGGTAGTGACTTTGTCCATCTGTGCTTTCCTCTTGCCCATTGTGTCTCCCAGATGATCAAAGGCCACAAGGTAACGGAAATTGATGAAGAACAGTGGGGAACCAGCAGTGGACCACCCTGGAGGTCGCTGTAAACAAGGGAGCAATGTCCCGCTGATTGTCGTTATTGAGGGAGTGGCCCATTCAGCATTGGCTGGCCGCGGATGGGTGCAGATGGGCCTGCCCTTGGCCCGGGATTTGCTTGGGCGTGGCACACACGCGTCCAATGATGTGTGAGTGAGGATGGCACTGTGTAGCACCCAAGTTGCAGCGCTCCTCCACCTAATCCAGCTGGATGTCTTCCAGAGACCTAGTGCAAGTCTTCCTGAGACCTAGAGTCGCCAGCAGTGTGGCGGCAAAACAAGGGGCGTCCCATATATATTCTCCTTTCCACTCCTTCGGAGTTTTCCACGGTTCTTCCTGCCTTTTGTAGCGCTTAGTGCTCTGGTCATCTTTGTTTACAGTGAAGCTGGGGGTTCCCTGCAAAAGTCCACTTGTTTCACCTGGTCCAGATACATGTATTGTCTTTCACTCCCTGAAATGAAATGGCACCACCAAGTTAATGCACAAGGCCAAGCACCACCAAATCACAACACATGCAGCCACGTCTTCACCTGCAAGAAAGGGCATAATGCACATTATTATTATTCTCATCAGATGGAAGGAACACATCCGTACTGGCAGCATCATCATGCGCAATACCCCCATTATCAAAATGTACAACAGTTCTGAAAATATGTCACACACCTTGCATTAACATTTCCTTGTTCATGGGCACCCATGCCATTAATAGTACTTTGAACACAAATTATATAGCTTGTTTGAGGCATGCATGGGCCCAAGACAATGACAGACTGAAGATTCTCCAAATATTCTGCTCCCTTAGGTTGCCAGTATACTTGTATCCCAGTTCCGCCAGCAGATCTCTGAGCAAGCAGAGACAGAAGCTACGAAGGAGTTGCTCATGGCAGCCTTCAGCAGAGTCACCATTATGATAAAGAGTGTCATCTGCTTCTGAAAGCTCTTCAGGCTCCCTTCATGCTACAGTCCTCTGAAAATATGTTTAATTAAGTAGAAGGCTTCCTACTCCACTAAAAAACAGTTGCCTTAAAAAGCTAGACTTTTTTGACACAAAAAGGCAACCCAATATTCCTTTGGGAGCAAGGGTAAATATAGTACAACAGGTAAGATTGCCAACAAGGGATTTGTTCAGACACACACAATTACACAAACATTCATAAATCATTCAATATGTCTTAACTTGACATCACAACTTAAGTGAAAGTTATTCATGAGTGAATTAAAGAGAGAATCTCAAAAGCAGGTGTATATATTCATAGTTTGTATATTGAGAGAAATAAATCTTCATATATACAGTAACAGAGGTTCAAAATGTAAATCTCATAACATATTGACAATGGTTGTTAGACCTGGCTTTTCCAACGGGTTAATCCCCAGACTTTATGCTTTTGGGCCTCCTGTTTTTGACCCTTTTTTGTTTGTTTTAGGACTCTGGGCACTTTACCACTGCTGAGCAGTGCTAAAGTGCATATGCTCTCTGTGAGTTCATATGCTGCTGCGTCAAACTAATGTTGAACGCACAGGGATGTAGACTGTGTTACCGCAGACTCGAGGAAGGCATTGCTGCCCAATGTGAATACGGTGATTTCTCACCAAATAGTTGCTTACATTGAAATAACTGAAAAAAGTATTGTGAGCAACTTAAGCATTATCGAAACCACAATTTTTCATGGTCTCATACCGCATGACTTCATTGTAGCACACATTCACAGTCCCAGACAATCCTTCCCCAGTGGACCTCATAGAGGGGGTCTATTATCTTCATGAAATACCCACAGTCCTGAAGACGGTCTCACTAACATGTAACGACTGAGACAGAAACATCGACACACAATGCAACTTCCTCTCTAGTCATTGATAAATATGCTATCTAGAGCCTAGTATTTTGTGTTCACCAGGCTCGATCTGTGTATATAGAAAGTGAACATTAAATACATTGGCATATGGCATATGAACTTATACATATTTTATAAATGAACATTGTCAATGGGTTATGAGATTTACATTTTGAACCCCTGTTACTGAACATATGAAGATTTATTTTTCTCAGTATAAAAACTATGAATATGTACACAGCTTTTGTGATTCTTTCTCTATAATTCACTTGTGAATAACTTTCAATTAAGTTGCGATGTCAAGTTATGACATATTGAATGATTTATGAATGTATGTGTAGTTGTATGTGTCTGAAAAAATCCTTTGTTGGTATTCTTACCTTTTGTATTAAAACCCTAGACAGCACAATTGAAGGTCATCGTGCCCTGCCCCATGCTTCCATCCACAAATAGTTAAACCGAGATCTGAACAAGAGGATACACATCTGTTACAACATTGAAACCCACAGCAGGTGTTCGAAACCTTTCCAGTATATTGCCAACTTGAAGCTTCCCAGTTAAAAGCTTAAAAAGCTATATTTCCAGAAATCCACAATATTATTGAGTGACAAATTAAGGTCTAGAAACACCTCTTTTTGTGTAAATGTTTACCAAGCTAGACCAGGTTGATTATCTAAGTCATACCTCTCAGAAACTTAAACACAACTTGTACATGTTTAATGATCGATCATAACTCTTTGCATTCAGGTCGCCATTTTTGACAGGCCTTGGAACTGAAGCAGCTGAATCTTAGCCCCACTCTTACATGTCACAAACTTATATTGATTGTGCGCAATTAGCACTCTGTACACTCAGTGTGATCTAATATTAATAAAACAATGGAGTTTCAAATGTATTTTTGAAATATTTCTATGTAGGAAAAATAGAATCATATAATGTATGCTTACTAATGTTTACATTTCTCGTGAAAAGGTTGTTTTCACTCACAGTTACACAAATGTTCTAAAATGTAACTCTAAATCTTATGTTTTGTTCAATGTAACCATGATTTATCACATAAAGAATATTCATATGAAGGCATTGATTTTGTGACCATACGTGCACATATATCTAAATGTTGAGCGCACATTATTTGTTATACTAGCTTAGCGTGACCAAAGGCCTTAATCTCTTGGGTATTCAATGTTTAACTTATAACATGGGAATTGCTTCCTTGCAAGTTCTCTCCTATGCAGATGCAGAATGAAGGCTTTATTAGCTAGTGAAAAGGCATTGTGTATTATAGCGATAGTAAGGTACAGGAGGAAACGTTTGGCAAGAAGAAGAAGCACTAATGAGGTTGGAGACAGGTTCTCATGGCAGCGAAAGGAACGCTCAAGGTTGATCAAATGTTCCAATTTAAAGGTGTGTGAGAAAAGGAGAAAGTTGCCAATTGCTACCATGAAAGGTGGAAATGTACTGGAGACGATGACGTGGGCTACCTTGAATGCTTTGTGTGTTATTTGGTGTTGCATAGTTAGGAGCACCTTACCTTGAGTCTCCATTATACTGACACCTGCCCTTGTTTTTCTGATTAATTAGAGTTTCTTTACTTTAGTATAGAGTAGAATAAGTTAGATTTCTTTAGATTTACTAATGACTAGGCAAGAGGATCAGATTCTGCAGTTTAATCTTCAGATACTCTTCCTCATCTTCTGCATCGCAGCGACTGAGTTTCTTGTATGCTTTTTATTGTTGAGACTGAATTCCATTAGGAGATTTGGATTTATTTTGGTGATTTTGTATTTCTACAATATGCTTCTGCGACTCATTTATATTAGTTTGTTTCTGAGTTTGTGATAAACCTATTTAACTTCACCAAGTAGTTCTGGTCTTATTGTGTGACAAATCTATTACAAATTTGAAATTGATGCCAACTCACTTTTACCTCTCAAGCAACTACAAAGACTAATTGACAAGAGAAGAAGATTACATTGAAGGGCTCATAGCCTTTACAGATCCTTGTGGAAGTGGAAGACAGTTGTACCTGGGGTGGCTATCTGCCTCGATGATGCATTAGTGGGCTGCATCTAGGGTGATAGACTTCTAAAGCCTAGTAAATGAGATGTACCCAGGGGTGATACACCTCAAGCCCAGTTCCAGCTATATCACACTGTGGGTGTATAAGAGGTTTATACCCAGGTGTGCCAATCCCATAGGGCCTAATATCAGTTATCCCCCCTAGTGTTGAGCAGCTGCTTCGCCGGTGGTCTGGTGGTAGAAAAACATCTCCATTATCAACAGTTACCCATAAAAATAATGATCAACAAGGGATGTCTGGCTCAAGACTGGACCTGGCCCAGATATACAGATAATACCTACTCAGAGCATTGGTGCTCCACTAATAACAACGCATTGAAAGGCTCACTCCCACCAACCTGCTGAAACAAGAGTTCGTCAAACTTTTATTTTGAAGCCAAAATGGATGCTGAGATCTCCCGAATCAAAGGCCATTATCTGCCAAGCCCATGCATCTATTATCGATAAAGAAACACCAGGTTCATCTAATAGCTTGCAGTCTCGATCGGCAGTAATTCATGTTGTACATAATTTGTGATGGTTTAAACTCATCCACTTAAGCAAACCAATTCAAACAATGCTGGAAACGTTTAATAAATCTAGTGAGTAGTCTGTGCTCAAACTTCAATTGCATTTTGTTCTTTTCAGGTGCTATCTTTTTGGTGACACATCCAGGGTTTAAAATCAAACAACCCTAATATCAATAAATATGCATTTAATGAAATTAGTTTTGTCATTAAATGAACAGGAGAAACATGAAGGAAGTGGCTTTGAAAGGAACACAACCTAGCTCAAGTCTACAAATCTCTTAAAACCTTTAAACATCAGTTTGTAACAGCTAGCCCCTGCCAAATATGTTCCTCTATTCCCGTTTTACAGTCACATTTTTTACAAAGCGAAATTATAAACAATAATTAAAGGCCTCATCGGTATTTGATACAGACACTTCCAAAATATAAAATTCTAAATTCTCCACTTGCTGGAGGGAACATGTTTATTTGTTCTCTGTGTTTGATCCCTTTCCAAGCACTCTCTACAGCATGCACAGAGCCCTATGCTAACCACTGTCCTATGAAGTATTTCCGCAACACATGATGGGATATTTTTTAATAACTTTATGTGCCAAGACAACTTTCATGTGAAATATATCCATCATAAAACTCTAAAGTAATCCACCACGTTCGGCCAAAAACTGAATTTTGTCCACTTATGGCTTCATTAAGGGATACTCATCTTTAGGTCGAGTAAATGCAGACTGCGGAAATAATGTTGCCAGCCGGAAGGGTATCGCCAGGGGTCAGAAAAACTATTCCATTCCAAGCTGGGCCCTGAGAATTCACTTAGGAATGGGAAATAATCGATGGAATCAGATTTAACATATATGGTTTCTGTGATTTTTCTCTCGTTGTCAGCCACATTTTGCCTGAAGTTTGCAGTAATGTCTCAACTGAAGTTACCACTACAGAGGTACAGAAACAATGGCACAGGGGACCTCCCACTTAAGAAGCTTATGCGGGGCAACCACTGGGCCATATAGGCCTAGTTGTTTATGTGCCTCTTCTGTCTGCAGGTCTACAGAGAAAGGGGCAGATTTACAAGCCCCTTGCGACAACTTTACGCTGCCGTTGCGTCACTTCTGTGACGCAGCGGCGTCGTAAATAATGCACCACATTGCGACATATTTACAACGTGACGCATCTAGGGAGATGCGTCATATTGTAAAGCCCTGCGCTACATTATTCCTGCGTCAGGTATAATGTATGCAGGGTGGGCGTTCCCACGCAGGAAAGCCTCGTAAAAGTGACGCAGTGAAATCTACAAGATTTCACTGAGTCACTTTTACGACGCCACTGCGTCAAAACCTTGCGCCTGCCTGAAGCAGGCGTAAGAAGTGACGCAGCATGTTAGGAACAGGCATTCCTAACCATTGCTGGAGTTGCGTCGTACTTGCGACACAACTCCAGCAATGCGCTGCCCTTACGCCGACAAGATGCGTCACGCATCTGTCTATCCTTGCGCCACAGTGCGCCGCATTGTAAATGCGATGCATCCATGGTGGCGCAAGGATTTTTTTCCGCATCGCAATTACACTGGCGCATCCCTGCTAATATGCAGGGATGCGCCAGTTCTTGTAAATCTGCCCCAAAGTATTCATAAATAATACCATTAGGCAGTATCTTGGCAGAAGAATGTAGTGGGTGGGCTGATATGTAAAACAAAGGAAATCGAGTAACGATGAGACGGTAAAAATGGGAGGGAGTGGGGCAAACAGAAAATGAGAACATGAGAGAGAAATCAGACAAAAAAATATAGGGATGAGAGACAAATGGCAGGTAGATAGAAAGAGGAAAGAAAGAACGGTAGAAGAAAGAAAGGATAAAAGGACGGAAATGCGAAAGTGAATAAAAAGAAAAGATAAAAGGTAGGATGCAATGGTGAAAAAATGAATGGACACAAGGGCGAATGGACAGTAGTATAGCTGGATGGATAGATGGATGGATGAATGGATGGATGGATGGATGGATGCTTCCCAAAGAAAGATCGGATTTTCTCACGTTATGTGCTCGGTGTAATTAGAGGAATGATTCAAGTGGGGGATATTTTACATTTCTAGCTACTTCCTTGTACGGTAATTGCCAAATGCAGTATTATCGAACAATTACAAACTATGAAACTTGGAAGGCGAAATAACTGTGAAAATCCGTGTTTGTGCAAAGGTTTCAACAGGCCTTTCCCTCATTTCAATGATGCATCACACGTGCTGTGTAGCAAATATTAGATGTACCTTGAAGCTTTCGGAATAATCCAAACACTGAAGCACACATTATAGATGAAACAAAGTACGCTAACAAAAGCACCTTTGAGAGAGCTGTAATTGTAAAGCTCCCATCCGTCGTCCACAGATTTGATATTAGATTTGTCTCTGTTAAACCCACGGGAATTTGGCAACAAAATCAAACCAGAAACATATCAAAAGAAATGGTTTTTTAATGTAAGTCCTAGTTTTCACTCATGTAGTCCATCCCCTCATAATACAAGGTAGAATTGAAATGCCAAGATACTGTTTACTTCACTCACCTATCAAAACAGATGTACTGCAAACGTGTATTAATATTTCAAGAAAACAAAAATATGTACATGGACACTGCATTTCCCATCGTTCTCTACTAGGCATTGGATGGTCCCACTATCTAAAAATATATATGTTTTCTGTTCAAGGTTCAGAACTATAAAACACACTTCAGCCTACACACATGCACAGCCACCTTAAAATGTGCACTGCCATCAAGATTTGGCGGCTTATTTACAAGCCCCTTGCGCCACCCGTATGTCGTGTTGTTGGAATGACCCACGCAGAGACTGGTAGGTGCTTATCTCGTTCTTTATTCTTTGTTTATCTCGGTGCCCACATGCATGTCCGTTCCCTCTGCCCTCGTTTCCAGTAATGCCCTCCCCACTCCCTGACCGGAAGTGGTGTCCGGTCTCTGTCCCCTCCCCTTGGTCGAGTGCAGGGTCCTAGTGCCCCTGACCCAGGTCACTACATCTCCCCCTTTGTCACGAGAAAGAATGCGACGAGAGAGAGAGAGAGAGAGATCTATGTATGTGTCGAGAAGAAAGGAGAGAGAGAGAAATATATGGAGAGAAAATGGGAAGAATGGAGAGACATGTATTCATCCCCATCACTACATTTCTTCAATCCGTCTTTTTGTCCTTTTGCTCACTCTTCTTGGACAAGTCCCTTCTTTTTCTTCCTGTGATCCCTCTTCTTGTCCTTCACCCTTGTCCGTACCTCTTCCTTCATTGTCTATTGCTCTGTTTCTCTCCTGTGCGCCGATGTTCTCTGCCGCAGTGTCCTCTCCGTCTTCATCCATGGTCTTCACTCCTTTGAAGTGAGAACTGTTTCTTGTTATTCGGTAGGGGCCCGACTCCGCCGTGATCATTGGCCCCTTGACCTCTGTTATGGTTAGCTGGTCCTTTGAAAATGGACTGTCAGACCTTCTCCGTTGTCGCTGACGCACCACCACTTGGTCCCTTTGCTTGAGGTGCACCGGAGTGGCATGTCGCCTGGCGTCCGCGTACGCTTTTATCTTCTCCTTTGCCTCCTGATCCCTGACAGCAATGCTGCTGTGGTCTGGTGTCCTCTTTGCCTCTAACTGTGGTAACCTCGTCCTGCTTGTCCTCCCCAGCACTAATTCAGCTGGACATCGTCCTGTGGAGCTGTGGGGGGTGTTTCTATAGTCTCGTAGTACTTGACAGAGTGCCTGTCCTATGGAGATCTGTGCCAGCTTTGCTCTTTGGACAGCCTTCTTTATGTTGCCCATAAACCTCTCCACCATGCCATTTGCTTGTGGCCACAGAGGCGTTATCTTCCTGTGATGAATGCCTAGGTAGGTCATAAATTTTTTGAACTCCTCCCCTGAAAACGGAGGGCCGTTATCTGTCTTTAGTGTCTCGGGCGATCCCCAGGCTGCAAATATGTCATCCAGTATGGGCAATGTCGCAGTTGCTGATGTCGAGGAGATGTGGCGTACTATGGGAAACCTTGAGTATTCATCAATGATCACGAGCAGGTAGTTGCCCGTGTCTAGCGGCCCATAGAAGTCTGCTGCCAACGTTGTCCACACTGCCTTTGGAAGTTCTGACATTTGTAATGGTTTCGGCTTTGCTGGCTGGCCTGTCGTTTGGCAGATGTGACAGCTCATGATGGTGTCTTCCACCATTCTGTCTAGGCCAGGGAACCATATTTTCTCCCATAGCATCTTCTTTGTTGCTACCATGCCTCTGGGTGACTCATGTGCTAAACTAACAGTCCGTCGACGTAGGCCACTTGGTATTACTATCCTTGTTCCTCGCATTAGTATACCATTTTCAGTCTCTGATAGTTCTTCATGTATCTTTTTGAATGCTATCATTTCCTCCTTGTTTACTCCGTCTCCCATTGCGCAGTTGGTGTTGATGTGTCTCCATCTCTGCTGTCTTGTTGTTGCTTTCACCGCTTGCATTGTGTCATCCTTTGCTGTCTCCTGCTCTAGTTCAGCCAGTGTTATTGGCGCCGGCGTGTTCTGTCTTAGTACAAAGTTGAGATATTCTTCTGCCATTGAGGTCTTCTCTGGTGCCTGTGGTAAGGGGTGTCGAGACATGTAGTCAGCCGGGTTGTGTTCTTTGCCTGGCTTGTGCACTATCTTGAAGTCGTAGTCCATCAGTCTTATGCCCCAGCGCTCAATGCGTGGCATCTTTGCATTCGGATTGCCATATATTGTCACCAGGGCCTGATGGTCAGTTACGATAGTGAATTGTTTCCCATAAATGAACATGTGATAGTGTTCACACGCCCATACCACTGCTAAGCTCTCCTTTTCTGGTTGGGAGTATGCCCTTTCAACGTCCGACAGACTTTTGCTTGTGTATGCAACAATTTTTCTTGATGCGTCTCTACCTGGTAAGTGTTTGGCTAGGATTGCCCGTAGTCCAACCGGGCTGGCGTCTACGGTCAGCTCGGTGCATAGCAACGGATCAAAATAGGCAAGATGATCTACGGCCATCACGGCATGCCTGATGGCCTCAAATGCCCAGCTGCACTCTTGTGACCAGATGAACTTCTGACCCTGCTTTGTTAAGTCCAGCAGTGGTGTGCTCACCGTGGCGAAGTCCTTTATGTAGCGGGCACAGTAGCTGGCAAGACCAAGAAATGACCTCACTTCTGCAACATCCATTGGAGGACTCACCTTTTTCAATGTCTCTACCTTGCTGGGGTCCGGCCTCATTCCTTTCTTGGAGAAGATGTGCCCAAAGAATTCCAGTTCACTTCTTCCCAGCTCACATTTGTCAGCATTCAGTGTTAGTCCTGCTTGTTCCAGCTGCAGGCATACTTCACGTAGGGCACTATCATGTGCTTCATCGGACCTACCAAACACCAGGTTGTCGTCGCTGTAGTTTAAACTGTTCTTCAACGGCCTTATTACCTGCCTTATCGTTTCCTGAAATATCTCCGCAGCGGATGATATGCCGAACCTCCGTCGCTTGTAGCGGAACAGGCCCATGTGCGTGGAGAACGTTGTAATGTACCTTGATTGCTCGTCGAGCTCCAGTTGATGGTACCCTTTGCACAGGTCCAGCTTCGAGAATCGGCAGGCAGCAGTGAGACAGCTTATCATGTCATTTAGGTGAGGCCCAGGGTGTTGTTCTCTCTCAATGGCTGTATTTGGTATCCTAATGTCCACGCATATGCAAATCTTTGAGGTGTTCTTTTTCGGAACCGCCACTATTGGAGATACCCAGGGAGTAGGCCCTTCCGCAGGCTCAATGATGTCCTGTGCCAGTAGACTTTGCATTTCCTCTTCGACCTGAGGTTGTAGATGTACGGGCACTCGTCGGTGATGCTGAGCCACAGGTTTGATTGCCTCGTTGATGTGCAATGTGATTTGTTTCCCTTTTAGTTTTCCTAGGCCTTGTAGTGTGGCTGGATGTTTTTGTAAAATGTTCAGTTTCTCTGACATGTGGTATGTCATTGGCAGGAGGCCCATTACCTGCGCCGTGACATTGCTCAGCAGGCATGGTGCTGCGATGTCTCCCCGTAGCACATGTATCTCTTCTCTGCATGACCTGTCCTTGTACGTCAGTGTCTCTGTGAACTTCCCCATGTTTTCCACTGGCTTCTTCGAGCCCCAGGTGAAGACATCGACTGTAGATGGTGATAGTGGCGGCCTTATCTTCATCTTCTCGAACTCCGACGTGCACATTATGTTGCACGTGGCCCCACTATCAAGCACTATCAAGCACGAAACGTGTACTGTGGCATCCTACTTCAATCTCCACTGTTGCTGTTTTCTTGATCTGATGCTTCCCCACAGTGTTAATGTGCTCTGGCCTTCGTTCTTCCGTGGGTGCATCTGACATCAGATACAGTCGTTCCGCCCTTTCTGACGCGACTGTTCCTTCGGATTCATTTGAGGAGCTGCGGTTTGCAGTCTCCATGTGCCTGGCATATCTGCTCGGTATTGCTCGTGGTCTTGCTGGTCTTCCTCGCTCACTTTTAAACTGTCTACTCATGCAAGCACTTGCAAAGTGATTGTCTCTGTTGCACTTCCTGCATTTCTGGCCCAATGCCGGGCATGCACCGACGTGTGGGAATTCAAGGCCGCACCTGTAGCACGTTCTTTCCTGCCTTTTCGTTGGCGGTGTGCTGTCCTTCTTCTTGCTGTTTCCTGTTACGCGGTTCGCTTGTTCCGCCCTTCTATCTTTACCTGCTCCATCTGTTTGGCATGCGTCGTTGCTCTTGCTTCTGCTCGGGCCATTGTCAGTATTTTCTCCAGCGTCGTTGGTTCCTTCAAAATAAATGCGCGGAACTCCACAGACTGGCTACCTTCAATGATGCGCAGTTGTATCGCTTGTTCATTGTCGAACTTGTCAAACTCGCAATATGTTACTAGTTTGCGCAGTCTTGTTGCAAAGTCGTCAAGGGACTCCTCTGCTCGTTGACACGCAGTGTTAAATGTGTACCTCTCGAAGTCGATGTTTCTTTGCGGGTCAAACTTCTCTGTGAGGCACTGTATCAGTCCCTTGTACGTCGCTATTTGATCGCTGGGGAATGTTGTGAGCAGGTCCTCCACTTCATCCCCTACGAAATGTAAAAAGAGATCAACATGTTTGGCCTCGGCGATGTCTGTGGTGCGCATGTAGCGTTCGAATTGCCGAATCCATTGTTCCCACCTGATGCCTGTCTGTGGTTCCGATAGGTGAATGGTAGTGGTCTGCGAAATATTGCCTGTGCGCTGGTTGACTGGGGGTGAGTGCTTGCAATGTTCAACACTCCGTCCATCATCCCCTTTGGTTTTGCTATGTTCGCCCTAAGTTGGCAGGGTATGCCCAGACGTATGCCCAGACGTGGGTCCCTTGCTCACTTTGCCACTGGAATCAAGATAGCCTGGCTGATGACGGCTGTAAGCCAGAAACCGGTCCAAGGATGCTTGTTTCCGTTCCAGGGAAGACATGGCTTGGCAGTTCGGGCTGGACTGTTCCCATGAGGCACAGGGTCAGACTGATTTGCATATGGCCATGTCTGAACTGGGGTGGCGGAGTGAGCTAAAGCATGATGATGGATTAAACCCAGATCAGTTGACTGGGGGTGAGTGCTTGCAATGTTCAACACTCCGTCCATCATCCCCTTTGGTTTTGCTATGTTTGCCCTAAGTTGGCAGGGTATGCCCAGACGTGGGTCCCTTGCTCACTTTGCCACTGGATTCAAGATAGCCTTGCTGATGATGGCTGTAAGCCAGAAACCGGTCCCAGGATGCTTGTTTCCGTTCCAGGGAAGACATGGCTTGGCAGTTTGGGCTGGACTGTTCCCATGAGGCACAGGGTCAGACTGATTTGCATATGGCCATGTCTGAACTGGGGTGGCAGAGTGAGCTAAAGAATGATGATGGATTAAACCCAGATCAGTTGACTGGGGGTGAGTGCTTGCAATGTTCAACACTCCGTCCATCATCCCCTTTGGTTTTGCTATGTTCGCCCTAAGTTGGCAGGGTATGCCCAGACGTGGGTCCCTTGCTCACTTTGCCACTGGATTCAAGATAGCCTGGCTGATGATGGCTGTAAGCCAGAAACCGGTCCCAGGATGCTTGTTTCCGTTCCAGGGAAGACATGGCTTGGCAGTTCGGGCTGGACTGTTCCCATGAGGCACAGGGTCAGACTGATTTGCATATGGCCATGTCTGAACTGGGGTGGCGGAGTGAGATCAGTTGACTGGGGGTGAGTGCTTGCAATGTTCAACACTCCGTCCATCATCCCCTTTGGTTTTGCTATGTTCGCCCTAAGTTGGCAGGGTATGCCCAGACGTGGGTCCCTTGCTCACTTTGCCACTGGATTCAAGATAGCCTGGCTGATGACGGCTGTAAGCCAGAAACCGGTCCCAGGATGCTTGTTTCCGTTCCAGGGAAGACATGGCTTGGCAGTTCGGGCTGGACTGTTCACATAAGGCACAGGGTCAGACTGATTTGCATATGGCCATGTCTGAACTGGGGTGGCGGAGTGAGCTAAAGAATGATGATGGATTAAACCCAGATCAGTTGACTGGGGGTGAGTGCTTGCAATGTTCAACACTCCGTCCATCATCCCCTTTGGTTTTGCTATGTTCGCCTCTAAGTTGGCAGGGTGTTCCCAGACGTGGGTCCCTTGCTCACTTTGCCACTGGATTCAAGATAGCCTGGCTGATGACGGCTGTAAGCCAGAAACCGGTCCCAGGATGCTTGTTTCCGTTCCAGGGAAGACATGGCTTGGCAGTTCGGGCTGGACTGTTCACATGAAGCACAGGGTCAGACTGATTTGCATATGGCCATGTCTGAACTGGGGTGGCGGAGTGAGCTAAAGAATGATGATGGATTAAACCCAGATCAGTTGCCTGGGGGTGAGTGCTTGCAATGTTCAACACTCCGTCCATCATCCCCTTTGGTTTTGCTATGTTCAACCTAAGTTGGCAGGGTATGCCCAGACGTGGGTCCCTTGCTCACTTTGCCACTGGATTCAAGATAGCCTGGCTGATGACGGCTGTAAGCCAGAAACCGGTCCCAGGATGCTTGTTTCCGTTCCAGGGAAGACATGGCTTGGCAGTTCGGGCTGGACTGTTCCCATGAGCCACAGGGTCAGACTGATTTGCATATGGCCATGTCTGAACTGGGGTGGCGGAGTGAGCTAAAGAATGATGATGGATTAAACCCAGATCAGTTGACTGGGGGTGAGTGCTTGCAATGTTCCTATACATATGATTATAAACACTGAAAATTCAACACAGTACTGGAAGTCAGAATATCAATCAAGGTCCATACACTTTAATATGCTAAAAGTATACTAAAAAAATATACTAAAGTAACAGTGGGTCAAAGCAACAACAAAACAAGAAATTTTAAAAATATTAATATTTATTAGCAAATATATACACAGTCAATATCAAAAACATTTCATCATTGAATATAAAATTTATGCCAGTCATGATTACATTCACAAATACAAGAAAACAAAGTTGTCGACGCTGCGTTTCGGTGACTAGACAAATGTACACCTTCTTCAGGACAGTTTTCTAAAAACACTGTAGACCAATTCTAAAGTTCAATACTACAAAACGTTTCAATGAATCAGATTTGTAGGGGTGAGGGATTTGAAATGTTCACCTCATCGAAAACCTTGCTATTGGTAGACTTATACGTATAGGGGTTCGTTGATGCCACCGTTCTATTCTAATGCACCAATTGTGCCAGAATCCAGTAAAACAGATAAAAACTGGAACATCAATAGGAAGGGATACGCCGTGATCAGAAGTATCAAATCCACAAACCAGGTTCTTTGCCGGTATTGTGCACAATATCGTTTAAAATTAGAACGGCCTCCTTGCGATCAACATGAACGGCTTCCGGGTCAACTTTGTTTTCTTGTATTTGTGAATGTAATCATGACTGGCATAAATTTTATATTCCAATGATGAAATGTTTTTAATATTGACTGTGTATATATTTGCTAATAAATATTAATATTTTTAAAAATGTTGTTTTGTTGTTGCTTTGACCCACTGTTACTTTAGTATATTTTTTTAGTATACTTTTAGCATATTAAAGTGTATGGACCTTGATTGATATTCTGACTTCCAGTACTGTGTTGAATTTAAAGTGTTTATAATCATATGTATAGGGACTTTTGTGTTCTCTTGACTGTAATTACCCTGTCCCTTATTTAAATTGAAGGGTACCTCCTTTTTGATTTCTTGCTTGCAATGTTCAACACTCCGTCCATCATCCCCTTTGGTTTTGCTATGTTTGACCTAAGTTGGCAGGGTATGCCCAGACGTGGGTCCCTTGCTCACTTTGCCACTGGATTCAAGATAGCCTGGCTGATGACGGATGTAAGCCAGAAACCGGTCCCAGGATGCTTGTTTCCGTTCCAGGGAAGACATGGCTTGGCAGTTCGGGCTGGACTGTTGCCATGAGGCACAGGGTCAGACTGATTTGCATATGGCCATGTCTGAACTGGGGTGGCGGAGTGAGCTAAAGAATGATGATGGATTAAACCCAGATCAGTTGACTGGGGGTGAGTGCTTGCAATGTTCAACACTCCGTCCATCATCCCCTTTGGTTTTGCTATGTTCGCCCTAAGTTGGCAGGGTATGGCCAGACGTGGGTCCCTTGCTCACTTTGCCACTGGATTCAAGATAGCCTGGCTGATGATGGCTGTAAGCCAGAAACCGGTCCCAGGATGCTTGTTTCCGTTCCAGGGAAGACATGGCTTGGCAGTTCGGGCTGGACTGTTCCCATGAGGCACAGGGTCATACTGATTTGCATATGGCCATGTCTGAACTGGGGTGGCGGAGTGAGCTAAACAATGATGATGGATTAAACCCAGATCAGTTGACTGGGGGTGAGTGCTTGCAATGTTCAACACTCCGTCCATCATCCCCTTTGGTTTTGCTATGTTCGACCTAAGTTGGCAGGGTATGCCCAGACGTGGGTCCCTTGCTCACTTTGCCACTGGATTCAAGATAGCCTGGCTGATGATGGCTGTAAGCCAGAAACCGGTCCCAGGATGCTTGTTTCCGTTCCAGGGAAGACATGGCTTGGCAGTTCGGGCTGGACTGTTCCCATGAGGCACAGGGTCAGACCTGATTTGCATATGGCCATGTCTGAACTGGGGTGGCGGAGTGAGATC
This sequence comes from Calotriton arnoldi, assembly GCA_963921515.1. Lineage (NCBI taxonomy): Eukaryota > Metazoa > Chordata > Amphibia > Caudata > Salamandridae > Calotriton > Calotriton arnoldi. Next base: position 403,264 of record CAWUFW010000485.1, on the reverse strand, counting down.
AGTTGACTGGGGGTGAGTGCTTGCAATGTTCAACACTCCGTCCATCATCCCCTTTGGTTTTGCTATGTTCGCCCTAAGTTGGCAGGGTATGCCCAGACGTGGGTCCCTTGCTCACTTTGCCACTGGATTCAAGATAGCCTGGCTGATGACGGCTGTAAGCCAGAAACCGGTCCCAGGATGCTTGTTTCCGTTCCAGGGAAGACATGGCTTGGCAGTTCGGGCTGGACTGTTCACATAAGGCACAGGGTCAGACTGATTTGCATATGGCCATGTCTGAACTGGGGTGGCGGAGTGAGCTAAAGAATGATGATGGATTAAACCCAGATCAGTTGACTGGGGGTGAGTGCTTGCAATGTTCAACACTCCGTCCATCATCCCCTTTGGTTTTGCTATGTTCGCCCTAAGTTGGCAGGGTGTTCCCAGACGTGGGTCCCTTGCTCACTTTGCCACTGGATTCAAGATAGCCTGGCTGATGACGGCTGTAAGCCAGAAACCGGTCCCAGGATGCTTGTTTCCGTTCCAGGGAAGACATGGCTTGGCAGTTCGGGCTGGACTGTTCACATGAAGCACAGGGTCAGACTGATTTGCATATGGCCATGTCTGAACTGGGGTGGCGGAGTGAGCTAAAGAATGATGATGGATTAAACCCAGATCAGTTGCCTGGGGGTGAGTGCTTGCAATGTTCAACACTCCGTCCATCATCCCCTTTGGTTTTGCTATGTTCAACCTAAGTTGGCAGGGTATGCCCAGACGTGGGTCCCTTGCTCACTTTGCCACTGGATTCAAGATAGCCTGGCTGATGACGGCTGTAAGCCAGAAACCGGTCCCAGGATGCTTGTTTCCGTTCCAGGGAAGACATGGCTTGGCAGTTCGGGCTGGACTGTTCCCATGAGCCACAGGGTCAGACTGATTTGCATATGGCCATGTCTGAACTGGGGTGGCGGAGTGAGCTAAAGAATGATGATGGATTAAACCCAGATCAGTTGACTGGGGGTGAGTGCTTGCAATGTTCCTATACATATGATTATAAACACTGAAAATTCAACACAGTACTGGAAGTCAGAATATCAATCAAGGTCCATACACTTTAATATGCTAAAAGTATACTAAAAAAATATACTAAAGTAACAGTGGGTCAAAGCAACAACAAAACAAGAAATTTTAAAAATATTAATATTTATTAGCAAATATATACACAGTCAATATCAAAACATTTCATCATTGAATATAAAATTTATGCCAGTCATGATTACATTCACAAATACAAGAAAACAAAGTTGTCGACGCTGCGTTTCGGTGACTAGACAAATGTACACCTTCTTCAGGACAGTTTTCTAAAAACACTGTAGACCAATTCTAAAGTTCAATACTACAAAACGTTTCAATGAATCAGATTTGTAGGGGTGAGGGATTTGAAATGTTCACCTCATCGAAAACCTTGCTATTGGTAGACTTATACGTATAGGGGGTTCGTTGATGCCACCGTTCTATTCTAATGCACCAATTGTGCCAGAATCCAGTAAAACAGATAAAAACTGGAACATCAATAGGAAGGGATACGCCGTGATCAGAAGTATCAAATCCACAAACCAGGTTCTTTGCCGGTATTGTGCACAATATCGTTTAAAATTAGAACGGCCTCCTTGCGATCAACATGAACGGCTTCCGGGTCAACTTTGTTTTCTTGTATTTGTGAATGTAATCATGACTGGCATAAATTTTATATTCCAATGATGAAATGTTTTTAATATTGACTGTGTATATATTTGCTAATAAATATTAATATTTTTAAAAAATGTTGTTTTGTTGTTGCTTTGACCCACTGTTACTTTAGTATATTTTTTTAGTATACTTTTAGCATATTAAAGTGTATGGACCTTGATTGATATTCTGACTTCCAGTACTGTGTTGAATTTAAAGTGTTTATAATCATATGTATAGGGACTTTTGTGTTCTCTTGACTGTAATTACCCTGTCCCTTATTTAAATTGAAGGGTACCTCCCTTTTTTGATTTCTTGCTTGCAATGTTCAACACTCCGTCCATCATCCCCTTTGGTTTTGCTATGTTTGACCTAAGTTGGCAGGGTATGCCCAGACGTGGGTCCCTTGCTCACTTTGCCACTGGATTCAAGATAGCCTGGCTGATGACGGATGTAAGCCAGAAACCGGTCCCAGGATGCTTGTTTCCGCTTCCAGGAAGACATGGCTTGGCAGTTCGGGCTGGACTGTTGCCATGAGGCACAGGGTCAGACTGATTTGCATATGGCCATGTCTGAACTGGGGTGGCGGAGTGAGCTAAAGAATGATGATGGATTAAACCCAGATCAGTTGACTGGGGGTGAGTGCTTGCAATGTTCAACACTCCGTCCATCATCCCCTTTGGTTTTGCTATGTTCGCCCTAAGTTGGCAGGGTATGGCCAGACGTGGGTCCCTTGCTCACTTTGCCACTGGATTCAAGATAGCCTGGCTGATGATGGCTGTAAGCCAGAAACCGGTCCCAGGATGCTTGTTTCCGTCTCCAGGGAAGACATGGCTTGGCAGTTCGGGCTGGACTGTTCCCATGAGGCACAGGGTCATACTGATTTGCATATGGCCATGTCTGAACTGGGGTGGCGGAGTGAGCTAAACAATGATGATGGATTAAACCCAGATCAGTTGCCTGGGGGTGAGTGCTTGCAATGTTCAACACTCCGTCCATCATCCCCTTTGGTTTTGCTATGTTCGACCTAAGTTGGCAGGGTATGCCCAGACGTGGGTCCCTTGCTCACTTTGCCACTGGATTCAAGATAGCCTGGCTGATGATGGATGTAAGCCAGAAACCGGTCCCAGGATGCTTGTTTCCGTTCCAGGGAAGACATGGCTTGGCAGTTCGGGCTGGACTGTTCCCATGAGGCACAGGGTCAGACTGATTTGCATATGGCCATGTCTGAACTGGGGTGGCGGAGTGAGCTAAAGAATGATGATGGATTAAACCCAGATCAGTTGACTGGGGGTGAGTGCTTGCAATGTTCAACACTCCGTCCATCATCCCCTTTGGTTTTGCTATGTTCGCCCTAAGTTGGCAGGGTATGGCCAGACGTGGGTCCCTTGCTCACTTTGCCACTGGATTCAAGATAGCCTGGCTGATGACGGCTGTAAGCCAGAAACCGGTCCCAGGATGCTTGTTTCCGTTCCAGGGAAGACATGGCTTGGCAGTTTGGGCTGGACTGTTCCCATGAGGCACAGGGTCAGACTGATTTGCATATGGCCATGTCTGAACTGGGGTGGCAGAGTGAGCTAAAGAAGAATGATGATGGATTAAACCCAGATCAGTTGACTGGGGGTGAGTGCTTGCAATGTTCAACACTCCGTCCATCATCCCCTTTGGTTTTGCTATGTGCGCTGGTCTTGTCACCTTCGTCGCCAGTTGTCGTGTTGTTGGAATGACCCACGCAGAGACTGGTAGGTGCTTATCTCGTTCTTTATTCTTTGTTTATCTCGGTGCCCACATGCATGTCCGTTCCCTCTGCCCTTGTGACCAGTAATGCCCTCCCCACTCCCTGACCGGAAGTGGTATCCGGTCTCTGTCCCCTCCCCTTGGTCGAGTGCAAGGAGCTTGTAAATAAGCCCCTTGGTTCTTCCCACAAACATAACCATCAATATTGCTGCCAGGCGCTCAGATAAAAAACACATCTAGCATCATCCAGTCATGGCGTTTATAATGAAGCTATCCTCCAAGCTAACTTCCTAGCTGGGCATGCACTCTCCAAGCCACAGTCGGAGCACTCCTGCCCCTATGGCATAGTGCCTGCACTTACACCCAGCTCCCACCTCAGCACCTACATTTATGCACTCGCAGCTTCGAACATTAACGTGTTGCTGTGCCAGCCTTCTTCTGATTTACTGTATCGGCTATTGATCAGACTCCCCAGTATTTTGCGGCATGGGTTAGGAACTTTTGTGGTATCAAAATGTAGATTTTGCTGCAAACAGCTGTGTTTTTGCAGCATTTTTGCGGCCAGTTATTTTATTGACATTATTTCATTTTGTATAGGTCTGTGTTGTGATTTACGTTTAGTAATTGGAGTATAGTTACTATTCCCGAGGGTAAATTTACCAAGGGGACTTGCTGTGTTGAGTAATTTCTTTTTATAAATATGCCCCGCATTTTATTGCAAGTGCAGATTGTACCAAAATCCAGCAACCTTGCTGTTCTTTGGAGGCTCAAATCATTTGCACAATGTATTAGATACATGAAAGAAAATGCATTAGTCATATAACTAGGTGACACATAAAGAACAACTTATATATGCGAAAAAAATGAATTTCTTTACTTTGCATTTATGTAAACAAATCAATGAAATGGCTGTCTGTGACATAAAAACACATACGGCGAAGAAACAATTAACTGCAGTGTACAGTTAGTGACTGGTAGTGATACGTGACATGGTGCTGTACAAAAGTGACATAAATAACATATACATGACGCAGGGGGATATTTATCTTGCGAAGTCCAAGACTCAATGCATAAGTCCCAACAGTGGGTATGATTTCATGTTCGAATTTGGGAAATTGCGTGGACTAATTGAGACTGTAACGTCGACGTTTTGACCCTTAACAATTGTGCAGCTTATTAGGCATCAGAGGCGGGTCTTCATCAGGACAGGGGGGAAAACAGCAAGTGACAGCCTGTTGAATAATAAATATTTAGGTCAGAAGGGTGTGTACCTGGTGCGAAAAAAGCAAGAGAAGGAATAGCGACATCATGCTTACCAACGATTTGGGGTCCTAATATATGGACATCCAACTTGAAGCCATATTCAGAGAGGTGTCAGCCGACACCTCTGACTCACATCCGTGGATTGTGGTCTGAAATTAATTCGAAGCATTAATCAGTTGTGGTACAGAGTCCTGTGCCACAATACAATACAATAAAGGTGTATTATTAGGGGAGGCCCAGTGAGGTGCCTACATACCTGAATTGAAACTTAAACAATGTCTTCACCAGCCGGTGGGAGAAATTACTCTGAAGTCGTCAATGCGATCAAAATAACTAGAGGGGCAAAAACAAGTGAGGGGGAATCAGTATAGAGACTGGACTGACAGAGGGTAGTGATATTGTATCTTACTTCCGTGATGTTATAAAAGCAAATTGGGGTGCCACCAGTCTACACCTACTTAAAAAACGGGGATTCAAGGCGTCTAGCCTTAGGCTGAATCCGTGATGATGACTATGTGCGACATCCATGCGTGCCTAAGCTAAGTAAGGACGGGAAAGCGTGGCGCCAATAATTGCGCTGAAGAAGTTTCCATGTGTGTCAAAGCCATTTAATGGAACGGAAAATATGAAGCACCATATATAACAAGAACCGGACTGAAAGCGATGCATGCTCGTGAACGGGTACAACTGTGAAAGAAATGCGCCCGGAGACAATCTAGATTGATATCAGTAGTGTGGCTTACGTTCCTAATTCATAGTGCGGATTTACAACTGTTCAAAGATGTGTGCCCGAAGACCGTATATGAACGATATAAATAATGCGGGAAGGAGCGCGGTGGAGCATGATTACATGTCATCCACACTCGTAAAAACGAGAGTGACGCTGCTAAGGGGCAGTGAAAGTCTGCCGGCTTACTTGAATACGATTTGAAGGGACGTCCTCATCCGTCCAAGTCTGCTCAGTTGTGCGCGCGCTGTCTGAGAGAATGTCAGTATTTGACAGTTCTCATGTGACCGCGTACGTGCCTGAGTTAGCGTGCCGGCCGTGCAGCAGCTACAGTGTATTGTAAGAGGAGAGTGCAAAACCTGGCAAGGAATCCGTGGATAGGATCTCCACTATAAACTTCATACATTACAGTTTGTGGATGAATTAGTATACATACATTGGTAAATAAATTAATCATTGTACATTTGGACTTAATAACACATGTACTAGCAGTTTAAATCACCATATCGCCAATCAGTGTGTTGTGTGAGGAGAGGGCAAAACCAGGCAAGGATTCCATGGATATGAATGAAGACACCTGGCTAATTTCACCATTATAAACTTCATACATTACAGTTTGAGGGTGAATTAGTGTACATACATTTGTTAATAAATTAATCATTGTACACTTGGACTTAATAACATATGTACTGGCAGTATATATTCAGTCGATAAGTATGTTACCGGTATATTATGTTGAAACTTCATAACATGCAACAATGCTATTTGGAATTGGCGTGCATTTCAACATATACAAAAAAACTTTTTACAAAAAACTTACACTAAATGAGACGTTATATGGCATTACTGTAATGCGGGTATGTACATATAGATAGGTCCAAGTTTTAACTAATGGTGATGAGATGTAAGTGTTTAGTAGGGAGACAAGACTACATGAGCGGACAGGTGGCATTCTCATGCTGCTTCATGTATGAAATATAGCCTTCCCCTCATATATACATGTTTACTCATGTTTGTGGGAGCCCAGATGAAATAGGCAGGAGGGAATTATCATAATCCAGGGTGTGGGCTATGGGTACCAGGTTATAGCCTACCCATCTGTTTACATGTTTCATCATGTTTGTTGAGGCCCCGGCTCACAGCATCCAAGATATGAATCCAACGGCACTCTTTATAGTTCAAGGTGGTGGAAATACTACCACCCCTGGGGTGTAGGGTGATTCTTTCTAGGACACACCATTCGAGATTGTCAGCAGTATGTCCCGCCCTCAAATAGTGCTCGACCAATGGGGCTCCCTGGACTTTGCATTTGATTCTGCTTGCATGTTGTAAAATCCTGTTTTTAACTTTTTGTGTTGTCTGACCCACGTAGATCTTTTGGCAGGGGCATCTGATAGCATAAATGACATTCTGACTGTTACAGTTCGTGAATTGAGAAAGGTCATATGTTTTTCCATGGTGCGTGAATGTGGATCCTGTCAGAGTAAGTTTGCACACTTTACAATGGCTGCATCTGTGGTGGCCAATCACAGGTGGTAAGCACAATTGCTGTCTGATGTCTGGTGCAGGTGGCGTTTCTAAATAGGATGAGACCACGTAGTCCTTAACATTTTTAGCACGCTTAAAGGAGAACATGGGTTTTTCTGTCATGTTAATTTCGGTTCCAACCAGATTCCAGTATTTTTTGATTACTTTTTTGATGTCATGACTTCTGGTATTAAAGTTGGTCACACATATTAGTTTGTCCAATTTTTCATCTCGAGTTTGTACTTCCAGGAGTATCCTTCGGATATCCTCTTTCCTTCATTTTTGAAATTAAGATGTCGGTTTCCTTAAAGAAATCAGCACGTCTAGAGCAATTGCGGTGCAATCGTAAGAATTGCCCATAAGGCAAATTGTCTCTGAGATTTCTCGGGTGGTGTGAATCATATTTAAGGAGGGTATTACGGTCTGATGGTTTTTTGTACAGGTTCATCACAATTTTGTCTTCTTCGACTTCAAGTGTAAGGTCCAGGAAAGGTATTGAATCCTTATTGTAAGACATTGTAAATTGGATATCCTGTGAGCGTGCATTCAGCCATGTTACAAACTCAATCAGATGATTTTCTGTGCCTGTCCATATCATCAAAATATCGTCTATATAGCGCTTCCATATAGTGATAATATCAAGGAAGGGGTTCAGGTCAGTATAGATGTTACGGTCTTCAAAACTGTCCATGAACAGATTAGCCAGACTTGGGACGAACCCTGCTCCCATTGCTACTCCTTTGCATTGATAGAAGAATGTGTTTTTAAAGATGAAATAATTTTTTGTCATGGCGATTTGCAGAAGCTGTAATAAAAAATCGGTCGGTATCCAACATGGAGATGGACGTTTCTCGAGGACGTTCTTGATAACCTCAATTGCTTCTCCTTGTGGTATGCCGGTGTAAAGAGAACATACGTCAAGAATCACAAGAAACTGAGAAGATTTGTCGAAGGGCTGATTCTCAATCAGTTGGATAGTGTGCATGGGGTCACGAAGGAAAGACCGAGGGGTCGATTCCGATCTCGGCCGGAAGCGCACCTAACACTATTCGTCCGGAAAAAAAACAAGCCGAACGCGTGTTTCCCGACCGATTCGAACATTCGTACGAACGAGCAAGTACGATGCGCATAACTGCCCAGATCCCGACCCAGCTGTACGTACCCATTCCAGCTCCTGTTCCCCGCCCGAGCCGGATCCATAAACGCAGAATCGAGTCGCACGGAAGCAAAAATATAGCACCTTCCGGCCGGACTAGTACGATGCGCCTTCCGTACGCGCCGAACCCGTCGCTACTTCCGGCACGTCAGAGCATCCGGGAGAGCCGCACATAAGGTCCGATTCGCGCCACAAGACGATCCACGGCTACGAGACGAACAAGCCAGCGACGAGTACGAGTCGAAGCAACGAGAAAGCCGAACGAGACGAACCAACCATGAATCCCATCGCGCAGGTCCTACCAATACTCTACATCTATTACCGGAACAGGTACGGACGCGTACGGCGCAGACGGTAAATCAAACACCCACTACACAAACAAACGACACGTACCCGACATTTGTCACACACACATAGGGATGCAGAAATGACGTACACTAGCAACAGCAGAATCATAGGGGCGGGATGGCTATCACCAATGCCATACACACCCATAGGGGCCTGGATGCCTACCACTACCACCACCCCTACTCATGGGGGGCTGGATGCCTACCCCTACCACCACCCCTACTCAGGGGGGGCTGGATGCCTACCACTACCACCACCCCTACTCAGGGGGGGCTGGATGCCTGTCACTACCACCACCCCTACTCAGGGGGGCTGGATTCCTGTCACTACTACCATCCCCACACATAGGGGGATGGATGCCTACCACCAACACCACCCCTACTCATGGGGGCTGGATGCCTACCACTACCACCACCCCTACTCAGGGGGGCTGGATGCCTACCACTACCACCACCCCTACTCAGGGGGGCTGGATGCCTGTCACTACCACCACCCCTACTCAGGGGGTGGATTCCTGTCACTACTACCATCCCCACACATAGGGGATGGATGCCTACCACCAACACCACCCCTACTCATGGGGGCTAGATGCCTACCACTACCACCACCCCTACTCATGGGGGGTGGATGCCTACCACTACTACCACCCCTACTCAGGGGGGGCTGGATGCCTACCACTACCACCACCCCTACTCAGGGGGGGCTGGATGCCTACCACTACCACCACCCCTACTCATGGGTGCTGGATGCCTACCACTACCACCACCCCTACTCAGGGGGGGCTGGATTCCTGTCACTATTACCATCCCCACACATAGGGGGATGGATGCCTACCACCAACACCACCCCTACTCAGGGGGCTGGATGCCTACCACTACCACCACCCCTACTCAGGGGGGCTGGATGCCTACCACTACCACCACCCCTACTCAGGGGGGCTGGATGCCTGTCACTACTACCACCCCTACTCAGGGGGCTGGATTCCTGTCACTACTACCATCCCCACACATAGGGGGATGGATGCCTACCACCAACACCACCCCTACTCATGGGGGCTGGATGCCTACCACTATCACCACCCCTACTCATGGGGGGCTGGATGCCTACCACTACCACCACCCCTACTCAGGGGGGCTGGATGCCTACCACTACCACCACCCCTACTCATGGGGGGCTGGATGCCTACCACTACCACCACCCCTCCTCAAGGGGGGCTGGATGCCTACCACTAACACCACCCCTACTCATGGGTGCTGGATGCCTACCACTACCACCACCCCTACTCAGGGGGGGCTGGATGCCTACCACTACCACCACCCCTACTCAGGGGGGGGCTTTGGATGCCTACCACTACCACCACTCCTACTCATGGGTGCTGGATGCATACCACTACCACCACCCCATCTCTGGGGGGGCTGGATGCCTACCACTACCACCAACCCTACTCAGGGGGGGCTGGATGCCTGTCACTACCACCACCCCTACTCAGGGGGGGGGGCTGGATTCCTGTCACTACTAGCATCCCCACACATAGGGGGATGGATGCCTCACCACCAACACCACCCCTACTCATGGGGGTGGATGCCTACCACTACCACCACCCCTACTCATGGGGGGCTGGATGCCTACCACTACCACCACCCCTACTCAGGGGGCTGGATGCCTACCACTACCACCACCCCTACTCAGGGGGCTGGATTCCTGTCACTACTACCATCACCACACATAGGGGGATGGATGCCTACCACCAACACCACCCTACTCATGGGGGGCTGGATGCCTACCACTACCACCACCCCTACTCATGGGGGGCTGGATGCATACCACTACCACCACCCCATCTCAGGGGGGGCTGGATGCCTACCACTACCACCACCCCTACTCAGGGGGGGCTGGATGCCTACCACTATCACCACCCCTACTCATGGGTGCTGGATGCCTACCACTACCACCACCCCTACTCAGGAGGGGCTGGATGCCTACCACTACCACCACCCCTACTCAGGGGGGGCTGGATGCCTGTCACTACCACCAGCCCTACTCAGGGGGGGCTGGATTCCTGTCACTACTACCATCCCCACACATAGGGGGATGGATGCCTACCACCAACACCACCCCTACTCATGGGGGGCTGGATGCCTACCAATACCACCACCCCTACTCATGGGGGCTGGATGCCTACCACTACCACTACCCCTACTCAGGGGGAGCTGGATGCCTACCACTACCACCACCCCTACTCATGGGGGCTGGATGCCTACCACTACCACCACCCCTACTCAGGGGGGGCTGGATGCCTACCACTACCACCACCCCTACTCAGGGGGCTGGATGCCTACCACTACCACCACCCCTACTCAGGGGCTGGATGCCTGTCACTACCACCACCCCTACTCAGGGGGGCTGGATTCCTGTCACTACTACCATCCCCACACATAGGGGATGGATGCCTACCACTAACACCACCCCTACTCATGGGGGGCTGGATGCCTACCACTACCACCACCCCTACTCATGGGGGCTGGATGCCTACCTCTACCACCACCCCTACTCAGGGGGCTGGATGCTTACCACTACCACCACCCCTACTCAGGGGGCTGGATGCCTACCACTACCACCACCCCTACTCAGGGGGGCTGGATGCCTGTCACTACCACCACCCCTACTCAGGGGGCTGGATCCTGTCACTACTACCATCCCCACACATAGGGGGATGGATGCCTACCACCAACACCACCCTTACTCATGGGGGGCTGGATGCCTACCACTACCACCACCCCTACTCAGGGGGGCTGGATGCCTACCACTACCACCACCCCTACTCAGGGGGGGCTGGATTCCTGTCACTACTACCATCCCCACACATAGGGGGATGGATGCCTACCACCAACACCACCCCTACTCATGGGGGCTGGATGCCTACCACTACCACCACCCCTACTCAGGGGGGGCTGGATGCCTACCACTACCACCACCCCTACTCAGGGGGGGCTGGATGCCTACCACTACCACCACCCCTACTCATGGGTGCTGGATGCCTACCACTACCACCACCCCTACTCAGGGGGGGCTGGATGCCTACCACTACCACCTCCCCTACTCATGGGTGCTGGATGCCTACCACTACCACCACCCCTACTCAGGGGGGGCTGGATGCCTACCACTACCACCACCCCTACTCAGGGGGGGCTGGATGCCTGTCACTACCACCACCCCTACTCAGGGGGGCTGGATTCCTGTCACTACTACCATCCCCACACATAGGGGGATGGATGCCTACCACCAACACCACCCCTACTCATGGGGGCTGGATGCCTACCACTACCACCACCCCTACTCATGGGGGCTGGATGCCTACCACTACCACCACCCCTACCCAGGGGGGGCTGGATGCCTACCACTACCACCACCCCTACTCATGGGGGGCTGGATGCCTACCACTACCACCACCCCTAATCAGGGGGGGCTGGATGCCTACCACTACCAACACCCCTACTCAGGGGGGGCTGGATGCCTACCACTACCACCACCCCTACTCAGGGGGGCTGGATGCCTGTCACTACCACCACCCCTACTCAGGGGGCTGGATTCCTGTCACTACTACCATCCCCACACATAGGGGGATGGATGCCTACCACCAACACCACCCCTACTCATGGGGGCTGGATGCCTACCACTACCACCACCCCTACTCATGGGGGGCTGGATGCCTACCACTACCACCACCCCTACTCAGGGGGCTGGATGCCTACCACTACCACCACCCCTACTCATGGGGGCTGGATGCCTACCACTACCACCACCCCTACTCAGGGGGCTGGATGCCTACCGCTACCACCACCCCTACTCATGGGGGCTGGATGCCTACCACTACCACCACCCCTACTCATGGGGGCTGGATGCCTACCACTACCACCACCCCTACTCAGGGGGCCTGGATGGCTACCACTACCACCACCCCTACTCAGGGGGCTGGATGCCTACCACTACCACCACCCCTACTCAGGGGGCTGGATGCCTACCACTACCACCACCCCTACTCATGGGTGCTGGATGCCTACCACTACCACCACCCCTACTCAGGGGGCTGGATGCCTACCACTACCACCACCCCTACTCAGGGGGGCTGGATTCCTACCACTACCACCACCCCTACTCATGGGTGCTGGATGCCTACCACTACCACCACCCCTGCTCAGGGGGGGCTGGATGCCTGTCACTACCACCACCCCTACTCAGGGGGGGGCTGGATTCCTGTCACTACTACCATCCCCACTCATAGGGGGATGGATGCCTACCACCAACACCACCCCTACTCATAGGACGGGTAATGCCTGACACAGCCAGCATACTCCAACATAAGGAATGTCAGAAAAACACATCCCCCCAACACCATGACAAGCGTGTGTAGTCTGTGTCAAATGCCTACAACACTGAACATGACATTGAACATACAATGTGACCCCCTATCACATGTGTCACACATAAATGTGTGTGGCCTCCACAATGCAAGCAGACCATGACCACTGTGGCAATGGGGTCTAACCCCCATCATCACAGTGACCAAAAGGTAAGTGTGGGGTCCATAGCTGAAGCACATTTTGAACATTGTGGCAATGGGGTCTAACCCCCATCATCACAGTGACCAAAAGGTAAGTGTGGGGTCCATAGCTGAAGCACATTTTGAACATTGTGGCAATGGGGTCTAACCCCCATCATCACAGTGACCAAAATGTAAGTGTTGTCATGGAAAAAGCTGCAAATGCCAAACAGCATGGATGATTCCTGGTCACAGAACAACAAACACATCAGTGGCATAGTAGTGCTTGTGTCCCATAGCAACATAGATTGGGTGAGGCAAACAGTGCAGTGAAAATAAGACATACCTTTGGCCATGTGCAGACAAACATCACCCATGGGGGCTGACATTGTCAACATTCATCAATAACACAATGACAGAAGTGACCATCATAATGCAGACCCACATATCTGCACCAATGGACACACAAATGTAGATATCCTGTGGAGACTGTATATGTGAGGTGAACAAATACCATACCATGGCAGCAATGGGACATACAAACCATGATCATTGTGCTGACTGATGACCTAGGAGTCCCAGGGACAGCAGGGGAAACCCACCAAACAACATACAGCCAATGGCACACTAAAGATATGCCAATGCAGTGGTGCAGATGCACAAACACAAACAGGCAGCCCCACACTGCATATCAAACACAACAGGTGATGGGGGTGTGCCAGTGTCCCCAGGCAACCACACAACACATGAGGAGGCCTGAATCCCAATTACACAGATGTGTATACAGTGCCACACAAAAGTAACTCATGGATCGGATTCCCCTATGTGGGCAATCAGGCATTGTTAGATGAGAGGGAGCCCAAATCACACATGTCACACAAGCTTGTAGGAACAGCAACTAACACAGCAAGACACAGACCCACCACAGCACTACCCCCAGGGACCCCACATTGTGGTGACACTGGCCTGCATGATAATCCCACTGTGATGACAAAGCTAGATGTCGTTCACACTGTGAACCACAGTCATGTGTCCTGAGCAACAAAGTACCATCACACCTACACAAGCACAAATCAATCAGCACGGCCTGTCAGCCAAGGCAAATATGGAGGTAGGGGTCTCGCCGTGAAACAACTCTCATTTGCGCACACTCAACACCACACACCTTGATCTCCACCAATGTGCAGCAGTGAAGCTCACATGGACTGGTGACATTGCACATGCACCCATGACAATCCCAGGGGTGGTGGTGGGAACTAAGGTGCAGAAACCCATCACACATGGCCAGTCAACAAGACTCGTGAATGTCTGACACACTGCACAGTACGCGGTACATGGGCATGACGTCAAATCCACACCAACCAATGGGATCCCGGCCACAGTCACACACCAATGAAGAAGCCAAGGTCACCCACAAAGAACACACATAGACAACTTCCAACATTGCAGCTCTGACCCTGAGGAGTGGCAGCAGTCACACACACAACGTGTCACAATCACTGAAAGCTACCACAAACTGTAAATTACATGACTTGTGTAACCAACAAGTGCCAAGGGGAATCCTGACTGTGTCTCATCTGCGTTTGCCCACAAACTCAGCCCTGACAGCAAACACACCTATGGATGACACCCTGATGACCAGTAATGTGCCATGCACCCACATCCCAGAGAACCCAGGGCGAAGAGTTTGGGGGAACATAGGTCAACTCAGCAAGCATCACAAACAGGAACATCACTAGGGATCCCAGCCTGCGTAGCAAAATGGAAGTGAACACACACAGACATGCTCACACAACACACACCTTGGGCTCAGGCAATGTCACGGAATTACACACTGCCATGAGGGGACTCCACTCCTGTGTAAGGAAAGCTGTGCCATACGTTGTCTCTGCAGGGCTCTATCATGTCAGCAGAACACTTGGTCACTCAGTCAACAATTAGCACAAAATGAAGGCTCTCGTCACATCAGCCTGGTCATGGGAGTGTCACCGAAATCATCTGCACAGATCCAACACACATGTATAGCAAGTTGCACTGATAACACAGATGAGTCCTTCCCCATTGATGCCCAAACTTGCATGTCCAGTGGAGATGGTCACACGGTCAGGGAAATAGACAAATTGAACAATGGCAAGCACAACAGATGTGCAGGGGTGTAAGCCACAGATGTGATATTGCAAATAAAAGTAGGAAATCCCATTGCCAAATATTGAAAACATGACACCCTCATATTGCTGCAAAGGATGACATGGATACACACCAGGATAGGACACATTCCCCCTGGACCACATGGGGTCCTGCACAGTAACACTTCATTTTCCTGATATCAAAAATCACCATCACTGCAGCAAGGGCATGGTTAGCATCATCAACATCATGTACATCTGAAGCAAAACCACTAGAGAACAGAAAGTAGCTTTATTCAGCATATGTCGGTGTAAAATTGAAAGTCCTGAAAAAACACAAAGGCCAATGGCCAGTCCATCAGTAAAGTCCGAACAGGGTGACAGTGGCAGATGTCACCCTTTGCTTGCCTGCACTGCTACGGACCAGGGACATTCCCATCGGAGGGGCATACGAGGGCAGGCCAGGCACCACAGGGACAGGATCAGGGCTCACCAGAAGGAGGCAGGGAAGGGGTGGTGGGTGCTGGAGAGTCACTGACAACTGCAGTGGAGGTGTCTGACATGGTGTGTGCCGGCACAACTGGGGGGCATGAGTCAGATGGTGTGGGTGCCGGCACGACTGCAGTGGGCTGGGCAGATGGAGTGGACAGGTTCCCCACTGCAGTGCCCAAGTCAGACGGGGTGGTAGTGGACTCCACTGCAGTGCCTATCTCCAGGGGAGTAGAATGGGGTTCAGGTAAGGTGGGCAGGACAGAGGGGGAGGACACGGTCTCCACACCAGTGGCACAAACATGCGCAGCGGGGGGTGTGTGGCTGGAAGAGCAAGTGGTAGGGGGAGAAGGCCGGATCATTTTGGGGATGGTGTATCTGTGGGTGGGGGAACCTGGGGCAGGGTGTGGTGGGGGAACCTGTGTAGTGGGGGCCTGAGGGATGGAGGAAGGAGACTGTGTGGTTGAGCTGCAGGGCGGTGGTGGGGTCTTGCTCTTCCGGGTCCGGGGGGACTTGTGGGTGGGGGCCTCAGTTTGTCTGTGCCTGGGGGAGGGTGTCCGGGGGCGAGGGGCATTCCCCTCTGTGTGGGTGGACTTCCTCTTCCCCCTGTATGCTGGATCAGCTGGATCAGAGGGGAAGAGCCCGAGGTCACAGAGGAAGAGCTGCTTTGTAGGTGGGGTTGCAGGTGAGGCAAGGGAAGGGGTCTTGGAGGGAGAGGTATCAGAGGACTGCGGAGTGATTGTGGATGCCTGTGAGTGTGTCTGTTCCCCATCCCCTGTGGGTGTGGTATCAGTCCCCTGAGGATGCTTGTGTGCACGTTTAGACTTTGTTTTGGGTGTTTCTGTGCTGCTTGTGTCTGTGTGTGTGCGTGATTGTGCAGGTGTGCATGTGCTTGGGACAGGTAGGGTGCTAGGAAGTGTTGATGGGGCAGAGGTAGGAGGGGTGAGGGACTGTTGGAGGAGGGACACTGCTGCCGTCAGGGAGGAGGCCATGGCCTTATTGCCCCTCTGTAGGGAAGACATGCCCGATGAGATGCCCTCCATGAACGACACCAGCTGTGTCAACAGAGTGGTGTGTGCATGGAGGACACTCAGCATTGCTGTCTGCCCTACATGGAGCTGGCGAAGTAAGTACACAGACTCCTCACTCAGGGCAGCAGGGGACACAGGGGCAGGGGTGCGGTGCCTGGCACGAAGGAGACACGCTCCCGAACACGGGAGCCTCCACGGACCTCTGGAATGGGAGCCGATGGGAGGGCGGTGGTGGTGGTGGTGGTGGTGTCGGGGCCAGCCATACTAGCTGGGGTGTGGTGGCTGCTGACACCCGCCTCCACAAGGGAGTCATCCTCCGAGCTGCTGTGGTCCTCAGCTGAGGTGGATGGTGCTGGATGGTGCTGAGGACTCCTCGGTGTGGCTCCCCTCGCCCTCCGTGCCACTGGGTCCCTCCGACCACTCATCGGCTGCTGACCCAGTCTGGCTCTGCAGCTCCTCCTGGTCCGTGGAGCTGTCCCCTCCTGTGGCCGTGGATGTATCTGCAAACAATTAGGGAAACAGACAAACATCAGTCACCTGCACTGACCGCACACACCACAGTAAGTACAGCACATTACAGAGCAAGCCCTGGCATCCTTAGTTGAACATTGCCAAAAGTGCTCACACAGATTAGGAGAAGCCAATTGTCAGTCTGATGGTCAACCATGGCACTCACATCCCTCCTGGCCTTGCACCCATCTGTCTGGTGCCTGTCGGATGGTAATACCCCAGTGTGGACACATGCACCACCTACACAGTTGTTGGACATTGCAGAGAACACGGTGAAGTATGTGAACATGCACACATCACATCTCTTGCCACTGAGTCAGTACAGGTGTCCGGATAAAGGGATGGCCAGAGTCTAATTTGAAATGCATGTGATGCATACCAGCACCAGACACCATGATGCACCCATGTCCTGATAGTCAATGCCACAATGAGGTGCATGTAGCACATGTCACTCCCCTGCAGGATCACTCTTAGGAAGTTTAATGCCATGGCACAGGCATGCCTGCAAAGTCATACATCACTGTCTCCAGTCACATGGGCAGGGCAGCCAGCCAACAACAGTCTGCACTGTGTCACAATCCTAGGTCATGGGGAATGCAAGTTCTGTAGCTGACAAGTGCACATGTCCATCCCCCACAAACCACATCATCTGAACTCTTATTTGTCCACGTCATACCAATTGGACATATGGGAGACATGAAACACAACTCTCTGAACCTGAGCACCTCACAGTCTGCTGTGAATGAAAAACAGCTGCCTGAACTTCACAGTCGCATACACCAGTCTGCACAGTCAAGTGATCAAACACCTATATGTCACACAAGTATCGTCTCCTATGGTCACATCTCAGATGGCATGCTGAGCCCTAACCGATAAACACCCCAGTAGTCCTGACAACGAAGCCACAGCACAATGACACAGAGGCAGACACCTGAGGGAACATTTCACTGAGCACAACGTGTCAGCTGATACACGGGAGTGGGAGTACAGAGTGTATTGTATGCCCTGGAGTAGGCATGACTGTCCTGCTCCACGTGAAAGAGGGATGAGCCCTGGACAGTAGGCAGGTGGCTAAGCATGTGTGACACACTTGATATACATACTCCTGAGGCCCAAACATTGTTCCCACCCGCAGCATGGGTGTGTGCCAAATACCCCAGGCACATGTGGTGAGTCAGATCAGCAATTGGACCACATATCAAAGTTACACGCAGATTACATGTCAGAACTCAGGCATTGTGTAAGCAATTGACCCACCCATGAAGCCCACCACAAAGTTACGGGAACAAATGCTGTCCCCCACCTTGAGCTAAGCAAAATGCAAGGACACAGGTACCCAAGTGACACAATTTCCTGACTGTAAGGGCCACACCTGGGTATCAGATGAGGAGTGGGCATGTCACAATTGAGGGACATGGGTCCTGGACCACAAGACTGATGTACTGTGGAAGTTTAACCAGGCCAGAGGAGGGCACATAGCATGTCAGACAAAGTTCACAGTGCAGTCATGGACTCACCTCCTCCTTGCTGCTGTCTGGCCTTCAGCTGCCCATCCAGGTCCGGGAAGACCACCGCCAGAATCCTGAGCATGTGGGGGTCAGGGTCCGGTGTCCACCCCTCCTGCGAGGAGGCGACAGCTTCAGCTGGACCCGTGCGATCCTCCGGGTCCAGCCCCGAAGGTCCTGCCACCTCTTCTGGCAGTTGCGGATCCGGCGCTTGTAGACCCCCACGGATCTTACTGCCCGGGCGATGGTCAGCCAGATTTCCTGCTTCTGGTGGGCATCAACCTGTGAGGATGACAAAGTGAAAAGGCCATTACTACACATGCAACATTTCCGTGCATCACACAGTTGGATATACATGTCTCAATCACAGGGGCATATGATGTACACAGGCAGTGCAACTATGGCTATGAACAGTTTGCCAGCAGTTACCAAATGGTATCATTGCCTGGGAAGTCAGACCTTGTTGGAATGCACTGTTACTGCACTATACCTGTTCAGTGCATGTAACTACACACTTTGGGGGTGACAACTACTCAGTGAGCATGCTAGCCAGTGGTGTGCACACTGTAAGTCTTGCTAGTCAGACAACATGCACATTTAGTAAGGCAGTGGACAGCACACTCACCTGCTCCCCTGGTTTCCCATACAGCTTGCTGTACTGTGGAAGGAGGCTGTCCAGCAGGGCCTGGTTCTCCTCAGTGCTGAAGGCAGGGGCTCTCTCCACAGTACGTGCCATTGCAGTAGCCAGAGGATGCAGAGACAGCAGCAGTGGTGGTGGCAGATGTCGTCCTGGAGCATGTAGTGCAGGCAAGTGAGCTCTCAGGGGAACAGCCAGCATTATATGTGTGCTGCAGAGGCAGATACTGTCCCATGTGTCCAAAGTGATAGGTCCAAGTCGTTTGCATCTTCTGAATCTGGCCAATCCATGGAATTGCACCACTTATACACGCCCACAGCATCCTTCAAAAGTTCAACTTCATGACACCCATGAATTTGCAACATTGTTGTGGGTGGCCAACTGAATTCACTGCATCAGACTCGTTAAAGCTTCGAAACGCGTCCGTTGCCATGCCAGGCCATAGCCAATGCGTGCGCACCGATCGGTCCATTGCTGTACAACGCGTACATCGGATGACAACACGCATCCGTCCACATCATATGCAATGGCCAATGCGTGCACACCGATCGGTCCATTGCTGTACAACGCGTATTTCCGTCCACATCATATGCAATGGCCAATGCGTGCACACCGATCGGTCCATTGCTGTACAACGCGTACATCGGATGACAACACGCATCCGTCCACATCATATGCAATGGCCAATGCGTGCACACCGATCGGTCCATTGCTGTACAACGCGTCCCTGTACAAATCACTCGCATATGTCACCATGGTTGTCACTGGTGAACGTATGCCAGCCACAATTACTTGCCAGGGACTCAGGGGCACACCTACAACACCACAGCCTGTCCACACTGTATCCTAAGGCATGTAAGGCTGCATTACCTGTGTGTGTATGGGGGTCAACATGTGGTTTTTTGGTGGCACTTGGGGGCAGCCACTCCCAGGCTGTGCACGTGTTCATGGGGACAGAATCCTTTGTGTGTTGTGCACATGACCACTGTGATGTGCAACTGTTCAGTTCAGGGCATGTGGCATGGTCACATTTCCAGGTTGTGTATGTGTATGTCATGTCACATACACCCTGAGTCCCATGTGGGAAGGTATGTACGTCACAGGGTGACCCATTGCCACAATAGTGATGGCCCTCCACAGTCTGTGTGCATGTTGTGTTTCAGATGTCTCTGATTCAATGTGCACAATGGGAGACAGTCTCCACATCCACGTTGTTTGTGCATCTACTTTGATGTTGTGCGTTTGTGTGTCACAGACGTCCATGTCTGTCCTGCAGAGGCAACAGGGGCCACTACCTGTGGGAGTCATGGTTGTTTTGCTGACGTGTACATGATACGCCATGTCATGCCAATGTCCATGTGGCAATACAGGGTCCCTGGGAATCTACCTGTCAATGAGCTGTGATGCCTGTGGCACATCTGTCCTCACTTGTCACTGTGGTGTGTGTTTGGAACGTGACAGCAGTACATGGGTACTGTGACACAGCCTAATGATTTCCCATAGCACGACCTGGAACTTGTTGTCAACACATGTTGAGCTGTGATGTTTGATGTTGGCCATGTAGGTGCCATATATGTCCATACAGAACGGCACACACATCAAGTACTTGTGTCTTGTAATGATGTATCATGTGATATTGAGTATGGTCAATGCCACATATGTGGGGTGACTGACAATCTTTCTTTTTTCACCTATGCACTGCAGGGCACCAGCTGTCCATAGACCATTCCCTGACCTTGCAACCATGGTTGAACGTGACTGCATCCGACGGTACCACTTCAACAGGCCGCTGATTGAGGAATTGACGGTGCGGTTGGCCCCACATTTGCAACCTGGCCGGACATACCCTACAGCGCTGACCCCCAAGGTGAAGGTGATGGCAGCCCTACACTTCTTTGCCACCGGTACCTTTCAACACACTGTGGCGTCTGCTGGTGGGATGTCACAGACCATGTTCAGCCGTGTGCTACGCGATGTTTTGGAGGCAATGTTGAGATACCTGAACCAGTACATCTATTTCCCTAAACGTCAACAACTCACTGACGTCAAGAGTGACTTCTATGCCCTGGGGAGGATGCCACATGTCATTGGCTCCATTGATGGGACACATGTGGCTTTGGTACCACCACAGGCACATGAGCAGGCATACAGGAACAGGAAACATTACCATTCTATCAATGCTCTGGTGGTATGTCTTGCAGATATGACCATCTCACATGTGTGTGCACGTTTCCCCGGTTCTGCACACGATGCCTACGTGATGAGGAGTAGTCGCATCCCGAGGATGATGTCACAGATGCCGAACCAGCGTGCCTGGCTTGTCGGTGGGTGCTGACTTTGTACCATTGTGTGTGTTCTGCAATGTTGTATTCCACCCTCTTTTCCAACTCAGCTAATGTGCAATTGTCTGTATGTAGGTGACTCAGGATTACCCCAACATGCCGTGGTTGCTGACACCCCTCAGGAACCCTGTGACACCAGCCCAGATGCGCTACAATGAGGCACATGGTCGGACCAGGAGAGTGATCGAGCGGACATTTGGTCTCCTGAAGAGCCGCTTCGCTTCGCTGCCTGGACAAGACAGGAGGGGCCCTCCCATATGCCCCTGCAAAAGTGTGCAAGATTTTCATCGTTTGCTGCATGCTACACAACCTGGCAGTGCGGAAGGAGTTGCCTCTCATCCTGGATGACGATGACCAACATCCGCCAACTGTGAAGGATCCTGGCCTGGGCCACGATGCCAGTGATGATGATGATGATGATGATGGTGATGTCCGCACACAGCTCATCACCAACTTCTTCAGCTGAATGTGAGTATCCAGAGATGACATGTCAATGATTTGAGTTTGCATGATATGTGTTGGTGGTGCTCTGTTGCTGTTTGAGTGTGGCCATGTGCTACTTGACTGGATGCGTGCAGCGGTGTGTCCTTACAGGTAGTCTGTACTCCCCAACAGTGTTGACATGCTAACTTGGTTTTGTGTAGGTATCTTGTGACATGTATTGGGCATGAGTATTGCAGTTCTGTCCTGTTCTTCAGTGTTTTTGACTGTGTGTCATGTCTGTCCTTCACAGGGTGCTTTCAGAGTTGTTTGGTCCACTCGGATCACCCGACACCATGGTTCAACTTCCAGGGTGGAAGCAGTCGTTTCCCTACAGGTGATGTGCCCCACACCCCTGGACTTTATTTCTTCTACAATTGTTGACTGTGTGGCCACAGCCACGTGGGATTACCTTGCATCTGTAGTGGAAACAACATGTTGCAAATGTGTAATAAACCTGTGCTTCACTTTGGGATGTGCGTTGTCTGTGGTCACACATCTGACTGACATTTGCTTACTGCACCTGTGGGCTAGTTAACACAGACTGTGAATAGGTGTGGTGTCTGTGCATTCCACTGTATTTCCTGGCAACATCAGTGTAGGCGATGAGTCAGATGGCCCTGGTGTGTATGTGTTGTGTTGCCCTAGTGGTGTGTCTCCCTCATATGTGTCACGTCTCCATGACTCACATGACGGTGTTGAACTTGCTGTAGCAGTTAGCATGCACAGTGTCATTTAGCAGATCATCATCTCCATGACAAAAACAACGTTGGAATCACAACAGAGGCAAGTATGGTGTATTAGTGAGTTTATTTACATACATGTGTGAGGATAGTGCACAGGATGGTGGGTGCTGTACATTGGGATTGGAATCCGAAGTTCCCAGATGAGTTGGAAGTGTTGGTAGCAGAAATGTCCTGAGTAAAGTCCACAGTCATCTGATGCATTAGTCCAACTTAAACTCCCCATGTCATGTGGGAGAGTTGTGTTGCATTTGACAGGGTGAACAATTTGCACACACAAAGGCGAATTTCCAGAACAGGTGTTGGGTTCCTGGGGGATGTACATGGCCATCGGCCTCTCAGTTGTCCTTCCTCAGATGGCCCCTCTTCTTTCTGGGGGGACCCTCACGTGCAGGCCGCTGCGGTGCAGAGGACTCTCCACCAGAGTCATCCTCCTCCCTGTGGCAGTTGCAGTTGTTGCGGCACCAGATGTTGTGGGCACACAGGGAGGTGTGGCCATGTTGGTGCTAATCTGGCGGAGGCATGTCAATATGTCCCTCTGCACCGCTGTCAGTTCTTCCAATGTGTCCCACTTGGACTCCATGCCAGACATGTGTGTCTCCACACAGGACATGTGTGTCTCCACACGGGACATGTGTGAGTCCAAGCGGGCATGATGGGCAGCCTGCTGCTGTTGAATGTCCTTGAGGATCCCCACTACCTGGCTGACCTCTCCGGTGCTGTTCTGGTACGCATCAGTAATGCGTGCCAGTTGTGGGTCATCATGCAGTCCAGACCCCTCTGCAAACAGCGACCTCTGCCTACCACCCCTCCCACCACCCCTGGCCACACGTGCAGGACCTGCAGTGGCACGCACAGGTGAGCCTAGGCCCCCTTGGGGGTTGGTACTGGGGTTGTTGTCCGTTGCTTCACGGTGGGCCGGGGTCCCTGTGCTGTTGTCATTGGTGGTCCTTGGTCTGTCCGTGTCGGCGGGGGTGGTCTGTGTGTTGGCAGTTGTTGGAGGAGTGGGTGCAGGTGGTGCAGATGGTGGTCCTGCTGGTGCTGCATGATGACTCACACCGGAGGGGCCAGGTAGGTCTTCGCCATCAGGGGAGGGCAGAGGCTGTTCCACACCAGAGAGCTCAGGGTCCCCGGAGCCTGGGACAGGGACTCCTCATCGTCTGCTGCTGTGTCCCCATCATCACCTGTTTTTGGAAGAGACACACAATGTATGTTATGTTTCTACAGGCATCAATGGTTCAAACACCTGACAGTTGTGACTGTACCTCTGGATGCGGGCCTGTACATTGCATTGTCCTAAGTTGTCACAGTCAGAGGTTGGTATTGGTGTAGCACATTATCCTGCCAACCTGAAGCATTTCAATGTGAATGTTGAGGTGTGTGCATGGCCAGCATTGGTGGTATTTGGTTGACATCCGGCCCTCCTTCTCCGCCCAGCCCAGTTATCCCACCATGAAGCATGCCACCCTTGCAGTGGGTGCAGGTTGACTCTCAGGATGTCAGTCAGTGGTGTCCTGCTGTTGGTTGGTGCATAGTTCCCAGCAGGGCCTTGTGCTCCCCACAACAGAGCACCATTGTCAGACATCTTTGAAGTGGCTTTTCACTCCCTGTGAGGTGTGCATGCTTCAGTGTGAGCTTGCTGGGCCATGCGGGTGGGGGATGTTGAGCTGTGACTACCACTCCCATCATGCTATTGCCTACACCCCCTTCCCAGCATGCCCATACTTCCTTCCTTTTGAGTGGACTTCACTGTGTGGGAGTGTGACAGCAATGGCAAGATGGCTGACAGTGGTGTCCTGTTGTTGGTTGGTGCCCAGTTCCCAGCAGGGCCTTGTGCTCCCCACAACAAAGCACCATTGTCAGACATCTTTGAAGTGGCTTTTCACTCCCTGTGAGGTGTGCATGCTTCAGTGTGAGCTTGTGGGCCATGCGGGTGGGGGATGTTGAGCTGTGACTACCACTCCTATCATGCTATTGCCTACACCCCCCTTCCCAGCATGCCCATACTTCCTTCCTTTTGACTCTGCTTCCCTGTGGGGTAGTGTGCCTGTGCTGACAGGATGGCTGACAGTGTTGTCCTTGCGTTAGTTTGGCTACAAGTCCCAAAAGTGTCCCTGTGCTTCACACAGCATAACCCAGTGTGGTAGTTCTTTGTGGGATATTTAATTGGAGTGTGAGGCAATGCATTCTCCCAGATGAGTTGTGTGGAGTTTGTGTTAAGGGGGTGTGTGAGAAAAGCTGCTGGTAACTATGGTCAGAGCTGTCAGTCCTCCTTCCCACCCAGCCAGACATCCCACCATGGAACGTGCTTCCATTGCAGGGAGTGCAAGTTGGCTTTCAGGATGTCAGTCAGTGGTGTCCTGCTGTTGGTTGGTGCCCAGTTCCCAGAAGGGCCTTGTGCTCCCCACAACAGAGCATCATTGTCAGACATCTTTGAAGTGGCTTTTCACTCCCTGTGAGGTGTGCATGCTTCAGTGTGAGCTTGCTGGGCCATGTGGGTGGGGGATGTTGAGCTGTGACTACCACTCCCATCATGCTATTGCCTACACCCCCCTTCCCAGCATGCCCATACTTCCTTCCTTTTGAGTGGACTTCACTGTGTGTGAGTGTGACAGCAATGGCAAGATGGCTGACAGTGGTGTCCTGTTGTTGGTTGGTGCCCAGTTCCCAGCAGGGCCTTGTGCTCCCCACAGCAGTACCCAGTGTCAGCCATCTTGTCAGTTTTTTTCCACTCCCTGTGATGTGAGCATGGTTCAGAGTGGT
Organism: Calotriton arnoldi; assembly: GCA_963921515.1. Lineage (NCBI taxonomy): Eukaryota > Metazoa > Chordata > Amphibia > Caudata > Salamandridae > Calotriton > Calotriton arnoldi. The sequence continues at coordinate 377,639 of CAWUFW010000485.1, read as the reverse complement.
GTTGATGGGCCAATTGTGAGGGTGACCAATATCTGTGACTACAACTCCCATCATGCTATTGGCTACACTGACTTCACCAGCATACACAGAATTCCTTCCTTTCAGTGAGCTTCCCTGTGAGGTGGTGTTCTGGTGGTGGCAAAATGTCTGACAGTGTTTGTTGGTTAGATTTGTGCGGCTGCCTTGCTCTATTTGTTGTTGGGTTTGTACATGTCATGACACAGTTACATTTCACTTTGGGATGGCAGGTATTGTGTTTGTCTAACTAACATACACATCTTGGGATGATTATGTTTTGGTTACTGTTGCTTTGCTGACGGTGCATGGTTTGACTATCCCCTTGACAGTGATGTGTGTGTATTGTCACACGATATTGGGTATATTGGTTGTGTACTCACCAGGCTCTGGGATGTTTGATAGTCCATGTACGCTCTCTGGTGGTAGGATGGCCCGCACCTTCTCCTCCCAGGGCCTGAGGTATACTGGTTTGGCAGGAGGGCCACTGCTGGTGCGATGGCTCAAGGTGTAATCCTTCTTGAGTAGGGCCTTGACCCTCCTGCGCACATCATACCACCTGTTCTGGATGTCTTCCTTTGTGCGCAAACATGGTGATTGTGCGTTCACCCTGTCGACGATCCTCTCCCACATCTTGGTTTTCTGCGACATGGGGGTCTGTTGGACCAATGTACCAAACAACTGTGGCTCTACTCTTAGGATTTCATCTACCAGGACTTCCAATTCACTGTCTAGGAACTTTGGATTCTTCTTTGGGGGCATGGTGATGGGTGGTGGTGGGGATTGATGTGTGTATGAGTGTGCAAGTGAGGGTGGGTGAGTGTCAGTTTTGCTGGGTGTATGTGAGGGTGCTATTAGGGAAGTGCTAATGGTGTGTGGCTTGTGTGATGATGAGTTGTGAGTGTGTCTGTGGTTGCTGTCTGATGGTGTTCTGTGCTGGCAGGTCAGTTGAATTTGCAAAGGATCATGGTAGGGATTTGTGTCCTTTATATGGGTGGAGTTGTGGGTGTGTCTTTGTTCCATTTCCCCCCCCCCCCAGTATTTATTGACTTTGTCATTGCTTGTTTGGCCCTTTTTTTGTATTTTTTCCTTTGTAGTTTCTGGGCATATAGGAGACGTTCTTCTGACAGAGTCGGACGCTGCAGTTGGCTCGTGCGAGCTTCTCGGAGACTTTCACGCTGTGTTTCTGATGGATTTCATGTGCGGCGTACGCGTCAGTCGGTTGCTTCGGCTCCGTTTTGTATGCGTGTCGGTCGTACGGCTTGAGCTCCGTGCGACTCGGTCTGGTTTTCCACGCATTGCATCGTACTGCGCGGGTCGGAGTTCGCGGGTACGTTCCTGTCGGGTTCTTTCCTGGTGCGTGTCGGTCGGTTCGATTCACGTGGTTTCCCGGCCGGATGGCTGGTTTCCGTGCGGTTCGGTCGTTCGGCTTGTGTTCCGTACGAGTCGGTCGTGATCCACATGCATTGCATCGTACTAGGCGGATCGGGCAGCGCTGGTACGTGTCGGTCGGACTAAATTCCCGTACCGAGTCGGTCGGTACGTTTTCCGGCCCGAATCGGAATCGGTCCCTAAGTCTCTAAAACAAAAGGCTGTAGGAAGCTATCTATATATTGATTTAGAGGCTCTAAGATGGATCCACAGCCAGAGACGATCGGTCTCCCCGGTGGTTTTTGCAAGTTCTTGTGTACCTTTGGAATGGTATATATCAGGGGTCTCCAACCGGTCGATCGCGAGCTACCGGTAGCTCGCCGACCCTCTGAGAGTAGCTCGCGCTGTTATTTAATTATTGAGACGTCATTAAGAATTTTATTTTGTATCCCGTCATTTTCTTTCACAACTATCAGCCCTTGCCCGCCCTCACACAAACCAGCTGCTCTGATTGGCTGCAGTGAGCTTAGCTGGGGCGGGGCGGGCTGAAGAACGTGACGTTTTTCCTCCTAGTCACGCACCACCTGCCTTTTCCAGGCTGGCACCGCGCTTCGCATCATCTTCCATTTGGGCCTCCCGGAGCAGCTGTGAGGTAAGAGGGCCCCTGATCTTGAATGAGGCGAGTCGCTAAAGCACTCGGTGCTTGCAAGGCCTTTGATTTTAGCGTTGTCTGCCACTGCACTGTAGATCTGCCTTCAGTAATAAAGAGCAGTGGCAGGCAACGTTAAAATGAAAAGTCCTTTCAGGCACTGGGCCGATATCGCGGTGGCAGTCGATGTTAAAATGTAAGGTTCTTGTCTGCACTAATCCGCTTTCAATGACTTTACCACGCTTTCATTTGCCTTCGCGTAGTAGTCAGTGAAAGCGGATTAGTCCGTGAAAGTGCATGCAAGTACCTTTGATTTTAACATCGGCTGCCACCGTGCTTTATATATGCATTAGGAATAAAGTGCGGTGGCAGCCAACGTTAACATCAAAGGTCCTTGCAGGCACTGACCGCAGCCAATGTTAAGTGCTTGCCTGCACTGAACAGCTTCAAATTCATGCAAAGGCAAATATATAGCGCGGTGTAGTAATCAGTGAAAGCCTTTCACTGATTACTACACCGCGCTATATATTTGCCTTTTTATGACTGTGACAGCTGTTAGCAGGCCTGGTTTAGACTAGCTGGCACGGACCTTTGATTTAACCTCGGCTGCCACCGTGCTTTACATTTGCCTTAACCGACAGTAATAAAGCACAGTGGCACCCGACGTTCAAATTAAAAGTCCTTGCATGCACTGTGCTGCTTACCGCGCTTTAAATCTTCGGTGGCAGCCAACACAAAAAATCCAAGGTGCTTGCCTGCACTGAACTGCTTTCACAGTCATGCAAAGGCAAATATATAGCGCAGTGTAGTAATCAGTGAAAGGATTTCACTGATTACTACACTGCGCTATATATTTGTCTTTGCATGACTGTGAAAGCAGTTCAGTGCAGGCAAGGACCTTTGATTTTAACATCGGCTGCCACCGTGCTTTAACGTTTGCCTTAATAGTAATAAAGCACAGCGGCAGCTGACATTCAAATTAAAAGTCCTTGCATGTACTGTGCTGCTAGGGCAGCGCGACCTATGCCACCGGGTGCTCAGGCTGACTTCATGTGGGGGCGCCAATATTATAGATTAAAAACACCTGCTACTGCGTTCCTGGCCTCCAACAAATTTCTGCCAACAATAAAAATGCCAAACTGGGTGATGAATGTACTTCCTGGAAACAGAGAGAGAGAGAATTTGTGTAATAATTTGTATACTTGCAAAGGAAGTTTTTACTCACCGTAAGGTAGCACAGAGGGTTAATATGCCTGCTGCAAAGAAGGTGCAGATCACAAAGTGTATATATAACGTAATGTAAATAGGTCAGTGGGTTACTACTTTTGTCAGAGAGACCATATTGTTGCTAGCTAGCTCTTTATGAGTTAAAATCCTAATGTAGAACAGTGAGCAAGTAACTTATCAAAGAGCTGCATGAAAACTGCAAGGTATAGGCTGGCTGGCCTGGGCTGGACCGTTATGATTTCCCCCAGTTGTTGCAAAATAGGTTCATGTGGGTAGAAATCAATTCCTATTAGAATCCCCCAACCATGGTGTAAGAAGTTAGGTTTTAAATTCTATGTTTCTGCCTCTCCTGACCAAGCACTCTTAAACTATCCTGCCTACCAGTATGGATGACCTGTGACTCCTATACCTTCTTGTCCTCTGTCTTATGTAACATTTCACTGATTGATTGTCTCTGTGTAAATCTGTGTCATGTAAAGTGTTCTGACACCTTACACTGGATCGTAGGAGTGGCGCTATAAAACTAATTAAAATAAATGCATCTGAGAGAGAGTGGTTATGAAGGCTTGAGAGGCACTGTTAAAGGATGGTTATGAAGGAATCCGTAGCAGAGGTGGTCACTGGGGGGGGGGGGGTCAACAAGCATTGCCGCACTGGCTGCCACCAACGCTAAAGCCGGCCCTGGCTACCGTGTTTTACATCTTCCTGCCTTCAATAAAGCACGGTGGCAGCCAGCACAAAAATCCAAGGTGCTTGCCTGCACTGAACTGCTTTCACAGTCATGCAAAGGCAAATATATAGCGCAGTGTAGTAATCAGTGAAAGCCTTTCACTGATTTCTACACTGCGCTAAATATTTGCCTTTGTGTAGTAGAGTGAAAGCAGTTCAGAGCATGCAAGGATCTTGGATTCTGATCGCCTGCCACCGCGCTTTACATCCTAATTCAATAGTAAAGCGCGGTGGCAGCCGAGGTTGAAATCAAAGGGCCTCACATGCACTGAGCCGCATTTTTGTAATTAAAATGAGGTGCACTTTGAAAATGAAGGTCAGACTGGGGCCAACTAGAACAGTACTCGCACCTTCAGCATTACTGAAAGTACATGTTTTTGAAAAGGTAGGTCTGTGCCTCTTCCTTTGCAAATTTTCCTTCTGCTAAACGTGTCAACAGGCAGAAGCAGGGCATTATCACAATTCAAAGAACGAGTCCCTTTGATGAGTTTTGTCTTGTTCTTCTCTGTGTTTTAAATCCCAGACTGCAAAATTGCAAAATTTATGCCACAGAAATGGAGGAATGTCAGAAGGAAAGTACATTTTTACTTCCCAATCTCCTACATTTGCAGTAAGGCACCAGCTCTCTGGAATAAGTTTATGTAGGTAGGAGACCCATCAAACATTTTGTTAGAGGTGGGCTAACCAAAAAATTAACAGGTAGAGCAAAAGGGTTTTGAGATGATGATGACAAGTAAAATACATTCAAATATGCACTGGCGGCCCTTGACATTTTGAGCAGGTGCAGCACCATGTCTAGGATTGTACACAGTCACAGACAGATTGATGCACGCACATTCCAAAAACATTTTTGAAGAGGTTGACACCTGTGTGCCTTAGGGGTATGTAGCGATTGCGGACAGTGGGCAGCTGTACTGTTAGTAGTGAATGACTTTTGAAAAAATGGGTATGTGCTTAGTGTAGGACAGGACGGTGCAGAGAGAATGCTGCCATCTGAAATCTGTGCAGTGCAGCACGAAGTGTGAGAACATAATTGAGTTAAACGAAAACTAGACTGCAAAGTAAACCATTGTAAAGTAGACTACATTTTGATGAAATAAAAAGCTGCCAAGAGAGTGGAGTTGGATTACTGGAAGTAGAAGGCTGGGCAGGGAGTGCAAGGCCTAGCAGACAGTGTGTTGCTGAACAGAGTGAAGAACTATGCATTTTCTGAAAATGGACTATGCAGAGTTGAAGCATGTGTTATCATTGAGTGAAGTGCTTTATAGTGAAACTAGGGTTGCCACCTTTCCAAATGCCGGCCATTTGTTGCTGTTTTAATAGTCTGCAAACGCCCGAGCGTGAAAGAAAATCATATGTATTTATTTGTAACATAACTTTTCTCCCTTTGTTTACTTTATTTGATAATAAACAAAGGGGAGGCCTTCTGTTGCAGCATTTTATCTATTCTGGCGCTTACTAATCCAATGTGTGGCACTAAAGCACTTACCTACAATGGTCAGCAAGCTATTGTTGTAATTTGGCAGCATTTAAGTTAAGCATTGGCTGAAGACAGCCTGTATTTAGAGGCTAAATTGTCCGCTTTGTGGAATCCATTTTGTATTTCTGTCAGCCATTTTGGCTGCCATGTGCTACCATGTGCTCGCCATGTGCTCTGTCCTACCTTCCTGTTAACTGCTCTTGAAATCTGCCTAGAGACAAGTTATATTTAGTTCCTCTTGCTTTGCACATGCTCAGTTGAGCTTGCAGCTGTTCCGAGTTTATAAATGTCAGGATGTGTCTACTAAAAGTAGAAACTGTTAGCTCCACCCACTTGTCGACTGTGCATTCTCTGTATGACCTTATATGTACCTAAAACCAGCATTTGTGTTTGTACCGCCTCCATTTGAGCCCCTGTGTGGGTATAAAAGGACCATGGTCCTTCCATTCAGTGTGCTACTTCATGCATTACTGAAGGGTGATGTGCGAATGTTAGCTCCACCTCATGAGGTTTAATAAACTCTGTCTTTTCTATTCCAGTTTCTATTGCCAACTTCTTCCTAAGTGTCTGAGGACTCTGTGCAGAGAAGGGAGAACCCCTAAGCACTGGTAGGCCTTACTGAGGGTAACTACTACAAATTGGCGCCCAACGTGGGGCTCATCAACGACTCGGATGCCCGAAGGACTGGTCGCGACGAAGGATTGGAATCTCGCTTTTGGACGCGATCGCTGCCTGAGGAGACCAGAGTCTTGGCACCCACGGCGTTTTCCTTTCTTTCTGATCTGACCATCCCGGCGGCGCCGGTCCTTGACTGAGATCTCTTCTGTTGATTCGCCGTGCAGTGACCATTTGGTCGATTTGAGAACTTGGCAGTTGGAACCTGGACACCATTTGATTGGTAAGAGCCGTTTTGCGGCACTTGCTGTTGGTTTGATGCCTTTGATTGGTAAGGTAGTTTTAGTAACACTTACTGTGGCTTTGTTTGTATAATTGGCCAATTTTGGAATCTGTTTTGTAATTATATATGTATTGCAATACATATAGGCAGGTAATGAGGAGATTTTTCTCTATTTAAAATTGTTTGAACAGCGCAAACGTACGCAGAGTACCTTAAGCGCTACTTTGATTATAATACTGCATATTCTGCACTATTTTTTGCCATGCCTGTTTTCAGCACACTTCGTAGGATGTGTTGCTTTTGTAGTGGTACCAATTTGAGACTTGACGAAGCACAACCAGCCTCCCGGAGGGGACGCCTAATAGGGATATGTATATTAAGTATGGTATTTCTTCTATAATGTACTGCACGTTATGGAATAAATATACTAGTAAAGATCCTGAGTTGCGTTGGCCTATGTATGGGTCATTTGATTTGCGAAAGATTCAGTATGTGGAACAATGTATGTTTAAGCAAAAGACTAGGCAAGATATGTTTGATTGTGTGCGAATGTGGGAGAAAGAAGTGCGTGAGCGAATGAAGCGTGAGCAAGCCTTGATTGACAAAGAACAGCGAAAGACCATTTATGCGAAAGCATTAGAGTTAAAAAACAAGGAGATGAGAGAAATTAAAGAGAGGGAAGATAGGGAACGCCATTTACAGGTAACTGGCCAATACGCTGTTAGGCAGCCCCTTTATCCTATCCTTAATAAACCGCAAGATGATTTCTTGTTATTAGATCGTTCTCCACCTCCGTATATTTTTTCTTCCGCTCCTCATGAGTCAGATGAGGACTCTTTTTCAGACCAGGACAAAGCTCGAGAAACTCGCTCCATGCTATCTGCTGAGCGTGCATCTGACATTAGATCTACTGCGCGTAAAGCCGTTCGTAGTACTACCACTGCCTCTGAACTTTTAGATAGTATAAAAGGATGGCAGGAAAGGGAGCAAATATATTTTACCGATACATTTGCTGCAGAGGTTATTGAACAATTTAGGAAGTATTCAGTAGAAATGGAGCCCGATGATGTAGCAGCTGATTGTAAACAATTACGTGACAGTCTTTTTGTCTTCTCCCAGGTGGCTGACACGATCAGACGCTTGGTTAAACTGCGTGTTGAAGCAGCCCGTTTGCGAGAGGAGAAAAAGGCAGCAGAAACAGCTGCACTAGCATCTCAGATCAGCATGGCACAAACTTCTACTCCTGAAACAGATAAGAATGCTGTAATTCATGTGAAACCCATGCGGGAAGCCGCGCCTTTATATGTTCCTCCTAAAGGAACGGGTACAGAGGATGATAAGACTTCTCTTAATGCGAAAGGGTACTTTATTTATAATTGGGTTTACACTCCTTGGAATAGAGCAGATGTTATGGCCCTTAAAAATGCATTGCCTGACCCGCGAAAGAATCCAGCAGCCTTTTATGAGGAAGTTGAGGGTGCAATCAGCTCTTGTACTATGACTTTGTCGGATATTGATTTGTTTTTTGGATTAATATTACCACCTGATATGTGGAGAACTGTGCGCAAAATAGATGATAATGCGACATTTGGAGCATTGTGGAAAGATTTAGAGCGGTTAGATGAAGATAGAGAACCTGCACAGAAACCGTGTCAGTTAATTTTAAATCTTCCGGCAGCTATATTAGTTAAGTTAAAGACGATCATTCCCCCTAAAAAGATAGATTGGACAGTGCTATCGTCTTGCAAGCAAAAGGTAGATGAATCAGTTTCTGACTTCTTCACACGCTTTGAAGAAGCATTTCACGATTTTAGTGGCCAGTCATTGACAGATGACACGGGTAGGCATCTGTTTGTCGATAAATATGTCGCAAACCTTTTGCCAGGAATAGCTAGTCGCTTAAAGGCCAGTGAGAGTTCATGGACTACATCTTCTCCGGTTTCTCTTTTAACTATGGCCCAGTATTATGAGCGGCAAGAATTAGAAGCCAAAGGTAATGAGGACAAAAAGTCTAAAGAGTTGAAAACAAAGGTTATGTTGGCTCAAGCTTATGGTCCACCTTCTAGAGGTAATGATAGAGGTGGACGTGGATCTTATGGTTCGTCCTTTCCTTCCTCTGCCCGTTCGAATTTGTCTGTTGATCAGTGTGCGTACTGCAAAAATTTGGACATTGGCTTTCTGATTGTCCAGTGCTGCGTGCTCAGCAGAATCTACGTGGTCGGGGACAAATGAGAAATCGTTCAGGATATCAAGGGCCTAGAGGAAGCGCGAATGATCGTGCTCGGTTTGATGCTAATACACGTGGGCAGAATGGGTTTAACACTTTTGATAGAAGGAACCAATATCAAATGTCTGACTATGCGCCCTCTGATTTTCAAGATTCTGCTTATGCATAGGATTGCCTAGGACGGGGTAAGGAATCAGTTGAAGTTCCAGTAGATCAGAGGGGTCCCTATGTTACAGCACATGTTTTGGGTTCTACTGATCAGTTTCTGGTTGATACAGGAGCTACTCGTAGCGCCTTGTCTAAACAATTGGTTCCAAGGGCTCCCCTGTCTGGCTTAACCATTACATCGATAGGTTTCGATGGAACACCTTCCCTTAGCCCATTGTCACAACCACTTGCATTTGATATTGATAAGTTTACTGCTCCATGTCCGTTTTTGCTTTCTCCAAACACACCAGACAATATTGTGGGTCTTGATATGCTTAAATATTTTAGGGCTACGATACGGTGTTCTCCGGAAGGAGTACGGGTTATTTTGAATGACAACTACCCTATGATTGAGAGATCTTGTATTGTTAAAGAGGACATTGCACTAGCCTCACTCCCTAGTACTTTGTGGGCTACTTCGGACACTGATGTAGGGCAAATGGTTATTCCACCAGTACATATTAGTGTTAAGGAGGGCGCTTTATTGCCAAGACTGCCTCAGTATAAAATTTCTCGAGAAGGAGAAGAAGCACTCACACGTATTGTACATGATTTAATTAAGGTGGGGGTTGTGGAAGAAGTTCCTTACAATGTCTGCAATAGTCCGATTCTTCCCATTTTGAAAAAAGATACTGACACTAGGATCTATAGATTTATCATCGATTTGAGAGAAGTTAACAAGATTGTGGTACCACAGTAACCTGTAGTATCTGACATAACAACATTGCTTACCCTGGTCCCTCCAACAGCAACTACATTTTCTGTAATTGATCTGAAGAATGCTTTCTTCTCGATTCCTATTCATCCTGATAGCCGATATTTGTTCGGTTTCACTTTGAATAATAGATCATACAGATTTTGTAGAGTTCCTCAAGGCTATACTGAGAGTCCTAGTATTTACAGTCAAGCATTAAAAAGACAGCTTGATTCCTTTACCTTGTCTAAAGGAGTGGCTCTCATACAATATGTTGATGACATCTTGTTGGCAGCTGATACACCTGAGCAGTGTGAGAAATGCACTTTGTCTTTGCTTTCTTTTCTTGCTACACACCACCATAAAGTATCACGAAAGAAATTGCAATATTGTAGACCGAAGGTGACCTATTTAGGACACCTTCTGTCTAAGGAGGGCCGTGCACTGACACCAGATCGCATTCAAGCAATTTTAGACACCCCAGTACCTTCCACGCAGAAAGATGTCCGTGCATTCATTGGTCTGACTTCGTTTTGCAGGCAATGGATATTGGGTTTTTCACACATTGTTAAACCCTTGCTAGCACTTTTGACTAAAAACACTCCGATCCCCCTTCCATGGACAGATGAATGTCAAAATGCTTTTTGTCAGTTGAGACAAGCTCTTTGCTCTGCACCAGTGTTAGGCACACCAGATTACACGAAGGCTTTTACACTCTATGTACATGAGAAAGAAGGATGTGCATTGTCAGTTTTAGTACAGACACACGGGGACAAACAGCGTCCTTGCGCATACCTTTCTGCAGTTCTTGACCCTGTTGCTCGTGCATTACCTGGGTGTTTCCGTTCAGTTGCAGCGACGGCTGTGTCCATACGTCAGAGTGAAGGGATAGTTTTGTCACACAAACTGTTGGTGCTAGTACCCCATGCAGTAGATGCCCTTTTGAATCAGACTAAGACTCAGCACTTAACTAGTGCTCGTTTGACAGGATACGAATTGACACTGCTAGCACCTCATATTACCTTGAAGAGATGTGCGACACTGAACCCCGCCACTTTGTTGCCATATCCTGCGACTCAGTCTCAGTCAAAGGAGCCTCACGATTGTATATTCCTTACTGAGGAACAGACAAAGGGTCGCATTGATTTGCAAGATACGCCCCTTCCAGATGTAGATGGGGAACTGTGGGTTGATGGGTCCTGTCTGAAGTTACCAGATGGCACGACTTCAGCTGCTTATGCAATTACCACGCTTGAGACAGTAGTGGAAACAGCTCGCATACCTCAGAAGTCGGCTCAAGCAGCTGAACTAATAGCTTTGACACGAGCATGTGAGCTTAGCACTGACTTGTGTGTGAACATTTACACGGATAGCCGCTATGCTTTTGGAGTGGTTCATGATTTTGGCCTACTCTGGAAGGAAAGAGGCTTTCTTACATCCCATGGGATGCAGATAATGCACGGAGAGTTAGTGCATAATCTCTTGACTGCACTTACATACCCAAAGAAAGTTGCTATTATGAAGTGTAGCGCACACAAGAAAGTGACTGACAAAATAGGACAAGGCAATGCCTTTGCAGACCGCGTAGCCCGTGAGACTGCGATGCAGCGAAGCACTACACCCATGTACGTAGTGAAATCACAAGCTGAGCGTTGGCATGATGCTAGAGAGGAAGTATTGGATATACAGAGATCTGCTTCTGTGGAAGAGCTTGAGCAATGGTCTAAAGAAGGAATATTAGATGATGAGGGTTGTTGGCGTAACAAAGACATGAATAAATGGAAATTGCCTGCGGCCTATTTACAACCTATGGTTCAAATGGCACATGGGCTGGCACATGTTGGAGCTCTAGCAATAACTAAATTGCTTACACAAGTTTGGGAGCATCCTGAAATTGCTAGCACAGCCAAAAGGGTAGTACAGTCCTGTTTGATCTGTTGGCAGTATAATCCTGGAAAAGGGACACGAACTCCTACAGGAGGGTTTGCTACACCAACCGCACCTTTTGAAGTTTTGCAGATGGATTACATCCAACTCGAACGCTGCAATAATCTGAAATATGTCCTAGTGGTGGTATGTGCCTTTAGCAAATGGATAGAGGCATACCCTACGAAGGATAATACTGCTCTCACCACAGCAAAGGTGCTTCTAAAGGAGTTTTTCCCTAGATACGGTGTTTGTAAACTTTTGTGGAGTGACAATGGACCTCATTTTATTGGGCAAGTTGTTGAGCATGTCCTGAAAGGATTAGGGATCAAACAGAAATTCCATACAGTTTTCCACCTGCAATCAGCAGGATTGGTGGAAAGGTATAACGCTACTCTAAAATCAAAGTTGGCAAAAATACTGGCTTCCACGTCTCTAAAGTGGCCAGATGCCCTACCTTTGGCATTGTTGTCCATAAGATCGGTGCCACATTCACGATCAGGTCTTACCCCCTATGAGGTGGTGTTTGGGAGACCGATGAACATTTGGGGAATTCCTAAGCCACGCCCCATACATGATGTTCCTTGTGTTCTGATGAATGATTATTTGGCACAGTTAACCGACAGTTTGATTTCTATTCATCAACAGGTTCGAGAAGCTCTTCCTGACAGATCTACAGGTGAGGCCCACGAACTCCGTCCTGGTGACCATGTAATGGTCAAGGTCTTCGACAGATCGAACAGCTTGGAGCCAAGGTGGCGAGGACCAGAGCAGGTGCTCCTTGCGACAAGGACAGCAGTTCGAGTGACAAACAGAAAGAATTGGATCCACAGCACACACTGCAAACGCGTGTCGCCTGCCTTGGTGGAACCTGCTGTGTTGACCGACCATCGAGAGATTCTGGAGACGGAGAAAGGCCAAGCTATCTCACCTGACGAATCTGCGGAAGTCTTCCCGGACCACACGATCACTGGAGTATCCAGATATCAATTGAGACCGAGGAAAGAATCTGCAGTTTTGAAAAAGACTGGTTGAGCTACCGCCCTGGGTTAGTGAAACGGAGAGCCATTGTGGCAAGGGGAGGGGGATCAGCCCTGTATTAGTGTAGTGACACCCGCTTTGGCCCATGGTGAAGAAATCAGCGGCTGCCCAGGGAGAAGAGCTCCAACGACTGTTTTTAACAAGTTTTCAGAAAGATCAATCATTACTGCTGCTAAAATGAAGAACAAAAGAATCATTTGTGCTGTAGGGTTTGTTGTTGCTATGGTGGCTATGGCAGCAATTACGTGGTACATCGAGAAGGTGGCTCCTGTTCGACAGCTTTTTGTTGCCACTACGCCAGTACCCGTGGAACACCACTACTTTACTCTTCCTTACCATGAGCAAAAGCATCGACAATCTTATCTAAACAATACTTTTATCCAGATGTTGCACCATACTCACAATGCTACAAATACTACCAACTGTTGGGTGTGTGGGATGATACCTGCACATCAAAAGAAAGGAGGAACACCTTTTATTCCTCTTCCATTTTCTCACAATGGTTCTTGTCAAGCTTGGTATGCGCTCTTGTTTGCATATGGAAAGCCTTCAGTAGGTGGGATTATTTTTCAACTTAATAAAGTATGTTATCAAAATAAAGAAGGTTATCCACAAGCCAAAGGGACTAAATGGGAATGGGAAGAGTATCAACCGGACAATATTTCAACACCATATGCCTTCACAAATGTGAGAATAATAAAGAACATTGGACCTTTTGTGATTTCTGTGACAAAAGCTAAAGCAGATTTGTGTATTTGTAGTGTTGGAAGAATTCCAGTGGGGAGGAGCGAGTGTACTGTAATCCTGACCATTGAAGGTGCCAATAAGAGCACTTTCACAGCCTCGCATAATACGTATTTTGTGTGCGGAAATAACGGATATTATCAATTACCTGTTGGGTGGTCAGGAATCTGCTATGTATCTTTTCTGTTGCCCCCTGTGTTTCTGGCACCTGCATTGTATCACCGTGATTTTAAACTGTACAATGATATTTCCAAAAACAGAAATAAGAGGACAATAAGTATGGATGAAGTTGACCAAACCGACACTACCCTACAACAATATGTTGATTTCAACTTGGGCTTATTTTTCTTTGTGGGTGCTGCATTAAACAGCAGGAAAATCCGACGACTAACTCGTGTTGTGGAAGCTGTTACCAATCAGACAGCTATGGCACTTGGGAACATTACAGAAGAACTACAGATTGCAAGGATTGTAGCACTCCAGAATAGGATGGTGCTAGACGTGATTTTGGCTGATCGAGGTGGTGCATGTCGCATCATCGGTAGCAGCTGTTGTGTATTCATACCAGATCACTCACCTTCAGTATATGACGCAATATCAAAACTGCATAAGATTGCTGCAGAAATTCATCCAGAGACTGGTACTTGGACTTTTGCTGGATGGTTTTGGACTCTTGTTTCTGCTTGGGGCTGGAAGCTACTGACTATCCTGTGTGTAATAATTTCAATATTTTTTACATGCTGCGTATGTATCCAATGTGGTCCAATGCTTTGCTCCATTTGCATCTCTGCTTGTATACCTGCCAGAGGGAACGTTGCTGAAACAAAGGCCCAACAAATGTTGAATAAAGAGGTGGCCGAAATAATGTTAATAGATGTACGGGATGAATATCTAGATTACCCCAGATAAACGAATGTCTTCAGCCAATGCTGAAAGGGTTGTCTGTTGTAATTTGGCAGCATTTAAGTTAAGCATTGGCTGAAGACAGCCTGTATTTAGAGGCTAAATTGTCCGCTTTGTGGAATCCATTTTGTATTTCTGTCAGCCATTTTGGCTGCCATGTGCTACCATGTGCTCGCCATGTGCTCTGTCCTACCTTCCTGTTAACTGCTCTTGAAATCTGCCTAGAGACAAGTTATATTTAGTTCCTCTTGCTTTGCACATGCTCAGTTGAGCTTGCAGCTGTTCCGAGTTTATAAATGTCAGGATGTGTCTACTAAAAGTAGAAACTGTTAGCTCCACCCACTTGTCGACTGTGCATTCTCTGTATGACCTTATATGTACCTAAAACCAGCATTTGTGTTTGTACCGCCTCCATTTGAGCCCCTGTGTGGGTATAAAAGGACCATGGTCCTTCCATTCAGTGTGCTACTTCATGCATTACTGAAGGGTGATGTGCGAATGTTAGCTCCACCTCATGAGGTTTAATAAACTCTGTCTTTTCTATTCCAGTTTCTATTGCCAACTTCTTCCTAAGTGTCTGAGGACTCTGTGCAGAGAAGGGAGAACCCCTAAGCACTGGTAGGCCTTACTGAGGGTAACTACTACACTATGGCATGTGTAGGGTGGGTGGTTGGAAGTGTTTACTTTGGTTTGTGATCCTATGTGGGAAGTGTTTCATGGTCTTCCCTGATGAACACCAAGGTGCGGTTATATCAGGCCTGGGTTATATCATGTTAGGGGACGCAGTGAGTAGCAGTGTGGTGGATGAGGTGTGAGACAGATATACAGTTTATTTTATTATGTTATGATTTTCAGTCTGCTGACAGCTTTGAACAGCTCTATAGGCCCCATTGGTATTTCAGGTGATTGTAGTAGTCTGCATAGCAGCCTTAGTTGGGTACCACAAGGTCAGGATCACACAGTTTGTTGAAGAGGGGAACCAGGATTGATCCCAGGTTTTCTGGTTTCGGGTTGTACAGTTCAGCCAATAGGTACCTCCATTTCCCTAGCAATGGCTTGTCCACCTTCAGTGCTTCACAGGGTGAGTTGTGGCATGTGGCAGATTGATGAATAAGTTAAGAAACTAGTAGAGCACAGGGGCCGTTCAGAGCAGCAGTGCTCAGTGACCTGGCTCTTTGCAAAAGGGCCAGTCAAAGAACAATTAGTCATCCTGATACTGAGACATTTTCAGTCCTAAGTATATAATAGGGCAGGCTGTAATAGGATATATAATCAGTTTTTCCCTGCCTCAGTTAGCTGTGTGCAATATGGAGTTTGCATATGGTAGCCATAGGTCACACCTCACCCAATGAAGAAATATTTGGTTTAAAACTCAGTTAGGTTTTGGGACAGGTCCATGACACATTTTCTTTTAACTGTGCTTTCATGTGAAGTAGCAAAGAAAGAGCATGTACTTATTGCAATGATTTTTCTAAATTTTTAGTTGTCTTGGAGTACGTGTTTACTTGTTAACTCAAAAATGACGTTTCTAGATGGGAACTTTAAGTATTTTGTTCAAACCACAGTATTGGCTCTGAAGAAATTAGGCTTAAAATCAATGAAACTGGGCGTGGGGGGGTCTCTCGGAAAAATGTGCGAGTTGCTTGGGGTTTAGTAGCTCACGACGATTTTCATTGACCAGAAGTAGCTCTCACTACACAAAAGGTTGGAGACCCCTGGTATATATAGTGGGGATCCTGGGATTGGTTTTGTTGAGGGACTTGAATTCTGGTTCCGAGAGAAATCCATCTGCAAGCCCCTTGCTTGTGAGATCTTGTATAAGCTTCGATATTTCTTTAGTGGGGTCTCTGCTGATGCGAGTATAACTAGTCTCACAATTCAGTTGTTGATCGATTTCCGTTATGTAATCTTCAATGTTTTGAACAACAACAGCGCCCCCTTTATCCGCTGTCTTTATCACAATAGTCCTGTTATTACTTAAGGATTGTAAGGCTTGTCTTTCTTCCTTCGTGATATTATGTTTGATGTATTTTGTGTTGTTTTCCAGGAGGTCCATGACTTCTGTCATCACTATTTTCTCGTAGGCTAAAATCTTTTCACTCATCAAGAATGAGGCTGGGGTGAAGGTGGATGCAGGGCGGAAATCCGTCGCTGCAGGTTTTCTGGAGTACTGGTCATTCTTCACGTAAAAGTATTTGAGCCGAATCTTTCGGAAGAACTGTTGCAACTCCAACTTAATGTTAAATGTATTGGGTGGAGTAGTAGGGATAAATGATAAGCCCTTAGCCAAGATGTCATGTTCTGCTTTGCTGAGGGTGTGACTTGAGATGTTAATGATGGGATCTTTAGCATCCAAGGGCATTAATGGAGATATCACCAGCGCTAGGTCCAGTGGCGTGTCTGGATCATTCACTGGTTCTATGATGGTAGGAATCTCAACCTCGTGTTGCCTTGTAAGTTGTTCTTCGCCTAGTATTGTCTCAGCGGTCTCACTCATCCTAACATCAATGTTCATGGAGGGAGATATCACCAGCGATAGGTCTGGCGCCGTGTTCGGATCTCTCCATGGTTCTGTTGTGGTTGGAATCGCACCCTCGTATTGCCTCGTTGGTTGTTCTTCGCCTGGTTCCATCTCAGTGGTCTCCCCCATCCTGGGTCTCTGTTGTTCCACGTGGGGTCCCCTAAAAAAGGAGACGAAGCAGAGGGCCCGTAGGTGTCCTGATATTGGGGCCCTGATTGGTATGCGGGTCCTTGTTGGTATGTTGGTTCTTGTTCGTATGGACGTTGATTTGCGCTCGTGCTTGGTCTTTCAGAATCACTTTCAGATCCACTCCCGAAGGAAGAATTCGAAAAAGTGGCAAATCTCCGTAGGCCTTGTCTGTTGCGGTTGGTGTAGTAGCCTTGTGAATCTTGTACGTAGTAATCTTCACTGAGATATGGGTACGTGTTCTTTTTGTCGTATGCCTTGATGTCTTTGGCCAGTTTTTCTAATTTCTTGTTTAATGTCGTGGTATTGAACTCGGCGGTTGCCTTTTCCGCACGTTCTAGAGCCTCTTTAGCGTTTCTGAGAGCTCTGTCCTCTAGAATCTCTTTTTTGAGCTCAGCTATTTCCTGTGTCAGTTTCTTCACGTATTCCAGAGCTGTCTCCACTCCCAACACCATCCAGTGTCGGGAGCAATTGTTTGCCACAAAACTGAACCCCTCACGGAATTTTGGGAGATCAATAAAGATGGCAGGCTCGTTCCTAACTTGTAGGCCCTTCGGGATAATGTTAGCTTGTAGGTACTTTGTTAGGAGGTGACCATGCAGATGTGTGCGGATGAGTTTTTTCTCAAGTCTCTCTAGTCTCGATAGTTTATCGTTCAGAGTGGTATCGATGGGAGTTAATCCTGTACCTAGGTAATCAAACTCAGCTTGTTCTTGAATCAACTTGTTTATGTAGTCCTCACTGTAGGACAGTGTTTCTTTGTCTGACATAGTATTTGGTTTGATAGTTACACTAAATGAACATAAACCCTCGCAGGTAGGTACCTGCACTAGTTAACCATTAAGGATAATGGGGTAACCCAGTAACCCTCAGAACCTGGGTAGGTACACTAAAGAAAAAGTGGTTCTGTCGGGTAGCTCAAATCATTTGCACAATGTATTAGATACATGAAAGAAAATGCATTAGTCATATAACCAGGTGACACATAAAGAACAACTTATATATGCGAAAAAAATGAATTTCCTTACTTTGCATTTATGTAGACAAATCAATGAAATGGCTGTCTGTGACATAAAAACGCATACAGCGAAGAAACAATTAACTGCAGTGTACAGTTAGTGACTGGTAGTGATACGTGACATGGTGCTGTACAAAAGTGACATAAATAACATATACATGACGCGGGGGATATTTATCTTGCGAAGTCCAAGACTCAATGCATAAGTCCCAACAGTGGGTATGATTTCATGTTCGAATTTGGGAAATTGCGTGGACTAATTGAGACTGTAACATCGACGTTTCGACCCTTAACAATTGTGCAGCTTATTAGGCATCAGAGGCGGGACTTCATCAGGACAGGGGGGGAAAACAGCAAGTGACAGCCTGTTCAATAATAAATATTTAGGTCAGAAGGGTGTGTACCTGGTGCGAAAAAAGCAAGAGAAGCAATAGCGACATCATGCTTACCAATGATTTGGTGTCCTAATATATGGACATCCAACTTGAAGCCATATTCAGAGAGGTGTCAGCCGACACCTCCGACTCACATCCGTGGATTGTGGTCTGAAATTAATTCGAAGCATTAATCAGTTGTGGTACGGAGTCCTGTGCCACAATACAATACAATAAAGGTGTATTATTAGGGGAGGCCCAGTGAGGTGCCTACATACCTGAATTGAAACTTAAACAATGTCTTCACCAGCCGGTGGGAGAAATTACTCTGAAGTCGTCAATGCGATCAAAATAACTAAAGGGGCAAAAACAAGTGAGGGGGAATCAGTATAGAGACTGGACTGACAGAGGGTAGTGATATTGTATCTTACTTCCGTGATGTTATAAAAGCAAATTGGGGTGCCACCAGTCTACACCTAGTTAAAAAACGGGGATTCAAGGCGCCTAGCCTTAGGCTGAATCCGTGATGATGACTATGTGCGACATCCATGCGTGCCTAAGCTAAGTAAGGACGGGAAAGCGTGGCGCCAATAATTGCGCTAAAGAAGTTTCCATGTGTGTCAAAGCCATAAAATGTGAAGCACCATATATAACAAGAACCGGACTGAAAGCGATGCATGCTCGTGAACGGGTACAACTGTGAAAGAAATGCGCCCGGAGACAATCTAGATCGATATCAGTAGTGCGGCTTACGTTCCTAATTCATAGTGCGGATTTACAACTGTTCAAAGATGTGTGCCCGAAGACCGTATATGAACGGTGTAAATAATGCGGGAAGGAGCGCGGTGGAGCATGATTACATGTCATCCACACTCGTAAAAATGAGAGTGATGCTGCTAAGGGGCAGTGAAAGTCTGCCGGCTTACTTGAATACGATTTGAAGGGACGTCCTCATCCGTCCAAGTCTGCTCAGTTGTGCGCGCGCTGTCTGAGAGAATGTCAGTATTTGACAGTTCTCATGTGACCGCGTACATGCCTGAGTTAGCGTGCCGGCCGGTGCAGCAGCTACAGTGTATTGTAAGAGGAGAGTGCAAAACCTGGCAAGGAATCCGTGGATACGATCTCCACTATAAACTTCATACATTACAGTTTGTGGATGAATTAGTATACATACATTGGTAAATAAATTAATCATTGTACATTTGGACTTAATAACACATGTTATTTAAATATTTATTATTCAACAGGCTGTCACTTGCTGTTTTCCACCCCTGTCCTGATGAAGACCCACCTTTGATGCCTAATAAGCTGCACAATTGTTAAGGGTCGAAATGTCGACGTTACAGTCTCAATTAGTCCACGCAATTTCCCAAATTTGAACATGAAATCATACCCACTGTTGGGACTTATGCATTGAGTCTTGGACTTCGCAAGATAAATATCCCCCTGCGTCATGTATATGTTATTTATGTCACTTTTGTACAGCACCATGTCACGTATCACTACCAGTCACTAACTGTACACTGCAGTTAATTGTTTCTTCGCCGTATGTGTTTTTATGTCACAGACAGCCATTTCATTGATTTGTCTACATAAATGCAAAGTAAAGAAATTCATTTTTTTCGCATATATAAGTTGTTCTTTATGTGTCACCTGGTTATATGACTAATGCATTTTCTTTCATGTATCTAATACATTGTGCAAATGATTTGAGCTACCCGACAGAACCACTTTTTCTTAGTGTACCTACCCAGGTTCTGAGGGTTACTGGGTTACCCCATTATCCTTAATGGTTCTTTGGAGGCAGCATATGAACGGGCATGGCCTGTCCCTGCTTGTCCGGCACTCAGTACCAAACTGTCAGGGAGTTGTTTCACTAATGCGACATGTGCACCTGCCACCTGAGCCCCCCCCTTAATTGCAGGTACATAGACCATTCTTGGGGTAATGGGGGGGTATCGTCATATAAAAACATGCGTGGTTCTTCTCAGAGCATGGGCACGATGAACACACTACCTCTCCTGAGATGGCTGTGCTGTTTTAAAATATGTAAACATTAACAGGGGTTCTGTGTTTACTCCGGGGTCTCCGGGAAGAAAGGAAGCAGTTAACTGGTCTCCTGATCTGCGCCAACCGCACCTAGGGGCGTGGCGCCCTTAGTTGCATCTCGGGCGGGAGCCGGCATTATGTATGTCCTTTGTCCTTCCAGAGGTCGGGGGGCCGGAAGCGAAGAGGTTGCGGGCGGCCCCAGCTCGACGTCATCAAAGGGCGCAAGGGGCGTGTTCCACCCCTCCGCAAGGATAAAAGCGGCGGGAGAGGCAGGGAAACCCTCTTTGTCCTTTCCAGCAGCTCCCGGAGGCGGCGGACCAGCAACAAGTTACGCAAAACGCAGGTTAGTAGGCTGGTTCGCGGAATATGGGGGAATGGAGAGGGCCTCGCAGTGTAGTCGGGTGTTAGAGGAATATGTTAAATATGTTCAAGGGACGCTCAATATTCCGCGAATTTGGGTTATTCACAGTTTGTCACACAGTGGTTTGGATCGCCCAAAATTGAATGGGTGCTCGTGTCGTCGCATGAGTTTGGGGAGGGGGAGCAGGACCAATCCAGGGCATTAGGGTAGTAAAATATTTCACGGTGCCCTGGGTTGTTGGCGGCACGCCCGCGCGTTACATGCTTTCTGATTATTTCAGTTCCGGTTATGAGCTAGGTATGCTGAGTACCACGCGTACATTATCAGCCCGTTCTATGGTGGCTATAAAGTATCCCCGGTGCCCCGGGGTTTTGACGGCGTGCCCGCGCGTGACATGCTTTCTGATTATTTGAGTTCCACTTTTGAGCTAGGTATGCTGAGTACCACGTGTACATTATCAGCCCGTTCTATGGTTGCTATAAAGTAGCCCCGGTGCGCTGGGTTTTTGACGGCGCGCCCGCGCGTGGCATGCTTTCCGATTATTTCAGTTCCACTTATGAGCTAGGTATGCTGAGTACCGCATGTACATTATCAGCCCGTCTTTGGTGTCTATAAAGTATCCCCGGTGCCCTGGGTTTTGTCGGCGCGCCCGCGCGTGGCATGCTTTCCGATTATTTCAGTTCCACTTATGAGCTAGGTATGCTGAATACCACGTGCACAGTATCAGCCCGTTCTATGGTTGCTATATTTGGAACAAACTGTACTGCATTACAGCATTAGGTCCCAACTTAAAAAAAAAAAAAAGATTAATCAGGGGAAATGCTATTCCTTGTGTGCCTCCCTTCCCTCGTCTGACAATATGCGTGCACCGTGACCCATCGTACTACATTCGCACAAGGCCCAGAGTGAATGCACTTAGGAGGGGGCAGCATAAAGGCAAACATGGTAGATGGAGGGGCACAGTGGGGGCCGGGGGGGCCATTGCGTAGCCAGGGAGGTGATGTTCCTAGGTGTGGCAGTAATTGCTCCGTAGGTTTCGCAGCAGACAGTGTCGCAGCACAATATGTACATTGTTCCACGACTGGACTTAATTTTACTTTTCTCTTCATTGCATATCGGGACCACCTCGCGGAGATGGCGGCAGCGCGGCTGCAAGAAGTCGAACAGCATATCCGGAGGAGGTGGGCCAGCCGGCAGCATGAGGCAAGAGCATACTGAAGACCGTCAGAGTGCCGGGAGACATGGTCTAAGGCTCCGAGGTCACGTATGGTATCAGTAGGGTTGGTTTTGGGCCATGACTCAGGCGGGGATGTTACTGTGCAGTGAGCGGAGCCCAGTTTAAACACAGAGGTAGTAGTCATATAGTTGGCTATGAGAAGGGGCAACCTTAACGTGTAAACGTGGCAGAATAAGCCTCAGCCCGTGCCCCCCCCCTTTTTATATGCCCGAGTGCAGAGGGGCCCGGTTCAATCTGTCCGCTCATCATACTTCCTGCACACGGAGCCGCGCGGGTGGATAGGAAAACACAGACTTACCACGCGACCAGTAGGCTTGGCTCACATGCAGGACTCATAGGTCTTCCGGGGTAACGCGATCTCTTCCGGTGTAGCAGTAGACTAAGTCTATTCTGGTGCAGTGATATTTCTTCGGAAAAGGATAGGCCACCGTGGTCGGGGTGGGCATGACAGTGGGTGCCAAGCCTTAATGATAACAGCAGTGTGTTGGCAGGCAATTTGCCGGGCAGGCAGGCTCCGCGGAGTAATACAGAAACTAGTATGCCATCCTCCAGACACCAAATTTATTGCTGGATTTGGGAATTGCCGAGACCCAGCCATGCACTGGTCATTCTCCGAATCCATCAAAAAGCGGGCTTGAAGGCACTTGTTACAGGGTTGCCTGGACCACGGCCTGCAGGAGAGGCTTAGCAGGCAGCAACTCACTTTATACCTATACCAGGGCATGGGCCCCTGGGAATAGGTGACACGTGATAAACGGGTAAGCGGCTTTTCAGGTAGTTGCAAAACGCTAAGTACTATGCAAGCATAGTATCTTGGCGTGGAAGATAGAGGTGAGACGGCGGGGGCTCGCAGGGTCTATGGTTTATAAACCCGAGAATGGTTAATGTTAAAAATGAGGTAGAAGAAAGCACTGTGCTGCTCCTTGAATGACTATCTCATTCTATTAAGCATCCTGATTGTAAATAGATACAAGGCTAAGAGGAGGGTAATGCTCAAATCAATACCTTTGGGCAGTCTGCTTTTCAGTAGAACGCGAGTGCATAACATATGGGGTATATGCATTCTTTTTAAAATTGCTGCTTTTCAGTAGAAAGCGAGTGCATAACATATGGGGCATATGCATTCTTTTTAAATTGCTTTAGTTCTTAAATAGTGGCCATAAATACTTGTCTGATCTTGCATCAAAAGCCAGGCAATAAGGTAGAGTGGGGGTCGTGGACAATTGGTATGAGATTGTGTATCAGTAAGGCGCAAGTCCTACACAAGGTAGTTTGTCCGAGAAAAATCTCCTTTGGGCTACCTCCCACATCAAGCCAGGTCTGGTGGCTTAGTGGACTAATCCATCCGCTGCAGGGGCCTGCGTTCGACCTTATGGTCGCAGGTTCAATTCCTGGTGGGTACAATTGCCCTTCCCTCTTTTCCGAGGTCGAAAAATTTGTCCCGTTGAGTTGGTGAAAATGAGCATATGTTATTCAGTGCCAGGGTGCCCCCCCCTTTGGGGGGTGAAGGTGCGCTATGCAAATATACACGTTATGTTATGTATTAGAGAAGCATGGCTGGGCTGCTGTGACCTAGTAGGGACCTCTTGCCGGGTTGGGATGGTAGTTCGAACGATTTCCCAACTTTTCAGTGGCATCCCTGAGGCAAAACATCTCTTTGTCGATATGTTTTGGTGATCTCGTCCGCGGGTCGACCGCGTGGCGGGATTCGCTTGCTGAAAGGTTGAAACAATGGTTTCACTTCATCAGAAGCAGCTATTGTCCTGTTAAGCAATTTGAATTCCATAGCGTGCGGTTTATTGATATTACTGTTAGAAAAAGGATGCTGGAGATCCACACCAATCGCTTCGGCTACTCATAATGCTATAATATGGCATTTGCCAGGAGATTAGTGGCAGTCCAAGGTTAGTATCGCTATCTATATGCTGTAACAGAATGACTAGGCGGGGCAGTGGTTGGGACTGGTTCACGCACGCATTTTGTCAGGTATCTGCCTGCCACAAACACCAAGGGAGAATTCATCCCCAGCTGCTTAGCATACACAAGAAGAGGGCAGTCCTAATGCATAGGCGGAGGTGATAGGCGATAGACAAGTACAATTACAGTTGCCTAGGGCGTGGACTTAGGCATAGGTTGGTGGCACACGGGACCCCTGCTTTGAGAGGAGTTGTGCTACTTGCCTCCCGGTTGCACTTACCATTTATGGGGTAGGGGTGATTGGCCACAGGAACAGCGTGGTCGGAACAGCACAACTAAGACTATTCAGTTGCCGATGCCCTGTCGCGTTCTAAGTTAACAGGATTCAGAGCACTATGGCCGCAAGTAGACGGCCAGATGGGGGGTTTTTCTGGAGGAGTTGTGGAAGCTGGGTGCCCTATTGCGCCCGATCTGCTAGCTGCCCCCCCTGGCCCCCAAGACTAAGAGTATGTGCGAGGGGGGTGAGGCAAGCATAGACGACTTCCTTCAGGGACCTCGGGGGTTTGAGAATTTCACACCACAGGGGGTGCTCTCATTTGGTTGTGGTTAAATAGGAGAGTGGGGAATCTTTGTCTATGACTAAGAGACAACTGGCGGCAATTGCTCTCTGTGCAGGGTTGGAAGGGGTTTCGGATCGCACCAAGGATCCCAGGGCCCGACGGGCCTTAAAAGGTGGGGAACGCTTGTCCCCGGGTTTAAAGGGGGAAGGAGGCCCTTTAAGGCCGGTAGATTATTACAGGTCTTGGAGGTATGTTAAGCTTAGCGTATTCTTTGGCCTTTTTTGGGGCATTCAGAATTTCAGAACTTATACCCGCTTCAAAGACAGTTAGAGTGGGGGGTTAACCTAGATGATGCTGGGTTCTCTAAGGACATGCTATGGATCAGAGTAAGGAGGTCAAAGACGGACCCGTTGGGGAAGGGAGCATGGGTACTCATGCGGGCTGTTCCGGGGTCACGTATTGTCCGGTGACTGGGTTACGAGCATTCCTCCAGATGCGTCCAGGAGGAAGGGATTCCAGGCTATTATGGCATGCAGACGGTTCCCATTTGACTAGTTTTCAGTTCACACGCGTAGGTAAGCGTGTCTTGGTGTGGTGGGGGGAGGAGACCTCGCCCTTCACGTCCCATTCTCTTCGAATTGGGGCTGCCGCAACCCCAGCCCATAGCAGCCTCTATGGGCTTGTCCTTTGAAGCAATAAAAAGGGTAGGCAGATGGAAGTCATCTTGATGGGAGCGCTATGCAAGATCCAACTTAGCTCAAATGGGGGGTGACCGGGAGCTTAACTCTGCCCCTATGGCGCAATAGGGTTGTGAATTCCCCCCCTCCGGAGTGGGTTTCTTTATCAGAGTTAATTGCAAACAGTTTTTGGGCGGCTACGGGCGCAGGGAGGCTGGTGTGGCCGTTCTTTCACAGAAGACAATGGGTGTCGAATCACTTGGGAAAGGACTGGGACGTGGGCAACATGCACATCCCGGACGCGTTGGTTATTCATTCTGGAGGTAATGGCATGGTCCATGCTGGCCGGAGGGGGGTTAAGGAAGCATTACTCTCCATGCTTCTACGGGTGAGGAAACTTTTGCCGGGCACGGTTATATATTTTGGCCAGAGGTAATTCCTGGTCAGTGTTGGGCCAATGGGGCGCCCACACAAGCGGGGAACAAATCGGTGAAGAAATGGCACCATGCAGTCGCTGAGTTATTGACTGAAGCAACCCTGCGGCCGATTCAGACACAGTCTGATGCATACATACAATTCGGAGCTATATCTAGTGGGGGGTGTGCATTTGGCTAAGAAAGTGCTCGTAGTGTTATCCGAACGGCCCTAGAAGCCATGGCTGTTGGGTCAGGTGAACAAGTGATAGGTGGGGGAGGGGGAAGGCGAGAGCGCCAGTAAGCTCCTTGCCCTGTGGCGGGGTCCTGGGCAAGAAAAATGGTGTGGACTCCTTTTTGACATGGACTGGCTGACCCTGGAACAGGGCGAGCATTCAATGGGGGCTCGGAGCTGGCGGGAGGGGGGACTGACCTTCTGGTGGTCCTGGACTCTCCTGCCCTACCCGAGATGCCGGTGAGTGTGTTAAACTTTGGAGGGGGTGTCCGGTGTTCAGGAACCCCGGTGGGGCCAAGGTGTAAGCAGTGCCCTGGTGGTAGTGCCTCTTTGTGGGATGGAGGACTGAAAGTTACTACGGATAAAAACAGTGCAAGTTGGGGCCTGCTGGTGTAGCAAGCACAGGGGGATTCATTGCCGAAGTGCTGGTCTTGATATCTGGATGGCTAAGGCCATGCCTAGAATGTAAATAATATCTTTTGGAAATGAATGTATTCCTTGGAATGGAAATAACCTACCTCTTTTGCTCTTTTGGCTAACGTGTTGTTTGGTTTTACCTATGCCTTGAATAAATGGACAAGTGTTTCAGTCAAAGAACAATAAAACATTACTCCGCTTTAAGGTATAATAAAAGACTACGCAGTGATGACCAACTATCTGCCTTATGTCTTTCTATGGTGCCTAAGGGGTGGTGGTGAGGATAAGAATGTTGTTTCACTGTGGGGCGACTCGCACACTATACACATGCGCAAACAATCTCCTCGTGGTGATCATTTTCTTAATATTTATTTTACTAAAATGCTTTCTGACACTGGAGGCACGCACAAGCACTTTATATTTCTGTATTGCTCCGCTCGGCATTGCTTCCAGTCACTCCTTCCGGTCTACGTGGCGTTAAGTCCACTGCAACTTGAACACTCCTCAGAGGCCGTTGCTTCGCTAAGGCGGAGAAGCGTCGACCTACTGCTTTTCAGCAGTGAAAAATGAAAAATATAATGAGGTTATTGTCATTTTATTTGTCCTCGCTCACTTCCTGCAGCGGAGCCGAGGGCGGGGAGGGACCATCCATTCTGACACAACACAGCTGCAGGAAAGAGGAGAGGTGGCACTGCTTCGAGTGCGCACTACAGTTTGGCTGGCCATCTAAGGCCGGCCAAATTGTCATGTGCACTTCGATCCCTCCACCTGAGCTGTGCAGCCAGGTGGAGAGCAAGCACAGGGTCGTAGTCCCTTAGTGAGTGCCTAATTAGGGCGCTCACACCAATCACAGGACTGCTCTCATGCTGGGTAATACCAGCAGGAGATCGGCATCTGAATTGGCATGGGGAGCCTGTTGCATGCCTGGAGTTGAGGAGCAGAGGTCAGAATAGCACCAACACTGCAGATGGCAGGTAAGCATTTTCTAAAATCTTTTCCCCGCGCTGCCCCCTGCGCTGACCCCCCCTTCACTGCCTCCCCCGTGCTGACCCACCACTTTAATGCCCTAGCGGCCACTACTGGCACTTCTCCGATCCTCCCTTGTACACAGCACTCATCTCTCTTCGCATCCTTACAGGCATGCTCCTCATTACTACCAAAACAAAGTGGCAGCGCTTTAACGGTACATTAGTGGCAGCAGTGTGATAAATAAGTGTCAATGGCGACAGCGCTAGGATTTCTGGTAATACCTTGTCAAATCTGTGCTGGTCCAAGCTGTGGTGGGGGGAAATGACCAGCATTGAGAATTCTTTGCCTTGCCCTACATCTTCTAGGGTTTAGTGGCATTCCCAAAACAGCATGTGTTTAGGGGAACAGTGCACGGTCTCACCACTTGATCCATCAAGAGTACACTGACCTTAGTCAATTGAACTGAATTGTTTTGCTTGCAAATTAGCACTTGTGCAAAAATTATGCACTGTAATATCGCGTTAAGATTTCACGCAAGGGGAGATTGCGCTATTTAAGTTGATTGTCTGTGGATCAGATCCTAAGACCCTTTGTTCTGGCCCCTCTCCATAAGGCTTTCTATGTATAGATTATCAGGAGAACTACTCCTGTGCAGGGAATGACGATTTTGGCACTGAATGAACTATGAATACAAAGTAGCTTTGGCCTGTGACAGTTGATTGCTGCTGCCATTTGAGTCACTTTACATCATGCGCCAAACAAAAGCAGCGCTGTAACACCCGTGTTAAAGTATATTACATTTGAACAATGTCCAAAATAATTCAAGCCTCCAACAAAAGCAGGTGGTAAACACTGAAATAAATCACACTTGTAGGAAATCAGACCAAACACACGTTAATATAAGCAAACATTACTTAAACATTTGACACTGCAAAAATATTCAAACAAGAAATCAGTACAAATCCATTAAAACAAGCATTGGCAAAACCGGGAGGGAGTTTAATGTGCTAATGGAAGATGCGTTGGCACATAGGATTGAGACACACAGAAGGGAGTCCAAGACGGAGAGAGCTATAGTTGTTAAGTAGTCCTTCATGTAATTCAGTGCAAGTGCTCAATGGGAGGCAGAAATAAGCACCCAAACAGCCTATAGCTTTAGGTGAGAAAAAATTACTCCACTGAGCTGACCCAAGCTGATCAACAAAGTCTTAAGCCAATGGCGGAAAGATGCTGGTCTTAGAAAGCCAATGGCTACAAGTGTTTGACCCAATGACCATTCTATGTATATTGTTAGAAAGATTTCTGTTTGACAGCTGTGCTGTCAAAACACAGACCTAAATATGTATCCAACAAGATTGTCAGATAAATAAAAGAGATTTAGAAGCCCTTCTGTTCCAGCACTTCTTCTACTCTTAGCTCGACTTCTTGCACACGTCAGCATACCTTCTATTATCCTTATTGTAATATAGTTCTTTCTCTACTCTCCCCCCCACCAACCCTCATGTCTAATCCCTCTCATTACTGAGACACCTAATAGCAAATCATTATTGGATCTCACTTAAGGCAGCGCAGCACTGTCGCTTGAGAAGATGTTTTGTTACTTAACAAAAAACTGAAAAGGGCTTTGGCCCACCTATTGCTTACCATTGGTTGGCTATATTGCCACTCTTGTCTTGCTTTTCATTGATGAGCAGGTGTAAGTACGAGTCAGCTTTCAGTTCGTGTCTTTGTATTTCTTTTTTCCCTGGAGTATGGGCCAAATAATACTTGATTTCTTGATTAGTGTTCTTCCGCACTGCTGGTGCTCAGATATTTTTGTTTTGATGGCAAGACAACTTGGTTATTTTTTTGTTTTGCTTGAAAGAAAACTTGAATGCAGGTTTGTGAGAACTTTGTAGCACCATCCTTACCACCCTCTGCCTCTACCTACCACCCGAAAACTAAAATCACCCTTACCTCCCACTAACTCTAATGAACCATAAGCCCTAAAATACCCTAACCTCCCTTTACCTCTCCCAACACTGAACCCTACAATCATCCTCAACTTCCTTTAACTCTACCCATCCATGAACCCTAAAATCACCTTACCTCCCTTTACCTCTACTCATCCTGTATCCTAAAATCCACCTCACCGCCCTTTACCTCCATCCACCTCCGAACCCTAAAATCATTACCTCGATTTACCTCTAATCATTCACAAATCCTAAAATCACCCTTACCTCCCTCTACCTCTACCTAACACTGATCCGTACAATCACCCTTATCTCTGTTTACCTCTACCCAGTCATGAACCCTAAAATCACTGTTACCCCTTTTTCCCTCTACCCACAATTCAACCCTAAAATCATCACCTTACCTCCCTTTATGTCTACCGACTCCTTAACCCTAAAGTCACCCTTGCCTCTCTTTACCAATACCCACCCTTGAACCTTAAAATCACCCTTACTTCACCACCTCTAAACCATAAAAATCACCTGTATCGTCCTTTTCCTTTACTTACCCCTAAACCCTAAAATCACCCTTACCTCCCTTTACCTCTACCTACCCCTATTCACTTAGAGGGTCATTACGATGGCGGACGGAAAAAATTCCGACAGCCATGGTAGCGGTAAATCACTGTCCGCGGGTACCGCGGAAACCCCGCCGACCCTATTAGGATCAACCGCCAAATTATTCCGTCCGCGGCGGTAGGAGGCATCGAAAAACCGCCCGTAGAGGGCAGAGAAAGTGAAAATGCAACCGCAACGGGAGGTAACATAGCGGAAACACATCAACCCGCCGCCAGACACGCGGAGTGACCGCCAATGATATTATGATATCCCCGATGTCACAGCGGTACGTTCCGCTGTCTCCGTCCGCCGCGGTCGCAAACAGTAATGAATGTGAGATACGGCGGAAGCCCTGCAGCACAGCCATCGCTGCGGATGCTCCGCTAAAAAAATGGCGGCCAAGTTAAAAAAACAACTATAAGGCCACCAAATGCACACAAGCAACTAGCCCTGCACCCCAATAACCTGAAACATCCCAATCACACACCCCCATGGCAAATTTAAATATACAAATCACAGGACAACCCACACAGCACACCTGTCTGCATTACACCATCTTGACACACCCACATAGCTGAGCATAAAACCAGCCCCTGCCCTGACCACAACCCTTTGCACTACTCCAACCCTGAATGAACCCAACCCTGCAGCACATTGGATAGGCAAAACACCACACATCTCACCAGCACAACAACACACACACACACCACCTACACCACCCTCACAACTGCACCCCAAAACATCAGCACAGCACACACCATGGCACATCACAAAATGCCAAAATTCACTGACACTGAGTTGACAGTAATGGTAGATGAGATAATCAGAGTAGAACCACAACTTTTCGGCAGCATGGTCCAACAGACACCATTAGCCACAAGGACAACCATGTGGGCAAGGATAGTGGGCAAGGTCAATGCAGTAGGGAATGTGCCCCGCAACAAGAATGAAATCATGAGGCGGTGGCATGACCTGAAGATGTTGTCAAGAAGAGGAGGGCCAAGAACCGTGAGCTGGCTGATGCGACTGGTGAAGGCCCTCCCATCCCACCAAAACCATTCACTGCGTGGGAGGAGAAGGTGCTTGCCATAATGCATCCAGAGAGTCTTGAAGGAATACCCGGGGGAGTGGAGGCTGGTAAGTACCAACTAATGTATACCATGAAGCTACCATGTACTGTCTTGCACAACTACAAACATACATCCCTGAGGCACAAGTACACACATCTGCACCCCAAAAACACACACAGGTCACACTGATTTTACATCCACACCACCTCAAACATCACAAAGGTAGACCACATCTACTGTGTTGTATGTGTCCAGGCAAACAGCACTACAACTCCCACCAGGCCCCCTGTCCCACAGCTGAGCAGGATGGACTACTCCCCCCACCCCCAACCATGTGGCAGTCACTGTGTGCTACACCATCACCTAACAGGTAGGTAGCCATCTTCACAGGGAGGAGTGTTTGTAATAGGGAGGCCAGCACTACAACTCCCACCAGGCCCCCTTGTCCCACAGCTGAGCAGGATGGAGCACTCCCTCCCACCCAGAAGCATGCCTCAGCCATTGTGTGCTACACCCTCACCTAACAGGTAGGTAGCCATCTTCACAGGGAGGAGTGTTTGGATTAGGGAGGCCAGCACTACAACTCCCACCAGGCCCCCTTTTCCCACAGCTGAGCAGGATGGAGCACTCCCTCCCACCCAGAAGCATGCCTCAGCCATTGTGTGCTACACCCTCACCTAACAGGTAGGTAACCATCTTCACAGGGAGGAGTGTTTGGAATAGGGAGGCCAGCACCACAACTCCCACCAGGCCCCCTTGTCCCACAGCTGAGCAGGATGGACTACTCCCACCACCCACAACCATGTGGCAGTCACTGTGTGCTTCACCCTCACCTAACAGGTAGGAAGCCATCTTTCCAGGGAGGTGTCTTTGGAATAGGGAGGCCTGCACTACAACTCCCACCAGGCCCCCTTGTCCCACAGCTGAGCAGGATGGACTACTCCCACCACCCACAACCATGTGGCAGTCACTGTGTGCTTCACCCTCACCTAACAGGTAGGAAGCCATCTTTCCAGGGAGGTGTCTTTGGAATAGGAGGCCTGCACTACAACTCCCACCAGGCCCCCTTGTCCCACAGCTGAGCAGGATGGACTACTCCCCCCACCCACAACCATGTGGCAGTCATTGTGTGCTACACCCTCACCTAACAGGTAGGTAGCCATCTTTACAGGGAGGTATCTTTGGAATAGGGAGGCCTGCACTACAACTCCCACCAGGCCCCCTTTCCCACAGCTGAGCAGGATGGACTACTCCCCCACCCACAACCATGTGGCAGTCACTGTGTGCTTCACCCTCACCTAACAGGTAGGTAGCCATCTTTCCAGGGAGGTGTCTTTGGAATAGGGAGGCCTGCACTACAACTCCCACCAGGCCCCCTTGTCCCACAGCTGAGCAGGATGGACTACTCCCCCACCCACAACCATGTGGCAGTCACTGTGTGCTATACCCTCACCTAACAGGTAGGTAGCCATCTTCACAGGGAGGAGTGTTTGGAATAGGGAGGCCAGCACTACAACTCCCACCAGGCCCCCTTGTCCCACAGCTGAGCAGGATGGAGTACTCCCTCCCACCCAGAAGCATGCCTCAGCCATTGTGTGCTACACACTCACCTAACAGGTAGGTATCCATCTTCACAGGAAGGAGTGTTTGGAATAGGGAGGCCTGCACTACAACTCCCACCAGGCCCCCTTGTCCCACAGCTGAGCAGGATGGACTACTCCCCCCACCCACAACCATGTGGCAGTCACTGTGTGCTTCACCCTCACCTAACAGGTAGGAAGCCATCTTTCCAGGGAGGTGTCTTTGGAATAGGGAGGCCAGCACTACAACTCCCACCAGGCCCCCTTGTCCCACAGCTGAGCAGGATGGAGCACTCCCTCCCACCCAGAAGCATGCATCAGCCATTGTGTGCTACACCCTCACCTAACAGGTAGGTAGCCATCTTCACAGGGAGGAGTGTTTGGAATAGGGAGGCCTGCACTACAACTCCCACCAGGCCCCCTTGTCCCACAGCTGAGCAGGATGGACTACTCCCCCACCCACAACCATGTGGCAGTCACTGTGTGCTTCACCCTCACCTAACAGGTAGGTAGCCATCTTTCCAGGGAGGTGTCTTTGGAATAGGGAGGCCTGCACTACAACTCCCACCAGGCCCCCTTGTCCCACAGCTGAGCAGGATGGACTGCTCCCCCACCCACAACCATGCCTCAGCCATTGTGTGCTTCACCCTCACCTAACAGGTAGGTAGCCATCTTTCCATGGAGGTGTCTTTGGAATAGGGAGGCCTGCACTACAACTCCCACCAGGCCCCCTTGTCCCACAGCTGAGCAGGATGGACTACTCCCCCCACCCACAACCATGTGGCAGTCACTGTGTGCTATACCCTCACCTAACAGGTAGGTAGCCATCTTCACAGGGAGGAGTGTTTGGAATAGGGAGGCCAGCACTACAACTCCCACCAGGCCCATTTGTCCCACAGCTGAGCAGGATGGACTACTCCCCCCACCCAGAAGCATGCCTCAGCCATTGTGTGCTTCACCCTCACCTAACAGGTAGGTAGCCATCTTTCCAGGGAGGTGTCTTTGGAATAGGGAGGCCTGCACTACAACTCCCACCAGGCCCCCTTGTCCCACAGCTGAGCAGGATGGACTACTCCCCCCACCCACAACCATGTGGCAGTCACTGTGTGCTACACCCTCACCTAACAGGTAGGTAGCCATCTTCACAGGGAGGAGTGTTTGGAATAGGGAGGCCAGCA
Organism: Calotriton arnoldi; assembly: GCA_963921515.1. Taxonomy (NCBI): domain Eukaryota; kingdom Metazoa; phylum Chordata; class Amphibia; order Caudata; family Salamandridae; genus Calotriton; species Calotriton arnoldi. The sequence continues at coordinate 344,217 of CAWUFW010000485.1, read as the reverse complement.
CTACAACTCCCACCAGGCCCCCTTGTCCCACAGCTGAGCAGGATGGACAACTCCCCCCACCCACAACCATGTGGCAGTCACTGTGTGCTATACCCTCACCTAACAGGTAGGTAGCCATCTTCACAGGGAGGAGTGTTTGGAATAGGGAGGCCAGCACTACAACTCCCACCAGGCCCCCTTGTCCCACAGCTGAGCAGGATGGAGCACTCCCTCCCACCCAGAAGCATGCCTCAGCCATTGTGTGCTACACCCTCACCTAACAGGTAGGTAGCCATCTTCACAGGGAGGAGTGTTTGGAATAGGGAGGCCTGCACTACAACTCCCACCAGGCCCCCTTGTCCCACAGCTGAGCAGGATGGACTACTCCCCCCACCCACAACCATGTGGCAGTCACTGTGTGCTTCACCCTCACCTAACAGGTAGGTAGCCATCTTTCCAGGGAGGTGTCTTTGGAATGGGAGGCCTGCACTACAACTCCCACCAGGCCCCCTTGTCCCACAGCTGAGCAGGATGGACTACTCCCCCCACCCAGAAGCATGCCTCAGCCATTGTGTGCTTCACCCTCACCTAACAGGTAGGTAGCCATCTTTCCAGGGAGGTGTCTTTGGAATAGGGAGGCCTGCACTACAACTCCCACCAGGCCCCCTTGTCCCACAGCTGAGCAGGATGGACTACTCCCCCCACCCACAACCATGTGGCAGTCACTGTGTGCTTCACCCTCACCTAACAGGTAGGTAGCCATCTTTCCAGGGAGGTGTCCTTGGAATAGGGAGGCCAGCACCACAACTCCCACCAGGCACACCCTGCCCCATCCCTCAGCATGAAGGAGCACTCCCTCCCACCCAGAACCATGTGGTAGACAGTCCACCCACAAGATGCAAACTGCACAGGTAATCAGCCAGTGCATGCACCCCACCATTCTTCAACGAAAGCATTGAGCTAATGCAAACACAATGCCACACTTCACAACAAAATACACCCCAATTACATACCATTTGAGAGAATGCAGACAGCGATGCGTATGTAGCTGTGACAGAAACAGAACTGTGACTCAACTAAACCCATGTGTAAGCAAATCAGGGACCAAATATGCCCTGCACAGAATGACATGTGCAAATTCCATGGCTGCTGAGCATGAAGGACCCTAGTAACAATAAAAAGGCCTGGTCTGTCGAGCAAATAAATACAAGCACAGAACATTACAAAGGTATGCATGAGATAACAATGTGACAATGTCTAGTAAATGTGCATATGTAACATCTGTCGGGAAGAGTAATCATCCTCGATGCATCACATCAAGTTGCATGGCAGCCAGTTGTCAGATGACAACTCATCAGTCCCATACAAAGAGTGTCAAGTTGGCCATGGCATCCAATGACTTGTCACACCATGGAACAAGATGTATGTACCTCCACATCATGTCATGACGAACAACACTGTGCAGACATTCAACTCATGAAATACGTAACTGTGTGTTGCATCACATGTAAATAAGAGACATCAAACACAGCAAGCCATATGGCTGTAAGTCAATGACCATGTACCCTCTGTTCCACAGGTGACCAACAACTGACTGCAGAGGACAACAACCTCAACTTGCAGAGCCAGTCTCCTCCCCCGGAACATGGACACTCGGATGCGGAGTCCCTGGATTCTTTGGATGAGGAGCTCCAAGCCGGCCCATCTGGTGTGCCAGGGCGCAACCGGTCACATGACCCCACTGCCCCCCCACCATCAGCAACAACAACAACGCTGACCCCTGCTGGAACGACCTGTGCCGCCACCACCACCACCACCACTACCACCTTTGCCTGCAACATTCGCCCAGCCACAGAGGATGCCCAGCCAACACCAACAACTGTGGAGGGCAGGCGTGTGGCTAGAGTGGTGAGGCAACAGGCCAGTGACAGCAGGGCAGGTGGGAGGACAAGTGGGACCCCACCAACACCGGACACTGTGACCGAAACCCTGGCTAACGTCACCAGAGTCGTGGGTGCCTATGAACGAACACAGGCACAAATGGGCCAGGCCCACAAAGATGCCCTGGGGCTCCAACGTCTGCTGAGGTCCATGGACAACCGTATGGGACAAATTGTGGACCTCATGGGCCAGTTAGTGGCGGTACTGAGGGATAGGCCAGTGCCACATCACACACCTCCACCTCCCCCTGTTGTCCTGCAGGATGACAGTTCATCATCCACCCCTGCGGGCATGGAGAGGGGTGACTCCTCAGACCCCACTGGCCTAGCAGACAATGCCCCCCCTGCCAAAAGAAGGAGGGGCCGTCCAAAGAAAAACTTGGGACTCACCCATGGCAAAGCACCTGCCAAACGCCAGTCAAGGAGCCAGCCATGATGGCAACACTCTTCACCCTGCCATTGACTTTGAACACTGTCCTTACCCACACTGCCATGGAAATGGCATCCGTCTGTTGGACTGTGTCACCACATCAATGTGGTGCCTACTTGATTGTCTCATCTACCATCACTGCCAACTCATAGATTCACCATTCACACATATGTAAATATCCACTTCCCTCTCACAGATACCCATTGCAAATAAACTACAAAAACGCAAAATGGTGGTTGAGTCTGCTCCATGTTAATCACAGTATGTGCAATGTTTACCATGGTTACAATGTCACAGGAGCATGGATCCTCTGTAGGCAAGGGGAGGCAGAAGGGACCTAGCAAAAGACAACAGAACAAAAGTCAATAGTCAGGTGGTGGCATCAAAGCCATCACACAACACATGTCCTCACTGTACAACAATATGCACACATAACAATGTGCAACAGTACCAACATAGACATCCTGTAGCAGTTCCTACATACCCTGTATCCAACACATAGGCAGCCAGCACTGTGTCAACAACAGGATGCACTCACAAAGATCAAATAGACCTCCACCCAAACAACTACATCAACAGACAATGGACCAGTTGTACATCGTCACCCACCTTCAAGTGAAGTAGCGGTTGATGAGCTGCTGACGCTGGTCGACACCTTCCTCCTCACCACTATCCTCGTCACTGGACATTTGTGGGATCGCAGGGGGGGGCCCTGGCTGGTCATCATCGTCCAGGATCATGGGTATTCCTTTCCGTAAGGCCAAGTTGTGCAGCATGCAGCATGCTACCACTATCTGATACACCTTTTTTGGTGAGTACATGAGTGCCCCTCCGGTCCGGTCCAGGCAGCGAAATCTCGATTTTAGGAGACCAAAGGTTCGCTCCACCACCCGACGTGTTCTACCATGGGCATTGTTGTAACGGACGTCAGACGGTGTCCTAGGATTGCGTAGTGGGCTCAGCAACCACGGTCTGTTGGGATATGCAGAGTCACCTAGGTGTGAAATAAACATCACGATTCAGTAATACAACTGGGGCAGAGGACAGCATGGCACACACAGCACACAACTTGACTCTGCCTACTCAACCACAATCCATGCCCGCTCCGGAAGTAGATTGGCCATCAGCTGGGGCACAATGCTGTTGTGCAGGATGTATGAATCATTTGCAGAGCCCGGAAACTTGGCACATACATGCGATATGATCATATCGGCCTGGCACTCCACCTGCACATTGATGGAATGGGAATGTTTACGATTCCGATAGATGTGTTCCCGTGCCTGTGGTGGAACCAGGCCAACATGTGTGCAGTCAATAGCACCTACAACATTTGGGATGTGGCCAAGGGCATAAAAATCCGCCTTTTCATCCGCCAAAGCCGCACGCCTTGGAAAACTGATGTATTGGTCCTTGTATCGCATCATGGCCAATAGGATATCCCTTAGCACCATGCTGAAGGTGGGCTGAGACATCCCCCCTGCAATGCCCACTGTCTCCTGGAATGACCCACTAGCCAGGAAATGCAGTGCCGCCATCACCTTGGTTTTGTTTGTCAATGCTGTTGGGTATGTCCTGCCAGCCCGCAGGTGAGGATCCAACATGGCACACAGGTCTTGGATGTTTGTGCAGTCCAGACGGAATCTGCGTATCACGTCATCATCCTCAATGTTAGCCAGCAGGGTGACAGGACGATACACATTAGGTCGCCTCCTAGGTGAGATGAAAGGGGACACGGCATTGCAACAGACCATGAGTTGTGCACAACTCCGTAGCTTCTGATTCACACAGCGCTAACATTGACTGGCATCACAATGCAACATACAGTGCAAGTCAATAGTCGTGACACATACAGATCACATTGTACTACAGTTCTTCAGTATTACCACTGTGAGAACAGCAAACATGGAAACTGTGTCTGTGAATGGTAATAGTCACATTCCAGAATCTGGTGCAAACAGCACGGGCAGTAAATGATACAGGACATGTGTGAAACAGAAACACTGCTGGCTTCGAAATGTCTGCTGTACGTGCCATACATTCTTGTGCAAACATGACAGCGGACACATGAACTACACAATTTATCCAGTGCTGAAGGACTCAGCATGGAATGTGAGCCAATGCTAATCCACACAAGTATTGAGACACTCACAGACATATTCACAAGCCTGTGCCAATATCCACTGTCATCAGTAGACATGCCATACATGCTGTTACACACAATTCAAAGTCAGTCAATGACTAATAATGAACAGCATATGCAGTCTTGATGTGAATCAAGACACAACAACACAACTGCACAATATCATCAGCAGGCACACATATTGTCAATGTGGCACACAAAAAGTGCATAAGGTACGTGATCCAAAAGGACTGTAGACAAACGACAATCTACACTAAAGTTGCACTATGACATGCAGTATGAAGCTAGCACTGCCCAGACACACAACTGAAGTACAACATTTGCCATGGAGCTAACACTCCAGCTGCATGGACACACAACAGTGACACAGAAACAACCGACACCACCACCCGGACAAAGCCACACCACTACACCTAAAAGTCAGCACATGAACATACTGAGTAAATACCGAAGACACAACAGCCTCATGCACATAACAACAGGGGATGTCATCGCACGACACAGGTACCAAAGGACTACTATTAAAAACATCCTGAGCCACATGCCACACAGCCTGTCAGGAACAACAAAGCGGACTCTCAACATTCCTCTGCAGACAAAGATGCTGGCTGTGCATCACTTGTTGGCCTCTGGTACCATTAGAACCACAAAAGTCTGAGTTAGATAGGTTCCACAGCCAGCCCTATCAAGGTATATCTCACCTGTCTTGGATGCCATCATTAGCTTGAGTCAACAGCACCATCAGTTCACCCACACAGCGCAGGACCAGCTTGTGCCCCCGAAAGGCTACCACACCATAGCAGGCTTATCCACACGTGTCAGTTCAATATCACTGCACACGTGTCCTAATTGTGCGCACTGCCAAAACTGCAAACACTTACTGCACATGAAAGCACACGCAATGCTGAACTGTCCATGCCAAATGTGGGTCACCTTCCACTGGTCACAGATGCCATGTCAAACTTAACAGTCAGTGAGCACCAGCCCCACATTTGGCTACAGTCCCTCACCAAGCCAACATTCTCCATGTGGACAAGGTCAATGCACCTGTCCTTGGTGGGTACCAACGTAACACACCACACACATCAAATCCACTATCAACATACTCACAACTGTGGAAATATACATGTAACAAAATCACATATGACAGGCCGAACAACATGAGCACATACCAGACACAATGTCACAAGTAATGGTGATGACATTTGGCAGATAAGGAGACAAAACATACCCATAGGCAGGGATACAAGTTAAAAGATGATAAGGATGTACAGAATGCCAAGTGTGCCGGTGATGTAATTAACATCCTTGAGTATGTAGAGCACACACATGTCCATGTGGACATATGCTGTAGTATTTGCTACTGCGAACAATAACATTACATGAAGGCAGTACCAGGTGATACCAAACAGACAACAGTGTGACACATGTGGTGAGTCATGATAATAATGCTGTAATGTTTGTACAATCATGTACTGTATAGTGACATATTGTGTGAGACATGGACATGTGTGTAAATATTGGGATCAGATATGAAATTGGGGCTAAATTTGGGGGTCAGATATGAAATTGGGGATAACTTTGGGGGTGAGATATGAAAATGTGTGTAAATGTGGGCTCACATATGAAATTGTGTAGGAGTAATGTGCCCCATTAGTACTTTCAGTGTGGCATTTGGTGTTAGATATGAAGTTTAGGCTGTCATTACTTACTATAGCCCATTTGAATTCCATCAAGTGCCATGATATTTTGTAAGTGACCTCTGTTCGGAGTACAGATATGACCCATTACATTGACACAGCACGATGTGTCCATTGGTGCCTTAAACGTGCTCAAACAACACTGTCACGCCCATAGTCAACAATGTCATGCTGCACCCTCGCTGTAGCTACCGCCTGCCACCAGCGGTGTGTCACTGCCATGGCCCATGACACCATGGCGGGATTGATAGGCATATGCACATGTCTAATGGCGGTTGGCCTGCTCCGACACCCAGATCTCGGTCACTCATAGCAATGCATGTGCCCGGAATCGCGGTAGCTACCGCCTGCCACCAGCGGTGTGTCACCGCCATGAACCATGCTCTTCCAGCCAATGGGAAGCGCAATCGCGGTTGCCTGATGCAAGTTTGGAAATCGCGGTAGGCGTGCTCCGCCACCGCGGGCCGGTCATTGGATGCACTTGAAAGATGCACCACCGCGGTACCGCACGCCTGTCCCCTGCGGTGTGTCACTGCCATGGACCATGCCCTGCCAGCCAATGGGAAGCGCAATCGCGGTTGCCTGATGCAAGTTTGAAAATCGCGGTAGGCATGCTCCGCCACCGCGGGGCCGGTCATTGGATGCACTTGAAAGATGCACCACCGCGGTACCGCACGCCTGTCCTTTGCGGTGTGTCACCGCCATGGACCATGCTCTTCCAGCCAATGGGAAGCGCAATCGCGGTTGCCTGATGCAAGTTTAAAATTCGCGGTCATTGGATGGATTTGAATGAGGCAGACCTGGAACACCAATTGCAGCAGCTTAGAACCACAGACACGAGCCCTGGGGGCTATATATGTGTGTGAGGGAGCCACACATTGCCACAGCTCACTGAGCCTGCTGCCTGAGAGCCCTCACCTGCTGCTGCCTCCAGGGACTGCTGCCTGAGAGTCCTCACCTGCTGCTGCCTCCAGGGACTGCTGCCTGAGACCCTCACCTGCTGCTGCCTCCAGGGACTGCTGCCTGAGAGCCCTCACCTGCTGCTGCCTCCAGGGACTGCTGCCTGAGAGCCCTCACCTGCTGCTGCCTCCAGGGACTGCTGCCTGAGAGCCCTCACCTGCTGCTGCCTCCAGGGACTGCTGCCTGAGAGCCCTCACCTGCTGCTGCCTCCAGGGACTGCTGCCTGAAACCCCTCACCTGCTGCTGCCTCCAGGGACTGCTGCCTGAGACCCCTCACCACCAACTGCTGCTGCTGCTGTCTCCTGCCCACAGTGATGGCGAGGACTGAGAAGATCCGTGCCACTCCCTTCACCCCCGAGGAACTGGAGGTCCTGGTGGATGAGGTGCTCACCCAGTATCCAAGGCTATATGGTGCGCCAAATGTCGTGGTAAGTATCTCAGGGTGTGAGTGAGAGTGTAGGGGGGCACACATGGAGTTGATCTGCTGCAGTATGTGCGTGAGAGTGTGGGGTTGGGTCATGCACTGCCTAGCATGCTGTTTCCAGGGGGAAGGTGTGTTTAGCCTATTCCACACGTTTGCCTGCATGCACATCCAGATGTGAGGGAAATGTGATGTCTTGTCAGACATACAGTGTGGCTGCACCTTTTCAATTCAGGAGTCAGGACAGTGATTTTCAGTCTGAATGTCTTTGTGTGTCCCTGATGTCCTTCACAGGCACATCTGTGGCCTTAGCTAGTGTCGTTGTCCAGAGGGTAGTGAGGGCATTGTTTCTGACTCAATATGTGCCTCATCTCTAGTTCTGCACTATGCACAGGACCTCAGTCCCCCAGGGTGACACTCTTGTTGCTCAATCACCTATGACACTGTACATTCCAACATTCTTGTGCCCAGACCCTTCCATCACCACCAGCATGTGCACATACTCGCATGTGTTGGCACTGTTTGTGTTTCCAAATAGTCCCTCCATGTAAAAGATGAGATGCCCCACGTTGGACCTCTGTGTGACCCCAACTGGCCTGCACATTGACTGCCCAATCAGACAGTGACACAACACTGAATGTACAGAGTGTCAAATCTGTGCTTTTCCTCTTGACTCTCCGTCAATGAGCCATTGCAGAGGTGTAGATTGCAAACGACAGGCCTTGTGATGAGGGTTTGCGTTTGTGAGGTCATGTCCCTCAATCTGACCTCCATGACACAGTGTGGCAGTTTAAGGGCAAGTGCTTTGAGGGCTGCGCAGTTTTGGGCACAGTGACATATGTAGTAATGTCCTGCATGTCTTGGTATTCCCAGAAACTTGCAGTAGATGTGGTCAGCATACACATTTTGCTCTCTGCTGGCATCCTGCATGGCTTTGAGATAGGCATGTACTGCGTCCACCCTCATACCTGCATGCATTAATGTGTATTTCACACATGATGATGTTTGAATGTCGCAGATTTGTTGTCTCTGCTGAAGTTAGGGCTGAAGTTGGTATGAGTCTGTGTCATGCTCCTGCACTGTGAAATGGTGTTAGGTTACACTGATTATATCACCCTCTTTACTCCCATGTCTGCAGCTCAAAAGTCAACCAGCGCAAGGCCGTGTGGAGGGCCATTGCATGCAAGGTGCGTGCACTGGGTGTCTCAAACAGACGGCGCTCCCACTGTCACAAGAGGTGGGATGACATCTGCCGGCTGAGCAGGAACGTGGCCGAGATGACACTGGGGCTGATCCCTCGGTCCGGCAGGTTGGCGCGGCGCAGCATGACACCACTAATGGCACGCATTTTAGCTGTGACGCAGCCTGAACTGGATGCACGTCTGAAGGGGCATCGGCAGCAAGCTGGTGGTGAGTATTCTGTGAGTGTGACTTTGGGTGTTGTTTGGCTGCATGTGCTCCAAGCCATGGGCCAGTGCAGGGCTGTGATGTTGCTAGTGTGATGCAATGGCGTGTAAGTGGCCGCGGTGTTGGGTGCAGTAGTCATGCATTCCCCCGACATGTACCTTCCCATGTCATTGGTGTAATGGCCCTTGAGTTCATATTTGTAGTTGCTGGCCTTCTGGTATCATCTTCATTGGTGTTGTCACGGACATCCCATGTCAGGGTCAAGCAGAGTGCATGATCTGAGTGTGCCATCATCAATGTGTGCATTGCCTGACGTCAGATTGGTGCTGGCTACACATCTAACAACAATGTGCAACTGTAGTTGTGCCCCAAGATACGACATGGTGGATGGCATGTGCTCATGGCCATTGTGTGCGGATATGTTTGAGTCTGTCTCTGTGTTGGACACTTCTGCTGGCTCAAGATGTGACAGTGGCAACATGTTGTGATCAGAATCTTTTACCCCCTCAGGGCCCTAGGTGTGCACAGAGGGATATGTGTGTCTGGTTAGCTGAAGCCACCAACAGGCTAATTGGCTGTGTGTCCATCACATGGGTGAATTATGCCATGTTTGCATTATGCCACGGTAATTTCGATGTTTGGATTGAGGTTGCACAGTGTTACTGCCCATGGTGTTGTCCAACATGGATGATTGTTCATCATTAGTGATGCTTCCCTTGCAGATATTTGTAATCTTGATGCAAATGTACTGATCCGACCTCTATCTCTCTCTCATGCAGCATCTCACATGGGCACGGAAGGACAGGGGACGGACACCAGTGGTGAGGCATCAAGCACAACTGCTGCACACCAGCATAGTGACACGGATGTCACCAGCGCATCAGAGGGGGACCGTAGTCTTCTAGAGGACTCACAGCCAGAGACGCAGACCTCTACGTCATCTGACGACGGCGGTGATGCTTCTATGTTTTCTGCAGAGGGAAACGGGGACTCTGCCTCCTTGTCCATCACACATCGTTCAGTGCCCACCCTCCCTGCTACTCCCACTGTTGCTGCCCGTGTTCGCACCACGAAAAAGGGAAGGGTGTCCTTCACCCCAGGCACCGCTGCCCCTGCCCCTGTCCCCCCTGCTGCCATCAGTGCTGAGTCTGTGGAGCTTTTGCGCCAGCTGTGTGTGGGTTAGACAGCTCTCCTCACTGCCTTCCTGGACCATGACAAAAAATTGGCACAGGTGGTGGCTTACATGGAGGGCGTTCATTCCGACGTGGGTGGGCTACACCGGACTGTACAGTCTCTCTCCTCTGCAGTGACAGCAGCCATTCAACTTGCCCAATCCCATAGTCCAGCTCCAGTCCCTGGGCCCACCACCCTGCCAGTGGCCGCATCTGATGATAGTGACCACACACCCCAGACATCAAGGGACAGATACAGCACACGCAGCACACGGCAGCAGCAGCCCAAGCAGTCCAGGCCGCAGACACCATCCCCACAGAAAGGTAAACCCACACCAGAGCGCAGAGGCAAAAGCACTTCAGGCCACACCCAGGGCAAGGATGGCAAGGAGCAGGCCTCAGGCTCACATGCCTCAGAGGCATCCCCAGCCAAGGACTCACCTGTCCCAAAAGTGTCTCGCAGAGACAAGCACACAGTTTCCGTGCCCAGTGGCAAACAGGTGCCTGCTAAGGGTACACGTAAGAAGAGCTCCAAGGAAAGTTCACCCACAACATCTACTCCCATCCAGAGCCCTGTGAAGCAGGGTAAGGAGGCCACTGTAGGGGGGACACCGGGTAAACAGGTGATGCAGGGGCAGAGGCAATCCGGGGCCAAGCGTCCCAAAGAATCCAGCACGTCCCCAGAGGGGGGACCAGCATCTGCACATGAGCCAGCTTTTGTGACGAGTGTGCCTGTTGTATACACCCCACTTGGCATTAATCCCAGGACAGGGAAGCCATATCAAATCCCCAAGAAGCGGAAGGGAACCCCTCCAAATTCTCCCACACACACTGGGTCTCGTGCAAGCATGAGTCCACCTCCACGTGCCAGCACCCCACCTGGTCCTAGCAGCCCTCCGGCTTCCCAAACCACTGCTGGCTCTACCACACATGGACCTAGCAGCCCTCAGGCTTCCCAGAACACTGATGGCTCTACCCCAGCTGGCCCTCTCTCTCCCCGAGCCAGTACCCCAACTGGCCCCGACAGACAGCCACCTCCCAGTCATACTGCCAGCCAAGTCTGAGTGTTGGTCACCCTCACACACACACATGTCTCTCCCACAGTGGTACCATGGACTGCCCATTTTTGACGCCCTGAGTGTGTTGCTGACCATGGCAGGGTACTGTACCACACATTCCCAGTGCTGGATGTCATGTCCCTCACCTGCACTTTGGAGTGGCCACTGGCATTGCTGTTCACTGCTGTTTGCCCCTTGCCTGTGCAGCTTCTCATGTACCTCACCTGCACTTTGGAGTGGCCACTGGCCTTGCTGTTCACTGCTGTTTGCCCCTTGCCTGTGCAGCTTCTCATGTCCCTCACCTGCACTTTGGACTGGCCACTGGCCTTGCTGTTCACTGCTGTTTGCCCCTTGCCTGTGCAGCTTCTCATGTACCTCACCTGCACTTTGGACTGGCCACTGGCCTTGCTGTTCACCGTTGTTTGCCCCTTGCCTGTGCAGCTTCTCATGTACCTCACCTGCACTTTGGACTGGCCACTGGCCTTGCTGTTCACTGCTGTTTGCCCCTTGCCTGTGCAGCTTCTCATGTACCTCACCTGCACTTTGGACTGGCCACTGGCCTTGCTGTTCACTGCTGTTTTCCCCTTGCCTGTGCAGCTTCTCATGCCCTCACCTGCACGTTGGAGTGGCCACTGGCTTTGCTGTTCACTGCTGTTTGCCCCTTGCCTGTGCAGCTTCTCATGTCCCTCACCTGCACTTTGGAGTGGCCACTGGCCTTGCTGTTCACTGCTGTTTGCCCCTTGCCTGTGCAGCATCTCATGTACCTCACCTGCACTTTGAAGTGGCCACTGGCCTTGCTGTTCACTGCTGTTTGCCCCTTGCCTGTGCAGCTTCTCATGTCCCTCACCTGCACTTTGGACTAGCCACTGGCCTTGCTGTTCACTGCTGTTTGCCCCTTGCCTGTGCAGCTTCTCATGTACCTCACCTGCACTGTGTCCTGGCCACTGGCCTTGCTCTTGTCTGACTTTTGCTGCATGACTTTGTGAAATGTAAATAAAAAGAAGATATTTACTCCTGTTGTCTGCCTTGTCAGTGTCCTTGCTAAATAAAGGGTTACTGTGTGGGTATTGTTTACTGTGACACATGCTCTATTTTCCACTTCAACATTGCCAATGTCTTGTTTCCTCTGATCATGTTGTTTCAACTTTTGTGTTCCAGACTTCTGCATCTGTGTGTGTTGTCTTGGTAGTATGTGTGTTTGCTGGGGACTGATTGACTTCCTGGGTGTGTTGTGTGTGTGATGTTTAGATTGTTGTTGTGTGTGTTCATGGTGTGTCACTAATCTCTGTTTGTAACTGGTATGTGTGTTGTGCACACACAGGCTTGGTGTGCATGCAGTGCTGTGAGTTGATGTTGCCTTGTCCTTGCCTGTTGTGCACCCCCTGATGTTTGGCTGTTGTAGCATGTTGATATCTTTGCCTGTGCATGTGTAGTGACTGATGTGGCTGTGTGCAGTGTTTGTGTTGTGTTGTGTCATGCAGTTGACAGTTGCTCTGTGTGTGGTGTTCTATTTTCCTGTCAGTGTGTGTGTGTTGTTGTTGATTTATTCAGGTGTGTTGCCATTGTGGTGTGCCTTACTTGTGTGTCTGTCACATGGACTGAGGTCTATTGTGGTTGCCGTGCTTGTTTTATGTGCATCCTTGGTGTTTTCTCCTCTCACATTTGATGTGTCCATGGTCATGGTTGTGCATGTGCAGACATGTGGTACACTGTGACACCATTTTGAAGTGGATGGGTGTTGTGGTTTGTCTGTCTATGTGTCAATGTGGGCCCATTTCTGCCTTTTGTTCTCCATTATTGTTTTTAGTGGATGCACTTCTTATATGTTTTGTGGTATGTTGTCTGTGCGTTTTTCATGACTGATGTGGTTGTGTACTCCTGTTGTGTCTGTGCTCCCATTGGATTTGCACTGTTTAGATGCACAGGTCTTGTCTGTTGTTGTAGTAGTTCTGTGTGTGTGTTTTGATTGTGTTCTGTGTTTGACTGTTGTTTTTGTGCGTACAGTGGTACTGCCATACCTGTGTGTGTGTGTGATGTTTGTGGATACCACCCAGGGGGTGTGTTTGATTGTCAGTGTCTTGACTTGGATATTATTGGCAAGCTTCTGTGTGTTTGTCACTGGTGTTGTGTGCTGCTGGTGTGATGGGTGTGGGGGTTGTGTGAAGGTTCATACTTGTGTTTGACTGTCATGGAGTGTTGCAATGGGCCCTGTGTGTTGTGCTGCTGACATACTCCTGTGATGTATTTGGATTCAGATGTGTGGCTGGTCAGGGTTGGACTTCATACCCTTCCTTTCATCCCTGTGCCTATTCATGGGTTGCCTTGCTGTCTCCCTGAGTTGTTGCAGTGAGGTGACTGTGGTTTGACTTCACTCACTGTGACTGCCATGTGTGAATTTTTGGGCGGGGTGGATGTAATGTGTTCCTTCCCTTGCATGTGATGTACACATTTTTGGTGTTCAGCTCCTTGCCATTCCATTTGTGTGCACCTGAATTTGAGTTGCCTATTTGTTGTCCTACATTGCTGTTGGCATGTGGTCTGTGTTTGTTGCTGTGTGTTAGTGTGGGGTATGTCTGTGTGACTTGGCAGGCTGTGTGTCCATTGGTGTGTTTGTTCATTGTCTGTGTGTGTTTAATTTGTGCTTGGACTCAGTTTACTTGCCATGAGTGTGGTGATGTTGTGGTGTGTGTGTTCCCCTGGCCCAGTGCTTGTACGCTGTGTGTTACTCTGCAGCCACACCTGATGTGGCTGTCTCACTAGTTGTTTGTTGTGTGGTGCAGTGTGTGTGTTCACCTGTCTGCTTTTTGGGCATGTGGGGGCACAGGGAGCTCACGTGGCATGTCCCTTCATGGTGTGGGTGGGCCTAGTGTGTGGGGTGTGGAGGTGTTGCCCTGTGTACTTTGGGCACTGCCCCTGCCTAGCGCTGGCCCAGCCTACTACATTGTGTGCATTTGTTCTCGCGGATTCACCGCTGCGGTCACGTGGACTGGGCATTATTTCAGGGTCGCGGACATGGTGGCCTGGGTGTGGAGTGGTGGCCTTGTGGCAGGTGGGACATGTGTGGCTACACCTGTGGTTGTGTTCCTGTCCCCACGAGGGTGTCTGGTGGGGGCAGGCACCTTACATCGGACAAGTATTTGTGGGTTGTGTTTGTTATCGGAGTTGTGTGATGGCGTACCTGCGTCGGCGTCCGCGACGGTCCATGGCTTGCTGTAGGTGTATCATGTACAGCGCCGGGTAGACGTGTAGTGCAGGGTCCATGGCGGTCGGCTCCGGGTATCGATTTGGCGCTCCACTATGGTGCTTCCGTATGCTCAGAATGGCCAGTTTCTCCGCTGCGGTAGGCCTGGCTGTTTCGCGCATCCTAATTTGTACGGAGGGAGGGACGTCATCCCGCACGGCGGTGGCTCTCGATTGGTTGTCTCCGCCGTGGTGGCAGGCGCGTTTGGATGGCGGTGAACGTAGGACCGCGGCGGACGGACAATGGGCTGTGTTTGGCCATTGTAATATGGCGGACGGGTGCACCACTGCTCACGGGCGGAAAACAGCGTTTTCTCCCACCGCCAGCATCGCGGAGGTGCATCCGCCAGTCATCGTAATGGACCCCTAAATTCACCTTTACCTCCCTTTACCTCTGCCCACCTCTAAACTTTAAAATCAATGTTACCTCCCTTTACCGTTACCTATTCTTAAACCCTAAAATCACCCTTATTTACTTACTTTTACCCATCCATGAATCCCAAATGCACACTTACCTCCCTTTACTTCTACCGACCCTAAACCCTAAAGACACCCTTACCACCCTTTACCTCTACCCATGCCTAAACCCCAAATTCACCCTTACCCCCTTTCCCTTTACCCAGTCCTGAACCCTAAAATCACCCTTACATCCCTATATGTTCACCAACCCCTGAATCCTAAAATCATTCTTACCACCCTTTACCTCAAATGACGCCTGAACCCTAAAATCACCTTTACCTGTACCCAACCCTGAAACCTAAAATCACCTTTGCCCCTTTCACCTTTTCCCACCATTAAACCATAAATTCATCCTTATCTCCCTTTACCTCCACCCACCCCATAACCCTAAAACCATCCATCCATCACTTCCTTTACCTCTACCCTCTCCTGAACCCTAAAATCACAATTCCCTCCCTTTACCCTAACCCACCCAAACCCTAAAATCAAACTTACCTCCCTCTTACTCCACCAACCCCATAACCCTAAAATTACCGTTACATCCCTTTACCTCTACTGACTTCTAAACCCTAAAATAACCCTTACCTCTATTCACCTCTACCCACCACTGAACTCTAAAATCACCCTTACCTCCCTTTAACTCTACCCAACCCTGAACCCTAAATTCAACCCTACATCCCTTTACCTCTACCCACCACATAGCACTAAATTCACATCACCTCAACCCACCACTAAACCCTAAAGTAACCCTTACTCCCTTTTACATCTACCCACAATGCAACCCTAAAATCACCATACCTCTCTTTATGTCTACCCACTACTAAAAACTAAAGTCACACTTACCTCTCTTTACCTCTAACCACCCCTAAACTTTAAAATCACTGTTACCACCCTTTACCTATTCTTAAAACCTAAAATCACCCTTACTTACTTACTTTTACCAACCCATGAATCCCAAATGCACACTTACCTCCCTTTACTTCTACCCACCCTAAATCCTAAAGACACACTTACCACCCTTTACCTCTACCCATTTCTAAACCGAAATTCACCCATACCCCCTTTACCTCTACCCACTCCTAAACGCTAAAATCACCCTTACATCCCTATATGTCTACCAACCCTGGATGTAGCCTTACGGCTAGAGCGGTCGACCTTGAAGCTGGGGAACCGGGTTCGAGTCTCGGCAACAACGCTAAACATCCTGTGATTCTGGGCAAATCACTTAATCTCCCTGTGCCTAACAAAAATGAATGTGTCCATCTGTAACGAAACTGGTGCTCATGTAAAGCACTCTGATACCCGATGTCTTGGGTCTAGCTCGTGCTATATAAAACTCCAAAAAAAACACACAAAAAACCCTGAATCGTAAAATCATTCTTCCCTCCCTTTACCTATACTCACGCCTGAACCCTAAATTCACCTTTACCTGTACCCACCCTTGAAACCTAAATCACCTTTGCCCCCTTTCACCTTTTCGCACCATTGAACCCTACATTCATCCTTACCTCCCTTTACCTCCACTCACCCCGGAACCCTAAAACCATCATCCATCACTTACTTTTCCTCTACACTCTATTGAACCCTAAAATCACAATTCCCTCCCTTTACCCTAACCCACCCAAACCCTATAATCAAATTTAAATTTAAATTTAACTCTACCCAACCCTGAACCCTAAATTTATCCTTACCTCCCTTTACCTCTACCCACCACATAGCACTAAATTCACTTCACTTAAGCTCACCACTGAACCCTAAAATAACCCTTACTTTCTTTTACCTCTACCCACAATGCAACCCAAAAAACACCATAACTCTCTTTATGTCTACCCACTACTAAATACTAAAGTCACCCTTACCTCTCTTTACCTTTACACACCCCTGAAGCTTTAAATCTCCTTTACCTCGCCACCTCTAAACCACAAAAATCACCCTTATCACCCTTTTCCTCTACTCACCCTAAAACCTAAAATCACCATACTTCTCTTTCCCTCTACCTACCCTGAACCTGAATCTACCCTTACCTCCCTTTACCTCTACTCAACCCTGAATCCTAAAACCATGCTTATCTCTCTTCACCTCTACCCTCCTGTGAAGCCTTTAATCACCCTCACCTCCCTATAACTCTACCCAGTTCTCAACCCAAAAATTATCCTTACTTCTCTTTACCTCTACTCACCTCTAAAACTCTACAATCACTCTTACCTCCCTTTACCAATCCTTAGACCCTAAAATCGCACTTACCATCTTTTACCTTTACCCAACAATGGGGTCGATTCCGATCTCGGCCGGTAGGGCACCGAATCGGATTCGGCTTAACCGGATCCGATTCGGAGCCCTATTTCCCGACCGATTCGTACGTGCGTCCGGGCGAGCGAGTACGATGCGTGCGCTCGCGAAATCGCCGACCGACTCGTTCGCAGAACCCGACCGGTCCGACCGACTCGTTCGCGGGACCCGACCGCTCCGACCGACTTGCACGGAGACGACTCGCACCGCGCAATGGAGACGTTCTCCGGACGGGTAAGTACGATGCGCACCTCGACCAGTCCGACCGACTCGCGCAGTCCAGCTCCAAAGAGCTGTCGGAGCCGCACTTTGGGGGTCCGTGTCGGACCCCCCTGTACGCGTATCCGCGCGAGTCGCACACAGGGGGGACCCATGGGTCCCCCCTACCTGTGCATGTACGGCGCGAGTCGGTTTGACTCGTACCCGCTGTAGGGGGCGCCCTTGTTTGCCTCGCACCCATTGAGTGAATGGGAGCCCGCGTACGCGTTGTACGACCGGCTCCCATTGACTTCAATGGGAGTCCGACCGAATCGAGTCCGATAGCATACGGACGCATCGTACTCGTTCGGTCGGGCTGCTAGGGTCCGATTCGGTCGGAAATCTCTCCGGGTCCGGCTCGGTCGGGGAGATTTCCGGCCTGAATCGGAATCGGCCCCAATGAATCCCAAATTCCCCCTTACCCCCTTTACTTCTACCCACCCTGAATCCTAAAAACACCCTTACCATCCTTTACCTCTTCCCATCCCTAACCTAAATCCACCCTTACCTCCCTTTACCACTACCTACTCCTGAACCCTACAATCTCCCATACCTCCCTATACCTCTACCAACGCATCAACCCTAAAATCATTCTTACCTCTCTTTGCCTCTACTCATGTCTGAACCCTAAAATCACATTTACCTCCCTTTACCTCTACCCACCCCTGAAACCTAAAATAACATTTACTTCCCTTTAACCTTTTCCCATCCTTGACCCCTAAATTCTTCCTAACCTCCCTTTACTTCTACCTACTCTGAACCCTAAAACCCTCCTTCCCTTAGCTTTACCTCTACCCACTACTGAACGCTAAAATAACAATTTCCTCCCGTTACTCACCCCTCAATCCTAAAATCTGTTTACCTCTGTTTTACCTTTTCACACCCTTGAACACTAAACTCACCCTCACTTGCTTTTGCGTGGACCCTCCCCTGAACCTTAAAACCCTGCTTCCCTTCCTTTACCTCTCACCTCCTCTGAACCATACAATTACCCTTACATTCCTTTACTACTACCCACCCCTGAACCCTAAAATCACCTTACCTCCCTTGACCTCTACCCCGAATCCAAAAATCTCTCTTACCTCCCTTTACATCTACCCATCCTTGAACCCTAAAATCATCCTTACTTCCCTTTACCTCTACCCATCCCTGAACACTAAAACCTCCTCACCTCCCTTTACCTCTACCCACCCCATAACCCTAAAATCACCCTTATACCCTTTTACTTCTACCCACAACTGAACCCTAAAATCACCTTACCCCCAATGGCGCTGCCCACAGCTAAACCCTAAAGTCAGCCTTGCCTCTATTTACATTTACCCACCCTTGAACCTTTAAATCCCCCTTACCTCCCCACCTCTCAACCAAAGCAAATCAATCACCATTATCTCCCTTTACCTCTCACTGCCCCTAAATCCTAACATCACCCTTACCTCAGTTCACCTCTACCCACCTAGAACACTAAATTCACCCTTACCTCCCTTAACCTCTACCTACCGAATCCTAAAAGCAGACTTACCTCCCTTTACTTCTACCTATACCTGAACCATAAAATCATCCCTTACTCCTATTCACCCTGAACCCTTAAATCACCCTTACGTCCCGATACCTCTACTCAACCCTAAACAGTAAATTCACATTTACCTCCCTGTACCTCTCCCCACCCATGAACCCTAAGATCACCCTTAACTCCTTTTACCTCTACCCACAAATGAACCCTAAAATCACCTCACCTCCCTTCACCTCTACCCACTCCTGAACCGTAAACTCACCTTTACCTCTCTTCACCTTTACCCAACCCTGAACCTTAAATTCACCCTTACCTTCCTAACCTAAACCTTAAAAATCCCCCTGAGCTCCCTTTCCCTCTAACTATCCCAAAACACTAAAATCATCCTTACCTTTCTGTATCTCTGTCCACCCTGAACCCTAATTTTGTCTTTACTTTCCTTTATCTACACCCAACCAAACCCTAAAATCACCACTACCACCCTAAACCTCTAGCCACCCCTGAACCCTAAAATCATCCTTATAGCCCTATACACCCTCAACACTATAATCACCCTTACTTCCCTATAACTCTACCCACCTTGGAACACTAAAATCATCCTTACCTCCTTCTACCTCTACCCCGCGAAAAGTCTAAAATCACCCTCACTCCATTTACCTTTACCCATCCTTAAAACCTAAAATCACTCTTACTTTACTTTACTTCTACCCACCCCTGACCCATAAAACCATCCTTCTCTTCCTTTACCTCTATCTACTCCTGAACCCTAAAATCACCCATCAACCCCCTACCTTAACCCACCCCAAACCCTAAAATCACCCTTACCTCCCTTTACCTCTACCTGCCCTTAAACCCTAAAATCACCATTACTTCTCTTTACCTATGCCAGCCCCTGAAACCTAAAATCATCCCTACCTACCATTTATCTTTTCCCACAGCTGAACCCTAAAATAATTATTATCTCCCTTTACATGTACCTACCCCTGAATCCTGAAACCATCCTTCCCTTCCTTTAAATCTACCCACCTCTGGTCCCTGAAATCACCCTTGCTTCCCTTTACCTCTACTTACCCCTGAGCCCGAAATTCGGTATGTTTGGCTGGCACCTACACCTCTTTGTCATTTTGCCCCCTCCCTGCCCCCTACACCTTATATTTTAGGTCTTGCCTGAGACAGCAAATTTGCAGTCACTTGTAAGACATTTTGTTTACTTACAGGGGCTCTTAGATTGGAGTCCACCCATAGCTCACCATTGATTAGTTTCATTGTCACTCTCATTTCCGTGCTTCTCTTTGGTCAGCTAGTGCCGGCTTCACTTCCTCTTCATGTGTTTGTCCCCATCCAGCCCAAGTACTGCTTCCTTTGCCCAGTGTCCATCCACTGTGCACAGCTTTCAGAGGCACTTTTTTCCTTTTACTTTCACCCCTTCCTCTCTCTTCCCCCACCCCTGCCTGCATTGTTGCTTGCCCCACCCCTCAACTACCCCTGTTACATGTCCAGTTTCCCCCACCCACCCCTTCCACCAATGTTGCTTGCCCCATCCACTCCCCAATCCGTCCCCTTTCCTCTACGCTACTTGCCCATTTCTGTCTTGTAGAAAAAAAGTGCCTAAAAGTCCCACCAATAGGTTTCAAGCTGCGACAAAGATGCAGACTGCTCTGTGCTCCCATCTCTGTATGCCTTTTTCTGCAACAACAACAAGGAGATGGATAGAATGCATGAATTAATTCGAACCACTGGCAGTTGCTTGAATCACACTTCAGTCCATTGTTTTTCACCCACCATGCCACTTCAGTGGGGCGGGTATACCTCACAGTGGGTCCCATGCACACTGTGATACTGGAATCAAGCTATACCCAGCTGATGAGCCTTAATAAGGGTGAAACGGTCCTGGGTTGCTTGTGTATCTGTTCAGGGAGGACCTTGCCTGGTAGTTCTTGCTGGACTGTTCCCATTGGAGAATGGTCAAGGCTGTTTTCATATAGCTGGGTTCAAAGTGAGGTGGCATGGTGGGCAAACTAACAATGGACTGTGGTGTGGCACTGAGTAATTATCAGTGTCTGAGATTAATTCAAGCATTCCATCTATCACGTTTTTGTACACTTCGGTCTGAAACCATAAATGGGATGGGTATCGCCAGCTGTGGGTCCCGTCCACACTGTGCCACTGGAACCAAGCTATACTCAGCTGATGAGCCCTAATAAAGGCAAACACAGTCCTGGGTTGCTTGTGTTCCCATTCAATGTGCCTTCTACAGGCATGTGTGCCCCCATGACCACGTAAGTAATATGGCATGGTGCCAAGGCAAATAGATTCCCATATTTGCATGGGACCACCTCCCCATGCAAATGAGGGAACACCCTCTAATGATAGCGCTGATGCTATATGTGCGCCAGCGCTATCTGTTTTACAGAAGGGGCCGCACAAACATTTGCGGCCCCTTCTGTAATACCAAAGTGCCCTGGGGGCGTGCAAAGCTGGCGCAAATGCCTGTTGCGCCCCTGGGGCACTTGGATGCGAGAAACTACCAGTGGCTGAGAATATTCAAGCATTCCATCCATCACTTTTTTGTATACTTCTGCATTCCTTTTTGCACTGTCTTCATGTGGGACCAACAAGGCAAACTTCAACTTGAAGGTAAGATAATTAAATAAGTGAGTTTTTTTCTTGAATTCCTTTTATGTATTTGTGACATTCAGACATCGCAGCCATGTCATGATCCTTCTTGCATTTGAAAACTTCAGACTGCTTTAAGTAAATGAGGGAGGGCCAAAAGGTGCATTGTCTATCCTCTTATTTTTTATCCTGAGAAAAATAATGATATATGAGGTTATCATGTGTTTCTTGCATGGCCCATTGTAGTTTTTCCTATGTTAGCCTAACTGTACACGCAGTAGGCCTAATTTTCTTTTGCACATGTTACTATATAAACACGCTTGCTTTTGTGCCACATTGTACTTTCACAAGGAACCTGAATATGTACCACCGACAAACACCAATGTCCCTTGTTATTCTTTCTGGCCAGGTACTAGCACCTAGATATAACACAAGAATGCAGCTGTTTATGCGTGTGCACACGTCTTATCATACAGATGAGTACCTGAGCCACAAACAGACACCTGGAATGAGAGTTCTGAGAAAAGAGCACTGCGTTTGTTGCAATGTAGAGCATTCATCTGTGTATGCTAAAATATGGAGTCTGCTGGTAATCCCAGAGATCTTTCACATAATCATTTAGCTTTAGTAGCAGGGAAGGGGGGTTGGGTCACTCTGTTCTATAAAATGAGGGCACTTTTCATGGTATAGGGATTATTACCCATGCTAACAGTATTTGCATTACGATTCTGTTTTCTAATTGTGGCACTTATACTGCATTTCAGAGCACAACAGTTTGAATAAATATTCTAAACCTACTTCGTGTCTCCTGGTTATCTCATTGTGGACAAGAACGAGTGAGAGAGCAAAAGGGTGTGCCCTGTTACAGAGATTCCTGAGAAGGTCAATAGTGTTTTGTTCTGGGGGTGCCAATTCACCTGTTTCACTGGTAAGGTTAGGAGGGCAAGTGAGGCACCCCCAGAAACAAGACTGTAAGTCGAAGAACTCAAATTGATGTTAAAATCATCTGCTAAAATAGCAAAGAGCGCCTAGGCTAAACACGGTGTATTGGGAGGACAAATTATTCATTGTTATTTTTGGTAGCCTCATGATATTAGAGGGATCACTGATAAAATATCGACTCCTAAAACCTCGACCTACAAAAATATTGCGGAAAAAATATCGTAAACATAAATATCGACACCCTATACTTAAACAAGACATTACACAAACATCGATAAAAATATATCGTCTATAAAAATATCGATGACAAAAATATCGACATCATAAATACAGTTAATAAAAATATCGATAACATTAAAAATAAAAGAAATAGACCAAAAATATCGATATCAACAATATCGACTACACAAATATCGATAAAATACATATAAACAACATCGAAAAGAACATTTAAAATTAAAAAATACTATTTACAATTATAAAATTAAATTACATATCCCAATTACTTATAATAAACTATAACAAGATATATAAAAAATATTTAATTATTTAAAACAAATACTATTACAATACTAACACAAATAAAGAAATAAATTAACTATACAACATTAAATAAACATCGAACAAACCGAAAATTAACTAAAACTAAGATATATCAAATATAAATAATTTAAATTACATTTATTTACGAATATATTTAAATAACATCAATAAATAACATAGATACAAACATTAAATAAACATTATATATATGTTACACTAATTAAAAGGTAACTCCTAAAAATTCAAAAAAGGTATCTCAACCAATAAATTTAAACTAAACAAAAACAAACCAATAGAAAACGTTAACTAATTAAATAAACACTATAAAAACAAGGAATTAATTAACACAATTTTACCGTATATTGGCCAAACAAGGAGGAAGCGCGTTACTTTGCGAGAGAGAGAACAGAGAAGAAAGAAGAACTACATAAACAACTATATCAAATTTTCTACTACACAGGTAAGAACAAAACTTTATAACAAAATATAAATACTTCACCTTTTTTAATTTAATTAAGTAAAATCATTACATGTTTTTCTTTAAATATCACAGATTAAACTTCATTATAAATACACCTAGAAAATACAGGAGAAACATTTTAGTACCCACAATATTTAGCTCAACATCATTAATAAATATAACAAACTAAATATAGAACTTAACCTACAAATAAATTAAATTAATTTGATTTTTAAAATGTAATAAAAGTACAAAACATAGCTAACAAATACTCTACCTTTTACAGCTGCCACAAAATTCAACTAAACATCAACATTAACAAAAACAACTACATCAACAAAAATTAGTAAGTATATAATTTGTATTACAAAATTTTTTAAAATAAAAACTAATTAGCTCATGCATCAATGTTATTACCGGTCACAAACAAGCCAATTATTAAAATAGCCTCATTTATAACCAATAAAGGTACTTTTAAAATACATCAACTCAAAATGCAATAGCAAAATAGGTACTATCAAACTACAAATAGTTTCCAATTAATTACTATGACCCTCTACACCCATAGGAATTAATAACAAAATATGATACTCCCTATTACAGATTGTGTATAAATATCTATTTATTCAGCATTCCTACATACATTAAAAATTGCAACCCTTAAATAGCAATTCATTAAACATGGCTATTAAAGATTCACAATTCTTTAGCTTCATACATGTGTTCATAAATTATAAAAATAATCTAATAAACTAAAAATATAACCTTTTCTCTTTTACTTCACAGCTTACACTTCAATACAACTGCACCAAAAAAGGTTACAACAGACAACTTCAAGTAAACTACAAAATCTGCATTAAAGAAAAACATAAAACAAAGTAAGTATATAAAGGAACTAACAAATAGAACAAAATAATAAGCAATAAATTAAATTAAATGACAATTTTAACTAATAAATACTTTTCTCTTCTCAGCTTCTGCAAACTGCACAAACAAAAAACATCCATGAAATTAAACTCATCAACTACAACTAGTAAGTATTAATTGTTTTACTACTAAAGACAAAACAATACAATTTAATTAGAAATATATGTAAAAGTTTAATAACAGAAACATTTTGCTTTCATACCAACAGAAAATATAACAGTGAATAAACAACGACCATCAAAATGTACCATCAAGAAAACTAAATCAACACTAATGTAAGTATATTTTATATATTATTAATTATACTAGCATATTTATTATTTAACATTGCATAATTATTAAACATATATATATTATCCAGATATTTGGAAGTTGGACGTATACCTCGTGGTTTACGTATAATGCTAGCCCCCAGCTACGAGAACCCTGATCCTAACATGTTAGCTGAGTGGGCTGAGTGTAATTTAGAGTCGTCATGCAAATTGGTAAAGATTTTAGTGAAATACGCGGAAAGCGATCGTGCCGCGCTTCAAATCAAAATAAACGAACTAAATGAGGAGATTGAAAAGCTGGGCTCTGTCGACATTGGGAACAAATACCGAGAAGAAATGTTGAGCTGCTTAGGTAAAGAGGAGGAGGTAATAAAAAAACGCAAGGCGTTTAAATTCCAAAGCGACAAAATCAATTATCAAAATGGACAAGTGTTCACTTTTGCTAAAAAATTTGAGTCTATCAAGGACAAAAAAAAGCAAACAAGCATTAGTAAAGGCAATTACCATTACGGAAGGTGATACTGCACAATCCTCAACGTCCATGTCGGATCTTAGCTCGGTGGCAGGCAGCGAATCAGAGACTGAACAAGGTCAAAGTGCCGCAGAGTTGTGGTTTACCAAATTATCCCTGGCGCAAGAGGTGGACTGCCTGCGTCAAGACAGGCTCCAAACCCTACGTCCAAGAGCACAGAACTCCAAAAGCGGAAAAATGCCAACTTCAAACGCGGTAAACGAAGGCAAAAGCGCAAACTCAACCAGCGGAGGATTACAGAGCGGCCACAGCAACAGAAAAACACACAAGAAATGGAACTGCAACTGAACTATACTACAATACCTACAACAATTGTTAGCAATAAACTTGAAGTCATCAATCTTTCTAATATGCATTTGAATGATAATGAAATAAACATTTTGTCCTTGGGATTATCGTACAGTCCATCCAGTGACTTTAATTATGCGCAAACGCGCATAGATCTGTACAGATACATGAGGAAGTTAAAGCTGCGAAAGTTCCACATGTTGCACAGGTCAGATCGTAAGGATGAGCAGCCATCATGTAGTGAAACAATACAAAGTCCCTCCATCCTAACGGTACACGACATGGAACTCCTAAAAGACCTACACGAATTGGGAGCTGAAAGTGCAGGGGTGGAGTTCAACACTGTCCCAGGTCTGAGTGATTTAAACATGCCCGGACGAACGCATTTTAAACCAAAATCAGTGTTTAATCCGATACTGATGCATGACAACTTGGACGTGTTTAATGAAATTACCACTAACCAATTGAAAAAACTGCACACCACGACGCTAAACAACACTCGCAAGACCACATTTCAGAACAGTTGCTATGTCCGCTTGATAAAGAAACTGCAACAAAATGACTATATAATTATTCGCCAGCCCAACAAGGGAGGCAACGTGGTCCTCTGGCCACGTGAACTTTACTTAGAGGAAGCAATGAATCACCTCAATGATCGCAGTTGTTACAGGCGTAGTGACATGATATCTGTTAAATTGGCAAGGAGCGAATTCTATTCCAAACTTGTGGCGTGGAAGAGTGCAGGATTGTTAAGTGGGGATGAGTTTAAATTCTTAAAGAATGATTATCCTGTAACTCCTGTTATCTATTTCATCCCCAAAATTCACAAGAGTAGTGAAAGACCACCAGGCAGACCCATAATCTCTGCCCGCAATAGCATTATGGAGAACACCTCACGGTATATAGACTATTTCTTACAAGATCATGTTAAGCAATTGCCGTCATATATACAGGATACAGGTCACTTCTTAAGGAAGATTAATGAAGTTCAATGGCAACATGACTATATTCTAATCACATTAGATGTGACTAGTTTGTATACCAGTATCCACCACAGGGATGGAATGAAAGCAGTGGAATACTTTTTAAATACTAAACCCCTATGCATGCTTAGCCACAACAAAATGATTTTAAATATGATCTCATTATGCTTGAATAACAACTTCTTCCTCTTCCAAAACCAAATCTTCCAACAGATAAGAGGAGTAGCTATGGGGGCCTGCTTCTCCCCTAGTTATGCTTGCCTTCATATGGGCCTATGGGAGGAGCAGGTCCTCAATACAGTGTTCGCCGATGTATTAGCTGAGCATGTGATAGTATGGTATCGATACATCGACGACCTGTTTTGTATATGGAAGGGAAGTGAGGAAAGGGCAAATGAGTTCATCCAACATATCAATAACAATGAGTTAAACCTGCATTTCACATCCAATTTAAGCAGGGAGACGGTCAACTTCCTGGATGTAGAGATATTCATACATGAGGGCAAGTTGGAAACAAGATTACATCGCAAGCCCACTGCAGGAAACACAGTACTCCATGTTACCAGTCACCATCCTGAACATTTAATTCTCAGCATCCCTTACGGGGAAATGCTGCGGATTAGACGTATCTGTAGCATGGAGGAAGATTGTGTTGTGGCTCAAACAGAGAGCAAGTGTAGATTCCTGGCTATGGGTTACACTGCAGAAATGATTGACAAAGCCATCACAAAAACAGAATCAATATCTAGATTAACGGCATTAACTACCACTAAGAAACCATTAGGGCTGCAACCCAATTCTGAAGGTAAAAAGGATCCGCCCAGATTGATTCTAACATATAATCGCTAACACAGGGCCTTGTTCAAAATAATTAACAAAAATTGGGCGCTGGTGCGCAATGACCCAATAATAGGAGACACATTGACTAACGTACCTAGCATAACCTTCAGAAAGGCACGTTCTATGAGCGATATGCTCGTTAAGAGTAGTCCAGAGATATCATCTAGAAGTAATTGGTTGCAAGCCACAAAGGGATTTACTAAATGCTTGGCATGCAAAGCTTGTAAATATGGAAAAAGTAGATCTACATATAAAATCCCTTTCCAAGAGGCGCCAGTTACCATTTCCAAAAACTGACTTGCAAATCTGAATATGCCGTCTATGTGCTGGAGTGTTCCTGTGGCCTGCAATATGTTGGTAGCACCAAGTTGCAGGTCCACAAAAGAATACTCCAGCACATGAGGGCTATCTCTAATAATGACGCATCATACCCAGTGGCCAGGCACTTCAAGGAGAAACATGGAAGTAGCCTGGATGACCTAAGCTATTTTGTGGTTGACATGATCCCCCCACTTAGACGCGGTGGCAATCGAGAAGCTATGCTTAGAAAGTTGGAAACTAGATATATCCTGGAGTTAGATACTAAGGTGCCCAACGTTCTCAACTCCAGTGAAGATTTTAACACATGTTTGTAGGGT
Organism: Calotriton arnoldi; assembly: GCA_963921515.1. Taxonomy (NCBI): domain Eukaryota; kingdom Metazoa; phylum Chordata; class Amphibia; order Caudata; family Salamandridae; genus Calotriton; species Calotriton arnoldi. The sequence continues at coordinate 316,213 of CAWUFW010000485.1, read as the reverse complement.
CATATACTAGTTTCCAGTACACTTACAGATAGATGTTAATGTTTCATATGAATCTTTCCCAGAAATCCTTTTAACCAGTTAGTTTTATAGCACTTACATTTTAACATACACTTGCACTTCTAGTCACAGTCAAATAGAGTTTAAATTAATAGCCCACTAGGGCAATATATCAGTAGTATGTTTCTTAGAATCTATGGCAGCTTTTTTACCTATTTGTAATTCAATGACATTTTTAATTATTTATGAATGAATAGGAAATTTATTATTTATTGAATTCTGTATATATAAGTATGTATTTATGAGGTAATAGATATTTATTTATGATATTATTAGGTAATTTTAAAATTGCATTGAGGCAGTCGTAGAACAACATGAATTAATATTAAGAGTATACACCCACAAGGGTTTTATTGATTATGTTTACTATATTAATAATTATTAGTACCTCTTAATCTCGACTGTGCTTCTATGTGTGTCAAGTAAATGAACTTTGCTGGCACACACAAAAATGCATAATGTTCATGAAATAATGCATCTGCATTCACACAATACAGTATAATGCTGCTTGATGAACAAAAGATGTAATACTACGTTAATACAATTTTCTCTATGTTTATTGTAGTTTTTTTATCTGCTAACACGTGTTACTGCACTGTCCCTTTAAAAAGGTTTACTATTCCTCATGGCGTCATGTGATCAAGGCCCTTGGAGGGCTGAAACGCGTCATGGCGGTCGTGCTTTAAACAATAAAATATTTTGCACTAAATACTGGGTTCGTGTTCGTCTATCCGGGAGAAAGGAAGCTACACGATGAAACTTATCTGTATATATATATATATATTATCTACTGGCGGTCGCCAGTAGATAGTTATAGTTAGGACCTATTTTCCATAGGAAATCCGCGACATTCTATTTGAAATAACTCTTGCGTCGGTTGACGAATCTTCGCGAAATTTTCAAACTTTATGGCCCGCTCCGGTTTGCTCCTACCCTGAAAGTTTTGGGGTGATTCGTCAAGCGGGCGCCGAGAAAAAAGGGGGGTCCCAAAACGTGTTTTCCCCATTCATTTTCCCATAGGAAACTTTAGCCACGGCTACAGCCCGAACTGCTGAACGGAATTACACCAAATTTGGCAAAGAGGTAGTTCTTGGTTCAGAAAGAACCCTTTTGTTAAATGGTGTAAATCCGTTCAGTAGTTCCTGTGAAAATCAAAAGGAAAATCACATATATATCTATGGCCGCGTCGGATTCGCGCACCCTCCCGATCACGAGCTGCATGCTAATTGGCTGTCAACACTCCAAATCAGGAAGTGTTGGCAGCCATTTTGTCCCTCGACAAGTGCGCAAAGCGCAAAAAGGGGGCAGGGCAGAAACACCCTGACCCCTAGGTCTGCTCAGGGGTCCCACAAGGACCCCTGGGCAGAAAAAAGCATTTTTTAAAAACAAAATCGGCGGGATGCGCTTAGGTGCGCGAATCCCGCCGAGAAAAAAAGAAACAAGTGCGCAAAACGCACGAAGGGGGCAGGGTAGAAACACCCTGACCCCCTAGGTCTGCTCAGGGGGTCCCACAAGGACCCCGTGGGCAGAAAAAAGCATTAAAAAAAAAATCGGCAGGATGCACTCAGGGTGCGCGGATCCTGCCGAAAAAAAAAAAAATCGAAGCGCGGTCTCCTGCGCTTTGATGCAAATTTGCCCCCGGGTGGCCCAAGTCCCGGGGGCATGCGGGGGGTGGGTTTATTGTTTAAGGGGGGCCTCTAAGGCCCCCCAAGCCCTGGGGACCGCCACCCCCCAGGGCTTTTTAAAAAAAATTATGGCGGGAGGGCTGTGCGCCCTCCCGCTGCCCCGGGGACCTCCACCCCCTGGGGCTGTTTTTTTTAATTTAAAAACCTGTGTGGGTGGGCTCCAGCCCCCCACACGCCCCAGGGACTGCCACCTCCCCGGGGCACTAAAGATTTAAATATGGGGGTCCGTTACAGACCCCCAGAGCCCCGGTACCACCACCTCCCCGGGGCTTTGAACAAGTTGGGAGGGGGGCCGCGCGGCCCCCCTCCTGGAGCCAGTGATGGCCCTGGGGACCACCACCCCCCAGGGCCGGCTCCTGCAGTGTCCCGGGGTGCCTACCCCGGGACACTGTAGTTTGCTATGACAGGACGGGAGCATCGCGGCTCCGTCCTGTCATAGCAAACTTGGTTTGCATTTTGAAAGAGAGAGCAGGAAACCTGCTCTCTCTTTCAAAATGCAAACCAATTGCTTTTCCACACGGGGAGCAGCATGTTAGCTGCTCCCCATGTGGAAAAGCAATGCCGGCTCCCGCAGGAGGCGGGGAGCCGGCTGGGACTGTAGGGGGATTGGGGACCCCCCACAGTCTCCAACTAGAGGCCAGGCCCCGGGGGATGGGGTCCCCAGGGCCATAAGTGGCCCGGGAGGGGGGCCACGCAGCCCCCCTCCCCAAAAAAAATAATAATTAAAAAGAAAAATAAAGGCCTGCCCCGGGGGATGGGGTCCCCGGGGCAAAAGGAGGCCTGAGGAGGGGGCCACGCAGCCCTCCTCCTTAAAAAAATAATAAAAAGAGTGGCCATGCCCCGGGGATGGGGTCCCCGGGGCCGGAATCGGCCACGGGAGGGGGCCACGCGGCCCCCTTCCCGTTTAAAAAAAAAAAGGGGTAAGGCCCTGGGGGATGGGGTCCCCAGGGCCCAAAAAAGGAAAAGGAAGGGGGGCCACACAGCCCCTCTTTGAGGAAAAAAACCAAAAAAAACGATTGTGCGGCAGGCCCCGCCCCTTCCTTTACCACTCTGCAAACGCGCCCCTGGCGCGTTTGCAGAGGGGAACGAATTCCCCTTGAATACTGGGGTCCCTGGGGCCAACTAGCCCACCAGGAACCTCCAGTATGCGTCAGGGGCTGCGTTGCAGAGAGGTGTACAGAGGCCACGCCCCTTTTACACCTCTCTGCAACGCAGCTCTGTGGCGCTTACTGGAGGTACCTGGTGGGATAGTTGGACCCCAGGGACCCTCAGGATTCAAGGGGACTTAATCCCCCAACTTAAAACGCGCCACGGGGCGCGTTTGCACAGTGGTGAAGGGAGGGGCGGGGCTTCAGGTGACATGTGTGCAAAAAGGCTCTGTGGCGCATTTTAAGATGGGGACTGAAATCCCCTTCAATCCTGAGGGTCCCTGGGGGCCAACTAGCCCACCAGGTACGTCCAGAAAGTGCCACAGAGCTGCGTTGCAGAGAGGTGCAAAAAGGGGCATGGCCTCTGAACACCTCTCTGCAACGCAGCTCCTGGCGCATACTGGAGGTACAGGGTGGGCTAGTTGGACCCCAGGGACCCTCATGATTCAAGGGGACTTAATCCCCAACTTAAAACGCGCCATGGGGCGCGTTTGCACAGATGTCACCTCAGGCCCCGCCCCTCCCTTCACCATTGTGCAAATATTCCTCTAAAATCAGCCGAACTACGAATTCCGATTTACTCACCTGTTATCAGGAGAGACCTCAGTGCTGCATCTTTTAGCCCAGCACTGACCTTGAAAAGTAATTCTAACCGTACTTACCAGTAAATTGAATTTCCTTCCATAGGATATCATTGCCTGCTTTTTGGTGAAAAAGTTTCTAAGTGTCGATTTTTGAAACATACAAATATTCCTCCAAAATCAGCAGAACTACGAATTCCGATTTACTCACCTGTTATCTGGAGAGAACCCAGTGCTGCATCTTTTAGCCCAGCACTGACCCTGAAAAGTAATTCTAACCGTACTTACCAGTAACTTGTATTTCCTTCCATAGGAATCCATTGTCTGGTTTTCAGCAGAAAAGTTTCAAAGTGTCGATTTTTGAAACATACAAATATTCCTCTAAAATCAGCAGAACTACGAATTCCGATTTACTCACCTGTTATCAGTAGAGACCTCAGTGTTGCATCTTTGAGCCCAGTACTGATCCTGAAAAGTAATTTTAACCGTACTTACCAGTAACTTGAATTTCCTTCCATAGGCTAACATTGACTGGTTTCACTTGGAAATTCTTCTAAGTGTGGAGTTTTGGAACTTTATAATATTCCTCTAAAATCAGCCGAACTACGAATTCCGATTTACTCACCTGTTATCAGGAGAGAACCCAGTGCTGCATCTTTTAGCCCAGCACTGACCCTGAAAAGTAATTCTAACCGTACTTACCAGTAACTTGTATTTCCTTCCATAGGAATCCATTGTCTGGTTTTCAGCAGAAAAGTTTCAAAGTGTCGATTTTTGAAACATACAAATATTCCTCTAAAATCAGCAGAACTACGAATTCCGATTTACTCACCTGTTATCAGTAGAGACCCCAGTGCTGCATCTTTTAGCCCAGTACTGACCCTGAAAAGTAATTCTAACCGTACTTACCAGTAACTTGTATTTCCTTCCATTGGAACCCATTGTCTGGTTTTCAGCAGAAAAGTTTCAGTGTCGATTTTCACAAACTACAAATATTCCTTAAAAATCGCCTGTATGACTTAAACGCATTCATTCAACTGTTTACAGGAGATGCACCAGTGCTGGATACAGGATCCACCACTGAGTAAGAAAAAGTAACGATAACACTACTTACCTGTTAAGTGAATTTCCTCCCATAGGATAACATTGGTGATTTTATGTGAAAAAGTTTCTGTCAACTTTTAAAATACAATAATATTCCTTAAAAATCACTACTGTAACCAAAACGCTTTTACTCAACTGTTTACAGGAGATGTCCCAGGACTGAATCTAGGATCCAGTCCTGTGCTTAGAAAAGTAATCCATAAAGTAACTAATTGCATTTAACTAGAAATTCACTTTGAGCTCAATGTTGCATTGTGTTTGAAATTGTGTTGCCCATTGCAACAACTGTAACTACTGTACTTAAAAGTCTATTGCCTATTTGCAAAGTATTTAAACTAAAGTAATTCATTCTGAGAAAGTATATTTTGTAATGTAATGTATAATGTAATTACAATGTAATTTAAAAAATAAAATATGTATAAATAAATAGTTTAAAAAAATGTAGTAAATCAGTATCAAAAAATAAATATAACAATTAATACATTTAAAAATTGTCATTTACAAAACCTTTGAAATTCACTGAAAAAACCATAGGTTTTAGGGGCGTTATAGTTAGAAATTAGCATTTAAAAAACCTTTGAAATTCACTGAAAAAACCATAGGTTTCAGGCACGTTATAGTTAGAAATTAGCATTTAAAAAACCTTTGAAATTCACTGAAAAAACCATAGGTTTCAGACACGTTATAGTTAGAACTTAGCATTTAAAAACCTTTGAAATTCACTGAAAAAACCATAGGTTTTAGGGACAGTTATAGTTAGTTGGACATTTCACTCGTACAAAGCCATAGAAATTCCCCTGTTATAGTTAGTTCAGCTAACTATAACTCGCGCTCCGCAATGCACTGCTGATGACGTCACATATTACATCACTCATGACATGGTCAGTGACATCACTGATGACATCACTGATGACATCTCAAATGACATCACTCATGACATCATCCAGTGACTGTGTTTCTGTAAAGTTTAAATATTTTTAATATATAGGGAAAGGTGTATTGAAGAATGAGTGGGTGTATAAGTGTGTGGATGAAGGATTTAGTAGGTGCGTGACTGACTCTATAAGTGAGTGATTAAACGTATCTTACTGAATGCAAGGGTTAGTGACTAAACTGGGTGAATGTCTGTAACCGTCTGTCTGTTGCTATGTAAGTGGCTGCATGGGTTTGTGAATACCTACATGAGTGTCTATATGAGTTATTGATTGGTTGTCTGAGTATCTGTATGGGTGCCTGAGTGTTTGTGTGGGTGGGGGGGTGTGTGCGAGTCTGTGCATAGATGTGTGAGTGGGTGATTCACTGGGTGGATGGTTTCAAGAGTGCATCTGTGATAGACTGTATGGGTGGGTAAGTGTGTGTAAGAGTGTGTTAGTGAGTGAATGTATGTCCCAGTGCTACATGTGTGAGTAACTACATATGTGAAAGGCAGTATATATGTGTGTTGGAGTATATAAATAGCTATAAGCGAGAGTGTGTGATTGTGAGAGTAACTGTATGGATGAGTGTGTGCTTGTATCAGTGATTGTATAAGAGCGTAAGAATGTGCTAGTATTTGTATGAGTAAGTGAGCTCGTGTGTGTATAACTGTATAGGTGAGTAAATGGCAGTGTGATTAATTATTTGCATGACTGACTAGGTGTATGAGTACCTCTATGGATGAGTGGCGGTGTTTGAGTGTCTATATAGGAGTATGAGTGCATATGATAGTCCTGTACTGAGTGACCGTACGTATGAGTGACTGTACGGGTGAGTGAGTGGATGTGTGTGTGTAGACCTAAGCATCAGTGAGTGGGTATGTAGTTATTGGTGTTGGAGTGTCTATGGTTTTGCGAATGGCAGTGTGTAATTTAGAGTGGGTGTATCAAAGGTTATATTAGGGTGTGAGGAGGTGCATCAGATTATCACGTGGATGATGTCATCAGTGATGTCATCAGTGATGTCATTTGAGATGTCATCAGTGATGTCATCAGTGATGTCGCTGACCATGTCATGAGTGATGTAATATGTGACGTCATCAGCAGTGCATTGCGGGGGCGCGAGTTATAGTTAGCTGAACTAACTATAACGGGGGAATTTCTATGGTTTTGTACGAGTGAAATGTCCAACTAACTATAACTGTCCCTAAAACCTATGGTTTTTTCAGTGAATTTCAAAGGTTTTTTAAATGCTAATTTCTAACAATAACGTGTCTGAAACCTATGGTATTTTCAGTGAATTTCAAAGGTTTTTTAAATGCTAATTTCTAACTATAACGTGCCTGAAAGCTATGGTTTGTTCAGTGAATATATATATATATTCACTGAAAAAACCATAGGTTTCAGACACGTTATAGTTAGAAATTAGCATTTAAAAAACCTTTGAAATTCACTGAAAAAACCAGAGGTTTTAGGGACAGTTATAGTTAGTTGGACATTGCACTCGTACAAAACCCGTGAAATTCCCCGTTATAGTTAGTTCAGCTAACTATAACTCGCGCCCCGCAATGCACTGCTGATGACGTCACATATTACATCACTCATGACATGGTCAGTGACATCACTGATGACATCACTGATGACATCTCAAATGACATCACTGATGACATCATCCAGTGACTGTGTGTTTCTGTAAAGTTTAAATATGTTTAATATATATAGGGAAAGGCGTATTGAAGAATGAGTGGGTGTATAAGTGTCTGAATGGATGATTTAGTACGTGCGTGACTGACTCTACAAGTGAGTGATTAAACGTATCTTACTGAATGCATGGGTTAGTGACTAAACTGTGTGAATGTCTGTATCCGTCTGTTGGTGTGTAAGTGGATGCATGGATTTGCGAATAGCTACATGAGTGTCTATATGGGTTATTTATTGGTTCTATGAGTATCTGTATGGGTGCCTGAGTGTTTGTGTGGATGGGATGTGTGCGACTGTGCATAGATGTGTGAGTGGGTGATTCACTGGGTGGATGGTTTCAAGAGTGCATCTGTGATAGACTGTATGGGTGGGTAAGTGTGTGTAAGAGTGTGTTAGTGAGTGAATGTATGTCCCAGTGGTACATGTGTGAGTAACTAAATATGTGAAAGGCAGTATATATGTGTATTGGAGTATATAAATAGCTATAAGCGAGAGTGAGTGATTGTGATAGTGGCTGTATGGATGAGTGTGTGCTTGTATCAGTGATTGTATAAGAGCGTAACAATGTGCTAGTATTTGTATGATTAAGTGAGCTGGTGTGTGTATAACTGTATAGGTGAGTAAATGGCAGTGTGTTTAATTATTTGCATGACTGACTAGGTGTGTGAGTACCTCTATGGATGAGTGGCGGTGTTTGAGTGTCTATATAGGAGTAAGAGTGCATATGATAGTCCTGTACTGAGTGACCATAAGTATGAGTGACTGTACGGGTGAGTGAGTGGATGTGTGTGTGTAGACCTAAGAATCAGTGAGTGGGTATGTAGTTATTGGTGTTGGAGTGTCTATGGTTTTGCGAATGGCACTCTGTAATTTAGATTGGGTGTATCAAAGGTTATATTAGGGTGTGAGGAGCTGCATCAGATTATCACGTGGATGATGTCATCAGTGATGTCATTTGAGATGTCATCAGTGATGTCATCAGTGATGTCACTGACCATGTCATGAGTGATGTAATATGTGACGTCATCAGCAGTGCATTGCGGGCGCGAGTTATAGTTAGCTGAACTAACTATAACGGGGAATTTCACGGGTTTTGTACGAGTGCAATGTCCAACTAACTATAACTGTCCCTAAAACCTCTGGTTTTTTCAGTGAATTTCAAAGGTTTTTTAAATGCTAATTTCTAACTATAACGTGTCTGAAACCTATGGTTTTTTCAGTGAATTTCAAAGGTTTTTAAAATGCTAATTTGTAACTATAACGTGCCTGAAACCTACGGTTTTTTCAGTGAATTTCAAAGGTTTTTTAAATGACAATTTTTAAATGTATTAATTTTTATATTAATTTTTTTCATACTGATTTACTACATTTTTAGAAACAATTTCTTTTACATATTTTATTTTTTAAATTACATTGTAATTACATTATACATTACATTACAAAAAATACTTTCTCAGAATGAATTACTTTAGTTTAAATACTTTGCACATAGGCAATAGACTTTTAAGTACAGTAGTTACAGTTGTTGCAATGGGCAACACATTTTCAAACACAATGCAACATTCAGCTCAATGTGAATTTCTAGTTAAATGCAATTAGTTACTTTATGGATTACTTTTCTAACCACAGGACTGGATCCTAGATTCAGTCCTGGTACATCTCCTGTAAACAGTTGAGTAAAAGCGTTTTGGTTACAGTCGTGATTTTTAAGGAATATTATTGTATTTTAAAAGTTGACACTTAGAAACTTTTTCTCATAGAATCACCAATGTTATCCTATGGAAGGAAATTCACTTAGCAGGTAAAAACTGTTATCGTTACTTTTTCTTACTCAGTGTTGGATCCTGGATCCAGCACTGGTGCATCTCCTGTAAACAGTTGAAAGAATGCGTTTAAGTCATACAGGCGATTTTTAAGGAATATTTGTAGTTTGTGAAAATCGGCACTTTGAAACTTTTCTGCTGAAAACCAGACAATGGATTCCTATGGAAGAAAATATAAGTTACTGGTAAGTACGGTTAAAATTACTTTTCAGGACCAGTACTGGGCTGAAAGATACAGCACTGAGGTCTCTCCTTATAACAGGTGAGTAAATCGGAATTCGTATTTCGGCTGAATTTAGAGGAATATTTGTATGTTTCAAAAATCAACACTTAGAAACTTTTTCAGCAAAAAGCAGGCAATGATATCCTATGGAAGGAAATTCAAGTTACTGGTAAGTACGGTTAAAATTACTTTTGAGGATCAGTACTGGGCTGAAAGATGCAGCACTGAGGTCTCTCCTGATAACAGGTGAGTAAATCGGAATTCGTATTTCGGCTGATTTTAGAGGAATATTTTAAAGTTCCAAAACTCCACACTTAGAAGAATTTCCAAGTGAAACCAGTCAATGTTAGCCTATGAAGGAAATTCAAGTTACCGGTAAGTACGGTTAAAATTACTTTTCAGGACCAGTACTGGGCTGAAAGATGCAGCACTGAGGTCTCTCCTGATAACAGGTGAGTAAATCGGAATTCGTATTTCGGCTGATTTTAGAGGAATATTTTAAAGTTCCAAAACTCCACACTTAGAAGAATTTCCAAGTGAAACCAGTCAATGTTAGCCTATGTAAGGAAATTCAAGTTACTGGTAAGTACGGTTAAAATTACTTTTCAGGACCAGTACTGGGCTGAAAGATGCAGCACTGAGGTCTCTCCTGATAACAGGTGAGTAAATCTGAATTCGGATTTCGGCTGATTTTAGAGGAATATTTGTATGTTTCAAAAATCAACACTTAGAAACTTTTTCAGCAAAAAGCAGTCAATGATATGCTATGGAAGGAAATTCAAGTTACTGGTAAGTACGGTTAAAATTACTTTTGAGGATCAGTACTGGGCTGAAAGATGCAGCACTGAGGTCTCTCCTGATAACAGGTGAGTAAATCGGAATTCGTATTTCGGCTGATTTTAGAGGAATATTTTAAAGTTCCAAAACTCCACACTTAGAAGAATTTCCAAGTGAAACCAGTCAATGTTAGCCTATGAAGGAAATTCAAGTTACCGGTAAGTACGGTTAAAATTACTTTTCAGGACCAGTACTGGGCTGAAAGATGCAGCACTGAGGTCTCTCCTGACAGCAGGTGAGTAAATCGGAATTCGTATTTCGGCTGATTTTAGAGGAATATTTTAAAGTTCCAAAACTCCACACTTAGAAGAATTTCCAAGTGAAACCAGTCAATGTTAGCCTATGAAGGAAATTCAAGTTACCGGTAAGTACGGTTAAAATTACTTTTGAGGATCAGTACTGGGCTGAAAGATGCAGCACTGAGGTCTCTCCTGATAACAGGTGAGTAAATCGGAATTCGTATTTCGGCTGATTTTAGAGGAATATTTTAAAGTTCCAAAACTCCACACTTAGAAGAATTTCCAAGTGAAACCAGTCATTGTTAGCCTATGAGGGAAATTCAAGTTACCGGTAAGTACGGTTAAAATTACTTTTGAGGATCAGTACTGGGCTGAAAGATGCAGCACTGAGGTCTCTCCTGATAACAGGTGAGTAAATCGGAATTCGGATTTCGGCTGATTTTAGAGGAATATTTGCACAATGGTGAAGGGAGGGGCGGGGCCTGAGGTGACATCTGTGCAAACGCGCCCGTGGTGCGTTTTAAGTTGGGGGATTAAGTCCCCTTGAATCATGAGGGTCCCTACGGGCCAACTAGCCCACCAGGAACCTCCAGTATGCGCCAGGGGCTGCGTTGCAGAGACATGTACAGAGGCCACACCCCTTTTACACCTCTCTGCAACGCAGCTCTGTGGCGCTTTCTGGACGTACCTGTTGGGCTAGTTGGCCCTCAGGGACCCTCAGGATTGAAGAGGATTTAATTCCCCATCTTAAAACGCGCCACGGGGCCTGTTTGCACACATGTCACCTGAAGCCCCGCCCTCCCTTCACCACTGTGCAAACGCACCCCGTGGCGCGTTTTAAGTCGGGGGATTAACTCCCCTTGAATCCTGAGGGTCCCTGGGGTGCAACTAGCCCACCATATACCTCCAAAAAGCGCCATAGAGCTGCGTTGCAGAGAGGTGTAAAAAGGGGCGTGGCCTCTGTACACCTCTCTGCAAGGCAGGGGGCGCGTTTGCAGAGTGGTGAAGGAAGGGGGCGGGACCTGCGGTCCCGATCGTTTTTTTTTTTGGGGGGAGGGGGGCTGCGTGGCCCCCCTCCCGGGCCACTACTTGCCCCGGGGACCCCATCCCCCGGGCTGGCCCTCTCGTTGGGGACTGTGGGGGTCCCCAATCCCCCACAGTCCCGCCGGCTCCCCGTGTCCTACGGGAGCCGGCATTGCTTACACATGGGGAGCAGCTAACATGCTGCTCCCCATGTGGAAAGCTATCGGCTTTGGATATTGGAAGAGAGAGCAGGTTTCCTGCTCTCTCTTCCAATATCCAAAGCAGTTTGCAATGACAGGACGGGAGCCGCGAGGCTCCCGTCCTGTCATTGCAAACAGCAGTGTCCCGGGGGTAGGCACCCCGGGACACTGCAGGAGCCGGCCCTGGGGGTGGTGGTCCCCAGGGCCATCAAGGGCTCCAGGAGGGGGCCGCGCGGCCCCCCTCCCATTCAGTGCACAGCCCCGGGGAGGTGGTGGTCCCTGGGCTCTGGGGGTCCAAAACGGACCCCCATTGTAATTTTTCTTAGTGCCCCGGGAGGTGGTGGTACTCGGGCGTGTGGGGGCTGGAGCCCCCCCACACAGGTTTTTAATTTAAAAAAAGAAGCCCCGGGGAGGTGGTGGTCCTCGGGGCTGCGGGAGGGCTCAGAGCCCTCCCGCACCATTCTACATAAAGCCCCGGGGGTGGTGGTCCCGGGGCTTGGGGGCCCTTAGAGGCCCCCACACATAAAATTAACCCCCCAGCATGCCCCCGGGACTTGGCCCACCCGGGGGCCAATTAACATCGAGCGCGGGAGACCGCGCTTCGATTTTTTTTTTCGGCAGGGTTTGCGCTCCCTGAGCGCATCCTGCCGATTTAAAAAAAAAAAATAATAATTTTTTTTTGCCCAGGGGGTCCTTGTGGGACCCTTTGAGCAGACCTAGGGGGTCAGGGTGTTTCTACCCTGCCCCCTTTGTGCGCTTTGCGCACTTGTTTCTGTCCCTCGGTTCTACCGAGGGACAAAATGGCTGCCAACACTTCCTGATTTGGAGTGTTGACAGCCAATTAACATAAAGCTCGTGCTCGGGAGGATCCGCGGCCCTAGATGTATCTATCTTTTTTACTTTTCATTTTCTCAGCAACTACTGAACGGATTTACACCATTTAACAAAAAGGGTTCTTTCTGAACCAAGAACTACCTCTTTGCCAAATTTGGTGTAATTCCGTTCAGCAGTTCGGGCTGTAGCCGTGTCTAAAGTTTCCTATGGAAAATTGCATGGGGAAAACGCGTTTTGGGACCCCCTTTTTCTCGGCCCCCGCTTGACGAATCCCCCGAGACTTTCAGGGTAGGAGCGGACCGGAGCGCCCCACAAAGTTTGAAAATTTTGCGAAGATACGTCAACCGGCAAGAGAGTTATTTCAAATGGAATGTCGCGGATTTCCTATGGATAATAGGTTGTAACTATAACTATCTACTGGCGACCGCCAGTAGATATATATATATATATATATATATATATATATATATATATATATATATATATATATATATATATATATATATATATCTTCACAGATATACCCCAAAAATGGCAGATGGAGAAAAGTTCATTTCATCGCAAAAGGGGAAACTAATGCTTTGCTACATGGGTTACACTTACACCCAAGAAAAAGTTATTGAAAATAAAACCCATTGGAAATGTACCAAATATTATTCCAATGTCTGTTATGGGAGAGCCACTACAATAGATACCAATGTAGTAAATGTTAGAGAACACAACCATCCCCCCAATGTAACTGAAGTTGAAGTAAGAGATGCCCTAGAGACAATAAGGGAAGCAAGCACAAGTTCCCAACAAACAAGCACCCACATACTGAAAAATGTTTTGACTAGAGTGCCAGAACATGTCACAGGACAACTACCTCCTATCTCCAATTCGAAAAGACTAATAGCAAATACTAAAAGAGCTACATCTCAAACTCCACCTATCCCCCAAAGTTTTGGAGAAATTCAAATACTACCTGAGTATGCCATCACCCACAAAGAGGAAAAATTCCTTATTTATGACAACGAAAGTCATGAACAAAGAATTATTATGTTTGCAACTAATACAAATTTACAAAAACTTAAAAACTGCGCAACGTGGATGATGGATGGCACATTTAAAGTTTGCCCCAAACCATTCTATCAGCTATATACCATCCACGGAGAATATGAAGAGACAAATATCCCCTTTATTTATGCATTACTGCCTAATAAACAGAACACCACTTATGTAGAACTACTAACTATACAAAAACAATTCACAGAAAATTACTGTCCCCAAAGAATCATAATAGACTTTGAGCAGGCAATGATTCAATCCATCCTCAAACTATACCCACACACTGCAATACAAGGTTGCTATTACCATTTTAATCAGAGCATATGGAGGCACCTACAGAAATCTACTTTGAACATAGATTATTCAACAAATAGCAACTTTGCTTATCAAATTAAAAAATGAATAGCCCTGGCCTATGTCCCAACTACTGAAGTAGCCAATCACTACAACTTACTTATAGAAAGTCCTTTCTATCAAGCTAATGAATCAAAATTAAGTCCCTTCCTAGACTACTTCGAAGACACCTGGGTAGGAAGGTTACATAGGTCAGGGCACCGTAGACAACCTAAATTTCAGATCCCCTGGTGGAACGTATACGCCAGTACTGTGGTTCAAAAAGCCAAAACAAACAACGAGGTGGAAGGATGGCATAATGCCTTCCAAGCCACAATAGGAAGAGGGCAACCAACACTACACAAACTAATTGAAGTAATTAAAAAAGAACAGAGCTACCAAGAACTCAGACTAGAGCAATCACTAAGTAAAATAGGCCCTAAACTAAGCAAACAAACTAAAACCATGTACGAATACCTGCAACATAAAACTAAGTTGTATCCAACTACACAAGGTCTAGAATACCTAGACATAATTGCTAAATCAATTCTTTAAACTAAACAAAATAGTAAACATCATTTAAATCTTACAACTATAAAACATATAAACAACATAAATTTGTTTTAATTAATAATTATAATTATGTCATAAAATGTAAAATATAGCACAAAATTATATGACATATTATAAATATTAAATAAAAAAAGAAACAATGAAAAAATAGAGAAATTTTCCAAACATAGTAAAAAAAAATAATACTTACAGTTATGTAGCAGTAGAATATCCTCGAAAACGATAAAATCCACAACAAACCAATTAAATGCGAATCCATTGGATAACAAAGTCCAAAACAAAATGCAAAAATACAACTGTACAAAAAAAATCCAACGCCGAAATCCTCTTAATAACGAAACCCTCAAAAACCTGAAAATAGTTTAGAAAAAAACGCTCCAACAACCCGGGAAAAATAGGAAATGTAAAGTAACTTGTTATCAAACAAGAAATAACATTTTCCCTTACTTAAAAAAAAACTTGTCGGTAAATCCATCCGTTCACCAAAGACAACACCTGTAAATCAAAAAGAAAACAACACCCGACCACAACACAAATACAAAGCCACAAGCATTAATATCAACATTAAATGCACAATAATACATTTAATAAACACATAACTAACACTATATAACATTCTAATTATATCCAACACTACGTCAAACACATAAGACACTAAACTACCAAAACAACACCTAACTACACCAAAAACGATCAAATAATGCCCTAACAAATCAATTTACACTACTACTACCTTACCCCTAAAACTAACTTAAAAGTATATAAAATTAAACTTACCTGAACGGACGAAAAGCAGCTCCCAACCGCGAGGTTCCGTCTTCCAAAATGACCTAAGAACGAAACCGATAGACAGAAAAGTGAGGAAAAAGGAAAAAAAATGGCCGCATAATTGAAATGAAAAAAAGACTAACTCCCAATAGAAAACAATGGAAAATATAGAAAAAAATCTTAAAATTAATATGTATAACTTAATGTATTGCAATGTTTTTTCCCAATGCTTTAAATACATTAAAAAAATATATAAAATATACATTAAGGGGCCCATTAGGATGTCGGGCGGTAGCACCACCGCCGTGCTGTCGGATGTAAAAACCACCAGTTACCGTCCGCCCGCCGCGGCCCACACGCCCGCCCAATTAGGATGTGAAAAGTCAGCCAAACACCGCCCGTAAGCCAGCGACGCCGTCCGCCCTCAAAGTGCGCCCGTTCACGTAGCGGCGCGGCCCAATGGACACACACCGTCCGACAAAATCACGTACCGCCCGGCGTACAAATTACGATGCTGCAAACAAACAGCTCCCACGGCTAAGAGACACCGCACGAGAAACCAAGGCGGAAACTCGATCGCTGAGTACGGACACCAAAGAGGCGGACCCCCCGAGTATGAATCCAGCACTGCAGGCCCTCCCCATGCTCTACTTGATGCAGAACCTAGGAGTCAACGCATCGCGGAGACGCAGGTAGGCAGACACACAACAAGGGCACGCAAACACCGCACACAGTGCAAGGGCGGAAGAACTGTACATGGCCCCCCCAGACACCCCTGCGTGTACACGACACATCCACCACTGCACCCACAAATGTCACACCGGGCAAATTGAAACAACTCGTAACAACCGGGCACACACTACCTGGGACCAGGAACTAACGTCCCCGTCACGGCCCCGCTGCGCAGCGGCGAAGACGCAGCCACACATGCGCACAACGCAGAGCCCAACGACAGCGCCATGTATGCGCCGCACACAAACAACACAGGGCACAACAAACACCACACACCAGCCCCACCCTGAACGCACGTCACGTGACAGACCTGCCACAGTCATGTCCCCAACCGGCAATTCACTGTTGCCAACCTGACGTCACACAACTGACCCGAACATGTCAGTGATGTCACGCCAAATTAGGACACACCCCTGTGTGCAAAACATGGCGAAGCACACAGCGGCGGCAATATCACCCAGCAGAATATGGACCCCGTCGGCAAAAGGTACGCCAGTACCACACAGAAACACCGATACCACCCTGCACCCAATACCAAGACATGCAATACGTAACATCAAAGATCCCGGGGACCGACAACAGGTGGCTCCAATTATAACACCCACACACAAGGCCCAACGTATAGCGGAAACGCAGCATGCCGCTCACACACGGGCGAGGAGATAGCACTGAATGGCCTTCCATACCCACACCGAAACCACAGCTCAACCATTCAAGCAGGACAATACAGTCATTATCCCCAAAAAAAGCCCAACACAGGCATGCAGAGGGAACCGTCCACTGGGCAGATAGCGCATAACACGAAAGAACATTTCGAACGGAAAAAGAAATAATACCACTCCCCCATGTGGTTCACATGCAAGTTATCTGGAAGGAGTCAGACATCACTGACCTTGACCATTCATAGAAGCATGTGGGATGAGGGCCTGTGTCCTCCGCACAAGCTACTATAACCCAAGTCCTGCCTCCCTACGACCATTACAGAATTCCCAGCAACGTCGGAGGTTGCACTCTGCAGACTGCACAGACAGCCGGAGCACGCCATCACATCGCCCTGCAGCAAAATGGCACTTGCACAACACCTACCCAACTACGCCGGACAGATGAAGGTGTACAAACATAACCTGATACAGATATTGGGATGTGAAAATCTGGCTCTGCTGAACGTAAGTTACCGACTAACTTACCGCATCGCATTGTTCAGCTGCGTCATCCCCGTCTTCTACTGTCGGAGGTGTCCCTTCCACTGTCCTGTGGATTTATGTCTCTCCAACCCGGCATGTCCAATGGCGGACCTGGTACAACTGTTCAACCCCTGGACGTCCACGACAGGATCTGTTCAGCCTATGGGGGCATGGCGTATGTGGCTGCAATCGGACCCACACTGCAATGGGACCACTGTGCCTCCACACGACGTATTCTGGATCACAGTTTCATCGAATGTCATCCAACATGTCCCATCAGGCTCCTACAAGGGACAACTTACGACCAACACCTTGACAGCAACCATCCGCTTCATTGGATGGCATCCATGTATACCACCAATGCCATGGAAGCCCTGCTGGAAGGTATCGCATACCTGACAACCTGTCAATTCGTCGGACCCCGACGCAATACCCCCAATTGAACAATGATGTCCTACACCGTACCCATGCTTGGCTCCGCACGGACTGAGCAGTTACCAGTACGACAACTATACCATACAACCTGCAACTAACACCACACCATTAACTACACTGCCATGATATCGGATATTTTCGGGACATGCACTCTGTTCCTCATCACATCCAGTAACTCTGCATGAACAGGGGGAGGCAGAGGCATGGGATTTGTGAATGGCAACCACATGGACAACACTGCACGTACAACTATGCCATAATATGTATCCTGCGCCCATGAACATATGCACCGGTCAGTGGACAGTAATCGGTCGGCTGTAGTATGTGAGAGCTGTCACCTCACCTCCCTCTGAACTTCTGTGCCAGGACTTTTGCATGGACAACAAGTGCATCCCCCTACAACATGACCCCAGTGACTGTGTCATGTCCAGTAGCCACCACATTGCAACAACAAGTGGGACGCTGTTGCATGCACGTAGGCCCATGCCCTGATGACACCCCTCACGCACGTGTGTATGAGTAACTATAGCAGCAAACCTGTAACATGGAACTGAGATGTACTGTGCCCATGATGTCAAGCGGTCTGGTAGGCAAAATGTATACTGTCTGTGTCAAAGTCAGCAGCTCCACAGTAATTAGCAAATGCACATTAGCACAGCAACGGCTAAGCAGTTTTAACTCTGAAGCCCACATCCCACAGTCAACAACTAATAACATGTACCCCTACACCCTATGCTATGTGTAATCATGCTGAGTATATCCTCCACATGCATTTCGCTGCCAGTAGTGTCCACTATACTGCATCACAGAGGACATAAGTCCTAATACATGGCTTGAAGTAAATATGTGTCTCTGCTTATTCATTCCACGAGTACGAATGAGAGAGGATGAGAGTGTGTGAAGTACACGGCAGTCGTGAGATGACCATGTAGTCCACTGTCATTGGATGTCAACGCAAATGAGTAGCACAACTGTGGAAGACACACATGTGTCATGTGAAGCGGGAGTTACGCTTGGCTCAGGTGGGTGGGTGTGACGGGTAGGTGCGCACATGCAATGTTGAAACACGCTGTGTTGGGAGGATTCCGGAGCAGTACATCACCGCTCTCCTGGGAATTTGTTAGGACCACCTGTCTGGGGATGAATGTGAACTCGTGTGTGCACAACAGGCGGGCACACGATCAATGCTGCATCAGGTGTAGACGTCAGCCCACCCTCTGTGGACATGCTGGATACTGCTGTGCGTCCGCCAGGCCCTTGCCAAGGCACTCACATCCCCTGTCGGCCAGGTGTATCCCCAACATTGTCCACCTGCACAGGCAATCCAGGGCACGGGATGGCAGTGGAGCATGGTGGGTGAGAGGTCATGGCGCGCTCCTCCTGGTCACATCACGCAGGCAACACATCCTCAATATGTAGTATGGCACAAGTCAAATGGAAGTAGTGGGGTGACGCACACATCACGAGCAGGAGTGACGTCACTGAAGGTGGCTCGCACCATCTCACTCATTGCCTATTTTCCCACACACGTTACATGCCATTGCAACAGAGAAGCCAGCGCGTGCACAAGCAGCTCCAAGCTCGCCCCAGAGAGGCCAAAGAGTGAATGTGTGGGTCCATGAGCTCCAGTTGGACGTGGCCTGGGCCGCTAGGGCAGCTACAGCCTCTGTGTGTTGCAGGTGGTGTATCCGGACTGTGGAGCCTGTCATGCATTGTCAATGTTGCCCGGGTCTCGAGTCGGGGCACCACGCAGGTGTACGGCGTCCCGCCACTTATTATACCGCGAGACAGACCACTTGTTCAACTGGACCCACACATACACTCCTTGGCCTCTCTGGGGCGAGCTTGGAGCTGCTTGTGCATGCGCTGGCTTCTCAGGTGCAAACGCATATTTGGGTGAGCGAGTAGAGGCCATGAGGACAGGGTAATATATGACTGTCTGACTTCCAGTTAGTTTAAGGAATGACCCTGATGTGGTCATAAAAAGACGTGTCTCGTGTGTATTGCAACTAGTAGATAAGCCGATGAACTTCCCATGTCTTGCATGTAGCCCCGCACCTAGACCCGCCCACTCGACACATAAAAATGAGCACCAGCACCACATCCTTCCCATTCGAAGCACTGACTGGGTGTGACAACCATCGGACAGTCTTGTGTAGTCCACCCACGCGTACATGTGGGCCCTCCATGATCCATGTCACCTGCGGCAAAGTGATGTCATGGGCAATGACGGAAGTGAGGAGAGCTGTCTGCCCCACGCACAGATGGCGCATCAGCTCAACAGACCCAGCACTGAGGGCAGCAGGGGTCACATGTGCAGGGGCAGCTGTGCCTGGTGTGAAGGCACATGCATATAGACAGCACATCGAGCAATGTGTAGTCTGCCCACATCTACTGTCCATTGTCAGGCGGACCTAGCAAAAGATCACAAGACAACACATCTGTGTGGGTGTACCAACTGTGACCAACACTGCGCAACAATCAACGTACTCGCCCTGTGCATGGCCCACCCCGCAACGGAGGTCACATTCAGTGCCACTAACTCACGCACATCCCTATCATGAGGCATGGTGTGTCCAATCGACAGGGCTGAGTTTGCGCTTATCCGGAGGGTCCTGAACAGGAGACACATGTAACCCACTAGGCAGTCTGTGTTGTCACCTACTGGCATTGTGCAGTCAATGTGCAGCCCAGGCCTGCTGGGACTGAGAAGGGCAGCATGGCCCCAGCCTGACATTCACACGAGCAAAAAGTGCACTGAGACCTGCATTGCCAATTGTCTGTGTCACTGGATGTCTGACATGAAGTTGCCATGTACCACCACTCGGGAGGGACAGACATGTCAAAGCGCCCGAGAGCTCACATACCCCTGCCACCTGCAGTCAGCATGGTGAGCAGTGCATGTTTGAACCCCACAGGCTCTGACTCATAGTGCTGCGGATCAACGACATGTGTCCCCCACATGCACTCCCACACACACTGCAGTTGTCTCTCACACACAACTTTCGCAAGGAATAGCCATGTGCAGTGTGCGTGGAGCTCGGAATCCAGGATCTCCAGCTCCTCGCTGGTGAGTGGACCTGGACATATCCTCAGCATCATCGACGTGAAGGTGGACAGGTGGCAGCAGCAGGTGTTGTTGAGGGATGCCAGGCTGCAGTCCCAGGTAGCTGTGGTAATGCCGGTCTCACTCCCACACTCATATAGCCCCCTGGGGCAGGTTCAGTGGGTCCAAGCTGCTGCAATTTGTGTACCATGTCTGCCAGCTTCAATTGCAGACGATGGCCTGCTCCCAGCTGGCCCGGGACGCTTACCTCCATAGTGGAACTCGCAGGGTGCAACCGCGAGGGTCATTGGAGTTGGCCGCAAGGGCCTGGCCCATGGCGGGTACAGTCCGCTGATGCCATGTGCACCACACAGTATAATGTGCGCAATGCATCTGCAGGTGTGGCCATGATTTGTGTGTGGGAGCAGGTCCACAATGGACAGGGCCACAACATGCTGTGTGCATAGGCAGTGACGGCCAGTGCCCAGCCTCCACATGTCTGTTAGCATATCATCATGTACACATTGGCATGGGAGCATGGGATATGCATATGCACACACATGCCATCTTTCACTAGGTACATCTGCCACCTGGCACGTGCAACGTTACGTGTCACTTGTGATGTGTATTGGCAATCACACAGCCGTGTTGGAATGGAGCTGTCAATGTGTACACCTGTCAATGTTTCTGGAGGTGTGATCCGTACAGTGCTGTACATAGGGTGCAGTAGGGACATCAATGACTGTCTCATATCCCCTCGTGCTACAGGTCCCACTTGTTTTGGCTGCTCAGCCTGTGTCCATAGCGTTGTTGGTGTGTGCCATACTCACCCAGCCTCGGAAGCAGTGTCATGCACAGCAGCTAGTTATGTTGCCGTGGTATTGCCGCTTGCCAAATATGCAGTCTGATACCATCAGCATGCCTTACAAGTTATTAAGGCCTAAATCCCCATGTGCATGCTCATAGCAATGGTGTGTGTCACTGCCCATTGCAATTGGCAGGGGACCTGTGTAAGTGTATTGTGGCTGTGCTGTCCCTACTTGTCAGCTGTTCTGTGATTCAATTGCTTGGTCAGTCATTTGTGTTTTGTGTATGTGGAAATGCCCTGTGGCGTGTTGCTTTGACATGTGTCCACTTCCATCTTTCCTAAGAGGAGACCAAACATACATCGCCCCTACCAATTGCTGTCAGACATGGAGGATGTGGAGGTAATCCGGAAATTCCGTCTGGACCGACCCACCCTGCATCGCCTATGTGCCTTGTTGGAACCCCACCTCCTTCCTCGCAGGGTGTATCCAACTGCATTTACCCCCACGGCTAAGGTGATGGCTGCACTGCATTTCTTCGCCACTGGGTCATTCCAACACACGGTGGGCAGTGGAAGTGGGATGTCCCAACCCATGTTCAGCATGGTGCTACGTGATGTACTGTCAGCTATGATGCTGTACAGGAACAGGTACATCAGATTCCCCAGGGCTCGTGAATTGGCGGCAGTGAAGGGTGATTTCTATGCCCTTGGACGGATCCCCCACGTTGTTGGTGCAATCGATTGCACCCATATTGGCCTTGTAGCACCACAGGCCATGGAGCACATTTATCGGAATAGGAAGCACACTCACTCCCTGAATGTGCAAGTGGTGTGCCTTGCGGACATGGTCATTACACACGTGTGTGCGAAGTTTCCAGGATCGGCCCATGACTCGCACATCATGCGCAACAGCATCCTACCACGTCTGATGACCAATCTCCAACCGGACCGTGCTTGGATTGTTGGTGAGTATGTGTACTCGTGTAGCGTGCCTGGTGCGCGATGCTGTCTTAGGGACAGTTGGAATTGCAACTAATCTCGGTATTCCTCACACCCAGGGGACTCTGCTTATCCGAATGGCCTTGGCTGCTCAGCCCATTACGTAATCCTCGGACCCCAGCTGATGACCGCTACAATGAGGCACATGGGACGACCAGACCTGTGGTGGAGCGGACCTTTGGCCTCCTCAAGTCCAGGTTCAGATGCCTGGACCGCACCGGGGGCGCACTGGCGTACTCCCCACAGAAGGTGTGCCAGATAGTAGTGGCTTGCTGCATGCTGCACAATCTGGCTATTCGCAAGCAGATCACCCTAATAGTGGATGACGGTGATCATCCAGGGCCCCAGCCTGCAGACCAGGACGGGTCCAGTGACGAGGACAGTGGAGAGGAGGAAGCTGTGAATGTGCGTCAGCAGCTCATCGCCCGCTACTTCACTTGACGGTGAGTGTCCATTTACGACAGCTGAAGTAGCTGTAGTTGTGCAGGTGTATGTGTGCTCTGTCACGGAGGCCTTTTGTTCACTGAGTGCTGTCTGTCAATGGTCCATGTCCAGGTTAGTATGCCACTGACAGTGGCTGTAGCATTGTGCCCTGTTGCTCTGTGAGATGTGTGTACATTGCTTGTAGTTGGTGACAAGTACTGTGTGATGAGTGTGTGACATACTCATTGAATGTACTCTTGTTCTGTTTTTCACCCCTAGGTCCCTACAGCCTCTCCTGTCCCATCGACATACCACACAGCAGATGCATTTCTGCTCATGGTGGCGGTTGCACATCGTTGAATAAACACAGGGCACAGACAGCAGATTGTGATCAAGGTGTATTTATTTTCAGCGGTGACATGTTATTGTGTGCAAGGTGTTGACAAAAGTGGTGCGTGCAGTGACTATGAGTTGACGGTCATGGCTGCGTGATGCTCAAGGTGTACCCATTTAGTCCTATGGCCACAGTCCAACAGACACATGCCATTCACATGGCAGTGTGGGGTAGGATCGTATTACAAGTCAATGCAGTAGGTGGTCAAGGTGGCTGGCTGACTCACTGGCGTTTGGTGCGTGCGAAGTCCTCTCTGGACACCTGTTTCCTCTTCGGACGGCCCCTTCCACGTTTGGAAGGGGGGGGTGTGTTAGTGGGCTGCTGGTGGTGGCTGAGGAGTGCTCACTCGCTGTGGACGCAGGGGAACGCGATGCTGCACGACCCTGCGCCACAGCAGGTGGTGGCGGAGGTGGTGTTGCTGGCCTTGCTTGTGCCCTCACCACCACCACCAGCTGGCCCATGTGGGCCACGAATTGGCCCATATGGGCGTTCATGGCCCTCAACACCCCAAGGACCTCCCGCGTGTCGCTAGCCGACCTGGCCCTTTCTCCTTGGGCCTCTTCATAGGCCCCAAGGACTCTGTCGATTTGCGGCTGGGCTTGGCTCCCAGGCACAGATGGCGTTGGCCTGACCCTGCTCCTCCTACCAGTACTGCTGCCACCGACCTGCCCACTAGCCACATTGCTCACCACGGTCCTCGTTCTGGCTCCCAGGGTGGACCCCGACGGCCGAGCCACCCCTTGCGCTGGGGCTGTGGCCAGGGATGACGTGGTGGTGGTGGTTGCGGCGGTGGTGGTGGTTGCGGCGGTGGTGGTGGTTGCGGCGGTGGTGGTGGTTGCGGTGGTGGTGGTGGCCGCAACGACCGTGGCAGCAGGGGTCTGTGACTGGTCAGCAGCCCTGGGTGATGGGTTGGTGGGTAGGAGGGGCCCTGGGGAGCGGTTGTGCCCTGCCACACCAGATGGGCCTGCTGGGTGGTCCACGTCCGAGGAGGTGTCCAGCTCCTCTACATCCATGAGTCCGGGTCGGGGGCTTGCGGACTGGCTGTGCTGGCTGCTGTCTCCCTCTCCAGTGTCCAGCAGTTCGGCACCTGTGGGGTGAATGAGATAGGTTAATGTGTTGCACCTAGCAAAGTATGTATTGGTTGTCTGACATTCACAGTTCGTGCACTGTCGTGCACAGGTTTCCCAGAGGCGTGTGTGTGGATGTACGATGTGTGTATGCGTGGGCAAGGCAATGGAACAGTGTGATGTGAACATGTGGCATGGGACGGATTAGCAATGCCGATGGGTGTGTGTTGCTATACTCCTACATTTTGTGGCTCGGGTGTATGCGGGCTCCAGACCCATCGATGATATTGAGGTGAAATATGGTTTAGGGGTTCAAATGGAACGCTTAGAAACGCAGATGGGAAAAGGGGGTACAGCCCCCTCATCGCTTTTGAGGTGAAATATGGTTTAGGGGTTCAAATGGAACGCTTAGAAACGCAGATGGGAAAAGGGGGTACAGCCCCCTCAACGCTTTTGAGGTGAAATATGGTTTAGGGGTTCAAATGGAACGCTTAGAAACGCACATATGGGTGCAGAACGGGACATGTGTTTTGGCAACATGACAGTGCAGAGACAAAGGTGTGTGTATGTCTGACATCCCCAGCATATCTGCTCACTGTTATCATTTATGGACATTACACTGCAAGCATTGTAGTGAGTGAGTGATGGTTGTGTGCCACACGACGTATTGCAGATGGGCCAATTCCTTGGTGTGCGTGCTACCCTTGGCCATGTGCATCAATGCAGTGCTCTTGGGGTGTTGACTATATTATGTATGTTGTTAATCACAGTGTGACGTGCGCTTCAGTCACTGCAGGCACATTATTTGTCATGGGCAGGTATCTTTGCATAACTACTGTATGAGGGCCAGCTGTTCGGATGACATACCTTTCATGACACAGGGGCTGACAGATGAGATGGATGATATGTTGAATGTGCATTGTGTGCCTGTGTGTTTCATGGGTCCAGTGGTGTGTATGTGCATTATTGTGGTCCCACGCTGTTACTTCTAGGCAGGTTGGACTTACATGGGCGTTGTTGTACGATGTGTGGGTAACAGGCAGTAAGGACTACATGGACAAGACTTCGATGGTGTTGCTGATGTGTGTGATGAGTGGCACGGTGCCCGCCGTGTGGGTCTGTGCTCCAGTGGGACTTGTGCATGCAGACGTGGCTCCTTAGGTGTTGCTGTGTTTGTGATGGGTCATGTGGGGTATGACTCTGTAATACATGTCCGTGTGCACATTGGTCACATGATTGTGACAGGGAGCAGTGCTGCGTGTTCCTCTGCTACGTGACATGTCCCATGTGTTAGTCGTAATACAGTCCTCATGCCTACAGACACCCCGCCCTGTACAGTTTTCCACCTACAGGTTGTTTTTGAGTGCGCAATGCAATGGATGCCACATGGTTATGGGAGGGAGGGGTGCTCCATGTTGCTGGTCTGTGGGAGTGGGGGCGGTGTTGTGAGTTGTGGTGCTGGCTTACCACCCACAGAAACCCCTCCATGTAGGGTGAGATATCTACCTGTCGGCTGAAGGTGTGCACTGCAGTGGCTGACACATGGGTGTGGGGTGTGCTCCACCTTGCTGCGCTGTAGGACTAGGGGCCTGGTGTGTGTTGTACTTCAGCTGTCCCCCTCCCACCCACTGACTTTGTGTTCCGGCTACTTACCTGTTACTTGTCGGTTACTGCAGCTATGGCTGACACATGGGTGTGGGTGTGGTGAGTGCTCCTTCTGGCACTTTTGGAGTACAAGGGGACCTGGTGGGAGTTGCGGTGCTGGCTGACTGTACACATGCCTCCATGGTTTTGTTAGTTGGTCGGTTTGGGCTGAGTGTGTGGTAGTGTCTGTTGCATGTGTGAGTGATGTCTTGTGTATTGTGTACTGGACATGGGGGTGTTTGTCCCTCGGAGCTATGGCATAGTGGTAGTGCATGTGAGTACATAGCGGTGTGCTGGTATACATTTGTTTGTACTTACCAGCCTCCACTCCCCCTGGTATTCCGGTGAGACTCTCCGGATGTATGATGCCTCGCACCTTCTCCTCCCACGCCTTGAAGCTCTTGAAAAGCGCGGGATTACCTCCGCCAGTCCTGTCAGCCAGCTGCCGATTCTTGGCCTCCTTCTTCTTGACCTCCCTTTTCATATCGTGCCACCTCTTGGTGATTTCGCCTCGGTTGCGTGGCACGTTCCCTACTGCATTGACCTGGTCTACGATCCTGCTCCACATCCGATTTCTGGTGGCTACTGTTGTCTGTTGGACCTGGTTGCCAAAGATTTGTGGGTGCACCTTGATGATCTCGTCGACCATGACCGTCAGCTCAGTTGAAGTGAACTTTGGCATTCGGTGTGCTGCCATGGTGTGTGGTTTGGTGTTTGTGGTGCTGGTGCGGTGTGTGTGTGTGGTGTGTGATGTGCAGGTCGTTTGTGGTGCTGGTGTTTGGTGGTGCTGGTGCTGGTGGGTGTGATGGGTGCGTATCTGTGGTGTGCTGCTGTCCTTGCTGTGTCGCTGTGTTCTCTCCTCTCTTCTTGGCTTTGTAGTGTTGCAAGGGATTGTGGTCTGTGAAGGGGCTGCTTTTGTGCTTACCTATGTGGGTGTGTCATGATGGTCTGTTGTTTTCAGGTGTGTTGTGGCTGGTGTTCTGGGATTAGTAGTTTATTTGTTTGTCCAGGGGGGGTGTTTTCGGGATGTGTACTGTGTTTGTGTATTTGTGCGTGGCTTGCTGTGTGGACTTGTTGGCCATGTTGTGTGTGTTTGTTTGGGTCCGCGGATGGTTTCTGTGCAGGGACGTGGCCGCCAGGGCTTCCGCCGTGTCCATTTCCATCTCTGTTGTTTACGATGGCGGGCGGTGTATTTGTGTATTTACCGCGCTCATGTCGGAGCGATCCTAATTTCACGGGCGGTGTCTCGATCGTCAGGGCGGGCGGTTTTTGGTTGTCGTGCGTATTTGCATCCGTGGCGGACGGGTGGACTTAGAATCGGACATGATCGGGCGGTATTTTTGGGGTTTTTTCCGCCGCGGGCGGTGTTCGCTTCGCGGCATCGTAATTGCTCGGTCGGTATTCAGACGGTGTAGGCGGGCGGATTTTTACCGCTATGGTGGATGGCGGATTTTTTACCGCCCGGTATCGTAATGGACACCTAACTGTTATATTATTCAAAAAATCTAAAAAATATTATTTAATGTATATTAAAATGTGTATTTATTTCATACAATGTAAATGTACAAAAAATATAAAAATGTGATAAAAAATATAAATGTTGTACAAAATATTTCTGTTAAAAATATTGTAAATTATTTAACATATTAAATATTATTTTATTAAAAATAATATTCAATATACTAAATAATAAAATATAACCTTGTGAAATACATATTATTTAATTTTTCAAAAATAAGAAAATTATATAAAATGTTTTATAAAAATCTTTAAAAAAATGTAAACAAATGTTTTTTTTTGGTACAAATTTTTTTATAAACCATAAAAATGAAACTGTTTATAAATAAAAAATAAAAAATATTTTGCTTTACCATTACATGACTATGGGGCCCATTATGATAACAGGTGGATCACCACCGCCGGGCCGGCGGTGGCGATCCGCCCGCCAAATGTCCCTGTTGCACCCCTGCCATATTAGTATGGCGAGGGGCACCGCGGCGGACGGAAAGGCCATCCGCCGCATTTCCGCCGGTCAGATTGCCGGCCGGGCGGAAAAGGCATTCAATATGGTGGCGGTGCCTTGCAGGCACCGCCATCCATATTACTATGCTGGCGGTGGGATGCCTTTCCATGGCGGAAACTCCGCCATGGAAAGGTATGCAGTGTTCACCTTGGGGACCCGTTGCGGGCCCACGGGGGGTAGGGGGTGGGGGGCTGCACTTGGGGGGTACCTATGGTACCCCCCTACATTGGCATACACAAGGTGGCAGGCACCGTGCGGTGCCTGTCACGTTGTGCATGCCAATGCACAACATGCAGATATTACATTGCGGCGGGTGCTGCTCACAGCACCGCCCGCCGCAATGTGAAAGATGCGGGATGCGACCGCCAGGGTGCCGGTCGCATTCTAATGGGCATGGCGGGACCGCCGCACCTCTGGCGGTCAGTCCCGTTTACCGTTACAAAGTCCGCCCGCCATCGTAATAGGCCCCTATGTTACCAAAAAATTTACTATTTTTAAAAACTGTAAAAACAATATGTATATATAAAAATATATTATTTGTTTAACATTTATACATAAAAAATGAATGTTACAATTATATTATGCTTTATAATAAAATATTCATACCATCAAAATTTCTGATTTATGTTTTAAATATTGAAATAAAATTTCTAACCCCAAAAAATGAAAAGAATTTAATTGTGAATGAAAATATAAATGTTTTCACATAAAGAGGGTCATTACGATGGCGGACGGACAAAGTCCGCCCGCCACCGCAACGGAATGCGGGACCGTCTGCAAGGGTGCGGCGATCCCGCCATGGGTATTAGGATGCCACCGCCACGGTGGCGATGGCATTCCGTATTGTTCGCATTGCGGCGGACGGTGCTGTCACCAGCACCCGCCGCAATGCGAAAAGCGCATGTTGTGCATTTGAATGCACAACGTGACAGGCACCGCGTGGTACCTGCCACCTTGTGCATTCAAATGTAGGGGGGTACCATAGGTACCCCCCATGTACACCCCCCACCCCTCCAACTCCTGGGGGCCCGCAACGGGCCCCCAGAAGGAAAGACCACATGCCTTTCCATGGCGGTAACACCGCCATGGAAAGCTGCTTTCCACCGGCATCCTAATATGGATGGCGGTGTCTTGCAGACACCGCCACCATATTAGGGTCCTTTACCGCCCGGTCCCCTGTGGCGGAAAACCGGCGGACGGTCTTTCCGTCCGCCGGGCTCCCCATCGCCATCGTAATATGGCGGGGGGAAATGGCATGCGGGCGGTGGGAAATGGCGGGCGGATCGCCACCACCATACGGGCGGTGGCGATCCGCCAGTCATTGTAATGACCCCAAAGAAATGTTGAAAATAAAAACTAACATATTTATTTACTTATTACAATACACAGATAAACTGTACAAAAAATTATACATAATAAATAATAAAAAAATTCCTATGACTAACTTCCAAATAAAATAAACTTGCAATCATAACAACAAAATGACTATACTTAACAAAACTACTGTATAATAAACCATAATAATTTCCTATTCCAACTCCAACTCAAACTAAATTCAGGGTAAGTGCTGGATAGTAAACCATAATAATTTACTATTCCAACTCCAAATCCAATTAAACTCAGGGAAAGTGCTGGACAGTAAACAATAATAATTTACTATTCCAACTCCAAATCCAACTAAACTCAGGGAAAGTGCTGGATAGTAAACCATAATAATTTACTATTCCAACTCCAAATCCAATTAAACCCAGGGAAAGTGCTGGATAGTAAACCATAATAATTTACTATTGCAACTCCAAATCCAACTAAACTCAGGGAATGTGCTGGATAGTAAACCATAATAATTTACTATTCCAACTCCAATTCCAACTAAACTCTGGGAAAGTGCTGAATAGTAAACCATAATAATTTACTATTCCAACTCCAAATCCAACTAAACTCAGGGAAAGTGTTGGATAGTAAACCATAATAATTTACTATACCACCTCCAAATACAAAGGAAAGGACTGATTAACCCCCCCTATATTGATCTTTTAAACTAACAAAAATATATTCTTAACAAAAAAAATGATTATTTTTTCTAAATATTTTTTTCAAATACAATACAATTGGTTTTTTAAAAACAAAATTAAAATATTTAATAATTGCGAACTCTCATTTTTAAAAAAATATATAACTATTTAAATATATGTTTTAATTTATTCACAAAATGTTATAAAAATGTTATTTACAAATACAAATTTATAATATTAATTTTTTTTAATTTGCATAAAATATTTCGCAACACAATTTCAAAATTTACTAACATTAAAAATAAAAATATATATTTGTTTTAATTATATAATTTTTATTTTATTATTTAAAATTTTATTTTTATCCAAACATTGTTAAATTACTCACCACCCATATCCCCTGTAAACACAATATCCCACTCCAAAAGTTTAATAAAAATTAAAAAATATTTTTTTTTCAACACAATATTTTTAAATTGCTCCCCACCCTTATCCCTTATAAACCCAACATCCCGCTCCTAAAATATATACACATTTTTAAATTATAGTAATTTTTCATCAACATTTTTAAATTACTCCCCACCCTTATCCCCTATAAACCCAGCATCCCGCTCCTAAAATATATACAAATTTAAATTTTATATTAATTTTTTATCAACATTTTTAAATTACTACCCACCCTTATCCCCTATAAACCCAACATCCCGTTCCTAAAAATTATATTAAAAACTAAAAAATAATTATTTAAACATAAATAAATTATTTAAACATTATAAAATTACTTATACAAAATTACTTAAAAAAATTAAAAATAGAACATTAAAAAAATAGAAACCATAAAATCGATATTATTTACATTGATATTTCTACCATCGTTATTTTCAAATTCGATATTTTTAAATAACATTAAAATCGATATTTTTAACATCGAGAAAACTTACCTCGATATTTTACACCATCGATATTCTTACCTCGATATTCTTGCATGTCAATATTTTTCAATCGATATTCTTTCTCTGCACCATATTAGAGCAATCAGAGCCATTAAACTTATCATTGGAAAAATGAATAAGGATTAAAGAACCAAAAGTATTAGAAGATAATTCTACCACCTGCACATTAGATGAAACTGTAGTCCATACCATGACCTCACAATTTAGTGCCCGATTCCGATCTCGTCCGGAAAGCCCTCCATACGGCTCGTATCCGGAGGGCTGTCCGGACGAAACGTGCTCCGGGAGTCCGAGCGAGTGAATACGATGCGTCCGTAAGCATACGGACTCGTTTTGCTCGGACTTCCATTCAACTCTATGGGAGCCTGCGTATAGACGCGTACACAGGCTCTTATAGCAAAAAAGGGGTGGGTGGGGAAAATTGTACACCCTGTTGTGGACACCTCATGGTGACCACCACACTGTGCATGCTTGGATCGGGGGGACCCATGGGCACCCCCGTGACAGATTCGGAGGGCCCCGGGTGAAGGGGGGCCTGCTACAGCCCCCCAAAGTATGCTTCCGACAGACATTTCGTCTCGCTAAGACCGAGGCGAAGCGGCTGTCCGGATCGTGCATCGTACTCGCTCGGTCGGAATCCGGCTCCATTGCGCGGCACGATTCGTCTACGGACAAGTCGTACGGGCATGATCGCGTTCGGAAACGATTCGGTCGACATGTACGCGATCTTCGCATCGTACTCGGTCGTTCGGACCAGTGTACGATTCGGCCGTAAACAAGGGCTACGAATCGGATCCGGTAAAGCCAAATCCAATTCAGAGGCCTTCCGAACAACATCGAAATCGGGCCCTTGGTGTTAGTAAAATCATAATAAGCCTATCTCTGGCTCTACCAGAATGTGCCAAAATGGCATAGGAACAAAAAACATCAATATAAGGTGAATCTTTAGGTCAGGTTTCTTGAAACATCCTAATGTCATAGGATCTAACAAAACTCAGTCATTCATTGTTTTTCACATAGGATGCTACATGCACCATTTCCAGGAGATTCAGGGGCCGATTCCGATTCGGGCCGGAAAACGTACCGACCGACTCGGTACAGGAATTTAGTCCGACCTGACACGTATCGGTGCTGCCCGATCCGCCTAGTACGATGCAAAGCACGTGGAACACGACCGACTCGTACAGAACACAATCCGAGCGACCGAACGGAAACCAGCTAGCCGGCCGGAAAAACACGCGATTCGAACCGACCGACACGCACCAGGAATGAAGCCAACAGAAACGTACTCGCGAACTCCGACCCGCGCAGTACGATGCAATGCATGTAAAACTAAACCGAGTCGCACGGAGCTCAAGCCGTACGACCGACACGCATACAAAACCGAGCCGAAGCAACCCAATACATCGCGACCGACGCGTACGCCCCACAGTAAACACAGCCTGAAAGACTCGGAGAAGCTCGCACGAGCCAACTGCAGCGTCCGAGTCGGACAGGAGAACGTCTCCTACATGCACCAAAACTGCAAATGAAAAAATACAAAGAAAAGGGCCAAACAAGCAATGACAAAGTCAATAAATACTGGGGGGGGAAATGGAACAAAGATACACCCACAACTCCACCCATATAAAGGCCACAAATCCCTACCATGATCCTTTGCAAATCCAAATGACCTGCCAGCACAGAACAGCATCAGACAGCAACCACAGACACACCCACAACTCATCCATCACACAAGCCACACACCATTAGCAACTCCCTAATAGCACCCTCACATACACCCAGCAAAACCTACACACACCTACCCTCACTTGCACACTCACACACACACCAATTCCCACCACCACCCATCACCATGCCCCCAAAGAAGAATCCAAAGTTCCTAGACAGTGAATTGGAAGTGTTGGTAGATGAACTGCTCAGGGTAGAGCCACAATTGTTTGGTACACTGGTCCAACAGACCCCCATGTCGCAGAAAACCAAGATGTGGGAGAGGATCGTCGACAGGGTGAACGCACAATCACCATGTTTGCGCACAAAGGAAGACATCCAGAACAGGTGGTATGATGTGCGCAGGAGGGTCAAGGCCCTACTCAAGAAGGATTACACCTTGAGCCAGCGCACCGGCAGTGGCCCTCCTGCCAAACCAGTATACCTCAGGTCCTGGGAGGAGAAGGTGCGGGCCATCCTACCACCAGAGAGCGTACATGGACTAGCAAACATCCCAGAGCCTGGTGAGTACACAACCAATATACCCAATATCGTGTGACAATACACACACTTCACTGTCAAGGGGATAGTCAAACCATGCACCGTCAGCAAAGCCACAGTAACCAAAACAGAATCATCCCAAGATGTGTATGTTAGTTAGACAAACACAATACCTGCCATCCCAAAGTGAAATGTAACTGTGTCATTACATGTACAAACCCAACAACAAATAGAGCAAGGCAGCCACACAAATCTAACCAACAAACACTGTCAGACATTTTGCCACCACCAGAACACCACCTCACGGGGAAGCTCACTGAAAGGAAGAAATTCTGTGTATGCTGGTGAAGTCAGTGTAGCCAATAGCATGATGGGAGTGGTAGTCACAGATATTGCTCACCCTCACAATTGGCCCATCAACACCACTCTGAACCATGCTCACATCACAGGGAGTGGAAAAGAACTGACAAGATGGCTGACACTGGGTACTGCTGTGGGGAGCACAAGGCCCTGCTGGGAACTGGGCACCAACCAACAGCAGGACACCACTGACTGACATCCTGAAAGCAAACTTGCACTCCCTGCAATGGAAGCACGTTCCATGGTGGGATATCTGGCTGGGTGGGAAGGAGGACTGACAGCACTGACCATAGTTACCAGCAGCTCCTCTCACACACACCCTTAACACAAACTCCACACAACTCACCTGGGAGAATGCATTGCCTCACACTCAAATTAAATATCCCACAAAGAACCACCACCCTGGGTTATGCTGTGTGAAGTACAGGGACACTTTTGGGACTTGCAGCTAAACTAACGCCAGGACAACACTGTCAGCCATCCTATCAGCACAGGCACACTACCCCACAGGGAAGCAGAGTCAAAAGGAAGGAAGTATGGGCATGCTGGGAAGGGGGGTGTAGGCAATAGCATGATGGGAGTGGTAGTCACAGCTCAACATCCCCCACCCGCATGGCCCAGTAAGCTCACACTGAAGCATGCACACCTCACAGGGAGTGAAAAGCCACTTCAAAGATGTCTGACACTGGTGCTCTGTTGTGGGGAGCACAAGGCCCTGCTGGGAACTGGGCATCAACCAACAGCAGAACACAACTGACTGACATCCTGAGAGTCAACCTGCACCCACTGCAACGGTGGCATGCTTCATGGTGGGATAACTGGGCTGGGGGGAGAAGGAGGGCCGGATGTCAACCAAATACCACCAATGCTGGCCATGCACACACCTCAACATTCACATTGAAATGCTTCAGGTTGGCAGGACACTGTGCTACACCAATACCAACCTCTGACTGTGACAACTTAGGACAATGCAATGTACAGGCCCGCATCCAGAGGTACAGTCACAACTGTCAGGTGTTTGAACCATTGATGCCTGTAGAAACATAACATACATTTTGTGTCTCTTCCAAAAACAGGTGATGATGGGGACACAGCAGCAGACAATGAGGAGTCCCTGTCCCAGGCTCCGGGGGACCCTGAGCTCTCTGGTGTGGAACAGCCTCTGCCCTCCTCGGATGGCGAAGGCTTCTGCCCTCCTCGGATGGCGAAGGCTTCTGCCCTCCTCGGATGGCGAAGACCTACCTGGCACCTCCAGTGTGAGTCATCATGCAGCACCAGCAGGACCACCATCTGCACCACCTGCACCCACTCCTCCAACAACTGCCAACACACAGACCACCCCCGCCGACACAGACAGACCAAGGACCACCAATGACAACAGCACAGTGACCCCGGCCCACCGTGAAGCAACGGACAACAACCCCAGTACCAACTCCCAAGGGGGCCTAGGGTCACCTGTGCGTGCCACCGCAGGTCCCGCACGTGTGGCCAGGGGTGGTGGGAGGGGTGGTAGGCAGAGGTCGCTGATTGCAGAGGGGTCTGGACTGCATGATGACCCACAACTGGTACGCATTGCTGATGCGTACCAGAATAGCACCGGAGAGGTCAGCCAGGTAGTGGGGATCCTCAAGGTCATTCAACAGCAGCAGGCTGCCCATCATGCCCGCTTGGACTCACACATGTCCCGTGTGGAGACACACATGTCCTGTGTGGAGACACACATGGCTGGCATGGAGTCCAAGTGGGACACATTGCAAGAACTGACAGCGGTGCATAGGGACATATTGACATGCCTCCGCCAGATTAGCACCAACATGGCCAC
Organism: Calotriton arnoldi; assembly: GCA_963921515.1. NCBI lineage: Eukaryota > Metazoa > Chordata > Amphibia > Caudata > Salamandridae > Calotriton > Calotriton arnoldi. Next base: position 281,010 of record CAWUFW010000485.1, on the reverse strand, counting down.
ACCTCCCTGTGTGCCCACAACATCTGGTGACGCAACAACTCCAACTGCCACAGGGAGGGAGGATGACTCTGGCGGAGAGTCCTCTGCACCGCAGCAGCCTGCACGTGAGGGTCCCCCCCCAAAGAAGAGGGGTCGTCCGAGGAAGGAGAACTGAGAGGCCGATGGCCATGTACATCCCCCAGGAACCCAACACCTGTTCTGGAATTCCACCTTTGTGTGCAAACTGTTCACCCTGTCTAATGCAACCCAACTCTCTCACATGACATGGGGACTTTAAGTTGGACCAATGTATCAGATGACTGTGGACTTTACTCAGGACATTTCTGCTACCAACACTTCCAACTCATCTGGGAACTTTGGATTACAATCCCAATGTACAGCACCCACCATCCTGTGCACTGTCCCCACACATGTATGTAAATAAAATCACTAATACACCATACTTGCCTCTGTTGTGATTCCAACGTTGTTTCTGTCATGGAGATGATGATCTGCTAAATGACACTGTGCATGCTAACTGCTACAGCAAGTTCAACACCGTCATGTGAGTCATGGCAACGTGACACATATGAGGGAGACACACCACTAGGGCTACACAACACATACACACCAGGGCCATCGGACTCATCGCCTACACTGATGTTTCCAGGAAATACAGTGGAATGCACAGACAACACACCTATTCACAGTCTGTGTTAACTAGCCCACAGGTGCAGTAAGCAAATGTCAGTCAGATGTGTGACCACAGACAACGCACATCCCAAAGTGAAGCACAGGTTTAATACACATTTGCAACATGTTGTTTCCACACATATGCAAGGTAATCCCACGTAGCTGTGGACACACAGTCAACAATTGTAGAAGAAATAAAGTCCAGGGCTGTGGGGCACATCACCTGTAGGGAAACGACTGCTTCCACCCTGGAAGTTGAACTATGGTGTCGGGGGATCCGAGTGGACCAAACGACTCTGAAAGCACCCTGTGAAGGACAGACATGACACACAGTCAAAAGCACTGAAGAACAGGACAGAACTGCAATACTCATGCCCAATACATGTCACAAGATACCTACACAAAGCCAAGTTAGCATGTCAACACTGTTGGGGAGTACACACTACCTGTAAGGACACACCGCTGCACGCATCCAGTCAAGTAGCACATGGCCACACTCAAACAGCAACAGAGCACCACCAACACATATCATGCAAACTCAAATCATTGACATGACATCTCTGGATACTCACATTCAGCTGAAGAAGTTGGTGATGAGCTGTGTGCGGACATCACCATCATCATCATCATCATCACTGGCATCGTGGCCCAGGCCAGGATCCTCCACAGGTGGCGGATGTTGGTCATCGTCATCCAGGATGAGAGGCAACTCCTTCCGCACTGCCAAGTTTTGTAGCATGCATTAGACAATGAAAATCTTGCACACCTTTGCTGGGGCATATGGGAGGGCCCCTCCTGTCTTGTCCAGGCAGCGAAAGCAGCTCTTTTGGAGACCAAATGTCCGCTCGATCACTCTCCTGGTCCGACCATGTGCCTCATTGTAGCGCATCTGGGCTGGTGTCACAGGGTTCCTGAGGGGTGTCAGCAACCACGGCATGTTGGGGTATCCGGAGTCACCTACATACAGACAATTGCACATTAGCTGAGTTGGAAAAGAGGGTTGAATACAACATTGCAGAACACACACAATGGTACAAAGTCAGCAGCCACCGACAAGCCAGGCACGCTGGTTCGGCATCTGTGACATTATCCTCGGGATGCGACTACTCCTCATCACGTAGGCATCGTGTGCAGAACCGGGGAAACGTGCACACACATGTGAGATGGTCATATCTGCAAGACATACCACCAGAGCATTGATCGAATGGTAATGTTTACGGTTCCTGTATGCCTGCTCATGTGCCTGTGGTGGTACCAAAGCCACATGTGTCCCATCAATGGAGCCAATGACATGTGGCATCCTCCCCAGGGCATAGAAGTCACTCTTGACGTCAGTGAGTTTTTGAGGTTTAGGGAAATAGATGTACTGGTTCAGGAATCCCAACATTGCCTCCAAAACATCGCGTAGCACATGGCTGAACATGGTCTGTGACATCCCACCAGCAGACGCCACAGTGTGTTGAAAGGTACCGGTGGCAAAGAAGTGTAGGGTTGCCATCACCTTCACCTTGGGGGTCAGCGCTGTAGGGTATGTCCGGCCAGGTTGCAAATGTGGGGCCAACCGCACCGTCAATTCCTCAATCAGCGGCCTGTTGAAGCGGTACCGTCGGATGCAGTCACGTTCAACCATTGTTGCAAGGTCAGGGAATGGTCTATGGACAGCTGGTGCCCTGCAGTGCATAGGTGAACAAAGAAAGATTGTCAGTCACCCCACATATGTGGCATTGACCATACTCAATATCACATGATACATCATTACAAGACACAAGTACTTGATGTGTGTGCCGTTCTGTATGGACATATATGGCAACTACATGGCCGACATCTAACATCACAGTTCAACATGTGTTAACAACAAGTTCCAGGTCGTGCCATGGGAAATCATTAGGCTGTGACACAGTACCCATGTACTGCTGTCACGTTCCAAACACACACCACAGTGACAAGTGAGGACAGATGTGTCCCAGGCATCACAGCTCTTTGACAGGTAGATTCCCAGGGACCCTGTATTGCCACATGGACATTGGCATGACATGGCGTATCATGTACACGTCAGCAATACAACCATGACTCACACAGGTAGTGGCCCCTGTTGCCTCTGCAGGACAGACATGGACGTCTGTGACACACACACGCACAACATCAAAGTCGATGCACAAACAACATGGATGTGGAGACTGTCTCCCATTGTGCACATGGAATACGAGACATCTGAAACACAACATGCACACAGACTGTGAAGGGCCATCACTATTGTGGCAATGGGTCACCCTGTGACGTACATACCTTCCCACATGGGTCTCAGGGTGTATGTGACATGACATACACATACACAACCTGGAAATGTGACAATGCAACATGCCCTGAACTGAACAGTTGCACATCACAGTGGTCATGTGCACAACACACAAAGGAATCTGTCCCCATGAAAACGTGCACGGCCTGGGAGTGGATAGCCACAAATGCCACCAAAAAATACACAGGTTGACCCACATACACACACAGGTATTGCAGCCTTACATGCCTTAGGATACAGTGTGGACAGGCTGTGGTGTTGTAGGTGTGCCCCTGAGTCCCTGGCAAGTAATTGTGGCTAGCATACGTTCACCAGTGACAACCATGGTGACATATGCGAGTGATTTGTACAGGGACGCGTTGTACAGCAATGGACCGATCGGTGCGCACGCATTGGCCATTGCATATGATGTGTACGGGTACGCGTCGTACAGCAATGGACCGATCGGTGCGCACACATTGGCCATTGCATATGATGTGTACGGGTACGCGTTGTACAGCAATGGACCAATCGGTGCGCACGCATTGGCCATTGCATATGATGTGAACGGGTACGCGTTGTACAGCAATGGACCGATCGGTGCGCACGCATTGGCCATTGCATATGATGTGGTCAGAAATACGCGTTGTACAGCAATGGACCGATCGGTGCGCACGCATTGGCCATTGCATATGATGTGTACGGGTACGCGTTGTACAGCAATGGACCGATCGGTGCGCACGCATTGGCCATTGCATATGATGTGAAGGGGTACGCGTTGTACAGCAATGGACCGATCGGTGCGCACGCATTGGCCATTGTATATGATGTGGTCAGAAATACGCGTTGTACAGCAATGGACCGATCGGTGCGCACGCATTGGCCATTGCATATGATGTGTATGGGTACGCGTTGTACAGCAATGGACCGATGGGTGCGCACGCATTGGCCATTGCATATGATGTGAATGGGTACGCGTTGTACAGCAATGGACCGATCGGTGCGCACGCATTGGCCATTGTATATGATGTGGTCAGAAATACGCGTTGTACAGCAATGGACCGATCGGTGCGCACGCATTGGCTATGGCCTGGCATGGCAACGGACGCATTTTCAAACCTTTAACGAGTCTGATGCAGTGAATTCAGTTGGCCACCCACAACAATGTTACAAAAACATGGGTGTCATGAAGTTGAACTTTTGAAGGATGCTGTGGGCGTGTATGAGTGGTGCAATTCCATGGATTGGCCAGATTCAGAAGATGCAAACAACTTGGACCTATCACTTTGGACACATGGGACAGTATCTGCCTCTGCAGCACACATATAATGCTGGCTGTTCCCCTGAGAGCTCACTTGCCTGCACTACATGCTCCAGGACGACATCTGCCACCACCACTGCTGCTGTCTCTGCATCCTCTGGCTACTGCAATGGCACGTACTGTGGAGAGAGCCCCTGCCTTCAGCACTGAGGAGAACCAGGCCCTGCTGGACAGCCTCCTTCCACAGTACAGCAAGCTGCATGGGAAACCAGGGGAGCAGGTGAGTGTGCTGTCCACTGCCTTACTAAATGTGCATGTTGTCTGACTAGCAAGACTTACAGTGTGCACGCCACTGGCTAGCATGCTCACTGAGTAGTTGTCACCCCCCAAAGTGTGTAGTTACATGCACTGAACAGGTATAGTGCAGTAACAGTGCATTCCAACAAGGTTTTACTTCCCAGGCAATGATACCATGTAGTAACTGCTGGCAAACTGTTCATAGCCATCGTCGCACTGCCTGTGTACATCATGTGCCCCTGTCATTGAGACATGTATATCCAAATGTGTGATGCACGGATATGTTGCATGTGTAGTAATGGCCTTTTCACTTTGTCATCCTCACAGGTTGATGCCCACCAGAAGCAGGAAATCTGGCTGACCATCGTCCGGGCAGTGAGATCCGTGGTGTCTACAAGTGCCGGATCCGCAACTGCCAGAAGAGGTGGCAGGACCTTCGGGGCTGGACCCGGAGGATCGCAAGGGTCCAGCTGAAGCTGTCGCCTCCTCGCAGGAGGGGCGGACACCGGACCCTGACCCCCCACATGCTCAGGATCATGGCGGTGGTCTTCCCTGACCTGGATGGGCAGCTGAAGGCCAGGCAGCAGCAAGGAGGGGGTGAGTCCATGACTGCACTGTGAACTTTGTCTGACATGCTATGTGCTCTCCTCTGGCCTGGTTAAACTTCCACAGTACATCAGTCTTGTGGTCCAGGACCCATGTCCCTCAATTGTGACATGCCCACTCCTCATCTGATACCCAGGTGTGGCCCTTTCAGTCAGGAAATTGTGTCACTTGGGTACTGTGTCCTTGCATTTTGCTTAGCTCAAGGTGGGGGACAACATTTGTTCCCGTAACTTTGTGGTGGGCTTCATGGGTGGGTCAATTGCTTACACAATGCCTGAGTTCTGCCATGTAATCTGCGTGTAACTTTGATATGTGGTCCAATTGCTGATCTGACTCACCACATGTGCCTGGGGTATTTGGCACACACCCATGCTGCGGGTGGGAACAATGTTTGGGCCTCAGGAGTATGTATATCAAGTGTGTTACACATACTTAGCCACCTGCCTACTGTCCAGGGCTCATCCCTCTTTCACGTGGAGCAGGACAGTCATGCCTACTCCAGGCCATACAATACACTCTGTACTCCCACTCCCGTGTATCAGCTGACACGTTGTGCTCAGTGAAATGTTCCCTCAGGTGTCTGCCTCTGTGTCATTGTGCTGTGGCTCCGTTGTCAGGACTACTGGGGTGTTTATCGGTGAGGGCTCAGCATGCCACCTGAGATGTGACCATAGGAGACGATACTTGTGTGACATATAGGTGTTTGATCACTTGACTGTGCAGACTGGGGTATGCGACTGTGAAGTTCAGGCAGCTGTTTCCCATTCACAGCAGATTGTGAGGTGCTCAGGTTCAGAGGGTTGTGTTTCATGTCTCCCATATGTCCAATTGTTATGACGTGGACAAATAGGAGTTCAGATGATGTGGTTTGTGGGGGATGGACATGTACACTTGTCAGCTACAGAACTTGCATTCCCCATGACCTAGGATTGTGACACAGTGCAGACTGTTGTTGGCTGGCTGCCCTGCCCATGTGACTGGAGACAGTGATGTATGACTTTGCAGGCATGCCTGTGCCATGGCATTAAACTCCCTAAGAGTGATCCTGTAGGTGAGTGACATGTGCTACATGCACCCCATTGTGGCATCGACTATCAGGACATGGGTGCATCATGGTGTCTGGTGCTGGTATGCATCACATGCATTTCAAAATAGACTCTGGCCATCCCTTTATCCGGACACCTGTACTGACTCAGTGCCAAGAGAAGTGATATGTGCATGTTCACATACTTCACCGTGTTCTCTGCAATGTCCAACTACTGTGTAGGTGGTGCATGTGTACACACTGGGGTATTACCATCTGACAGGCACCAGACAGATGGGTGCAAGGCCAGGAGGGATGTGAGTGCCATGGTTGACCATCAGACTGACAATTGGCTTCTCCTAATCTGTTTGAGCAGTTTTGGCAATGTTCAACTAAGGATGCCAGGGCTTGATCTGTAATGTGCTGTACTAACTGTGGTGTGTGCGGTCAGTGCAGGTGACTGATGTTTGTCTGTTTCCCTAATTGTTTGCAGATACATCCACGGCCACAGGAGGGGACAGCTCCACGGACCAGGAGGAGCCGCAGAGCCAGAATGGGTCAGCAGCCGATGAGTGGTCGGAGGGACCCAGTGGCACGGAGGGCGAGGGGAGCCACACCGAGGAGTCCTCAGCAGCATCCACCTCAGCTGAGGACCACAGCAGCTCGGAGGATGACTCCCTTGTGGAGGCGGGTGTCAGCAGCCACCACACCCCAGCTAGTATTGCTGTCCCCGCCACCACCACCGCCCTCCCATCGGCTCCCATTCCAGAGGTCCGTGGAGGCTCCCGTGTTCGGGAGCATGTCTCCTTCGTGCCAGGCACCGCACCCCTGCCCCTGTGTCCCCTGCTGCCCTGAGTGAGGAGTCTGTGTACCTACTTCGCCAGCTCCATGTAGGGCAGACAGCAATGCTGAGTGTCCTCCATGCCCACACCACTCTGTTGACACAGCTGGTGTCGTTCATGGAGGGCATCTCATCAGGCATGTCTGCCCTACAGAGGAGCAATAGGTCCATGGACTCCTCCCTGATGGCAGCAGTGTCCCTCCTCCAACAGTCCCTCACCCCTCCTACCTCTGCCCCATCCACACTTCCTGGCACCCTACTGTCCCAAGCACATGCACACCTGCACAATCACCCAAACACACAGACACGAGCAGCACAGGAGCACCCAAATCAAAAACAAAACGTGCACGCAAGCATCCTCAGGGGACTGATACCACACCCACAGGGGATGGGGAACAGACACACACACAGGCATCCACAGTCACTCCGCAGTCCTCCGATACCTCTCCCTCCAAGGCCCCTTCCCTTGCCTCACCTGCAACCCCACCTTTAAAGCAGCTCTTCCTCTGTGACCTCGGCCTCTTCCCCTCCAATCCAGCTGATCCAGCATACAGGGGGAAGAGGAAGTCCACCCACACAGAGGGGAGTGCCCCTCACCCCCGGACACCCTCCCCCAGGCACAGACAGACTGAGGCCCCCATCCGCAAGTCCCCCCGGACCCGGAAGAGCAAGACCCCGCCGCCGCCCTGCAGCTCAACCACCAAGTCTCCTTCCTCCATCCCTCAGGCCCCCACTCCACAGGTTCCCCCACCACACCCTGCCCCAGGTTCCCCCACCCACAGATACACCATCCCCAAAATGATCAGGCCTTCTCCCCCTAACACTTGCTCTTCCAGCACCACACCCCCCGCTGCACATGTTTGTGCCACTGGTGTGGAGACCGTGTCCTCCCCCTCTGTCCTGCCCACCTTACCTGAACACCATTCTACTCCCCTGGAGATAGGCACTGCAGTGGAGTCCACTACCACCCCGTCTGACTTGGGCACTGCAGTGGGGAACCTGTCCACTCCACCTGCCCAGCCCACTGCAGTCGTGCCGGCACCCACACCATCTGACTCATGCCCCCCAGTTGTGCCGGCACACACCATGTCAGACACCTCCACTGCAGTTGTCGGTGACTCTCCAGCACCCACCACCCCTTCCCTGTCTCCTTCTGGTGAGCCCTGATCCTGTCCCTGCGGTGCCTGGCCTGCCCCCCCGTATGCCCCTCCGAGGGGAATGTCCCTAGTGTGTATCAGTGCAGGCATGCAAAGGGTGACATCTGCCACTGTCACCCTGTTTGAACAATTATAATGGACTGGCCATTGGCCTTTGTGTTTTTCTGGACTTTCGCTTTTCATGACACATATGCTGAATAAAGCTACTTTCTGTTCTCTAGTGGTTTTGCTTCAGATGTACATGATGTTGATGATGCTAACCATGCCCTTGCTGCAGTGATGGTGATTTTTGATTTCAGGAATATGAAGTGTTACTGTGCAGGACCCCATGTGGTCCAGGGGGAATGTGTCCTATCCTGGTGTGTATCCATGTCATCCTTTGCAGCAATATGAGGGTGTCATGTTTTCAATATTTGGCAATGGGATTTCCAACTTTTATTTGCAATATCACATCTGTGGCTTACACCCCTGCACATCTGTTGTGCTTGCCATTGTTCAATTTGTCTATTTCCCTGACCGTGTGACCATCTCCACTGGACATGCAAGTTTGGGCATCAATGGGGAAGGACTCATCTGTGTTATCAGTGCAACTTGCTATACATGTGTGTTGGATCTGTGCAGTTGATTTAGGTGACACTCCCATGACCAGGCTGATATGACAGGAGCCTTCATTTTGTGCAAATTGTTGACTGAGTGACCAAGTGTTCTGCTGACATGATAGAGCCCTACAGAGACAACGTATGGCACAGCTTTCCTTACACAGGAGTGGAATCCCCTCATGGCAGTGTGTAATTCCGTGACATTGCCTGAGCCCAAGGTGTGTGTTGTGTGAGCATGTCTGTGTGTGTTCACTTCCATTTTGCTAGGCAGGCTGGGATCCCTAGTGATGTTCCTGTTTGTGATGCTTGCTGAGTTGACCTATGTTCCCCCAAACTCTTCGCCCTGGGTTCTCTGGGATGTGGGTGCATGGCACATTACTGGTCAACAGGGTGTCACCCATAGGTGTGTTTGCTGTCAGGGCTGAGTTTGTGGGCAAACGCAGATGAGACACAGTCAGGATTCCCCTTGGCACCTGTTGGTTACACAAGTCATGTAATTTACAGTTTGTGGTAGCTTTCAGTGATTGTGACACGTTGTGTGTGTGACTGCTGCCACTCCTCAGGGTCAGAGCTGCAATGTTGGAAGTTGTCTATGTGTGTTCTTTGTGTGTGACCTTGGCTTCTTCATTGGTGTGTGACTGTGGCCGGGATCCCATTGGTTGGTGTGGATTTGATGTCATGCCCATGTACGGCGTACTGTGCAGTGTGTCAGACATTCAGGAGTCTTGTTGACTGGCCATGTGTGATGGGTTTCTGCACCTTAGTTCCCACCACCACCGCTGGGATTGTCAAGGGTGCATGTGCAATGTCAGCAGTCCATGTGAGCTTCACTGCTGCACATTGGTGGAGATCAAGGTGTGTGGTGTTGAGTGTGTGCAAATGAGAGTTGTTTCACGGCTAGACCCCTGCCTCCATATTGGCCTTGGCTGACAGGCCGTGCTGATTGATTTGTGCATGTGTAGGTGTGATGGTAGTTTGTTGCTCAGGACACATGACTGTGGTTCACAGTGTGGACGACATCTAGCTTTGTCATCACAGTGGGATTATCATGCAGGCCAGAGTCACCACAATGTGGGGTCCCTGGGGGTAGTGCTGTGGTGGGTCTGTGTCTTGCTGTGTTAGTTGCTGTTCCTACAAGCTTGTGTGACATGTGTAATTTGTGCTCCCTCTCATCTAACAATGCCTGATTGCCCACGTAGGGGAATCCAATCCATGAGTTACTTTTCTGTGGCACTGTATGCACATCTGTGTAATTGGTATTCAGGCCCCCTCATGTGTTGTGTGGTTGCCTGGGGACACTGGCACACCCCCCCATCACCTGTTGTGTTTGATATGCAGTGTGGGGCTGCCTGTTTGTGTTTGTGCATCTGCACCACTGCATTGGCATATTTTTAGTGTGCCATTGGCTGTATGTTGTTTGGTGGGTTTCCCCTGCTGTCCCTGGGACTCCTAGGTCATCAGTCAGCACAATGATCATGGTTTGTATGTCCCATTGCTGCCATGGTATGGTATTTGTTCACCTCACATCTACAGTCTCCACAGGATATCTACATTTGTGTGCCCATTGGTGCAGATATGTGGGTCTGCATTATGATGGTCACTTCTGTCATTGTGTTAGTGATGAATGTTGACAATGTCAGCCCCCATGGGTGATGTTTGTCTGCACATGGCCAAAGGTATGTCTTATTTGCACTGCACTGTTTGCCTCACCCAATATATGTTGCTATGGGACACAAGCACTACTATGCCACTGATGTGTTTGTTGTTCTGTGACCAGGAATCATCCATGCTGTTTTGCATTTGCAGCTTTTTCCATGACAACACTTACATTTTGGTCACTGTGATGATGGGGGTTTAGACCCCATTGCCACAATGTTCAAAATGTGCCCCAGCTATGGACCCCACACTTACCTTTTGCTCACTGTGATGATGGGGGTTTAGACCCCATTGCCACAGTGGTCATGGTCTGCTTGCATTGTGGAGGCCACACACATTTATGTGTGACACATGTGATGGGGGGTCACATTGTATGTTCAATGTCATGCTCAGTGTTGTAGGCATTTGACACAGTCTACACACGCTTGTCATGGTGTTGGGGAGATGTGTTTTTCTGACATTCCTTATGTTGGAGTATGCTGGTTGTGTCATGCATTACCAGTCCTCTGAGTAGGGGTGGTGGTAGTGGTAGGCATCCAGCCCCCTATGAGTGGGGATGGTAGTAGTCACAGGCATCTAGCACCCCATGAGTAGGGGTGGTGGTGGTAGGCATCCAGCCCCCCCTGAGTAGGGGTGGTGGTAGTGGTAGGCATCCAGCCCCCCCTGTGTAGGGGTGGTGGTAGTGGTAGGCATCCAGCCCCCCTGAGTAGGGGTGGTGGTAGTGGTATGCCTCCAGCCCCCTATGAGTGGGGATGGTAGTAGTGACAGGCATCTAGCACCCATGAGTAGGGGTGGTGGTAGTGGTAGGCATCCAGCCCCCTATGAGTGGGGATGATAGTAGTGACAGGCATCCAGCCCCCCTGAGTAGGGGTGGTGGTAGTGGTAGGCATCCAGCCCCCTATGAGTGGGGATGGTAGTAGTGACAGGCATCCAGGCCCCCCTGAGTAGGGGTGGTGGTAGTGGTAGGCATCCAGCCCCCCCCCTGAGTAGGGGTGGTGGTAGTGGTAGGCATCCAGCCCCCCCCTGAGTAGGGGTGGTGGTAGTGGTAGGCCTCCAGCCCCCCCTGAGTAGGGGTGGTGGTAGTGGTAGACATCCAGCCCCCTATGAGTGGGGATGGTAGTAGTGACAGGCATCTGGCACCCCCTTAGTAGGGGTGGTGGTGGTGGTAGGCATCCAGCCCCCCCTGAGTAGGGGTGGTGGTGGTAGTGGTAGGCATCCAGCCCCCTATGAGTGGGGATGGTAGTAGTGACAGGCATCTGGCACCCCCTTAGTAGGGGTGGTGGTGGTGGTGGTAGGCATCCAGCCCCCCCTGAGTAGGGGTGGTGGTAGTGGTAGGCCTCCAGCCCCCCCTGAGTAGGGGTGGTGGTAGTGGTAGACATCCAGCCCCCTATGAGTGGGGATGGTAGTAGTGACAGGCATCTGGCACCCCCTTAGTAGGGGTGGTGGTGGTGGTAGGCATCCAGCCCCCCCTGAGTAGGGGTGGTGGTAGTGGTAGGCATCCAGCCCCCCCTGAGTAGGGGTGGTGGTAGTGGTAGGCATCCAGCCCCCCCTGAGTAGGGGTGGTGGTAGTGGTAGGTATCCAGCCCCCTATGAGTGGGGATGGTAGTAGTGACAGGCATCCAGGCCCCCCTGAGTAGGGGTGGTGGTAGTGGTAGGCATGCAGCCCCCTATGAGTTTTGGATGGTAGTAGGGACAGGCATCTAGCACCCCATGAGTAGGGGTGGTGGTAGTGGTAGGCATCCAGCCCCCTATGAGTGGGGATGGTAGTAGTGACAGGCATCCAGCCCCCCCCTGAGTAGGGGTGGTGGTAGTGGTAGGCATCCAGCCCCCTATGAGTAGGGGTGATGGTAGTAGTGACATGCATCCAGGCCCCCTGAGTAGGGGTGGTGGTAGTGGTAGGCATCCAGCCCCCTGAGTAGGGGTGGTGGTAGTGGTAGGCATCCAGCCCCCTGAGTAGGGGTGGTGGTAGTGGTAGGCATCCAGCCCCCCTGAATAGGGGTGGTGGTAGTGGTAGGCATCCAGCCCCCTGAGTAGGGGTGGAGGTAGTGGTAGGCATCCAGCCCCCCCTGAGTAGGGGTGGTGGTAGTGGTAGGCATCCAGCCCCCTATGAGTGGGGATGGTAGTAGTGACAGGCATCTGGCACCCCCTTAGTAGGGGTGGTGGTGGTGGTAGGCATCCAGCCCCCCCTGAGTAGGGGTGGTGGTAGTGGTAGGCATCCTTCCCCCTATGAGTGGGGATGGTAGTAGTGACAGGCATCTGGCACCCCCTTAGTAGGGGTGGTGGTGGTGGTAGGCATACAGCCCCCCTGAGTAGGGGTGGTGGTAGTGGTAGGCATCCAGCCCCCCCTGAGTAGGGGTGGTGGTAGTGGTAGGCATCCAGCCCCTCCTGAGTAGGGGTGGTGGTAGTGGTAGGCATCCAGCCCCCTATGAGTGGGGATGGTAGTAGTGACAGGCATCCAGGCCCCCCTGAGTAGGTGTGGTGGTAGTGGTAGGCATCCAGCCCCCTATGAGTGGGGATGGTAGCAGTGACAGGCATCTAGCACCCCATGAGTAGGGGTGGTGGTAGTGGTAGGCATCCAGCCCTCAATGAGTGGGGATGGTAGTAGTGACAGGCATCCAGCCCCCCCTGAGTAGGGGTGGTGGTAGTGGTAGGCATCCAGCCCCCTATGAGTAGGGGTGATGGTAGTAGTGACAGGCATCCAGGCCCCCTGAGTAGGGGTGGTGGTAGTGGTAGGCATCCAGCCCCCTGAGTAGGGGTGGTGGTAGTGGTAGGCATCCAGCCCCCCTGAGTAGGGGTGGTGGTAGTGGTAGGCATCCAGCCCCCCTGAGTAGGGGTGGTGGTAGTGGTAGGCATCCAGCCCCCCTGAGTAGGGGTGGTGGTAGTGGTAGGCATCCAGCCCCCCCTGAGTAGGGGTGGTGGTAGTGGTAGGCATCCAGCCCCCTATGAGTGGGGATGGTAGTAGTGACAGGCATCTGGCACCCCCTTAGTAGGGGTGGTGGTAGTGGTAGGCATCCAGCCCCCTATGAGTGGGGATGGTAGTAGTGACAGGCATCTAGCCCCCATGAGTAGGGGTGGTGGTGGTGGTAGGCATCCAGCCCCCCTGAGTAGGGGTGGTGGTAGTGGTAGGCATCCAGCCCCCCCTGAGTAGGGGTGGTGGTAGTGGTAGGCATCCAGGCCCCTATGGGTGTATATGGCATTGGTGATAGCCATCCCGCCCCTATGGTTCTGCTGTTGCTAGTGTAAGTCATTTCTGCATCCCTATGTGTGTGTGTTATGTGTCGGGTACGTGTCGTTTGTTTGTGTAGTGGGTGTTTAACTTACCTTCTGCGCCGTACGCGTCCGTACCTGTTCCGGTAATAGATGTAGAGTATTGGTGGGACCTGCGCAATGGGATTCATGGTTGGTTCGTCTCGTTCGGCGTTCTCGTTGTTTCGACTCGTACTCGTGGCTGGCGTGTTCGTCTCGTAGCCGTGGATCGTCTGGTGGCGCGAATCGGTGCTTATGTGCGGCTCTCCCGGATGCTCTGACGTGCCGGACGTAGCAACGGGTTCGGCGCGTACGGAGTGCGCATCGTACTGGTCCGGCCGGAAGGTGCTGTACTTTGGCTTCCGTGTGACTCGATTCAGCGTTTAAGGATCCGGCTCGGGCGAGGAACAGGAGCTGGATTGGGTAAGTACGGCTGGGTCGGGATCTGGGCTGTAATGCGCATCGTACTTGCTCGTTCGTACGTATGTTCGATTCGGTCGGGAAACATGCGTTCGGCTCGGTTTTTTTCCAGACGAATGGTGTTAGGTGCGCCTCTGCCCGAGATCGGAATCGACCCCTAAGTTTATGCCTATAACCAAATCGACTGTAATGGGAGCCATGTTAGTACTCTCAACAGAGAGGAACAAAACACTACATCTGGGGCTATTTCTAGGCAAATTGTTGTCTGGTAATTGTTCAAAATTAACTAATGTATCTTGATAGAGTCAATCATTACAGTTTAAGGATTTTGCAGGCACAAACCTACTTGAGGTTGTAATTGAAAATTCAGAATGCAGAGTGTTCACTATGTGGGATACTAGAGTATGCATATGGAGTTTATAAAAGAACATCAAGGGATCAACACAATTCCTTCATTCTGGCCTTCCTGCGTGCAAGCTAGAAAAAAGTCTGCCTAAAACGATTTAAAAATAAAATTGATAACAAATAAATAATAAATACAATCCCTGTCACAATTCTTTTTAGATTGTCCAGTCCAAGACACCTGTCTAGCCAAGAGAACATCCTCAAACATAATAACAGAACCCCACAAATGTCCACGAAACCAATTAATAGCCTTGTCCTTTACTTGTGATGTGTCTCAGGGGCGCAACTACGCAACTAGACTCAATTTCCGGGGGGGGGAGGGGGACAACACATGGATTAGTGGAGACAGACACACAATTGATGGACAGAATGCAGAACAATTCAAAACATTCACCCCCAGTCAAGAGATCTGAGTTAAATCCATCATTCTTTTGCTCACCATGCCACCCCAGTTTAGACCTGGCCATATGCAAATCAGTCTTAGCCCTGTGCCTCATGGGAACAGTCCAGCCGAACTGCCAAGCCAGGTCCTTCCTGGACCGGAAACAAGCATCTTAGGACCAGTTTCGGGGTTTCACCCCTCATCAGCGCAGGATAGCTTGAATCCAGTGGCAAAGTGAGCCCGGGACCCATGTCTGGGCATACCCGGTGCACTTAGGAGGAGGGAGCAAAAGACACACAATTAGTGGAGACAGAGACATCATCAGAGCCGAATCAAAATTACTTGTGGGGGCTCCCTTTGCTCTTCCGATGTAGTGCATAAAACACCGAGTCATTCTTTGAGACTACATGTGGCAAATAGTGCATTTTAAAGCACACAGGATAAGTAACATTATTCTCGGCATAACATGATTTTGGGGCTCTCAAGGAATTTTAGCACAGTGAATAACAAATGTTCTATTTTAATGCACATTAGGCCAGTAAACCTGGTGCGATGTGAAACACCAGATGCTATTTTACATCACAATCTCAGGCAAATCGTACACTCTGGGCCAGTTGTGTCAACCTAACTAGTCTTAAGAAAATATTTTACAAGATATTTCACCATCCTTCCACCAAAGAAAGGTTTTGAAAATTGGAAGCAAAAAATGCAGTTTAAGCACATGTATTTAGTTACTGCTGTGTTCGTTCTTCATTTACCAGCTCACAATACTTTTATGTTATTATCTGAATATGATGTTACTATGGTAAACAACTTTGTAGCTGTTTGGGGGAAGATGCCACATATCCTAGCTCTATAGCACAAAGAATTTTCAATATATATTATTTGGTACTTTGTGACAACTCCCACCAAATATTTTTGAATTTGAAATGCTTGGGTAGTCATTCAGCAAGAAACACAAGCATGGGTAAATGGATCAACCTTTGATGCCACTACAGCTGTTGCTGCCATTTTAGTGAATAAATGCCATGGCAGCTCAGAGTTGACATTCAAACCTGCAAAGTACTCCTGAACACAAATGAGAGCAGATTATTAAATAGAAATAAGTTCATGAAAATAATTTGCAACAGTGCTCGAAGAATGAAAATATATTTACTGATAACAATGTTTGCAGATTTCTTTTGAATTCTTGTGTGAAGCAAATGACGTATGAAATAAGACTTCTTGGGGTGGAAGCTTAGTAGCAGTATGTCGAAGTAATCTGAGAAAGAACTTTTGATGCATGAGACTGTCATCTAATAAGAATTATGGGGCTAAATTAGAACAATTGCATAACATTTTGGAGTAATCATAGTGTGAGAAAAAGACTGGACTGCAGACAAACTAGTCTCTGCTTTGTTGTGGCAGGCAGGAAATTAGGCACAATCACTCAGCCCTGCAAACTTAATTCCAACCTCATTTGAGTTAACATATTGGCTCATCTGAGCAGGAAGCAATTACTGCAGGGGCAGAAAATACCTTCACAAAGTATTATCCATTTTAAGCACTGCCCCTCCTGCTAACATAGCCTTCTGCGCTATAAACTTTT
The DNA here is from genome assembly GCA_963921515.1 of Calotriton arnoldi. Classification (NCBI taxonomy): domain Eukaryota; kingdom Metazoa; phylum Chordata; class Amphibia; order Caudata; family Salamandridae; genus Calotriton; species Calotriton arnoldi. The sequence goes on along the minus strand of CAWUFW010000485.1, from coordinate 264,581 downwards.
GCAGAAGACAAGACAACAATGCGGGCCTCTGTCCTCAAAGAAGTCATCTCTGCCTTCCACATTCCCTCCTTCTTCTCCTCAGCTAAATGTACCTATTATAGCGAGGATTATGAAAGGTCTGCCTTGAGGCCCATGTAGAAGGTGGGCAGCTCTTGCTTCCTAGGGGTTCTTCTTGGCCTGCCCTAGTATCTCCTGCTCTGAAAATACTTGGTCAGATATTCCTCTTTTAAATCACTTTTCAATACCAACAGGGGAATCTAAACAAAGCTTCACTGATACACACAGACTAGAACTCTGGCCTCACAACTGGAATACCAGCCCTCATTCATTTCCTCCAGGAAGCTACATACTGATGGAACTTCCTTCTCTGTCCACAAAGCAACATTTTAAAACTCACTCCCTGCAAAGATAAGAAACATCCAAAATCACCTCAGATTCAGGGATGCAGTAAAGACCTGGCTATTCCGTAAAAGGTGACACCCCTACTGCAAATCAGTCCCAAATCCTAACAACCCCACAAAGTTGAGTCAGTCCCCTAGGTACTGGTGGTGGGTATTTGCATCTCTCACTCCTCTTGGCTCCATTCCAAGATTAAGGGGCCGATTCCGATCTCGGTCGGAAGGGCACCGAATCGGGTTCGGCATTAGCGGATCCGATTCGGAGGCTGATTTTTTTGTCCGATTCGTACACGGGTCCGGACGGCGAAGTACGATGCGAACAAGCGCGAATTCACCGTCCGAATCGTTTCCGGCTCCGAACCGCTCCGTATGACTCGGTCGCAAGCAAACCGTGGCGCGCAATGGAGACATTTCACGACCGAGCTAGTACGATGCTCGATTCGGACAGCCGGATCGAGTCGGAGCGTCCAGCTCGCAAAAGCTCCCGGAGTCGGACTTCGGGGGTCCGCGTCGGACCCCCCTTCACCCGCAGCCTTACGACTCGGACACAGGGGCAGACCTAAGGGTCTCCCATACACAGGCATGTACGGTGCGGATGGCACCGACGCGTACCCACTGTAGGGGGCGCACTTGTTCGCGATGTACCCATTCAGTCAATGGGAGCCCATGTACGCGTCGTACGACCGGCTCCCATTGACTTCAATGGGAGTCCGACCGAATCGAGTCCGGCAGCATGCGGCCGCATCGTACTCGCTCGGTCGGACTACAGGAGTCCGGCTCGGTCGGAAATCTCTCCGGATCCGGCTCGGTCGGAGAGTTTTCCGACCCAGATCGGAATCGGCCTCTAAGTGTATCTAACAATATTGCATGCATATATCTTTTCCCTAAAACACATTGAAAATTATGCTCATTAGGACTGCACAATTTTGTACTGTGAACTATGTAATTCTATTTAGGCCCTGATTACAAATGCCTTGGAGGAGAGTGTGATATCTATTGCACATGTTAAGTTAGATACTAAGAGGGGGTCTCAATTTATCCGGTGTGAAAAATACCATCAATTGTGAGTTTTGTCTGAAAATGGGACATAAGATACAGATTTGTGTTCTCTGCACCAAAACCTGCATGCTCTGTTATTTGTAAGGCACTTATCCCCCAGCAAAGTTTTTCCCAGGTACATTTTGGCAAGGGAAACCTGTTGAAATTTACCTGGGAAAAATGTTGTGGTTGTGGAGCTTGTGATGTGGATATGTGCTGTACCAGGAGTTACCATACATTTCAAAATTAACTTACCAAACATAATCGGTGGCTTTAACCACTTAAGTTCATATAACACAAAGTTTTAAGCATGGTACAAAGGTGGGCAATACAAACTTCAACACTTAAAAATATATCTCAAACGTTTTTGATTAGCATCATGCAACACACATAGAAAGAGGAAACAATGAGGAGAAATGAACATATTTCTCCTCGTTACGCATCATCTTATGAAGCGTAAGGATTAGACGCTTCTTCAGGTTTACATGACTTTGTAAATCTGGGGCAGCATCAAATTCCATTGGTGTTGCATGGGAAAACCCACTGCAACGCCCATAGAACGCCTCCGGGGCGCAGAGTAAGGCGATGCAGCGATTTGCGCTGCATCGCCTTAGTCATGATTTATGAGGCCACTCAAAGCCATGCAAGGTGGCTTTGCGTGACATCTAAATCGCAATGAGAGCTACTCATCCAAATTATGTACGGCATGGTGTCTGAGTGCGTTACATCACACACATATTATAAAGAGACAATGACTCATAAATGTGAAAGTCAATGTATAGGAAATGTTACTTAAGACATTGAGGGCTACAAGGTGTAAGAGTCAGATGTCATCCATACTGGTAGGCAGTGGCGTAGCGTGGGCGGGGCCACAGAGGTGGTTGCCCTGTGCGCAATATTCTTAGGGGTGCAAAATTTTTAAAAGAAAAAAACATTTGTGGTGGAAGGGACTTAAGTCACGTCGGTGCTGTTGTCTGCAAGTGCAGATTATGTTGTCTTGCCCACCTTTCCCCACAGGAGGCCTGCACAGAGCTGTGCCCTCATGCATCCTTCATAGCCTCGGGGCAAGTGGGAGCTGCTTGTGCTGTTTTCCGGTGGCAGGAGAGTAGCACCGCGCAGTGGCACAACAGTGGAACGTCTGTTGTGGTACCACAGCGCCATACAAGGAATTTGTTTCTACTTTTTGGCAGGCAGAAGGAGCATTTCAAGCCTGAGTTCTGCGCTTGCTGCCTAACGTCATGTGTTGGTTTGGGATGGGGGGTTGAGTCACCCGGGGGTGTGGCATCAATTCATTCTTTCATCCATTATTAAGTCTTTCACCATTCATTCTGTCCTTCCATCTGTGTGCCAATCCATATCCAAACCTACTCAACCATTTCCAAACCTATCCATCATCTATCCTTCCATCCATCATGTCACTCATCCATCCCTCCATCCACTCTTTCACTCACTCATTCATCCATCATTCATCCATCGTTTCACCCATCCATCCATTCACTCATCCATCCAACCATTTACCCTCTCACCCATCCAGACATCCTTTCACTTTCTCATCCATCCATTCACCCAGTCCCTCATCTGTCCATTCGTCCATCCATTCACCATTTCACTCATCCATCCACCCTTTTATCCATCCATCCACCCTTTTACCCATACATCCACCATTCCACCCATACACCCAACATTCCACCCATACATCAATTTATTTACCCTTTCTCTCATGCATCCTTCCACTCACTCATCCATCCATCCTTTCTCTCATTATCCATCCATTCACCCTTTCACTCACCCAATCATCCCTTCAGTAATCCATCCAGCCGTTTACCCATTCCTTCACTTACTTGCTCACCCACCTTTTCCCATTAATTATGAGCTGAGCCTTTGTCTGCAGAGTTGCAGGCAGAAGAGGCCCATCAAGAACTTCACCCTGGCTGTTGTTCCCAAAGCAAGACTGGGGCGGGGAGGGTTCACTATGCCCCTGCACATAGGCAATCTGAAAACTAGGAAGTCATGAGTCATGCATGATGCCTAGTGCCGAGACCTGAGGTGACTGTGACATGATGCTGTTTCCAGGGCTTTAAGTCGGTTGAAAAAACGGGGGGGTCTCTCCAAAGGGCATGTCTGATGTAATTAAGGGCATGGCTTAAAACAGGTAGCTAAAAATCTGCACTTAGCATATTGTGCTGCCCAACTGGTATTCTGCTACTTCTGTTATTGAATCCAGATATATAATACATCACACCTACAACAAGCCAGGACTATTGGCTTTGTCAATGGTTGTTAGGTGCATAAAATAAAAAAGCAGCAACTATGGCTTCGTTGTATATAAAAAATTGAAAATGGTTCAGTTCTAAAATGATGAGACTGTGAAAGACCCATAACCCCTTCTTTTTAACTTCTTTCGCTGGCTTCTTTACATGAACTGGATTCTGTAGATTTCTTTCATTTCGTGAGGTGCAACATTTTTCTTTATGTACTGTTAAAACAGAATGCCCTGCCCTAGACCGAGGCAAGAGGAGGCCACCATATGCTTTAACAGCCCAGACTGGCCCATTGTCATTCTGTATGTGACAATCAGCCGGAAGACAGAATGACAATAGGCGGGGTGGGGCTGCTCTTGTGCTCCGAGGATGAGTGCGAGGTGGCCCCCATCAGGGAGCTGAGGCTTCTCACAGGGGAACAGTGCTGTTCCCCAATGCCTAAAATTACAGACAAAAGGCGTCTGTAAAAGGAATCATCACAGACAACGGACGTGAGATCCAAATCAGGGATGGTCCGTGAAATTTATGGACAGTTGGTCACCCTACTTGAAGGTCAGGCTGGGAGGCACCAACTCCATCCCGGGCAGCCCAGCCGATGGCAGCTGACGGGGGGGCTGAAGCCCGTTCTGCCCAATGGGTGTTGCGCGCCTGATGTGTCCTCATGTAAGCAGTCTCTCAGACGTGGGGCATTTTTCAGTACCGTAATAGAAAGTGCTGCCTGTTGGAGAACTTTGATAACCTGTAAATCTGGTTCTCTGGTATTAGACTGAGAGCCTTGAGTTCTCGGCTCTATTGTGTGCCAATCTACACCAGAGCTAAAATAACAGTTTGAGGTGGGCTTGAACCACACTAAAGGGTCGTCATTGTTGAGGCATCCCAATAAACAGAACATATGTCAATCTTAAATAAATGAGATTAAATGGAGAAAAGTTTACATCTAATAAGTTTGGGAACCAATTCTAAATGTTCCCCAAATTTCACAGAATTTTGGCTGCAAAGAGTCAGCACGTTTGGATAGTAGTGCTTGATTAATTTAGAAATGTGTGTCCTCCTCAATTGGCTGCAAAACACACGGGGGCATATTCACAAGGACCCATCGCCGATTTATCGCCACCTCAACGCCACAAAAGTGGAGATAGATGTAACTCCGCATTCACAAGCGTGTGCAAACGGCAGACATCGCCAGTATTCCCGCTATAACTTCCCCCAAATATATCTCCACGGGTGACACCACCAACTAACCCTAATGAGATGCCAAGTAGGCGTTCCCGTGCAAATAAACACGAAAACACCACTACACCACTTTCACAACGAACTGCCAGATCTGCAATGCGAGTCAAAACCACGCGATAAGCCGCGGTAGCAGCAGGTATTTAACACCTGCCTCTTGCTGGTGTAAAGCAGGACGACTACCTGCAGCAGGCAACGGAGCCCCGCACACAGCCACAACCGAAGAACAACCAACGCCATGGAGCTACTCATCATGCAGCTCGGAGCCCCAACAGGGCCACAACACCCACCGCCACCACCCCCAGGACTGCCACCACCCCCAGGACCCGGACCAGCACCCCCCCGGGCCACCACAGAGGCAGCGCAGAGTAAGACAGCGGACCTACCGAAAACGCACCAGTCTCACAGACCTAATGCCCGAGGAAGTCATTGCCCACTACAGGCTCAAAAGGACAACCATCCTCCGCATCATGACCCACATCGCCCACAGGTTGACGGTCCCAACACAGCGGACCACCAACATCCCTCCGCAGACAAAGCTGCTGGCTGTGCTGCACCTGTTGGCCTCTGGTACCTTCCAACCAACAACTGCCAGAGTCGGAGGAGTCTCACAGCCAGCCCTATCAAAGTTCATCACACCTGTCCTGGATGCCATCATCAGCTTCATACCCCAGTACCTTCACTTCCCCCTCACTGCGCCGGAACAGCTGTAGACCAAGCAAGGCTTCTACGCCATTGCTAGCTTCCTACACGTGTTGGGGGCCATTGACTGCACACATGTCCCACTTGTGCCCCCTGCGGATACTGCGCACCACTACCGCAACAGAAAGCACACGCATTCCACCAATGTGCAGGCAATAGTGGACCACCGGGGAATGTTCACCAATGTCGTCGCAAACTACCCAGGCAGTGTGCACGATTCCTACATCTTCCGACAGTCCATCATCAACCAGCGCTTCCAGGATGGCTCCTATGGAACTGGACTGCTCGTTGGTACGTACCAAATCTACACACCACACACCTCAAAGCCACCATCACACAACGCACAACTGTGGGAATGCACACGTGACCAAACCACATACAGCATGTCAATCAACATGCCCATCTACCAGACACGACAACACAGCTCCATTGGGATCCTGGGCTTCCCATGTACACAATCCAGCTATATCATGGCACCACAGCCACACAACAGTTGAACGTGTGGAGATGTGGAAATCAGGCATGTGCGAAGGATGCAAGTGACCCATGAATGGGAATGTACAGAACGACAAGTGAGGCGTGAATGTGCTGGACAGACCTGGGTATGCAAACCACAGATATGTCCATGCAGACATCAACTGCTGGTGTCTGGAGATAAGTGAACAGTGGACGCAACCATGTCACCCCAGGCCGTGGGTCAGATCGCAGAAATGTCGTTCTCTGCGTCCCCCCCTGTGTGCGTGAGCGTAGTGGGTTGGCCCGGATTACGCCAGACCTGCGCAGGGGTGTGGACAAAAACCCTGTGGCGCATAGCGTGGTGCTTTCCCGGAAAGACCAACGTCACTGCCAGGGCAGCGCCTCTCAATCAGCCACGAGGCCGACGCCGTGAGCAGCGGGGTCTGCGAGCCTGTGCGCCTGCTGCACCCCAGGACGCTGATACCCAGACCAGGCCTGCCCGCCCCAGCACTCCAAGGCCGCACTGCCACCTGCCGACACCGTCGTGTGTCAAAGAGGGCCCAACACGGGCCCGTGCTCGCTCCAAGACCCATGCCCGCGACCTTGGCAGCCTCCTCAGGCCATCGCTGTCCTCCGTGACACAGGCCCCCAGGAGTCCTCATTCGTTGACATACTCCACCGCTGCAGCCGGGCTACACTGCAGTCCAGTATGTCCCACATCTTGAACTGAGTCATCATGAATCAATGTTAGAGTCCATGCCAGTGTACGCAGGGTGAGGAGTGAGAGGAAGATGCGTCTCAGTCCGGTGGAAACACGGATCACTGTTATGGAGGAGGTCAACCAGTAGCAAGGACTGACCTGGTGCCACTAACCCTGTGCGCCGTGAGTGACCGTCAGCCTCCGGCCGAACATCGTTGGTGTCTGAGCCTGTGGCCTGGGGGTTGTCATCAGCAATGGGCAGGTACGGACTTGGTGTTGCATGAGTCTGTGGCATTCATATCCGCCATGTTGCCGAACACAGCTGGCATGTGCCCTCTGCATCATGCCCTGGGGGTACACCTCCTATTCTCCCCCGAGACACTCCGTGGAAACCACCTCTGAAACATACGAGACCCTGCTCTGCCCTCATGACCCTACCCCAGTCTCCCGCAAGTCAGCGTCCCGTGGCGGTAGGCCTCTGTCGGCCGCTGTGCATCCGGGGCCACTAACTCTGTGCGACTCAAGTCATGCTCCCTTGTTGTCCGGACATTGCATTTCTGAGTGCCTAATGACTGTTGGAGTTGTTGCCAGCACCAGCTACTCCCTGAGGGCTGGCTTACACTCACCCCACACACAGCCAGCACATGCGTCACTGGACTAGTGGGCCTGCCATCACATCATGCCGAACCAAGTATTGACTCTTTTCTCTCTGCACTGTCACAGGTGATCAAGGATATGCACTCTGCCCTTGGATGATGACACCCCTCCGAGACCCGAACACACCCGCCCAGAGGCAGTACAATGTGGCCCACATACGCACCAGGGTCATCGTTGAACGCACATTTGGCGTGTTGAAGTCATGTTTCAGGTGCCTGGACGGCACAGGTGGAAAGCTCCTGTACAGCCCAGCCATCGTGTGCAAGATGATCGTTGCATGTTGTGTGTTGCACAACATCTGTGTACGCACCAATGCCCCATGGATCCAAGTTCCAGAAGTACCGGACGATGATGAGGACGATGGGGCAGGTGGCCCACATCCCACTGCAGCTGCGGCAGGAATAGCCCGTAGGAACACCATCATTAACAATTTCTTCTCATGAGCACGTCACATTGTGGCCGTCCCTGGCAATCATGGGGCAGTAAAAAATGTCCACAAGCTCAGCATGTATGAATAAATATTATTTGCAGGTTTCAGGTTGTACTTGTACATTGTCATGTCACAGTTTCCTGCTGTGCCAGATGTGATTGGCCATGTTGTGCACATATGCGGCACCAGTTGTGTCCTGTGTTCTGTTGTGGAGGTGTTGCTGTTAGTCCCAGGATGTTGTCAATGTCGAGGTGCACTTATTCTTATGTGCTTATGCTGCACAGTGGGTGAGTCGCTCCTGCGGCTCTGATTTGGCTGCCACTTATCTCTTTCATGGGGTGTGCCTTTCAGTTCTGTGCTTCCACAGTGATAAGATGTTGCAGACTTGGGTAACTTGTGCTCTTTGTCGAGTTGTGGCTCTTGGGCATGGTCTTTCCGCAGATGTGTCGTTGACGTCAGGGGTTGTTTGTGCAGGTGGTTGTGTCCGAGTGTGACCTGCTCCTTTTCGGTTGTGGTCCGCACCCAGCCACCTCAGTGTCGTGCTGTGTACATTGTCATGATGATTGGCCTGCAGCCAAGCTACTTGTCATGTGGTGTCTCTTGCATTGTCAGTGTGGCTGACTTATGTGCATGTTTGCTGTGTTTCGCACGTGTGGATGTGTTGGTTGTGTGATTGTTGATGTGTTGGGTGGGTGACCCTTTGGGCACATGGTGTACGTGGGACTACTTGGTGTTTGTGTGTGTGCTGAGGTGTTCCCGTGGGATCAGGGACATGATCCTGAGTCATTGTGGGTGTGCAGTGTGCTCTGCTGGATTGGGCATGTGTGCCATTGTGCCCATCTCCCCCCATCCCCCCACTCCCTGGTCGGTACGCACCCTGTTGATGTGGTGTCGGGTCATGTTGGGCAGTGTCCAGATCCCCAACTCCTGCCACCGTCTCCCGACTGATGACTGTGGCCACCATCTTCTCCATGTCATTCAGCTCCTGGTGTTCTGCTGGCCCCCCTCCTCCGAGGTGCGTTGCTGCTTTCGTGTTGGCAGCGAGTTTCTGCTTGGTTTTGCCATTCACATCAGTCCTGCGCCTCTTGTCCTCTTCCATTGTCCTCCTCGGCGCTACGACGGCATTCACATGGTCCGAGAGGGTGTGCCATCTTTGCCTCTTTGTTGCCAATGACAAGTTGGAGGTGACGTACAGTTGGTGGTGGTGTTCTGTCTCATCCGTGGCGATAGTCGGGTTTTCCTGGGGACTGTACCCCGTCTTCCTCTTCCTCTTCTCATTGCACTTCCACGGGCCCTGGATTCCTGGGTGTTCCTCCGTGGGGATTGTGGGGTTCATGTTGTCCTCTGCAGTCGGTCGGTGCATCCGTGGTACTCCGCAGTTGATTTCCTTTTTAGTGGCATTTTCCGTATGCTGTTCTTGTGCTTTTTCCCGCATTACTCGTGGGTATTGCTGGCCTCTCGCTGATTATCACTCATTTCTTATCGCGTTTGGGCACATCGCGTCTTTTTACGCGTTGGGGTTTGTGTTTTTATCGCCGTCACGGTGGTTGTATCGTGGACTTTGGCCGCGGTTTCGGGAGGCTATCGCATGGTACCGCTGTGTTGTGAATTCCACGTTAACACGGGGTTATTTTCCCGCGATGGACTGCGATGTGTAAAGTTGCGTTAACATTTTTTGGAGATGTTTAGCGCACGTTCTTGTGAATATCCCCCACTGTATTTCATTCTTCAGTGCTGAGGTTACATAGCGTTGAGACTAGAATGATTTACATTATGGACAAGCATCCAGTCCTCATGAATTAAATTAGATAAAATGGGTTAATTGGAGGTTGCCTATAGATGCTGTTCCATGCTAGTGATTTCGTCATTGATAGCCCCATCAGCCTCAGCAAGAAAATTGTCAAGCCAGGAATAATGCCTCTGCTTTATACCGGTACCCAAAACAAGGAGAGGTGCAACTTTCCTCATGGCTAAAAGAAGTGAAAAGCCAGATGAAAGAGGAGGGGCCAAGCCCAGCCGTTTCCGGCCATTGACAGGCTGCGAACAGGCCATTTCTTGGTTCAGGCACATCCCAGCCAGCAGGTATTTTTGGCACTACATGTAGTGCATTGATAGGCGAGTCTCCTTCCCTATGCCTCTGCTTGTGGGACACTAGTAAATGGGGTGTCCAGGCAGCCAACCGCCAGATAAAAGCGTGCAGAGGGTGTCATTGGTGCTATATGTAACACGTTGGTAGGAGAGTGGTCTCGTTCCCCGACCTCAGCTCGAGGAACACTGGTAAATTGAGCCCCAGGCAATCTAGCAGACAAGTGCCCATCCCGTGAAGAAGATGTCATTGGTGCTACATGTAGGGGAGTGATATTCCCCCCTTGTCCTCTGCCCGAACAACACTTGTAAATTGAGACCCAAGGCAGTCTACCAGCAGGCAAATGTGTGACCCAGGCAGTGGGTACCATTGGGGCTATAATTAGCAGGTTGGTAGGGCAGTGGTCTCCTTCCCCTTTCCTCCGGCCATGGGACAAGGGTAAATGGAGTCGCAAAGCAGCCACCTACAGACAAATGCTTGTCCTCCTAGGAGACTCACCTAGCCTGTGCTGGGGTTTTCTATTTGTTCTCTTCCCTACTGGAGCTTTATCTGCATTCACCATCCTGTCAGTGGGGAGCTATGAGTAATAGTCTGAAGAGCTCTCTCCGTGACTGGCAGAGTCACAATTAAGGGAACATGTATTCCTGTCCAGTGCCAAGTGCTGTCTGCATGAACACCCCTTCACTTCAGCCCTAAATCTTATTCGGTGTTGTAGGAGAAACACTAGACTCTTGCAGTGAGAAATTACGTATTTGATGAAGCACTTTAGTAAAAATAGATTTTACGACCTATCAGACATATGAATGCATTTACTTGGAATCCCTTTTCAATAACAACACTCATTAGTGTACAATCTTCCCCTCTCTGTACATCATGAATAGGAGGGGTGGCCCAACTCTGGCCCTACTGGCCTCTTACCCTTTAAATAGGACAGAGAACCAGCCTATAACCTAAAAAAAAGAATGTTAAATACCTTGGGCCGTACAATTGCATCCATGAACACCCTATACTTGTGAAGATTGTTAAGAATAATTCTCGTACATAGGTTTCTATGTGGTGGAGATAAAGTGCAACAATTAGGCAAAGATCTGCATGACAAAGCACATACATGTGGAGAATACCAAAACACAACAAAAGCTCAGTGATTAGAGCCTAAAAACACAACCACAAATAAATACAGTCCTCATAACACATTAACACTGTGTCAATTTACACAAAACCATTTATGGGCTTTGGCACACCAGAATGATCACATGTAGGCAGAAACAACTACAACAACGAAGTACAGAGGAAAATAACGGAATAAGGAGCACTGTGCACAGTCCACAGGCAAATTACCTCAGAACCGCATACAGGGTAGTCATGACTTCAGTAATAAACAACATTGTTCAGGTAAAGCAGAAGAGGGTGACAACCAGGAAGTCAGCCCTATGGTACTCTGCAGAGCTAAATGTTGAAGGGAAATCTACAGGGTCAAAAATAGCACCAAAACCCTCCTATATCTCCGCTATATAACATGCACGCAAGAAAATGTTCATTGCCAATACTCAACATTCACAAATAACAAATTATCTGAGCCAACACTCTCCCAAAAATTTGTTATGAAACTGTTAAACAAGCGACAAACACACTCCTTTATAAATAACCTCAGAACCCCATGGCATATGTTGTGCTTCACCAGATTAAAGCAAATTCCAATGCGCAACCGTTGAAACAAGCATTGGCAAAACCAATAGAACTTGCCTTTGGAACCTATTGGCTTTCCCAATGGTTTGTAGCTATGCTGCACGTCATTACTGAAGCTGTGCACAAGAGCTAAATAATAAAAAAACACCCTTTACCGTGGACACCCGCTTCATTTTGCAGGCACGTGCACCAAGCATGTGTGTGTCTACAAAATGACACAGGTGCTTTTTTTCTGTTTAGTTACCGATCTGAGTTGATTAGGTAACTAAAAAGAAATGACGTTTCATGTAAATCAGTTTACTCCTTATTCCAAGTACTGATCCTTTATACTCAATTAATAGTGTGCTGGTGGGGTGTCACTTTCTGATAGCCGGTGCAATGTTATATCATTAGTTCGCTCTATTCTCCAGGATAGTGTCTTCCCCAGCACTACCTTTTGCCCTAAATGTTTTTAGGTCTCGCCTACGCAGCGCGCATGCGCTGCATAGGAAAAAGACCTTTTGAAATCAATTCGCTTTTCGCCCTAAAAACGTGCACGCGTTGCCTTGCTTTCAATGGCAACGCGTGCACGTTTGGCGATTCCCTTGCGGGAGCGAGCTTTGACACCATATGTTTGTAATTAACTTGCAAACATATGGTGCCCCTGCTCGCTCCCGCAAGGGAGGAAACCGGCGCAGGCCCCCTCCTCTCTCCCCTCCCCCTGCTGCCTCCTTTCAGCGCGAGGCGCGCGCTTGTTTTTACTTTCGTTTGCCTCCTTTGAAATGCGTTCCCTGTAGTTATTTCATAGAAAACTCGATACATGCTACAATGTGATGCGTGCTTTATATTTCATTTAGCCAAAGGCATGCACGTATCTTGCTCGGTTTAAAAATCAAACTACTTAATTACAATGCGTTTATATTTCATTGGAGACCCGCAGGGTCCAACAAAATAAACTACACTAACTGGCAATTTCAGCGAGGAAATAAAGTTTCTGGAACATACTGAAATAAATGACTTTGGATGGATTCATCCTGCTAGTGAAATACACAGAAGTGTTTACGGAATGAATGGGTCAAATGCCTTCTGTGAAGAAGGGTTCCGAATCTAAATGTGCCACCAATGACCTCGCCAGATGCCACTTTACATCATTCAAGAAGCAAAACTCCATTCCTGAAGCATGGCACCTGCATACCGAACTCCTAGCTCAACCAATCACAAACCTGACAATTCCATAACCGCGCTGGATAACCGAGTCTTATATCACCAAAAGACTCGGGAACGATGACATCCACAAGCTCCATTCACTAAAACAAACCCTAAAAAATATTACCATATTTGCTAGTGTAAGAGAAAACCATGTTTGTAGGTAGCGATTGTGGCTTTTGATTCTGATGTTGTGCAGCGGGTACATCAATGGCAGACAGACACATCTGCAAGCAATATACCTTCATGGTAACAACTGGGAAAACTTGGAGAAAGCTATTTTCAGTCATAAATAAACACTATCAATTTAGTTCTGTGCGATTCCAAAACTGCACACCACTTGAAATGCGTTTATCCTCAGAAACGGGCATTATTATTAACATACTTTGGAATTAGTTAGGTTAGTTAGTGAAAGACCCCACAACAAGATTAGAATGTCCTTAATACGGTGAATTATGTCTGAATTTAGAGGTTTGGTTGACTTGTTATGAAGATAACGTAACTACATTCAGGAGCCCGATTGATTCAGGAATTAAGTGTTGTCCAATAAAACTTGATTTCCTAAAGGATGTAACGGTCATAATCACTCCTTTACAAGCTACTTCAATAATCATAGAAAAAATGTGTTTAAGTCATAAAACAGATGTTACTGTTGAAACTGGATTTATTTAGCGAAAAGATCAGTGGCCATTATTAAGTACAGGGTTTCCCGCAATGTGGATGAAACTGCACACAAACATTTGAATGTCTTTCTTCCTCCTCCCAAGATAGTAACTCAGGGTTGCCTCTACCTTCCAATTCTCTCAGGGCTCACATAGCACCACCTCCTGCCTTAACAGACGACTCCAACAGGCGCAGCCTCTGCCTCAAGCTGTCACAACTAATCTCGAAGCCAGGGGCATGTGTAATCGGACTACAGGGCGGTGAGAATCTCAAACTGCCCTTTTAGCGCTCTGAAACTCTTCTGTGGACACACCCTTCACTCCATTCCATACAAACCCAAAACAGGCAGCGTCTGATGTACCTGATGAGCTCGGATTCTGAAAGCTCCATTTAAGCTCACATCATATCTCACTGCTAGCTGTGCTGTCACCATGCACAGCTAATGAGGGGAGCTCAGGCGGAACAGATCGATTTGCACAAGACTCTTCCGTGGTGCCACAGAATGTATTTAGAACCAGACATTTGATTTTAGGCAGCATCTGCACTTTGAAGAACAGAGGGCCGTACAGGATGGGTGGTAATAAGAGACCGTATGCAACACTTTCATAATAAAACAAACCATGAGTAAGATAAAGAAAAAAAACTGGCATCTCCGCTTCCACTGCTTGGGTTTCGAGCTGTCGACTCGTGTACCTGTACCCTTCTCTATCCCTTTGCATACCCCAACGACTGCCCCACGCCCTAACTAAATGTTGCTTTCGCGTTCATTTTTTTGGGTGTCTCCTGCTGACCCTTGTACCTGTCCCCGTAGCTTCTGTTCCCACCCCGCTCATTTGAAAAGAAAATCGCTTGCAGGCTGCAGCTGGCTCGTACTTTTTCTCAAGATTTGCGGCACGTTTGTTTCCCTGTATAGACTAATACTCGCAGGAAAGGTGTAACAGTAAGTGACGCTATTTCTGGAACAGCATAATGTCTCTGAGCATCACAAGGCATTAAATTCCTCCAGCCTACTGTTCTGTAAGCAGGTACCCCATGTCCCTACTTATTCATACAATGGTTGCAGAGAATTTTGAAGCACTACGTTTATTAACGCGATTAACACCGTAGTGGAGGTAATGTCTGTCAGCAAGCTGCATATTAGATCTCGCTTGGCTGTGGAAGACCTGGTGACCTTGCAGCGGGCCTAGCGCCTGCCCATCGCTTACAATCCGTCTTTATTGTCGCACATTGGCTTGCTTTTTATTCGTTGCCAGGTATAGCTTTGACTTCCTCTTCTACCCTCTCTCCCTTGGTGGCACGGCCTTATTACTTGTGCCTTTCCACTGCTTACTTGACCTGCTTTTTTTCCTTTTGGTTAAGCAGTCCATGAGTGCTTGTGTTGCAGCAGTCTTGCATGTCTCTTCCTAGCTGTGCTCTTGCACTCACCTTTGCTTGTCACTGCTTCCTGTGGTGTGCTTGCGTGCTTACCCCACACCTCTCGCTCACTGCCTTATATCCCTCTGTACCCCACACCTTGCGCTCACTGCCTTATATCCCTCTGTACCCCACACCTCGCGCTCACTGCCACAACATATCCCTCTGTACCCCACACCTCGTGCTCACTGCCACAACATATCCCTCTGTACCCCACACCTCGCGCTCACTGCCACATATCCCTCTATATCCCACTCCTCACACTCACTGCCTGATCGCTCACTTTACCCTGCCATTCATCTTCTACGTGTTCTCTCCCCTTCCATTCGTTCTACCTCTGTTCACCCCCTTACTTCTTTCAGTACCTTACTCCTTTCTCAATACCTCTACTTCTTTTCCTCTTCAGTAACATCTCTCTGACACATCTCTGCACTTCCTTTATATCAACGCACCCCTCTACCTCACCTGTCTACCTCAGTCTTTATTATTCCCTCTTCCTCAGTTGTCTCTGACACACCTCTCCCTCTCTCTACCTGGCCCTCTCTCGTTCTACGACTGCGTTATTCTCCCCTCTCCATCTTTGATTTACCTGTCTCTGCACCTGAATCTTTTTCTTCTACACCTCACTTCTTTCTCTACCCTTCACCCCTCGCTACCCTTCTGTTTGCCTCACTACAGTCTTTACCCGACCCACCTTTCAGTGCCTCTTCCCATTTCGCCTCCCTCCCTCACAGCGCTCTCCTAGCATGCATCTGTTTCTCCCCTCACCACCATGCCTGCCTCTACCCCTCCATACCTTTCTAACCAGCCTAACTTTCTACCTTCCTGTTATTCCTGGTAGTGAACCTTTCATTTCACGCCTCCGGTTGTATTACCTACGCATTCAAATTGAGTAGGTCATTGCTGTGCTCCCAACCCGACATCGAGACCCAGTCCCCTAGCCTCTCAACATGCCCAGATATAACAACAAGCATTAGCTTAGCCAATAGGTCTCGCCTTTGGGACCTGCTGCATAACTAAATACTTATAAGGTCCCAAAGGCGAGACCTATTGGCTATGCCAATGCTTGTTTTTTATATCCTTGTCTCTTTTTGCTTTAATTTGTTTAATCCTCCATTAAACATTTTTATCCTCAATGAACAATAAATAATCCAAAATTAATTTCCACAATATTTCACGTTTATTCATATTCTTGAAAATGTATCCTTAAACAAACATATTAAATATCTCTTTCATAATAAAAATTATGCAGATCCCCAATGCTTTTCGAGGCTAACTGGGTCCTTCATCACTGGATTATTCTCTGTAAAACAAAAGGAACCAAAGAAAACAATATATCATCATGTTTCAATAATTCAATAGCTCATTATTTTGTTGGTAATCTGTTGTTGCAATTACAATGATATCTATTATCACCGTACTTAAAACCACAATTCTTGTTTAAATAAAGTAGTCTAAGTTGAGGTCCTCATTGTCTCTGTGTGATCATATGCCAACATCCTTACTGTGGGTCATAACTATTCAAATGCTGTGGCATTTGTATTTTGAATGTTTCATAATCTATTTGATTTAAATTTTAGCCAAACATTCCCCTGTTCTACATCAGGCAAGTGACTGTCCTAATTCATGTTTATAGCTGTAAAATATCATTGGGGATCATTCATGTGAAACAAAAGCATGAATGCTGTGAATAAGCACTGAAAATATAGCTAGAAATAAGCGCTGAAAGTAAAAACTTCTTTCAAATTGACCGAGATTAATGGAGGTTAGTAAGAGCTTACCCTCTTATGTATGCTGGGGTAAACAAAATGATTCCTTCCGCATAGTACATTGCTGCCATGTTTATTGCCTATTTATGTCCCGAGGAATCGTAGTCATCAAAAGAGTAGTAACCAATTCTCAGGTTTTATTGTGATTGTGTGGTGTTCTATGTATGTGGTGTAATTGTAGAATATAAAATGTTATTAGTCGTGGCCGTATGTATACGAGTGGATTATGTTGCTGATGTAGCGTCACTGGGCCCATTTACTTTTCTAACTTTATCTCTTTACACTACACCTCATAGTCATTTACTTGGTCCTCCGATGGATCTTTTAACAGTGCCGAAAGGGGTCGGATATAGGGATCCAGTTATCCAGTGAGGATCGGAAATTGGATAACTGACCTACAGACTGGCAATTAAATTCATGTATATAACTCTCAAGACTAGGCTATACAAATACAGAATTTTCACAGCCAGACCTAATCTCCTGAAGAAATTCAGTCAGACTAGAATCATCTAAACCAATAATTCAGTTAGAGCTATGCAAAATAGTAACATTAGTATCTGCCGACCAGAGATCTCTCTATTTAAATTCCCATCCCTCAATAATACTCAGTTTGGAATGCACAATCCATAACTAGAGACAAGTCATAGAGAGACTGAAACAGGATTCAAGGATGGTTAAATTTTAACAGGAAATTAAGAAGTAAATACATCAATATCAGGCATTTGAATTTAGAAGTGCAGAGTAATCAAATTAATATCTTTAGGCCCATCAATTACCAAAGTTCTAGCATAAGAGTTCAGGAAAGGGCACGAATAATCTTGGCTCAAAGGCTCTCTCCCAAGAGGGAAAGAAATCCGGGAATTGCGCACACAGGGTATGCGCCAGCCAACAGTGTCTGCAAAGGAGCAAAGTCTTCGGTGGAAATGTGGCAAAAAATGGCGTAAGAGATTGACTTATCATCAATCCAACATGTGATATACTTTCCCAAGTTCCGGGGTGACACCTCCTAGGTCACCTCATCTGGTCAGACCACTCAGTCCATTGGTCAGTTCATTTAGGATGATCATCAAGCAGCATAAAGAAGACACATTTTATGAGAAATAGGTGGTGATCATCATGTAAGCTGTGAAACCATTCAAAAATGCAAGATGCAAACAATAGTCCTTTAGCAATAGCTCATGAGTGAGTTCAAGAGGACAGTTTCTCATGGCAGATGTTCCTAATGTAACAATTTAATAACAAGTAGTCCTAGCCTGAGAATGGGAACTCATTCTGTGAAACATAGTTTCGTCTCACATGGCAAGTTTGTACAGTCCTTCTATGAGAACGGAATTAAGCAATAGAAAGAAAATGCAGGCCTACATTGAATTTTATTCAGGAAGTACACAATATAAAATAATGGAAATATGCATTTCATGTAGATATACTTTAAAACATTTACATATTGCTTTCCAATTCATTGCACTCATGATGCATCTTAGATTCTTTGCAATTAACATGTGCAACTATAACACATTACTACATTACCAAAGTACCAATATGTAAAATTATATTAAAATCTAAAGAAATAAAATAGTTTCTAGTAATTTTCATAATTACATGTATGAAGATTATTCTGTAGAGGTTTCAAAGAATTTGAAATTACTATAGACGTGCGTCACCCTTCTTTCTTTCACCACTTGCTGCACATTTTCACATACGCAAAACATGGAGTTAAAATATGAGACTCCTTAAATACACACATAATGTTATCTGAATTACATTAGTTTCATAAATTTTTCATGTTTATCCTTGTTTAAAGGAGAGTGGTTAACGTAATCTCTATAGAATGTGAGTCATCACATTCACATTTCTATTCCACGTTAAAAGAATACACCATCGTAATTTAGTAAACATGAACCTATGTTATCCGCTCTTTACCTTAAGTAATTAGCCCAGCGTATACGGGACAATACAAATATCACGGGGATCACCTTCAGAGGGATGGAGCACACCATTAGCCTCTATGCAGACGATGAGATTGTGGCCTTAGACAACCCGGTCGCGTCTCTTCTAGCCTTTTTGACTGAGATTGAGGGTTTTAGCATGGCAGCGGGTTTCCGAATTAATATCCAAAAATCACAAGCCATTAACCTGTCGGTCTCCCAGGCAATGGTAGAGCAACACACTTGTCAACATCCAATCCAATGGGCGACCACATCTATCCTCTCCTTAGGAGTCTAAATTGCCCCTACAGTAAAAGCAACCACTTCTTTTAATTATGGTACACTACTCCAGCAAATACAGTGTTACTTGGCCCAATGGTAGCAGCATCGGCTGTCGTGGCTTGGCTGAGTAGCTGCTCTAAAGATGACTGTTCTTCCCAAAATATTTATTTTCCAGACTCTCCCAATAGAACCTCCCAAAGGCATGATGCAGACTCTGCAAGGAGAGATGAACCACTTTGCCTGGGCGAACTGGAGACCCAGATTGAGACACGACCATTGTTACAGACCTCCTGGAGAGGAGGGTCTGCGTATTCCAAATCTCCTACATTATTACCAGGCGACCCAACTCCTCTATTTCGTGGAGTGGACCAGGGAGGAATCTGAAAAACATTGGTTGTTCATGGACTGAGCGGTCGCAGGCTTGCAGATGTTGAAGGTCCCATTTCTTCGTAAATCACAACGCACATGGGGTCTGTATTTTTCACCGATCACTAAGGCCACGCTTGAGGTGTGGGATCGGGTGGCAACGTGCAGAGGCTTATTGTTGTTTCCCTCCCCCTTAACAATGCTAATAGACAACACTGACTTAACACCGGGACTTGACCAAAAGACATATCAGCTATGGCAACTCGTAGGGTGCTGCGCTGCTCTATTGGTGATTTCTTCGACAAAGAGGGTTCTCTCCCCTTTGAACAGCTGTGTAAAGACTATGCACTGCCGGAGAAGGAGAAGATGCACTACCTGCAGTTCGACACTGGCTGACCCATCCGACAATACGAGCCGGGGTGCAGAGTCCCCTCACCCCCTTCGAAAAATGGGTAAATAGGAAGACCACAGACAAACGACTCATCACGGACCTGTATGGACTATTGCAGCAGGCCATCCCACAGACTAAGACAGCGGGACGGAGGCACTGGGAGACGGAATTGGAACGGCCCCTGTCACAGAAAGAATAGGAGGAAATATACTATAGGACACAACACACAGCGCGAAGCGCAGCTAGCACTGAGACTGCCACCAAAATAACGACCTATTGGTATCTTACACCAGTGCGCCTTCATAGAAGCAAACCCTACAAGAAGTGTGGATTGCTGGAGGGGATGTGGGTCCCCCAGGACTCTGCTCCACCTGCTCTGGGATTGCTCCAAAGTCACGCGATATTCGGACAGGATCTTATCTGACATAGATACACACCTCAACACGCAGCTTCCATGATTCCCCTAATATATCATTCTAGGGCTCCCTAATGCCCTTACGTTTCCCCTCAAATCTCACAAGGGGCGCCATATCGGGCTTGCGTTGGGAGCGGCCCTTCAGAATATCTTTACACATTGGGGTACTGATAAAATCCCAAATACAGCTGGGTTGGATTCACCGTTTATGGTATATATTGCGCATGGAGAGACTCATCCTCACCGCCAGAGACGACTCGTATAGGGAGCTGTGGCCCCCATTTATTACACTGTTATCTATGGAATTTAGAGATCTAACATGCCCTAAATACTTTTTTCTTGATGAGGTTAATGGAGGTAGTGGTCACACAAAGGCCGACAATACCGACCAGAGCGAGGCCACCAATGTAAAGTTGACGAACCTAAAGGAATAAAAGCAAGAGTATCTGCATTCGGGCATGTCTTAACAGTGGTATAGCCGTAAGCAGATTAATAGGTGTAGCAAGGAGTTGACTGCGGGTTATATCTGGGATCCCTAACAAGCTCATCTGATAAAGTTGCTTCTATAGTATACTTTTAGTAACATTTAGGTGGTTATTCAAAGACAGAATAGCAGACTGACTTGCAGAAAGTCTAGATAGATCACTATTAAAATAAGATTTAATCAATGGTTCAAGATTAATCAAAAAGTGCTCCAAAGAGGATGGTGCAGAAGATGATGAGGCATCCTTAGCAAGGTTATACCCACAAGTAGCTTCAGTCTAGGACTGGGTCTACTTAGGTGTTCCTTCGCGACTTCCTCTTCTTAGCAAGAGGAGAAGTCCCGTGGAAATCATGAGGTGGGCAATATCAGGTAGACCATGTGTTGGACTTGGCCCTTTTTGCAGGGTCATCCCTGAACTTTTTGCTTTCCTCCTACCCTTTTTTCTGACATGGTGTTGGTGGTTCTAGGACTCTGGGCACTTTAGCACTGCAGTCCAGTGTAAAGTGCGTGTGCTCTCTGTGGTAAACATGGTAAGATTGGTCTACACCTGTTTGGCATATTTAATTTTCCTGTAAGTCCCTTGTAAAGTAGTATCTCAGATACCCAAGGCCAGTAAATTAAATGCTACTGGTAGGCTTGCAGCGCTGATTGCGCCACCCACCAAAGTAGCCTTTCAAACCTGTCTCAGGCCTCTGCCATTGCAGGGCCTGTGCGCGCAGTGTTACTGCCGCTGCAGCGTGGCACCTGTGTGCCATGTCTGTGACCCCCCTTTTACTGCATGTCAGTCACCCCTAAGGTAGGCCCTAGCTAGCCCTATGGGCAGGGTGCATTGTAGGTAAAAGGTAGGACATGTACCTTAAGTGTGCGACATGTCCTGGTAGTGACAAACAGCCATTTTGGGTTTCTCACTGCTGTGAGGCTGCCCTCTCATAGGAATGCATTGGGGATTCCCTGATAAGTGTTTCAGTGGTAATTCCTGATATGAGAGGAGAAGCGTGGTCAAGTTTGGTATGGTTGGAATAGGAATAATAAATGCTGTGCAATGGTGTGCACAGATTTATTATCACTATTTTAGAAATGCCACTTTTAGAAGTTGGCATTTCTGTGTGCTATGTGTCTGCCTGCCTGATGTGGATTGCATGTCTGGCTTTGGAGTGACAGGGGCTGGTGAGGTGTGTGTGGCTCCAGGGAGGGCAGGGTGAGTCAGCGCTAGGCTGAATGGGAGAGCTGCATTTAGATTAGTGGGAGGAGTAGTCCCCTGACCCTGAATAGGTCTGTGCCTGCCTGGGTGAATGCTGGCTCCGCCCCCTGTGGTGTGTCTGATCACTGAGCCCCCACCTGACAAAGGGGAAGAGGAGCTTTGTCAACAAAGTGCTCCAAAACCCCCCAGAACCAGTTCAGGCTGGTTCCCCCAAGCCCTGTGCCAGGACAGACAAAGCAAATGCTGTATAAATATTGGGGCTGTGACCCCATGAAAAGGTTGTGCTTTTGTGCTTTCCTGACTTGTTGCTGCTGGGCCCCAGGAGGAACCGCCATGAGGGGCTGCCTCCCTGCTGGAGGGCCCTGTGAGCTGGCCTGCCTGGGCCCAGCTGTGCCCCTTTCCAAGTCCTGGACTCTAGCGCCTCGAGAGCGCTATATCTTTATCGCTGGATCCCCAGGGAGGGGGACTCCAGCCTTTGCCAGGAGAAGAGTGCTGGGGTTTCACAGCGCTGAGCTGCCCATCTTTCAGAGGGAATCCCCGGCATAGGGATTCCCCCGTGCCGCTGGTGGTGGAGCGGGAGCCCACCCTGCATTGTCGTGGTCCCGAGATGCAACGGGGACCTGCCCCGCCTTGTGGGTATTTTTGGCGACAGAGCAGGAGCCCACCCCGCCCTGCCGGTGCCACTGGTGAAGCGTGAGCCCACCCCGCATTGCGGTGATCTGAGGAGAAAAGCGGGATCCCACCCCATGTTTGTGCACCTCCGAGCGGGAGCCCACCCCGCATCTGTGGAGAAGAGGAGCCGCCACGAAAAGGAGCCGCCGCCGCTGCGAGCAGCGACTAGGAAGTCAGGCAAGCGCCGCCTGACTGTGGGCGGGGCCTGCCGTCAGCTGACCGGAGCCTCGCGGGCTCCATTTCCGCCTCCCTCTGCCGTGGGGAAGCCGTCTGGAGCCTGGCGGGCTCCACGTCAAAGTCCCGTGTCCCAGGAAAGGGACCGGGCGAAGTCAGGAGTGGTCCCGGTGCAGGAGGATCTCCAGAGGCACATTGTCGGTGCCTTTCCCCTGCAACCGGAGGAGTCCCGAAGAGCCCCGGTGAGTGGGGGGCTGACCTGAGAGCAGTGTTTTGTGCTCCCGAGGCACGTATAGTGCCAGTGCCTTGATTGTTCGTCACAGCTGCACCGCAGTTGCGGGCATCTGCAACGTTTGGGCCATTTGGTGATAGGAGTCCCGGAGTGGGGCTCCAGAGGCACCATTGGTGCCAGTGCTCATTTTGTTCGCCACAGCTGCACTGCGAGAGAGAGCGGGCAGCTACGACACGGGGGCATTTTGTTCATGATAAGAAAGGAGTGAAATACACTCCCCCGCCCCCCGGCGCATTGCGCACCTTGGCTATGCTGCTTTGGCAGCCAGAGGGCTAATTGAGAAGCCCTATCTTTGCGCCCTGACATTCTGGACAGAGGGCATTTGAGCCCCAGTGAAAGGCCAGTTGGCCTGGGGGTCATTCTTTTTGGTGAGGCCTAATGAGAGGTATAATATGTGATTTGTGCATAATGTGTTTATGCTTGTGATGCCTATGACATAACGTGTTTATGCTTAGGATAATTATGCATACTGTGGTCTATGCCTAATGCGATTGTGATATAATGCTGAAGTCATTACTGTGCCAGTAGTTACTGGTTGTGTTTTACATTTGCTACTAGTGCTTTCTAAAGGTTCTGACAGCGGCCCGATTTGCCCTGTTGTGTGTATATAATCCCCTGTAAATATTGCCTAGTGCCAGTTGGCAGAGTGTATATCTGTGAATATGATTCTAATGTGTTTTGGATAATACAAAGGCTATTTTTTATATAACCTTGTGTGGAGTTTCTTTTGTGGTGTGCCTAGTGTGTTGCTGCTGTGTGTGTTGCGCAAACGCTTTACACATTGCCTCTGGGATAAGCCTGACTGCTCGTGCCAAGCTACCAAGGGGGTGAGCAGGGGTTATCTTCAGCGTGTAACTCCCTTGCCCTGACTAGAGTGGTGGTTTCTGCCTGGCTTAGGCGCATGCCCTAGCCAACCAGAAATCCCATTTCTAACACCATTGATAATGCCTTCTATTAACAAAGGTTTATTACTAACACAAGTGTTGTTAATTCGTTCAATGCTGTTAGAGGTGCCCAAGGACAAAGTACTAGTGCCATTCTTGCTAGCTAAGTTGCCAGCGAAATTATGACAACCTCTAAATTGCTGTTCAACCATAAATCTTTGTTAATGGCGCTCATAATGCTTGTTACATTTTTTATGTTAAATGCTGTAATAGAATGGTTCTTTCCAGAGACAGTCGAAATGGGAGATTTTTTTTTACCACATTTAAAAAGTACATGAGCCAAGAGGGGGCCCGACCCTGCCTCTTCAGGATGCCGATGGGCACAGATAGGCCCAGGCTTGACACGGGGCAAGGCCCGCACAGCGGTAAATGAATATACTTTTATAATAAGTAGAAGCAGCGGGGTAGAGGCCTCCTTTCCTCTCCCAGGATTCTGGTCTCTCAAGTCCAACAATGCTCGACCAGCACATACGAATCATCATGCCAGAAATGACTAGTGGCTAACAGTTGCCCATGTCTTTATGGACCTCTTTTGATGGTTTCCACGACTTCTGCACAGAAGTGAGCTGACAACCTTGAGCTTGACACTTTAGGGACACCAGGGTACAGATGCATCAAGCCTGTTTGCATTCACAAACAGCCTGATCTGCAGAATCAGGTCATTTGTGAATGCAAAAAGTCCTTTTTGGTAGGTATTAATCCCAAATTGTGATTCGGTATCATGTTGCTAAATCACTATCTGGGATTGAGAATGCATACCGATTCAGTATTAGGATGGTGTGTGTTTCCAAATACCGAATTGGAATAGTATGTATTATTGTTTTGTGACCCAATTCCGGTCACAAATCAGTAATACTTTACCACCAATTCCAAGTTGATGGGAACCCATTCGTACATGGGAAGGGGTTCTCATGGTACCCCTTCCTTTTTGAGAATGTAAAAAATTATATTTTTTAACAGCAGGCTGTCATTTTAAGAGCAGCCCCATGACATTTATGATGACGGTGAGTTTTCTGACATCAAGAGTTCTGTTATACATAACACAGCAAGCGATTTTATTCAGGCACGATGTACAACCATAACATTATGCGCTACTAAGCTTTAAAAGGTTGTGGAGAGAGATGTGGAAGGGTGCCTGACATTTACAATTGCAGCAGTACACTACATTTAATAATGTACACCTGAACTCTGATTAGTCCACGCTTATATTGACAGTATGATTGACATCCCGGGAATATAGCCTTAACATTCATTTAGCTCATAGCAAAACTATGGCTATCCATTCATCAAAAAGCCGGGAGAAGCAAAAAGAATTTCTTACTTTGACACCCTTGATGACGTTGCACAGTTGACCCAGTGTTACTTGCTTGAACCCTCAACAGTTTCCTCTTTGGGATGCTACAGGAAGTGCAATATGTAGAAAGCACAGAAAATAAACAAAGCTCTCGGAGGCCTGTTTATTTTGAACCTTGCTACTGCCTCTGTGACCTCTGGGGCAAGGACAATGCAAGGGGTGCCCATGGACAAGCCAAGCCAGGCGTAGGAGCTTCCACTCCTGGTGACCCTAACTGAACACTGGGCAGAAACTGAAGAAGGAGAGAATGTGGACTAACGGCTAGGGCGGTCGACCTCGGAGCTGGTAAACTGGGTTCGAGTCTCGGCAGGGACGCTCAACATTCTGTGATTCTGGGCAAATCACGTAATCTCCTTTGCCTAACAAAAATGAATGCGTCCATATGTAACGTAACTGGTGCTCATGTAAAGCGCTCTGATACCTCGGGGTCTAGTTAGGGCTATATAAAACACGTCAAAGCTAGCAACGGTGGATTTATTTCTCATATAATAATCCACTGGAGTAGTCATATTAGTGAGCCAGTATTTTCTTTCCACCTCGCCTTAAAAAGGTACATTCTCACTCGTGGCTGTCTATAAATCACACATTGTTCCTATCATTACCATTTGTTTCTTTGCTAACAATGAAAATGAAACGCTATCATCCATTTCACAATTCTATCCCTGGGTCTGAGCCTGTCTTCGGTTTTTCAGTTCTAAGAATTCGTTTCATGCCCCTTTTGTTAGGAATTTGGCGGTGTGTTCAACTTTTTCCAGAGATGCCTTTGAATGTATTCCAATTGCTAACTCTGACAAGAATGTCAACATTTTATTTTTAATGCACAGATGTGTACAAAATAGCAGTTGCAGAAATATATTGAAAGGAACAAGTTAAATAAGTAGGCCTGTGCGCCTCCTGCTGAGTCATTGCCTGGAAAAATGTAGGTTTTTCTCTAACTCTACTAACGTTTTCATAAAGTTCCTTGACTCTCCCAGTATAACCATTGCTTTCCCTTTTTGAGTGCTTGTGTGTCGTGGAAGCAGTAGATATATACAAAATGCGATAGTGTCTGTTGTGTATGTAAAGCAGGCACTGGCCCTGTTAGGTATACCTGTGGCCCCTCCTCGATTGTACTTGTGAACAGCAACATGAAGAATATTGACATACAAGAATATCGAGGACGCTATATCAAGGGACAAAATATCGATAGGTAAATGCAGAAAGGGAAGTACTGATTTACTATTCATAACACCTCATTTACGTATGTTAAAGATATATGTACCTTGTAGCTACGTAAATATGGAGTTGGGTATAAAAAATCTAGGGGCATATTAGCAAGACCCACGTTAAAATTATCGCCGTTTTAGCGGCAGGAAACTGCCGCTAAAACGGCGATAATGGGCTTGCTAATATGCGTTATAGAATTCCAATAGAAGCCCAGGTTAGATGTGCAGGACATCTAACCTGGGCTTCTATTGGAATTCCATAACGCATATTAGCAAGCCCATTATCGCCGTTTTAGCGGCAGTTTCCTGCCGCTAAAACGGCGATAATTTTAACGTGGGTCTTGCTAATATGCCCCCTAGATTTACTTACTAGTCGATATTTTCTTCCAATACTTTGTCCTCGATATTTAGTACCAATGATAGTCTGTCTTCGATATTTAGTATGCACAACCCTTCCTCTTACCTAACAGCGACCCCAAGATCACACAGCATCTTTTACTTTACTAGGGGAAACTAATGAGAGAGATTCCCAGAGTTCAGCTGGGGCAACAAATATATGACTTAGTGGTTCAAAGTTTTTTTTGTTAATTTGAAAGTTACCAGAAGTTAATGATAACCCCTTTCAGTAGCCACACTGTGGGGCATATTTACAAAGAAGTGGCGTAGCGTGTCGTTAGCCTCCTTGGCTTAATGACATGCTCCGCCACTTCTGAAATGCAGGGCTGCACCATATTTGCAAGAATATGGTGCAGCCCTGCGTTTCCCCCTGCGCTGGCGCTATGTTTAGCAGCCTAGTGCCAACGCAGGCACCCTTGCCCCATAGTGCAAGGGTGTCTGCGTTCAGGGGAAGATTGTTTATGTACAGGAAGGTCCCCCTTCCTACACATAAACAATCTTTAAATGCTGCTTTGTAACTTCTATGTGTGCTGCTTAATGCAGCACACACAGAAGTTGCAAAACAGCATTTTGTAGGTCTCGCCTAGCGCTGCAGCGCATGCGCTGCTTGCTTTGCGAGGCTGCAGTATTCAGTATAGCATGGAAGCTTCGTGGAAGCTCCGCTGACTCTCCGCCCATTATTTTCATTGGCTTGTGTCTTAAATCCTGCTTTCCGATTGGTTGTAGGCTTGTTAGTCCCTCCTTATGACGACGATGTCGTCATTAGTGTCCTTCCATGGCTACTGGCCCCTTTACTGCACAGACTACTTTCTTCCCTTGCCCCCCCTCCCGCAGTCCGATGCCTTCTCGCCCGCCACCCCCACCCCCACCGTAGTCCTCACCGAGTCCCGCATACCCTGGGGTGGTATCTATCAGGTACACTGGGCACGCACACCTCTTCTCCATATGCGCAGAGGGAGGCCGCTGCTTCTTTCAGACCACAGACACACAGCACAGGCTGGCTCCGGCGCTGAGGTAGGCGCTGCCGGCTGGTGCCAGGCGCATGCAGTACTCACCTCTCGTGGACATGGCTCACAGCCCGCTGTTGCAGCACTGCTTCCCCCGCAGCCGGTGATCGCAGGCTCCCCTCTCTCGGGCCCGGGAGACTGCGGCGGTGCTGGGGTGGGCGTTGCCGGTGGTGTGTTGCAAATGCTTGTCATGTTAAGCTGTCATCTTTGAATTTTGGGCGAGTTATGTTTCAGACTCTTTTTGATGGGAATTCGTCCTTGTTATGTCAGAACGACGTTAGATGGTGGTGTGGCTCTATCAGTTCTTGCTTCTGATTGGCTGTGCAGGGATTTGTGCGGACGATGGCGGCAGGGGTGAAACCCGTGTGCAACTTTATGTTCAAGAAAACTAATAAGAAATTCACTGGAAGGAAACGGAGTGCAAAGGAGCGAGAAGGTGAGAACAGCGGGCGCGCAGCTAGGAGATGTGTGAAATGGTGGTGTGGGTAAGAGCTGAGATCGAGGACAGAGTGTCATTTTGGGGGAGCCTGAGAGCTTTTGTGGTAAGATAGCAGGGGAGATTTGGAAAACACCACAGAATCGGAGAGAGCTTGGACGACCGAAAGTCAAGTGCACAGAGCGTGAGAATTGAACGGCAGAGCGGGACCGCCGTGCTAATGGGGGAGTTGGGAGAGAGCAGGGAGTTACTTGAGGAGTGAGCGAGGTTGCTGGAGAAGGGTTGTGCAAGGTAACGATTTATACATAACGTAGTTTATTGCTGTCGACATCGGGTGCATCCATGTTCTGTTTTGACTCGGTTCATATATCGCTAGTCGCTTGCTCCTTCCCTTAACCCATCTACCCTTCTGCTTAGTTAAACCATCACAGGTTACTTTCATTCCTGGCTTCTTGTTCTATTTAATGTTTCTTTTCCATTCATCATTTGTCTCTTGTTATTCGTTAGATCGCCACTTGACTCTTGCGTCCCTGGCGTCTAGCGCTTCCCTAGATTATCATCACCACACGTCATTCACTTGTTACCTTAACACCTGCCTTCCTGTGCAGCTTTAGGTAACTGCTCTTTCCCTTCATTCCTGACTTCTTGTGATTAGTTTCCTTAATCCTAGTCCAGTTGTGCTTCTTCAGCTCATTACTCATTAAAAGTCAGACTCCAAGAACACCCCCGGGTGCACCAGAATTCAGGCAAACACTTGTATTGTACTGAAAACACTTGATAAAGCACTGCGGGAGTGGGGGGTGCGGGGAACGGGTTAATATTGATAGAGTGTGAGGGAGACTTGTTATTAACTGCTTTCTGCACATCGCTGTTTTTAATATTACTTGCTTTCCGCCTACGCCCCTCGCCCGTTTATATTAATTGCTTTCTACCCGTCGCAGTTTTTATTATTGCTTTCCGCCTGTCGCTGTTTTTATGATTAAGTGCTTTCTGCCATCGCGTTATCAGCCCCCCCATTCCTACGGTGGTCCGACCATGGTCGGCACAGGCCTCCTGGAACTTTGCTCCAGTCTTTACCATCTGCCTCAGCGGTCTGCAGCTAGTTGGCTGCAGTGGCCATCCCGTGCCTCACATTCAGTACAAAGTATTGACAAATGTAATTGTTATTTTCACAACCAGCAAACAGCTAAGTTTTATTGTCTTTAGTCTACTTTTATGTTGATTTACTTTGCAAAGTCTTTTTTTCGCACGCAGCAGGCATATGGGTCCTCTCACTTTGGGTTTGGGTTCAGTCAGGCTTAGTAAATGACTTTTTATATCGCCTTCTTATTCATAATTGACATTCTGCAGGCTTGGCGGGACACAGGATGCCAGCGTCAGCACTTAAACATTTTATATTTTGCCACGCGCTTCCAAAATTCCATGTCGGATTTGGAGCACAAATCCCCGAGACCACCGAGAATGGACTCGAGACAGCGGAAACCAAAGCTGCAGAGCAGCCATGGAAGGTGTGGAGATCAATCTGACGCTCCTAGAGACCTACGCCACCAGCGCCAGCAAGCTCCATGAAGACGCAGGGTTTCTTTTCCTTTAATGAACGGAATGTTAAGTGGACTTTTTATTAAATTTCCTTGGGTGCTTGTGAGGGTCCGGGTGGTGGGTGACATTGCTGGACCTTGCACAGTGTTGCCTTTGTTCATGTAGTCTTTTTTTGACGCCATGAGGTGATTGGGGGAAGGGCAGAAAACGGACGGGGCATTGTAATATTGTCTAATACATTTATAATTTTTTTTCTGCCACAGTGCTTTGCCTGCAAGGTGAAATAGAAGAGCATGTTGAAAATACAGCTCCCATATAGCGGTGGGGGTGTCACGCAAAGTTTTGGACTTTTCAAATGAGTATTTTTGCAACACCAATTGTCATAGGTGGCTGTGATTCAGCGGTATACTAACAACAGATACTCCGCTACCATATACTCACCTGGGCACATAAAAAACACACAACACACTCCGTATCAAGTAGACCGCTGGAGTTTTAGTTTATAATTTCATATTTCTCAAGATTAGTTATTTAACATTCCTAACTAACCTTTCACTGATCAAAACGTTCTTTCCTCTGGTCGATGGACCATTAGTTGAACTAATTGATGGTGATAATGAACATAACTCTTAACTGTCCTTTAATTAAAGAAAATAACCACAGACTCAGGAAGTTTTAAAATCTTTATCTAAATTAAATGAATGTGAACCATCTCAAAATTTCAGCACAAATACCCTCATTCATAAGAGTGTAAATTCAAATCGAATAATCACAAAAATACTTCAGCCTCATGCAATAACTATGCTCAGAAAAGAGAGGATAGAGAGAAAAGAACATCTATGAATAATGTGAAATAATAATTACCAAGGATGGTGTGAAGACCAACCCCCTGGCCAAAGGGCTGGTAAGGGTCCCCTCGAGACAGATCAGGAGACAAAGACTTCAGGACAGGATTCAGGACAGGATACTTAACCTCTCTATATACCGACGACTGCGTAGCACCCCTCTCTGACACTCTCTTCCTCCTCGAGATTCTTCCGCGATCTTCTTATCTAACACAATTAAATTAGGATAGAAGGTTCTGAATTCGGCTTCTTCATCAGCATCTCACAGCGTCTCTCCCAGCCCCACCCACAGCACCGACAGCATCCCGAGCTCTCTCAGCATCGTCGTCTCACTAACTAACTAAAGCTACCTCAATTATACCTTTCATTCATCCTGTACCACCCACTAAAGTTTCAATATCGTAAAAATACGAAATCTAATTGGTCAGGCAAGGGGGATGATCATCACACCATGCTTACATATTACTTTTATTCTATCAATCCATTGTTTGCAAAACCCATCCCCTTAAACTTTATTCATTTCTTTCGTTCCCATACATGTCCAAACTTTATTGCTACATTTATTTCAAAATCATGAATAAGAGTCTTCTTGGCTGAACTCTTCACCCTCCTTTCTCAGGGCACATTACTCTCATCCTTGGATGGCTGTCAAAACCTCGGTCATCCTTCCGGGTTAACTTTCTTGTGGGCCTGCGCACAAATCATGTGACTCAGCTTACTTTGGTCATTCATGAGAGGCCCAAATGCGCACTAATAATAAAGTCAAAAAGACAAACGTTACTTTCACAAATAAATGGTCTCACTGTATACCACCCATCTCTACTCTAACCCCCTTTACTTATTAATACTTTCCCCGCATTAGCATTAGATAAATAGCTCGATTTTGCTTCAGCTAAGCAGGTGCCATGCACGCGAGTCTTCAAGACTCCATTTTAGTGCCTTCTGCTCATGCGCAAGAATTTCCCTCCTAGCATTAGTACGTCATGTTACGTAGATGCAGTTGACGCATGCACAGTAAAGATTTCCCCTGTTAGAGCGGTTTTAGTAATTCGTTCGAGTTGTTATTGTTAGCAAACACATATGCAAGCTTCACTAATTCATGTGTTTATGTGGTGCGCGTTAATTTCACACAATACATAATTAATAACATGTTAGTGAGTTAAACGAGAGGATTGCTTCCGAGCAAGTCTCTTTTCTACGAGTCCTTGCTCCATCAATCCCCTCTCTGATGGCATTTTAAGCCATCACAAAATTACCCATCCCATCACAGATGCCAACTTTAGCACATCTCAATTTTCTATTTCTTTTCTCATTTTACCATTTGTTACTTCTTTTCCTTCTAAATCTTTCATCTTTTTATATATTTTTCCTTTCATTTCTTCTAGTTGTATCTCCTCATATTCTCTTTTTCGTTTCTTTCCTTTTCCCTCTTTTCCCTCTTTTTCTAAATGTATTCTTCCTTTCCCTCTGTTTTTACAACATTTATATGTCATCATTAATATCATTATTATTGTCATTATCACAACTAATGGTAATATTATTTGACCTAGAAAACTTTTCCCAAAATCAGTAAACCAATTCCCTATTGATGTTATACTCTTTGTTAGTTTTCCCCATACACTGTCAACCTCCAGTTGGGTCAAGTCATTATGCATTCTTGTAATATTTCCAATATACCCTTTAATTTACAAATTTTCTGTGAATTTAGAATGACTCCTACTGAGGGTATATATGCACTAAATATGTCTTCTACTATTTCAGAAAAACTAGCTCTTCTTCTACGTGTTAGTTCATTAGATTTCCCATTGATTCCATTGATTCTGTCCACATGGTATATTTTCGGGAAAACTATTCCAAAATAACAGCTCCCGTACCATCTTGCAGGTAACCTATAATAGGCATTGTTCCCGCAGACATAATAAACTCCTGGAAATTCAGGATCAGTTCCCCCTTTTAGTCCCCACCCTCCTAAAATTAGGAAGTTGTGTTCACACTCACTGGAACCAATGTAGTTATTATTGTAATCTGTCTTTAATCTATGGAGGCAGAATTTTCCCCTTTTCACAAAATCCAGGGACATCGCAGCATGAGCTTTGCCTTTTGCATAAATTCCCTCTTTCTCAGCCCATGGAGATACATAGGACTTCTGTTCAGCAGCTTTCTTTGTTAAATCCTGTCTCCTTTCTTCTACTAAATTCAAAAACAGTTTTTTCTTCTTCTCGTAATATACATGTTAAGTTATCCTTATGTGCTTGAACTAGATCTATTGAACTCATGGTTAAGAAAAATTCACCCATAAACTGCGCATTTTTACTGCTAACTACTGGATTCATGTTCTTTCTTATAAATAACTCTGAAAATACTACATCTAGGTTTGAATAAAAATACTGAAGTTTCCCTGTTGCATAAAATAAACTTGATAAAACACTACATGATATTCGATATGTTAAAGGTATATGGTGATACGTCACCCCCTCTGAAACTGATGAAGGTAACTTCATACAAACATAACAATTACTAATCTCCATTGTATTAACGTACTGAAATAACAATTTAGTAAACACATTTGAAGACGTCGTATAGTCTGATTCATTATGATAACTTGCCTCATTTTCTACCCCTATTTCTATTTTAGTTTCCTTTATTGTATCTACCTTTTCATTAGTAATTGTATTATTCTTGTCACTTGTTTCCATTAGCAAAGGTACTCCTACTGTTAAGAATAACCATACTAATACTACCAATAAAATACTACAAAAACAAAATCTAAAACATTTTCTTTTTAAACCTCGTTTTGGTCTTTCTGTGACTTCAGCTTCTGCCATTTCAATTTGAGAAAATTTCTTCTCTCTTTTTCTTTCTTTGTCTGTTTAATTTTATTTTTATTTTAAGGAGGTCTCAATTTGCTTTCATCAATCTGTGCAGCATGAACCCTTTTTGTTTCTTCACTTAAATCTAAGTTTTCAAATTCTTCGAGTATGACGTAGGTCCACTCAGGGGCCTTGTATTTTCTATTTAAATTTCTCAATCTTGGGCTTCTTCGTGTAAGTTTTACTAAGGTTTGTTTAGATTGCGTTTGACTCGTAACTTTGTTTACTTGTTCTGGTTTCTTTTCTGATTTTCTCAAATAATACCTTAATTTCTTCACTCCTTCTGGCCAATTGTCTCCTTTTCTAACTCTTTTGACCTGAACTGCACTTTCACCTTCTCTATCTCCTTCTAGAGTTCTTTTATTTTCACTTAATCTAGGCACAATCTGTCCTTGTTCTCTATTTTCTGTGTTTGGACCTTCCTCTACTTGCACCTGTTCAGGTCTTATTATAATTTGTTCTTCTTCTTCTGCCTGAACTTGTTCTTTTAGATCTACCTGATCCTGTTTAGGTCTTATTTCAGATTGTTCTTCTTCTTCTGCCTGAACTTGTTCTTCTAATTCTGCCTTTCCCTCCTCAGGTCTCTGAATGTCTTTATTTATTTCTACCTGAGTGTGTTCTTCTTCCCCTGTCCTTTCCTGTCTACCTTCCTTCCTTTTCAGTTTTGTTATTCTTCTTGTTTCAACAGCATCATCAGGTATTTCAATTACTGGTATCCACTCTTCCTGACTTGTACTTGGCTGTTCGTCATATAGTTGTCTTTCAGAATCTATCACTCTAGATTCTTCAATTTCACAGCTTTTAACTTCTGACGTTTCAGCCTGTTCAGTCAGTGGTTGCTCTTGTTGTTCTGATGGGCTCGGAACTCTTCTGATATGACTAGCATGAAT
Source organism: Calotriton arnoldi (assembly GCA_963921515.1). Classification (NCBI taxonomy): domain Eukaryota; kingdom Metazoa; phylum Chordata; class Amphibia; order Caudata; family Salamandridae; genus Calotriton; species Calotriton arnoldi. The sequence continues at coordinate 230,219 of CAWUFW010000485.1, read as the reverse complement.
CCAGTTGGGCAAACCTGCACACTTCACTGCCGTGGTAGTGACTAGTATGACTTGACGTGGTTTATCCCACCTTGGTGCTAGACACGACTTCCTTGCGTGTTTCTTCACTAGCACCCAATCTCCAGGATTCAAGTCATGTGCTTGGTCTGGCTGTCTTTCAACTGCGTCTTCTCCAACCTGGTGAGAGACAGAACGCACCATTTCAGCCAATCCTTTGCAATAGTCCAATACCAGATCATCAGTTATAGTCATTAATTTATTTCCAGGAATAAATGCTTGTCTCATTGCCCTTCCCATGAGAACCTCATGTGGACTCATTCCTGTCTTTCTGTCAGGAATACTTCTGAGACCCATCAGTACAAGAGGTAATGCATCTGGTCATTTCAGCATTGTGGATGCACACACTTTCCCTAATCTTGACTTAATTGTGCCATTTAGCTGTTCAACTATTCCAGAAGCCTCTGGACGATAAGCACAGTGCAGTTTTTGTTCAATGTTAAATGCAGCACAGATTAATCGAATTATCTCATTGTTAAAATGAGGTCCTCTATCTGATTCCAAAGTGACTGGAAAACCAAAACGAGGAATCAACTCCCTCAACAATAGTTTAGCAACTGTAAGACTGTCATTTCTTCTGGTGGGGTATGCCTCTACCCATCTTGAGAACAGGCACACTATGACAAGTACATACTTTAGTCCATTACAAGGAGGCAACTCAATGAAATCTAACTGCAACCTGGTGAAGGGTCCTTCTGCCTTTCCAATTTTTCCCCAGCTAACCACTGTCTTTCTACCTGGATTTTGCTGATGACAGGTTAAGCATCTTTGGCAAAGGCTCTCTGCGACTACCCTGAACTTCAGATTGTACCAACTCTGTCTGAATAATCTGATCATTGAATCTCTCCCTATGTGTGTTGCTCCATGATAAACTCTTGCCATTTTAGAGAGCAAACAATCTGGCATGACTGGTCTTCCATCTAAGTACACCCATACTTCATCTTCCGACCTTTTTGTACAAGCTGATTTTATCCAAATTTCTTTTTCCTTTTCCTCAACTTCTTCCTGCAACTGTCTAATCTCATCCCATGTTTCTGGTATTGAGAAAAACATAAGTTGGCAGCTGGTTTCACCCGTTTCAATTTTTCTGTTTATTGCCATTGTATTTCTTGCACAGTATCGAGCAATTTGGTCAGCATATTTATTGCCAGCTGCCACATAGTCATTTCCTGACTGATGTGCAGCGCATTTAACAACTGCTACTTCTTTTGGCAATTGTAATGCTTCCAGCAGATCTTTCAAATTTTTACTGTTTCTAATAGGAGATCCTGAAGAAGTCAGAAATCCCCTCTGCATCCAGAGTTGGCCAAAATCATGCACAACCCCGAAACCATATTGACTGTCCGTAAATATGGTTATTCTCCAATTTTTCCCATTTTTGCATGCCTTTGTTAAGGCCACCAATTCGGCTACTTGTGCAGATTTGACTCCCGGTAAACAGGATGCTTCAATTACCCCAGATATTTTACACACAGCATAAGCAGCACTTAATCCTCCTTCTTCAGTTCTTAGACAAGACCCATCCACAAATAACTCATGATCAGCTTCTTTTAATGGTGTTTCTTTAATGTCAGGACGGGGCTTAGTACACAATTCAGTCACATCCAAACAATCATGATCAATTTCATCTCTTACTTCCTCATTGCATGGATCTGGCAATAATGTGGCAGGGTTCATGACCGTACATCTTATCACTGTCACATTTTCTGCTCCCAAAATCACTCTTTCATACTTAGTCAGCCGACTAGGTGTGAGATGTTTCGTTCTTGTTCTTGTCAGAAGAATTTCAACTGAGTGTGGAACGTAAACTTTTACAGAATGTCCCATCACTATTGACTCACTTTGCTCCAGACTCATACAAGTAGCAGCTACTGCTTTTAAGCAGCCAGGTAAGGCTGAAGCCACTGGATCCAATGTGGCAGAAAAATACGCCACTGGACGTCGGCTCAGTCCATGTCTCTGTGTTAAGACTGAAAGTGCACAATTTTCTCTCTCACAGCAAAACAACGCACATTCTTTTGAATAATCAGGCATGCCCAAGGCAGGAGCCTCACACAAACAATTCCGCAATTTCACAAAGGCCTCCAAACATTCATCATTCCAATCAATTGGATCTTTTGCTCTTTTTCGAGTCAATTGTATCAATGGTTTTGCTAGCATGGAAAAACTGTTAATCCACTGCCTACAGTACCCAACCACTCCTAGGAACGTTCTCATCTCTCTTTGTGTTTGAGGTAGTTGCATTTCTTTGATTATTTTTCCTCTTTCCGGTGTCACTTTTCTTACTCTTTCTATTTTATGCCCTAAATATCTAACTTCTTGTCGACAGAACTGTAATTTTTCTGGAGACACCTTGTGTCCTCCTTCAGCAAATGGTTCAGTAATGCAATTGTGTCAGTGACACAATCTTCTCGTGTTTTTGATGCCACCAGTAGGTCATCAATGTACTGAACCAGAACTGAATTTCCAGGCATAACTAATGACTCTAAACACTTTTTCAGGATTTGGTTAAAAATTGAGGGACTCTCTGTGTACCCTTGAGGAACTCGGCACCATGCGAAGATACGATTCTCAAACTTAAAGGCAAAAAGATACTGGCTGTCTGGGTGTAAAGGAATAGAAAAGAATGCTTGGCACAAATCAATTACTGTAAACCAGCCTGCATTCCAAGGTATCTGATAAAGGATCACTGCTGGATTTGGCACTATTGGGCAACATGGCACTACAATTTTGTTAATCTTTCTCAAATCCTGCACGATCCTATATTTTCCGCTAGGCTTTTTCAGTCCTATTATTGGCGAATTACAAGGACTACCCATTATTTCCTTTCAAATGCCTTGTTTAACCATTCGATCGATTTCTGGAATAATTCCTGCTTTCACTTCTGGACTCATCTTGTACTGTTGTGTGTTTGGATAAACTGCACCTTCCTTCACTGTCACTTTAACTGGGTCTACATTCGACATTAGCCCAATATCTTTTCCTGTAAAATCCCACACTTTTGGATTGACTGTGGCTCTCAACTCTTCCGGCAATTCATTTTCAGTCATTAATGAAAACATCTCATCTACTTCTGTTCCTTGTTTAACTAACATCATTTTGTATATAACATCTTCATCAGGGGTCTGGAAAGCGACACCATCTGGTGTACAATAGATCGTGCAATTCATCTTGCACAGTAGATCTCTGCCCAACAGATTTACGGGACTGGAATCGCAAACTACAAACCGATGCATTTCTTTAAAGTTTCCGATATGCACCTCCATCGGTTTTGTGATTGGGGTTCTAATCTGTTGATTTGACACTCCTACAACTTGGATGGACTCTCCCGAGAGGGGTAGGTTTGGGATGTCTGCTGTTCTCACAGTAGACCGGGTAGCACCAGTATCCAATAGAAAAGTGATGTCTTTACCTTCCACTTTCCCATCAACAAATGGACCTGACTGATCTACCGGCAAGGATGCGCCAAGCACGCACTCCTCTTCCTCCCCCCTCAGGCACCGTCATTGCACATAGTCCGAATTTTCCTCATCATTCTGGAAAAAATATTGTGTAACTGTTCTATTATTCTTACCACTTTCTCCTTGAAATCCGATGTTCATACCTGAACTTTTGGTGGTTCACAAAGTTTGGCATAGGAGCTGGTGGAACCTGATATTGTGGAGTAACTACCTGCTGCTGCTGATTCATAAGTACTTCATTCTGCATCTGTGGAATTAAATTTTGATTTGGCCCATTATTATTCTGAATACTCTTACACTCATTCTTCCAATGTCCAAGCTTTCCGCACGCATGACAAGGAAACTTCTTCTTCGCTTCTTCTCTGTTCATTCGTCCTCTAAATTTATTACCATTCGCCACTTGATCATTCTGACTCTGCTCTTTCACTTGATTATCAGTCTGAGTATTTGTTTTATTCTCCTGCTGCTCTGCCAATTTTACTTGTGCCCACATCATTTTCTCCTTTAACTTTCTACGCCTCGCCTCAATGTCGTCTCCACAATATTTTGCATACTTTAAAATTTCATCCACTGTCTTATTCTGCCAACACAACATGTGCTGCTGAATCATCTGACTAATCTCCGGTTTCAAACCATATGCAAACCGATACACAAAATGTCCCATATCCTTATCACGAATATTCTCAAAACCACTATACTGCTTAAACACCTGCAGTAACCTTTCATAATACGCATGTACAGACTCATTTGGTTCTTGAGTTGTCCTATCTATCTTTACCCAATCTGTTTCTTTAGGAGGAATTTTCCCTTTCAAGAATGTAATCACTTGGTGATATTTCTTCATCACCTCCTCTGAGGGTGCTCCTGTCTTCGAGCCTCTAGCATACTCCTCACTTGGCCAATCAATTGTAATCTTACACTCTGTCCATAAATCAGCAGGTACCACAATGTCAAATAAACCATCCAAATCTTTCAATAAAACCTTTGAAACTTTCACAAATCTTTCCACCTGTTTATACCATTCCACTGGTTTTTCTCTCAGTCTTGGAAAGTCATTTGTAAATGACAAAATATCTTGTCTACTCCAAGGAACATGAACATATCCACCTCCGGGAACCTCTCTCATTGGACACAATTTCTCAACCTTTTCTGTTTCCCTTATTGGAAATGCAGATGATGCTTCTCTCGCTTGAACTTCCTCTTTCTTTCTTATCCATCTAATTCTCCATTTATCAATGTCTCCCCATTTTCGCAAAATATTCATCAATTCCTTTATCTGTAGTCTCTTACCAGAAGCATTTACACTTTCTAAATCCTTGTCAGTAAAATCCACTCGATATGGTTTCTGCAACAACTTCGATTTCCCTATATCTATTCCAATCTCTGAAGCGACTTCTGTTAATTTCTCATGAAATACTCTTGCTCTCCTGGTTATACTCTTACATAAGAATAATAACTCTTCATCATTATAAACGTTCAATCTTTCTATGCTCACATTTCCCACTATCATTTCTTCCAATTCCACTTTCAATCTGCTGATATCTAGAATCTTTGGTGGTGGGTTTCGATTATCTATTTCCTGTGCCCATCTTTCTATATCTTCAGGGGTAACTACTGTTGCACCTCCAGTTCCTATAGGAACCAAAGATCTCTTCTCTCTCAAATTAGTAGGCGTAACTCTTTTCGGAGTTTCAGTTGAAGGTTCTACATTTGGGAGATCCATTAATGAAATAACTGATTCACTTTCACTGACCTGATCATCTGTAATTACTACTTCTTTTCTGGGACTATTCCACGGAATTGTTACAGTTTGTGGTATCTGGCAAGTCTTTTTATCTCCATACCATGGGATTACTGGACCAATGGCCAAGGGTACTGTCAAAGCTTCAGCATTCAAATTTAATTGGCTTATTTTCTGAACTAATTCCTCTCTAGTTTTATTCATAACATCCCTCTCATTATCCTGCAACACCCTATTGAATGACGTATCATGTAAAATTTGTGGGGTTAAAGCCATTCCTATCACTGGTGCACTTGAGGTAACCTTACTAGTTGCTTCTTGATACGGTGGTGGATTTTTAATTAAAATATCCTCTAATAATTCATCATCTGATTCACCATATCCTGTTGTATTCATGTGTTTCGTTTTCTCTTTATACTTTCCTCCAGACTGTTCCTCAGCCATTAACACTGGATATAAACCTTCTGATACCATAGCTCTCCTCCATTGTTTCATCTGCCCTTCGCGTGACTCATGCAAGTATCTGGGGAAAAATCCTCTATATCTCCCATTTCTGCATTTCTCGCGTTCATATGACTCAGTCTCCCATTCTTCTAAAGCCTCATATTGAGTTAACCTAGGTCTTGGTTCTAAATCATTGATTCTCATTCTCAAATTCTGAAGAATTCTCCCGTTAAACGCACCATTTTCAGGAAACGCTAGCACTCCATCACCTTTCGTATATTCTATCCAATTTTCCAACCACACGCAAGTATGATATCCTCTTTCCATCATCATAAAAGAAGCTGGTGTCTTCGGTGGCGGAATAGGAATTCCCTCCCTAGTCAACACAGGCTTATCTTTCTTAAAGAAATTCTTAATTTTCTTTATAAATGACATTTTTCTCTTTTCTCCATACATCCTAGATGAACGATATATAAAATTTTATTCTGCAAACCCTTGAAATCTTCTATCTGCGCGTCTCACACTGGCAGTCAAATCAAAATCCTGCATACAATTCCTCTTTCTACCAATCCTAGTGCGGCTTCTAACTAATTATCCAATCAAACTCAGGCTCACGCTCGTGGTCTGACCAATGCCAGCGTGACCTTTTGTGACGTCAGTTCTGCTCCTTACTACTGACCCCTCCTTTACAAGGCTGCTTTTGTCACACGCCCGCTGTTTCTACCAATCCCAGCGCGGCTAACTGTGACGTCAGTACAACTCCGGCGACTGACCCTCCCTTCACAAGGTAATACAGAAACTTATTTCTTAATACTTTTCATTAATTTCTTTGTTATTAACAACATAAAGCATCCGCTACTCTGTCTGTTCCACTAAACAAAAGGATAGAATTTTCCGACTTATTCTGGAGTCTCAGAATTGCTCCTCTTCTACTGCGGGTAAAAACCTCTGTTTACCCTTCACTCAAGCTCCAGAGAACCTGCTACTCCTCCAATGTCACCCGTATTGGGAAATGAGACCAAAGTTTCACCAGCGAACCCCTTTTGCTATCATTCGCACTCCACTTTTATACGAAATAGTCCCTAGTTTAACACTGCCAGCCCTACCTAGCTTCTCAGTCTTATTCCAACAGACGAATAACCTCACTGCAGTATGGCTTCTGTCACCACCCGCTATTCATTTCCCGGGAATTCTGGACAACATAAAACAAAGAAGCTAACTCTTTTGTTAAAACATAAATCAATAATCAATAATCTATACTTATCACCAAACTAGTCAATAATAACCATAACTTTGCTACCAGAAAACTGATTCAGCTGTATACTAACAACAGATACTTCGCTACCATATACTCACCTGGGCCCATAAAAAACACACAACACACTCCGTATCAAGTAGACCGCTGGAGTTTTAGTTTATAATTTCATATTTCTCAAGATTAGTTATTTAACATTCCTAACTAACCTTTCACTGATCAAAAAGTTCTTTCCTCTGGTCCATGGCCCATTAGTTGAACTAATTGATGGTGATAATGAACATAACTCTTAACTGTCCTTTAATTAAAGAAAATAACCACAGACTCAGGAAGTTTTAAAATCTTTATCTAAATTAAATGAATGTGAACCATCTCAAAATTTCAGCACAAATACCCTCATTCATAAGAGTGTAAATTCAAATCGAATAATCATTAAACAAAAATACTTCAGACTCACGCAATAACTATGCTCAGAAAAGAGAGGATAGAGAGAAGAGAACATTTATGAATAATGTGAAATAATAATTACCAAGGATGGTGTGAAGGCCAACCCCCTGGCCAAAGGGCTGGTAAGGGTCCCCTCGAGACAGATCAGGAGACAAAGACTTCAGGACAGGATTCAGGACAGGATACTTAACCTCTCTAAATACCGACGACTGCGTAGCACCCCTCTCTGACACTCTCTTCCTCCTCGAGATTCTTCCGCGATCTTCTTATCTAACCCAATTAAATTAGGATAGAAGGTTCTGAATTCGGCTTCTTCATCAGCATCTCACAGCGTCTCTCCCAGCACCACCCACAGCACCGACAGCATCCCGAGCTCTCTCAGCATCGTCGTCTCACTAACTAACTAAAGCTACCTCAATTATACCTTTCGTTCATCCTTTACCACCCACTAAAGTTTCAATATCGTAAAAATACGAAATCTAATTGGTCAGGCAAGGGGGATGATCATCACACCATGCTTACATATTACTTTTATTCTATCAATCCATTGTTTGCAAAACCCATCCCCTTAAACTTTATTCATTTCTTTCGTTTCCATACATGTCCAAACTTTATTGCAACATTTATTTCAAAATCATGAATAAGAGTCTTCTTGGCTGAACTCTTCACCCTCCTTTCTCAGGGCACATCACTCTCGTCCTTGGACGGCTGTCAAAACCTCGGTCATCCTTCCGGGTTATCTTTCTTGTGGGCCTGCGCACAAATCATGTGACTCAGCTTACTTTGGTCATTCACGAGAGGCCCAAATGCGCACTAATAATAAAGTCAAAAACACAAACCTTACTTTCACAAATAAATGGTCTCACTGTACACCACCCATCTCTACTCTAACCCCCTTTACTTATTAATACTTTCCCCACATTAGCATTAGATAAATAGCTCGATTTCGCTTCAGCTAAGCAGGTGCCATGCACGCGAGTCTTCAAGACTCCATTTTAGTGCCTTCTGCTCATGCGCAAGAATTTCCCTCCAAGCATTAGTACGTCATGTTACGTAGATGCAGTTGACGCATGCGCAGTAAAGATTTCCCCTGTTAGAGTGGTTTTAGTAATTCGTTCGAGTTGTTATTGTTAGCAAACACATATGCAAGCTTCACTAATTCATGTGTTTATGTGGTGCGCGTTAATTTCACACAATACGTAATTAATAACATGTTAGTGAGTTAAACGAGAGGATTGCTTCCGAGCAAGTCTCTTTTCTACGAGTCCTTGCTCCATCAGCTGGCCCAAACCTCACTATGTCTGCCACCCCATTACCCCTCCAATACCCCACACGCTTGAGTGCAGTGCTTGAAATAGAAAAATAGAAGTTCAGGTACTCTGCAACAGAGTACCTTCTTGTTTCTGAGTAGTACGGTACTCTGCAATTAAAAGTATTACGTTTTTCTTAGAAAGTGCAGGTACTCTCCCTCTCAAAAAAAAGTGCCGGTACTCGGGACCTGACAGTTCAGGTCCATTTAAAGCACTGCTTGTGTGATGTTATTTATATGCCTGGAAAATATACACGTCAACAGTTACTGCTCAAAACCTCTGACACAACCCACTTAAACCTTTGGTCGTGTGTTTACAAAAATATATATTTCTTTGCTGATGCCATGGTGCACCACATCAGCTCACTGTTGTCATTGGCTCTGGGGTGCCTGTACCTACCAGACCACTGGTGTTGTGCCACTTAGGGGGCAGCTCAAGGAGAATACTCCCAGCTGCCCCAAGCGGCTCCCTCCCCGGCCGGCAGTACTGTCTCCCAGCGTACTTGACTTTTTTGCTGTTTTAGTATACCTCTTCTGTACCACACACCATTACTCGTTCTCTCTCTATTCACTATACCTCTCAGTTCTCTCTCCAAATATCGCTGTCTCGCTTACTCAGCTCTCTCTCATTCTCTTTCTTTATCTTTATTCTTTGTCTCTTTCTCTTCACTTTACCTTTCCAGTAGCAATTATACTTCCAATTTGTTTTGCACTCTATTCAATGCCGCTTTAAATATGCTCTATCTGTATAACACATCCCTCCGTTCACTTAATATTTCGGTTCACTTTCTCTGTTGGTCTTTAGCCTGTTTCTCAGTGACCTCCATACATTTTTTTCGGTATCCATTATCTTTAATTATACTTCTCTATGCCTGCTGTCCTGCTGTCCTGCTGTCCTTCAGTCCTCCGCGCTATGCCCCTTTCTCACTATAACCCTATATCTCCATGTCCCTATGCATTAAGGCTGTGTCTTTCTACATTCTAGGTATGGGTTATTTGCTTCATGTATACTGACTTTTAAACTTTGGGCCAATAGTCATTGAATTTTGAAAGGCAATCATGTAATTGGTGGTGCTCTTTCAGTAAGGTTGACGTGCAGCGTGCACAGAGATGCTATCATGTTGGGGTTGTGGAAAATATTTTCGCAAGCAAAAAAAAAATCTGCCTCGTCGGAAGCTATTTGTTCATTATCTACGTTCCTGTCTTTTAGAAAACTGAACTAGGAACCCCCAAACAAAAGATAAAGTGGATTTAAACGCATGCTTGTACTGTTTACATTTATTAGAGAAACATCAGCTTATAGGTCTGCATTATTTTACAACATTGTTGAAAATGCATTCTATTTCTTGTAAAAACAGCGCGAACGATGGCTTTAACTTAAAAAATAAAATGAACATCGTTTGCGTTTAAATGCTCCACACATTCTATTTAAGCGCTGGTTTAAATATTTGTCGTGTACAAATTAAAAAACGATTCTTTTTGCACATGATAAACACACGTTATGTTTTTGCGCAGCGTGGTTGGGTACTCTATAGTGTATTTAGTCTAGATTCCAGTCCATAGAAATTGTCTCCCGCGAGCACCCATAGACAATAAATTTTTTTCCAAATCTTGTATTTTCAGGGATATGACCACCCTGCATTTATATTAAAAACAGAGCTTTGGACTATACCATTTCCCGCTGAAAGACAATATTTCTCTCCATGTGTTCTCATACCTGGAGTGTCATGCAGTTTGGTGCTTACTTTCCCTCCATGTTAAAGAACAGTAGATGTTTCAGCACCCAGGCTAATGTGCTGCATAGCTAAATACATTTACGGTCCCAAAGGCGAGACCGATTGCATTGCAAATGCTTGTTTAAGATGATTGTTTATGTGCAGGAAGGGAGACCTTGCTGTACATAAACAATCATTGGCCTTTTGCTGTTTCTATGTGTGCTGCACAATGCAGCACACATGAAAACAGCAAAAACGAGGAGAAATGAAACATTTCTCCTCATTGCGCCAGGGTACGACCAGGTTTTCCCTGGTCTTCATTCTGGCACTGCCTCCAATTTACGTCTCCCTTGTAAATAGGAGGCAGCGTCAGAATCATTGGGTGTTGCGGTGGAACGCCCACAGAAACACCCATTGCCCTCCCCTTTCACGCTAAGCATAGCGTGAAAGGGGACCTTATTTACAAGGCAGAGTTAAGCCACGTTAAGTGGCTTAACACTGCCTTGTAAAGAAGGCGAGGCCCCTATCGCCATTACAACGTCACTGAAAGTGATGTTGTGATGGCGATAGAGGCTTGTAAATGTGCCCCTGTGTATCCAAAGTATAACATCGGTGAAAGAGAAGGTACCCACTGAAAAGCAGTTCCAGACTATTCTAGAAGGAAAACGCCCACAGGCACAAAAAACCTTCAAAAGGCTGAGTTCCAGTTACAGAATTATTCTTGCAAATCTCTCAAATGAAGTAAGAACAAGATCAGAGTTTTCAGAACTGGAATAAAACTGGCGCTAACAAGGCTGGAAAATAACTGGACCTTGCAGAGCTCAACACAGAACGGAGTTGTTAAGCACTGGTCTGTTGGTCAGAGATCCTTTATATATTGGTGGTACAGAATCTACCTGACAACAGAACAAAACAGGAATCCCTTGACACAAAAAGGCTGCTTTCAGAACACGAACTACTTGAGAAGAAATAATTGGTTTTAGAGATAAGCATACTGGAATGTTCTGAGTTTGTCATCGCCATTTCTGAACTGAATACTACTAAAAGTGAATTCTATGATACTTCCTGGCTGCAGCCTTGTCTGAAGCTGTTTAGACCCATAACAAGGTTCAGAAATGCATATAGAGAACGTGGCACCCTCTCCCTTTTCTTAAAAAGTGAGGGCCCTGGGGGATGGGGTGCCCAGGGCCTTTTCAAAGGCTCGAGGACAAGGGCTGAGTGCCACCCTTAAAAAATATGTTTGCCCCCCCTGGGTGAAATGGTCCCCAGGGCCAAACACAGCTCCAGGAGAGAGGCCACATGAAGGCCCCAGAGGATGCAGTCCCATGGGCCAAATACGGCTCGGTGGGGGGCCTCACGACCCCTCCCCATATTAATAAATTGGTCTCTGGGAGATGGGGTCTTCGGTGCCAAATATGCCTCAGGGAGGGGGGCCCCCACTCCTTAATTAAACAATGCGGTCCCGGATGCCATTTTGGGTTAATTTTTGCTGTGATCCCGCATGGCTCCCACATGATTGCAGCAAAAAATGCCAATTTTTGTTTAATTTTGGCAACAGAGGGTATCTCTGGGTCCATCTCATGGGCCTTGGAGGCAGGGTATCCCTGGTGGATGAAGCCTATATTGCAGCCAAATTTTGGAGCACCAGCGAGGGGGCTGCCCTTTTTTATAAAAAAGTGGGCATTTGTTTACCTGGGAAGTGGTCAATCAGTGTGTGCTCTCACCCTTACATGATGGAATCTTTTAGAGATCATGAGTACTCTAAAATCTATAAGGGGAAGAGGAATGGCCACCCAAGAAACGTTGTTTACCTGCTGAGGTGGACAGAGTCCTCTCCCAGATAATTTCTAAGGCGTTGTCCCCTCTTCAGGATCCGATCAACAAAATCGCAGAACAGATTCCCAGGGCTGTCAGAGAACCCAGGCTAGTGATAGCGGGGCCTAGTGGGATCACGTCCTCGATAAGCAAGAAGGCCCTCAAGCATGACGCCGGGCAGCTTCAAGGCCTTGACAGACTTCACAAAGCCTTCCATAAGAGTGTGCGCATGCTTAGAAATGTACCCTACCGGGAGGATGCATTACCCAAGGAAACCATGCGATTTCATCACCCCCAATGATGAACCCGGTCCTGGGTTCCCCAGTAAAATTGGAGGGTGATTTGGAGGATGATGAATCATCTGAGGATGAACCAGGCTGCAATAGGCCTTGGCAGCTTGGCTCTAATGCATCTGATTCAGAGAATGGGGACCCTGGCCAGTCAGATATGTGTGAAACCAAGGGCATTTACCATCCCCTCTCCTTGGAATGGTTCCCGGAACAGAAAGTGGCAGATTACGTTGCTAAAAAGATTAGGCAACCCTTGGAGAAGGAAGTTAGGGCCTGTCTTCTGGCTGACTGCCTCAGACCCTCTCTTAGGGGGAAAGTGGCCCTTACTCCGGAGATTAACAGCAATATGTGTACGTTCTTTGGGAAGTACATGAAAGATTCCAACAAGGGCATCGACCGATCATAGCGAGCTTGCCAAGATAAGCTCCTGGATGTGGTAGGCCCTCTCACGAAGATTGTAGAATTGGTGGAGCAGGCCAAATCCTGGGGTCACCCATGCCCGTGAACATCGTGGCTGGCTGGGCTCAGAGAGCCATGTGTATTTTTGGAAACGCCAACTGTGCCCTGTCATCTGAACGACGCAGATCACTCCTGATCAAGATTGACCCCCAAGCAAGGGGAATTGGCGACTTCAGAGGCAGGTGTCATTGCGCAAGGGAATCTAGAACCCTTTGCAAAAGAACTTGGAGAATTCATAGCGACTTTCTCCTCTCTGGATAAGGTGCAATCACCCATCAAGAAGGTCTTCCCAGGGAAAGTTTTTGCCGGGGTTGGATGAGGCAGGGGCTGCCTCTCCTGCTGTTTCCTTCAGCAAGGCTCCCTTCGAGGGCACAATAAGCGAAGAAATGGATGGCATGCCGGGAGACAGTCATGGAGCTTCTTCCCCAGTAGAGGCTCTGGCAGACGCAGCAGGGCAAGCAGAGGTGCAGCAAACGCCCCAGGTGGTTTCACCGTAAGCACTACGCTTTCTTTCCCTCTAAACCTAGCGATGAGGCTCAGGTGGTTTGTAAACAAATGGAGGAAGATTTACCTCAGATCCATGGGTTCTGGAAACTGTACAGCGGTTTCACCTAGTTTTCCTGGGCTCCCCTCTGCAGATAGTACGTCCAAGGCCCTTGATTGTTTCAGCTCAAGAGGTGTGTCTTATAGACAGGGAGGTCACCGACCTCCTGGCCTAAGGCGAAACTTGCAGGTTGGTATTACACCCAAAAGGGTTTTTAAGCAAAAGTTTCTAGTAGACAAAAAGGACAAGGGCTTCAGACCCGTCATAAATTTGAGGGAGTTCAACGAGTGGCTGGTGTATCGCCACTTCAAAATGGAGGGTACTCACCTCCTGAGAGATATTCTCCTGACGGGACTGGATGGTGAGGTTAGACTTAAAGGATGCTGCAACCGGTTGTGGGAGATGTTGTTAAACATTGATATCCCTAAGGACTTTTTGGTCATTATACAAGCGCTCGGTAGGAACAATTGGGCACAGGTTATCCTGGACACAGTCGAAGAAGATACCAATTGAAAACGGGTTAAGACAAGGGTGTGTCTTGGCTTTGCTCTTCTCTTTGTTCACAGCTGACTTACCAGTTATATTAAAGAAGGTACGGGGTGCTAGCCCTAAATTAGATGGGAAACACTTTGCTTGCCTACTCTACGCAGACAACCTGGTAATTTTAGATCGAACAAAGATAGGTCTGCAGAGGAAGCTGATTGTGTTCAATGAATATTGAAATCAGAAAAAACTTGTTGTAAACTTAGACAAAACCAAGGTCTTGAGCTTTGGTAAGGAAGAAATTCAGTTGGTTTCTGGCCTCCACCAAACTGGAAGAAGTGAATGAGTATAAATATTTAGGGATATGGTTTGAAAGATCCCTAAAATGGGAAACTCATCTGAATGCATTAAGAATACGAGCCTCAGTCAGTGGGTTGAAAAAATTAATAGGAATTATGGAGAAAGGTCAGATAGACCTGTCTGTAAAGCTTATATGGCCATGATACCGCCTCAGTTCCAATATGGAGCCGAAATATTGTATATGAGTGGCAAAAGAAGGTGGGATATTGAAGAGGGAAAATGTATAAAAAATTTACTATCCCTACCTAGATCATCTATGATACAGGCGGGAAGAATAGAAACAGGCATGGTATCCTGGGAGGTAATGACACATATGGCATTAATAAGATTTTGGCAACGCCTGGGAAATGGGGAGGAGCAAAAAATAGCAGAATGGTGCAAAAGGGAAATTTTGCAGAGTGATTTGAAATGGGCATCAGGGGTTAGGAAATTGTTAGAGACAGTGTGCAGGGAACTAGGAGTTAAACTGAACCCTCAGGACTTACAAATTGATGTTGCAAAACGAGAATTGAGGGTGTTGGGGAAAGAAGCGTCATGAGATCAGGATTGCCAGTACCTGGAGGGGAAAACATCGGTGGGTTTTATGATTAAATCATGGAAATCTGATCAACAGTTCCCATATATAGATATACTACCCAAACGCTACTTTAGAAATGAAGTTTTAAGATTACGAATAGGAATTAACCCTTGCCATATGAATGACGGGATGAAAGAGGTTATGATGGATCCTGAAGGAAATTGCACCTGCAACTTAGGCACGAAATGCGATATTTTGCACATATTATTAGATTGTTTTAAGGTCCTTGACACACGGAAATTGTTTTTACGACCAATATTTGTAAAATATGGTATAAAAAAACGTGCACATGCAGCAGAATTGCTAACGGAAATGACCTATTTGGACATAACATGTGTACTGGGGAGATTTATGCTTAAAGTTTTTAGTGAATATAAAACTGGGATTTTATGAATTTCATTTTAGGATAACAGGAATTAGATTAGGAAATTAAATAACTATTTATTATGGTATCGTAATTTTATTGTGTATAAACGATTAATGATATTGTCTTATGGAAAGACAGAAATGTTCTTTTTATTTTATGTTTAAGGACCGAAGGTCTAAATAAATATTACCTTTGACTTGACTTGACTTAAAGGATTCATATCTTGCAGTCCCGATCTTCCCTCCTCACAGGTGATTCTTTCAGTTCCCTTGGAAGGGACAAGTGTACGAGTTCCAAGCCCTCCCCTTTGGTCTCTCCTCAGCACTGTGGTGCTTCACCAAACTTCTGCGCCCGGTGGTAGAATTTCTGAGGGCAAGAGGGATGAGAATGATCATCTATCTGGACGACATACTCTTGATGGACCAATCTCAGACACAACTAGTCGACAATCTGAGCATGACTACTGTGCTCCTCCAAGACCTGGGGTTCGTAATCAATTACAAGAAATCAGAATTGACTTCAGCTCAAACAATGTCCTTTCTAGGGTTCATGATAGACTCGAAAGTGGCTACTATGAGTCTCCCGGTGACGAAGGTTTCCAAAATAAAGAAGGAATTGAAGAAGGTCTTGAGGAGAGACAGGATTTCATTGAAATAGCTAGCCAGGATTGTGTGGTTACTGTCTTCTTCAATCCAGGCCATCTTCCCAGGTCCTATTCATTACAGAGCTCTGCAACGCCTCAAGGCAGCACACCTCAGGAAGGGGCTAATGTACTCAGAACTAGTTCCCCCATATACGTGGACAAGACAGAACTGCAGTGCTGGATAGACCCAATAGAAGCCTGGAATGGTCAGGCGATTTTTGGATCGAGACCCAGTCCTAGCGTAGGATGCCAGCTGTCGGGGCTTGGAAGCCAGATGCAGAGACATCTCCTTGGGGGGCAGATGGACGGAGGAGGAATTGGCACTCTATATCAACTGCCTGGAACTCCTGGCGGGGTCCTTTGCCATCAAGTGCCTGACCAGGGACAAAGTCTCCTGCTGCATCCTCTAGATGATGGACAACATGTCAGCAGGTCAGTATATCAACTGATCGGGGGGCATGAGGATGAAGGCCCTAACGGATCTGGCAAAGGGCTTCTGACACTATTGCCTTCAACGGCAGATCTCTGTAACACTTCCGGCGGTGCAGACCGAGGTAGGAGACTGGAACTCCAGGTATATCACGGACAACAGCGGCTGGCGATTGAATCACACGATTTTCACAGCACTCATGGACAGATGTTGACCTTGCCACATGAATCTCTTTGCATCCAGACTGAACTATCAACTGTCCAGGTATGTCAGTTGGAGACCGTATCCAGGGGCAACGGCAGTGGGCTCTTTCCTGCAGTATTAGTCAACAGGGCAGATGTACGCTTTCTCTCCTTTTCTGATGATTCTCAGAGTGGCAGTGAAAGTCAGCCATCAGAAGGCATCGTTGGTCTTGGTGACTCCAATCTGGAGGTCACAGGCATGGTTTCAGACGCTGATGGAACTGACGTGGGACCTGCCAATATAACTCCCGTTCTTCCATTCGATGTTGCACGGTTACCTAGGTTGCCCCCCATCCTCTGGGATAGCAGGGTCATCGTAGACTCATGGAGAGGAGGGTTTCCAGTGACATTGGCAAAACCAGCTTTCAGAAGATGCGGCAGGATTCATCCAGTAGGCTTGATCCTTGGGAACTATCAAAAGGTATAGTTCAGAATGGAACAGATTGAATCGTTGGTGTTTGGACAGACATATGGATCCCATGAGGGCAGAAGATATAGATATTTTAATTTTCTTGGCGGAACTGGCTCATTCGGGTCTCACTTACTGCAAGGTGAATTCTTTCAGATCAGCCATTTCAGCAGGTCATACCCATCTGAACGATGTTCCGGTTGGTGAACATCCCTGGATTTGTAAATTGATGAAAGGGATCAGGTTAACAAATACCCGGTGCCTAGATATTCAGGATTATGGGATGTTAATATTGTACTACGTTTCCTTTTGGGTTGGCAGGATAATCAGTACCTCCCTCAGAAGGAACTATCTGCCAAACTGACAATGCTTTTGTGCCTGGTTTCCTCAAAAGGGTCTCAGATGTGAGGTCACTGAATGTCTTGGCTAGAGTCTTTACTCCAGAGGGAGTGACTTTTACCGTCTCTAGGAGGACAAAAACAACTATCATGTTGGTATGCTATCCTGCTTTTAATGACACGTCCAAACTTGTGTGGTCAGATTCCTTCAGGCATACAAGGAGAAGACAGCAGAGGTAAGGACGGCTGGAGACAGACAACTGCTCATTGCAATAAAAAAAACCTTCAGGTCGGTATCCTCTCCTTCTATAACCAGGTAGGTAAGATAGATCATGACGTTGGCAGGTGCAAATGTACAGAAGTTTGGCACCCATTCCACTAAGGGGGCCATGGCATCTAAAGCCATTTAGGTAGGTGGCAGATTCGAGGATATTGTGAATGGCACAGATTGGTCCTCCGAGTCCACTTTAATAAATTCAAATTCAAACCAATCTTGGAGGCAGCAGATTTGGTGATGAGTAAGCTTTAAACATGCATAATCCTAGGCTTCGGTCCTGACAGAGAATGAAAACGTTCCTAGCTAAGGTGAAGGACAGTTTCAATTCTATTAAGGACACGGAGGCGAGGATCATTCTGCAGTTCACAGACCTTGTTCCCACCCAAAATTAATCTGTTTAACGGTAGGTATATTTTGGTAATATAAGGCATGTTATGGCATAAAGTTGTTTGCAATCTCTGTTGCTGGTATATTATGTTTACTTACACTTGCTTGGTTTTACTGTTTTCTATACCCTAGGTAATGACAAAAAGAACGAGTAGGGTGTGTTCCAAAGGTTGACCTCCTCACATGAAGAGGAGGAACAGAAAGGGACGTTATGGACATATATATATATATAT
Source organism: Calotriton arnoldi (assembly GCA_963921515.1). NCBI lineage: Eukaryota > Metazoa > Chordata > Amphibia > Caudata > Salamandridae > Calotriton > Calotriton arnoldi. The sequence continues at coordinate 211,936 of CAWUFW010000485.1, read as the reverse complement.
ATAAATATGGACATGGAATGTCACATGATTGGAGGACTGTTGTTATGGACACTTTCGCCCTATTGGCGGATGGGAGTTGTAGTTCTGGTTGTGTTTAATTTTTATTAAAGATGTTCTTTGAAAGTGACAGCTATATAATTAAAGTGAAGAAAGAAATGCATAATCCTCGTCTTTGTGTCCATAATAGAATTGCAACTTTCCTTCTCCTTAGCTAGGAAATTTTTCATTGTGGTGTATTTTAAGGTGATTTTACCCAGTGAAAAATGCTGACCCTCTGCTGAAATTTCATGAATCATGTTTGAGAGAAAACTGTTTTCTCATGATTTTCTTGTAGAGGTTATACAAAGTGCTCCAGAAGCTAAAATGAGAGCATAGTTTCTGTAAATACACACTATCTTTCTCAGCCATGTGAGAATAAAATCTGACATTCTCAGTAAAACATGTACTTACAACAGCAATAGCCTGTCAGTTGATTCCCCTGTGTTCTACTGCAGCCTCCCGCAGTGTTCTAAATAACAACTAGAGTGCTAACAGCCTTACTTATGACAAAAGTGAGGCAGTCCTGAAGCCATCTTGACTGAATCAAGCTGCTAAAATTTAAAACATTTAATTTAGAAAGGAACAAAATGAGGGGGTTCATTTTGTTATAGAAATTATGGTTAGTGCTGTAGAAATTAAAATTAGGACACATTTTAAATGAGTTCTCAAATATCTTCCTCTTCTATTTCATTAAAGCATTCTGACATGCAGACTGACACATGCACTTTCAACACCAACAGCAGACTGCCAGTTAACTCCCTGGTGATCAGCAGCTTTACCACAGTGTTCTAATGAGCAACTAGAGTGCTAAAAGTCTGAATTTTTGTCAAAAGTGTGGCACATCTGAATACCATCTTGATGGAACTGAAGTGAAAAACTGAAAACATTTTCTACTGAGGATACTGCAGTAAATGAGGAAATTTGTAAGCTTCATAACAAAAATGTCTCCCAAAATGGCCACCAGAGCCCAAATGTAGCATAGATATCACCCAAAAGTAGCCCACGTATAGCCCAATAACAGAAGTGTGCACAATGCTTAATTTTTTTCTTGTTGCATTTTTATCTAGCATGGACTTGACCTGAAGGTATTGCAGTGCTTTACATGAACATCAGTTACATTAGATAAGGACACATTCATTTTGGTTTCAGGCAAGGGGAGTTTAAGTGGTTTGCCCATAACCAGAACCTGGTTCCCCAGTTGCAAAGTTGGCAGCTCTGGCCATAATGCCACATCCTCTCCCCTAAGTGCAACAAATAATCAAGTGATCAACTGGATAAAAAATATAAATATAGCAAATAATTTTAAAACGCTTTGTCACTATTTGAGAACTCAGAAAATGTGTCTTCATTTTAGTTTTTAGAGCACTAACTGTAGAGGTTATGTAATGAAAGTAATGACATGTTGAAATGACAGTTGGAGAAATAAGTTGCTTGGAAGACACGGCGTGCTTCATCGCATAATAAAGGAGCTTATCTAACTTCCATTTGTGTAGCGTGTTACTGCACAAAATTTGCGATGAGTTGCAACCAATCCTTATTCATGAACCAACGTATGCCCAGCCGGTGCTTTCCGGTGAACTTCTATGATTTTGACGAGGAACTTTGAAGGAGCGTCTTTCAAATGTGTGGCTGAAGAGATTTTGAAGGCCGGTGTCCCGTTGAGAAGACCCTTTGTAGTGGTGACTCCTTCACGTGATCGGCAGGGGAGCTACGAGTAAAGCTGCATGGGAGCTGCAAGGCTAGTGTGGTTGACGGAGCAATGTATGCCCCCCCTCCAGAAACTGCAGCATGGAGCTATCAGAGGTTCTTTTTGCTAGGGCAGCCTATACATTGAGGTGTTTTGGGATGGGGAGTACGGAGGAGAGTTGGAGGAGTTTAGGTGCTATGACAGGCCATTTTACTTCAGCACACAATTTTCCTTGTGTGTGACTGTACTGTCTCGTGCTGAGGCAGGTAACAGCGGGGCACATACGCACTGTGCTTTGAAAGGCATTGACCACCATATCGGAACAAACTCTATAGTTAACAATTTTAAGCTATTAGTGTTAATACTTTTAATGTTAATAATTTGTAACAATATTTAAGTAAAAGTCACCAGTGACAAGCAGATATTGTCGCACATCATAAGTCAGGTTAAACTGCATAATTGAAAAGAATTCCACAAGCTAGTATTATATTAATTCTGTACTATTGAAGTGTATGTTCCAGACTGAGTGCTGTATTATCCTTACACTGGTACCTTAAGAGAAGTGGTGAAGGAATTCAAAGCCACACTCCACTCCTAACATGGCTAAAATTACGGTAAACCCTCCTAAAGATTTTTGTGTGTAGTCCAGGTGAACCTCCTATACCATGGATACAATGGATGGAGTATTTTTAAATTACATAGTGAGTATTGATTTTCAGGCCAAATTGACATTCAAAAGTTTATTATTACATTAATTGGGTCCTGAACGATCAAGAGTTTATGGATAACTACCATAGGGAAATGATGGTGGGGGATGGTAATGTGTTTGTTAAAGCCATAACAAAATTGGACAAGTATTTTTCTGCCAAGGTGTGCATAGGTGTCACCAGATACAAATTCTTTCACAGGAAACAACAAAAGAAAGACACTACAGATGAATACTTCACAAAATTGAGAAAATTATTATTAGAATACAAGTTTGGAGGTCTACTTGAAAAAGTGACACGAGATCAAGTAGTAATGCATGTGCAGGATTCAACAATACAGGAAAGATTGTAGATTAATGGTGATGCAGAGTTAAAAGATGTATTGTCTATAGTACGTCAGGCGGAAATGTCAGGACGACGTGCTAAAGCGGTAAATAAAACTACTGATCCAGAGTCTGCGGTAGTAGCCAAAGTTGCCGTTGACAAGACTGGAAATAAGTCATATAAAAAAAGGGGACAAATCTTAGATAGTTAATGAAAAACTAAAATGTTACAGGTTTGCCAGTACGTTCCACATAACAAATTGGAAAACCTGTCCTGTACTAAAACAAAAATGTAGTACATGTGGGAAAATTGGCCACTATATGCGTGACTGCAAGATGAAAAAAGATAAATGTGGTAAAGTCAAATGTGTTGAGATGGAAGGTACTACTATGGATGGTTACTAGTGTGTCTAGTGAAGAAGAAAGTGAGACCATCTTGAATGTTAGAGAAAAAATCGTACTAAATGTCTCTGATGAAAACAGTGGAAACAAACCTATATATTTCATGAAGTTGGGGGTGTAGCTATAGTTATAGCAGCAGCTTTGTGTTCACCCTGCACTGTTGTGAATGAAAAAGTATGGAGGAATAACTCTGAAAATAAATTAGAATCTTTTTCTGGAGAATTCTGATATTGCACCAGAAAGTTACACGAGTGAGACTATTGACATGATTGGATACAGGAGATTGATTTTCAAATTCAAGAATAGGAAGGCTTGTAGAAAATTATAAGGAGCAAATAAGGGTCCATCAGTCCTTGGGTGGTTGGATTAAAAGAATTTACATATATTGCTAGACCCCCAACAGTAAAGAACAGGTTTTAATTGCGGATGAAGGAGAAGTAATGGGAAAGTCAATGTTGAAGAAATGTGTTCAATGGAAAAATTGGAAGGTTGAAATATTTTGAACACAAAATCATACTCAAAGACAAAGCTATTCCTAAAACCCACAAACAGAAGAATGTACCAATGGCAGAATCAGACAGACAGTAGAGGCAGCGGAGTGGTTAGCCCCATTAGTGGTTGTGCGCAAAGCCAAGGGTAAAGTGAGGCTATGCATTGATCTACGTGATCTAAATGATAACATTGTTGTAGATCAGTTCCCTTTACCCAGGATCAGTGACATGCTGACATGACAGAGTATATGGAAGTATTTTCCACCCTGATCTATCTCCGCCTACCACCAAATACCTCTTCATAAAGAGAGCAAAAAATACATGGCATTTGTTACTCAAGTAGGGTGCTACCAGTTTAACTGCTTCGGTGCTCGGGACGGCCCCCGGCCATCCGACGTCACAGTGGGCGTGTGCGGAGGATGGCCGGGGGCCATCCTAAACACCCCCACTCAATAAATCACCCGCACCATGGCGGAATTCGCGCTGCGGTCAACGGGTTAAAAGAATACCGTTCTGCTTGGCATCAGTGGTGGCAGTGTTCCAATGCCTTATGTTTAATCTGTTTAGAAAGGGTTTTCATTTCCCCATACTAGTTATGGTAAGGGATAAAGAGGGCCATGACCAGAAACTAGAAAAAGTTCTGGAAGTTCTAGATATTCAAGTTCTTACAGTTGAATATGCCAAATGTAAATTTGCTAAGAAACATGTAACTTAGGGCTTCATTATGATGCAGGTCGACGAGTGTCTGATCACCATCACAGCGGGTATTTAGAGGGCCCGACAAGTAGTCGGCAGTCCCACCTGCCATATTTTGATAAGATCGCCATGTAGGTGCTCTGAAACTGCATTTTTCTACTGCGGCTTGTGCTGCGGCCCAGAAAAGGGCTGCAGCACAAGTTGCAGTAGAAAAAGGCATGTTTTCAAACATCCATGTGCTGTGTGCCAGGCACCACGTGGTGCCTGGCACACAGTGCATGGATGTTTGGGGGGCATCACATGTGCTCCTCTGGCCACTTAGGAATGGCCCATGGGAGACGGGGGCCCTGCATGGGGCCCCCAAAGTCCCTTTACGACAGCCTTTTTATCACGGTGGAACTGCCATGAAAAGGCTGTGGGAAATGAACATCCTAATCCCCACGGCAGTGCCTGCATAGGCACGGGCTCCATTGTAGGGATTAGTGTCTGACCGCTGCCCCGAAATGCTCCTTGAGCCTGTCGGAGGCGTTGGTCTGTCCCCAGACTGCTGCGGTCTGACCATCCACATCATAATGTGGCGGTCGAGCCGAAGGCCTGGATGTCGGTGGGACCGCCACCGATGGCCTGTCGGTGGTGGTCCCAAAGACTTCAAAATAAGGCCCTTACTTTGGTCATTAGATTCACGGATGTGGAGTCAAACCTAAGAAAAGTTTGTTACTAGCTAATAAAGAGGCCTCATATCCACAGAATAAAGATGACTTAAGGTCATTTTTGGGGTTAGTGGAATTCTTTTTTAAATTTGTATGGATTTTTTTCCATGAAAACGTTCCAAGTAAGGAGGTTGCTAAAAACAAATGTTAAGTTTCTGTTGTCAGATGAATGTAAGCAAGAAAGTGATATTACCAGGGAGGCAATTTGCCCTGCACCTGCTCTACAAGGGTTTGATCCCAAGTGTACTAGCATAGTGACTACAGATGCCAGAAGCAAAGGTATGGGGCAGGTTTGTCTAAAAAAAAATACTGCAAGAGTTGACGTCATTATTGCATTTGCTTCATAAGCATTATCACCGTCAGAAGAGAACTATGCAGTGATAGGCCATCATTTTCAGGGACTGGCTGAATTGTTCCCTAGAGCCAGTTAATACCCCTGATATTGAAGGATGTGAGGTGGGGTATTTTAAAACTAAAACCAACCTCACACAGACTCTGGTAGGGCAGCTCATCTATCACCCTCCTGGCCCAAATAAGCAGTTCATCCTGAACTGGAACCAGGTCCTCGAACCCTTCATCTCCAGTAGTAATTTTACTGCTTTAGTGGATTTTAATATCCATTAGGAAGAGAAAGGTGATCTTAGATCTTATGAACAGTTTTGGTTTCTCTCAATAGCTTAATTCCAGCACCCCCTCAGCCGGTCACATGTTGGATGGGATCTTAACCAACCAGGATGCCCTGAAAGACTCTCTTCAATTAAGAAGTTCCAATCACCACATGGTGAAGTTCCGAGTGCACAGGTAGATGGCGGAGAAGAGAACACAGGGCAATTTTAGTAGGGTCATAAAGTGGAACAAAATCTCCGAAAAGGAAATAGCTGAAGCCCCTACCAAATCTCAGGGAAGTGTTGCAGGGAGCAGAGAGTTTTAATAGTTGGGTATCATTAGATATTGAGGAAGCTGCTCCTGTTAGAACTAAATCCAATGGTAGAAGGAAAACCTCTGCTCCATGGTTCTGAGAAGCACTTAAAGATCTCCAAAGGCAATGTCAGAGACAGGAACAGAGATGGAGAATGGATCCTAAATTGAAAAAGAAGAACATACATAAGGAGGTAATTCGGAAATATAAAAGCATTATTAATAAAGTGAAATCATCTTTTTTCTCTCAGAAAATAAGATCTGCTATTAATACCCCGAAGGAATTATTCAAGACGGTTAGCAATCTCATGTCCCCCTTGGCCCAACAAGCCTTGGAAAATTCCCAAGAATCTTGCAGTAAGGTGGCCAGATTCTTTAGGGACAAAATTATTAACCCTGGGCGTAGTTCGCGGAGTTTTGCTACGCGTAACTCCGTGAAGTTACAAAAAAACTCTGAGAAGTTTTGCGAGTAGCGGAGTGCAGTGTGACCTGCAGTTTGTGCTGAAATTCCTGCCGCTTGGGTAGAAATTCTACCCGAGCGGCAGCTCGCGCTCGCGAACTTACTGTTCGCGATCGCGAACTTACCATTTGCGATTGCGAGCGGGGAAAAAACTCCACTGCACATCGTGTAGCGGAGTTTTCTGCACTCCGCAAGCTCCGCGGAGTGCAGAAAACTCCACAAACTCAGTGACCGGAGCGAAGTTCACCGCCCAGGCCTAAAAATCATGAAGATTTTCACAGATTTTCAGGAGCATATTGACAGGCCAGATGCTTCTTCAGTTTAAGGTGATACCGCTAGACTGGCTTCTAATAGCTGCTTAGCCAGGTTCTCTCCCTTGCCTTTGACTAAAAGTAAAACCCTTTCACGGCAAACCACTTCAGGATCACTGGATGAACCTTGTCCACCTAGGGTACTTCAATTGGCCCCAGATTAAATTGCTGAATATTTGGAGAAAGTTTATTCTCAGGTTCTGGAATCTGGAGTGTACCCTCAGTGCTAGAAGGAAATGATTGTCATCCCCTACAGAAAAAAACTGAATCGAGATCTGGGAGATTTAAAAAAATCTTATTTCAATTAAAAAGAACGGGCTCATATAGACATTATTTATTTAGTCATATTACTGATTTATGTGAGTAAAACCAGTTGGTTTTTAGAAAAAATATTCTAAAAACCTACTGGTTTTCCTCACATAAATCAGTAATCTGACTAAATAAATAATGTCTATATGGGCCTGTTCTTTTGATTGAAATAAGTTCACCCAGGGGAAGGAACGAGCTGCTCCTACTTTCCTCGCTGTCTTTTTGATAATTAATAAGATTTAAAAATCTCCATCCAATTTCTTTGCTGCCTGCCCAGCAAAAATCCTGGAGAAACATATCAACCAAGAATTAGTGCAGTTCTTTATTGATCACGAACTCCTGGACCCTTTTCAAAACGGGTTTAGGAGGAACTACAGCACTGAATCAGCTCTACTGTTGGCATCTGATTCGATTCACCATAGAGTGGATCAGGGTGGTGTGGCCATTTTGGTCATGCTCGACCTGTATGCAGCCTTTGACACCATGTCTCCATTTCTGTTGTTGCAAAGGCAACAACAGGAAGGGCTGCGGGATGGTGCCTTAGACCTGCTGGAGTCCTTTCTTATGTTCCTGATAGTCAGCTGCAGGGATTTTAGGGCTAAACCTTTTCAGCTCCCCTGTAGAGTTCCACGGGGTTCTTCCCTCAGTCCTACCTTATTTAACCAGAATTTCGCCCCTCTGGCAAAACTGTTACATTTCTTCAGTTTCCAGGTGTCGTCCCATGCGGATGACACCCAAATCATCATCTTCATCTCCAAAGATTGGGACGAGGTGGCAGACAGATTCAGGTCCTCTATGGGCAAAGTGAGCATTTGGAAGAGGGAGAACTCACTGAAAATGAACGGGGAGAAGACAGAGATTGTGATTTTTGGGGCAGAAAACTTGATCTGGACTGATTGCTGGTAGCCAATAACCTGTGGTATGCTCCCTGTTCCAGGGACCACTGCAAAAAATCTGGGGGTGATATTTGACAATATGTTGACATTTGACTCCCAGGTCAATAGAACTGTGAGCTTTTGTTTTTAGATTATTAAGATCTTGAAGAAAATTCTTCCCTTTCTTCCTGTTGAGCTAAGGATGTCAGTGGTCATTGCGCTCATCAAATCTCGCCTTGACTACTGTAACGCTCTGTATCTAAATGCCAACCAGTATTCCTTGAACAAACTTCAGCTCATCCAGAATGCAGCGGCTCGGTTGGTCCTGGGTCTGCCTAAACACATCTCTGTAAGGGCAGGCTTGAGGACTCTCCACTGGCTGCCAGTGAAGAAGCGGGTGACTTTTAAAGCCCTGTGCCTGGTATTTAAGGCTCTGCACCTGCAGGGCTCATGTTATCTTAGGGCCGCCTTCGACTAGTATGTGCCCGGCAGACTTTTGAGATCGGCTGGACGTGGAAAGGTTATTGTCCCAAGGTTCTGGAAAGCCAGATGGGGGAGCGAGATTCCTCAGTGGCAGCCTTCAGGCTGTGGAACACACTTCTAGAAAATATCAGGATTCTAAACTCATATTCGGGCTTTCACATGCAGGTGAAAACCTTGTTATTCTGATATTTTTGACGTTCAGGAACATCATGTTTTACCACATATATTTTACTTGGGCTTTTCCCCTGGTTCCTCTGGTGTCTTGCCTGGTTACAGCACTTTGATGCCTGGCTGTCTTGAGTTGCTCGTGGTACTCGTTGAGGGCTAGTTTGAAGTTGGAGCAGTCATTGTTTGTTTTGCTGGTACGCCAGATCCTTTCAAGATGCATGCAGGCGCGCTTGTCGGATTTGAGCTTGGGAGTGAACCAGCTGTGATGTTTGGAGGATCTGCTGGTTTTGGTGGGTTTGAGGGGTGCAACTGTGTTGGCACAATTCTTGATTCATGCGTTGCAATTTTCTGTCTGCCCCTCGAGGTCGGTGGTGGCCTCGGGAGGTGAGAAGCTGAGGGAGCTGGTCCAGAGGACTTCAATTACTTTGCTCCAGCTCCTGTAGGGGGCAGAGAGAACCCGAGTATTTCCGTGCTCTAGAGTAGATTGGTTGTGCTGGTGTAGTTGAGGTCTTCCAGGAGAAAGTTGAGGTTGCAGAAGGAAGAGGAAGTCTTTTGAGTTGATGGCCAGCTGGAAAATAAAGTCAAAGATGGCCTTGCTGAAGGTGGGGCATGGTCCAGGAGGTCTGTGGGTGAGGGTGCCTCTGACTGTTGTTTTGATGTTTGTGTTGATCTGAAAGTTTAGGTGTTCCATGATGGGGTGGTGGTGTCGGCAGTGGCTGTGCAGTTGAGGGGCTTTTTGTGGATGATGGCTATTCCACCGTCATGCTTGTTGATGCAGTCCTGGTGAATTATCTTGTATCCATTAGCTGTGGCGGTGGCAATGTCGGTGGCTGATGCCTGGTTCAGCCATGTTTCGGTGAGGAAGACGATATCGTCGTGAGGGAGATGAGGGTGTCCCGGCTCTCGCTGGCATGCTTGTGGATGGAAAGGGTGTTGATCAGCAGGCACTGGATTGACCTGTTGCGTTGGCGGTGAACGGGGGCTCCGGAGTAAGTGGACTGTGTTGCAGCGGAAGGGGCAGTGACGGCAAGAAAAATGTCCTGCTGTAGATCATGGGGAGGCACGGTTGCAGTTGTTGTTGCTTTGTCCGGGGTTGAGGGCTGAAAGTTCGGTGCTGGGGATGGGTGGGGTGCCAGGGGTCCGGGCACTGGGCACGGTCCAGACACGGAAGTACGCAGACAGATTTACCTTTTACACGCCTTTGGTGCACCAGCTGCATGTCAACGGCGCGGTCACACTTCGGCCTTCATTAAGTAGGTTTCCTGGGAGGGGGACGAGGCGCTGGGCAGGGTCAGTGGGAGTCAGGAAGCAGACGGTTGAGGGAGTATGAAGCAGCTGTGAGGAAAGAAGCAGGAAAACCAGTTAGCCTGGAAGAGAAGTGATCGAGGATTAGAGGGGGAAAAAGCGAGTGTTTCAGGGAGAAAAAAGATGAAGGAGTAAAAATGCCATTAGAAAGAATATCAAATGAGATTAGAAGAGAAAGTTGATTGAGGGAAAAATGAGGTTAGAAGGAGTGAAAACAAAATTAAAGGAGAAAAACGAGATTAGGAGGAGAGAAATTCAAGAGGACCTGTGGAAAAAAACAGGTTTATTAGCCAGGGGACCTCTGGAGAAAAGCGTGTTATGAGGAGGACCAGAGATTGAGAGCCTAAAGCATAGAGACAGAATGATTAAAAGCCCACAAAGAGATCCGAGGAACTGCCTGGAGGGCCAGCAGCAGAGGAGAGCTGGCCAGGGGACCTGCTCAATGGGGTCGCACTGAGGCCTCCATTAAGTAGGCTTTCCAGGAGGGGTGCGGGCGATAGGCGGAGTCAGTGGCAGGTGGGAAGTGGACGGGAAAGGGAGGACGAGAGAGTAGGGGGAAAACATGATTATTAGAGGAGAAAAAACTATTAGGGAAAAAATGTGATTAGAATGAGTGAAAACGAAATCAGGGGAGAAAAACTAATAAGGGAAAAATGCAATTAGAAGGAGTGAAAATGAAATTACAGGAAAAAACAATTGGGGAGAAAAGTGCGATTTAGAAGGAGTAAAAACAAAATTAGAGGAGAAAATGATTATGGAGAAAAACAAGGTTAGGATGAGAAAGTCAAGGGGATCTGTGGAAAAAAACAGATTAATGAGTCAGGGGACCTGTGGAGAAAAGCATGTTATGAGGAGGAACAGAGCTTGACAGCCTGAGACAGAATCGTTAAGAGCCCACAGGAAAATCCGAGGACCTGCCTGGAGGGGCGAGCAGCAGAGGAGAGCTGGCCTGGGGATCTACCCATGTTTAACGGACTACTTGTCTGGATGGGTGGCTAGGGTGTGTCAGTACTTCACTACATATCTGAGTGAGTATACAAGTCGAACTGTAGAAGTATCATCAGATGTTTAAGTAAGTATGCCAGTTTATGACTGTCTGTTTTACTAACTCGATGGCTCTCTAAATGTGTATGTAAGTGGCTGAACAAATAGCTCAGTGCCTGTGTTGTTGAAGACAGGGGCATGTAAGCATGTCTGCAACTGCCTTTAACATTGCTGGATACAAACTAGCTTTTGAGCATGGGAGTGAATGTATAAGTGCCTCTGCACTGTTTGACTGAGTGAGAGAGAGGCTCTATGCTTTTGAAAACATGTATGTCACTTGCATTATGGGTGGTATACTCTATTTAGTACCTAGCATAGGGTCTCCAAGTGCACAAACAATTTTGTGAAACTCAAAAGGATATATTCCACGCCATGATCTCTGTCTTAGATGGGTTTGCCTCATAGCCAGACACTTTTCTGAAATCTGTTATCATCTGGTCTAAACTGGCAAAAGTGAGGGTTAAGTTGCCTGTGTAAACCATCACATCATCAGCGTACAGTGATATGTTCCTTTCACAACAACCATATATGAAGGGTTTGATCTCCCGTTCCCCCCCTGACCTACTACACAAAATACAGGTTAAATACTAATGGAGAGAGTGGGGAGCCCTGTCTGGTCCCTCTTATTATCTTAAAACTTGCGGTTAAGTTCCCATTCAACAGAATTTTAGCTGAGGAAGCCTTATAGATTTCCCGTATTACCCTGCAGAAATTGTTGCCCAGATTGTAATGGCCTAGGAGGATGTTCAGGTATTGTCAATTCACCCCATCGAACTCCTTGGTGGCATCCAACGTTATATTGGTGAAAGTGACCTTATTTGCTACCTCCAGATTGATGGTCCCTATTAACTCAAGGGTTAGATCATGCATAAACCTCCCATTTACAAAGCCTTTTTGATCCTCTGCTATCAACCCTTCAACAACTTTACTCAGTCTATTAGCCAGTAAATTTGGGAAAAACTTACAGTCGCAATTTAGAAGAGAGATCAGGATATAGGACTCACACATTAAGGGGTCTTTTCTCGGGTTTTACTGCCTCTTCCCAAGATTTCAGGAGGGGGGCTCCTTCCTGAAAGATGACAACAAAATGGTAGGTCAAAACCTGACTTATTACATCGTTTAGCATTAGATAGAATTAATTTGGAAGCCGGTCGGGCCCTGCCGCCTTCCCTCTCTTGCTCTTACTGATAATCTACCATACCTCTCCCAGAGTTATTTCCTCATCTAGGCTCTCCTTCTCCTCCTTTGAGAGCTTCACAACTGCCAGACCCCCCAGCCATTCATTAACCTGAGCCTCTGTTGTGTTGAAATCCTCTGTGTACAGGGCACCGAAGAAATCTAAGAAGGCATGCTCCACCTCCTTGGTCTCCGCTAACATTTTCCCCATGGTCCTACACTTTACCTCCTCATCTCATTTGTCACTAACTCAGCCTTGATTTTCCAGACCAAGAGTTTTCCTGCATTTTCTCTATACTCAAAATGTGCTAACTTACTAGCCTCCCAACAAGCCCTAACCCTTGCTTCTACAACAGCAGTAAACCAGCCTTCTGCTCCTGAATCTCCTTTAACAAAGCCTCATTTGACTCCTCCGGGCCCTGCTGATCCCAAAGTTTTCTTTCGAGGAATGCAATCTCCTGCTCTAACTACACAAACACTTTCCTGTGTTCTCTATTCTTCTGGGCAGAAAGTCAAATCTGAACACCCCTTATAAAAGCCTTAAAGGAGTCCCATACTACATGTAGAGAGGTGGAATTGATATTAATCTAAAAGAATTATACGCCTCCTGCTCTTAAAATCTCTTTCACTTCCTGATCTTTTAAAGAACAAGCAATCTAAAGTCCACTGTCTTGTGTTTTTGCCAGACCCTCTTTTCAGATCTAAAACCAGTGCCGCGTGGTCAGACAAATGGGAAGCCAGATGTTACACATTTTGTATATCTGCCTTGACTGATTGATCTACCAGGAAATAATCTATCCTTTGCTGGTGTTTGTACTTCTTATTTTGATACGTATATCCCCTATCTACACCTTACCCCTCTCTCCAAATATCACACATACTCATCAGGGATTTAATATATACTTGTGTCTTAGAGCAAATTTGTGATCTATTATTGCTTGACCTTTCCAAGAAGTTGTCCATCACAACATTAAAATCCCCTGACATTATAATTGGGTGGGGAGTATCTACCAGCTCTAAGCATACATTTTGCAGAGGTTCTATATCGTCTACATTTGGGCCGTAATATCCCATCAGTGTGTACATTTTATCATATAGTTTTACAATTGCAATGACCCATCTACAATTCTTATCAATTACAATCCAGTATAGAGGCCCTTGACTGTTTTTAATCAGAATCATCACTCCTTTTGTACGACTAATTTGGTTCGTGCACACATCCTTCTGCACCCATCTCAGTGTCTTGAAAATATCTAGACACAGATTTGGTCAGATGGGATTCTTGTAAAACAATTATTTGGGCTGGAGCGTGTCTCAAGTATTTTTTCTCCTCTGCTCCTAACTCGCAGCCCATTGACATTCCAAGATAGGTTTTGTATTCCTTTACCGTCTACCCCATCTCTAATTCTACCTCTGGGCTCAGACCTAAAACATAACACTTTCTCTGGGATCCCATGGAATTAGCGGACATTTTTTCTCCCCTACCCAGCAACCTGCCTCCCCCCGCCCCCCGGAGTACCCTCCCCTGCCTCTGCTTCACTGTGATAACCATATTTTGGAAACACAATCAGGAGTACAGAGGGGCACTACTTATTTCTAATGAAAAATGTCAAAAAGACTATTGGAGGCAACATGTGTTTCTAATGTAACAAAAAAGAAAAAAAATGTTTGTGGCTAAACAACGGTTGAGTCTGTACCTGGGCTTATTGGTCTCTTCCAGCAGCGCTACTATCAAACTTGGTTGGACCTAAACTTCTCGAGCAGGTCATCCGCTTCTTCGTGATCTTTCAAGTTGTACATTTTATTTTTAAACATCATGTTTGGGGGTGGCCAGTAATCTCAGCCGGGCTGACCACCCCCTACTTTTTCTTCCATGTTTTTGCCTAGTTCCCACTGCCTATTCAGAGTAGCATGAGAGATATCTGATCTGATTTCACAGGAAAAACCTTTCCCAGTTAAGGAACCTGTTTTTAAAGCCATATTTAGAGTCCTCTCTTTGATGGAGTGTGTAAGAAAACTTACCAGGATCCTGCATGGTTTGACTTCATTCACAGTTTTTTGGAGAAGGGTCCAGATGCACCCTTTGAATGTCCTTCACCAAGATCTCTTCCTGGTCTTCCAAAGTGCAGCTGCCCATCAATAATTCCACTACGAAGCCTTGATATCCTCTCTCTCACTTCCTTCCGGCACATTCAACAGCCTGATATTATTTCTCCCTGCATTATTTCAAGTGATTTCAGTTTCTCCTGGCTATCCTTGACTTTTATTTTCAGCCTTTTTATTTCTTGCTGTATTCAAGTGGTGGTTTCTCTTATCTCCGCCAATGAGTCCTCCTGAGCTTGAGTTCCCTGAGACAAAGAATCCAATTTCTTGGCAAGCCCCTCACAATCCCCCTGTATGTCCTTTTGGTTTGCTTGGGCTATAGAAAATCCACTTCTGACCTCTTCTGCAAGAGGCTTCAATAACTGCTACAGCAAGCTAGATTGTGGCGAGGGTTTTTTGGAATTAGCTGTGGGTTGTGGGGGATTGCTCTTCCCCGCTAAAGCGGCCATAAAGCTAGCCTGATTTCCATCTCCGCCGCAGTCTTCATCACTTGGGCCAGCTGACGCATTAGAAGCCACTAAAGCTGGAGGCGTACTAACCTCAGTACCCCCATCTATCCGTGGTCCTAATTCCGCCACTAGTTCTCCAACGTCAGCTAAACACTGATACCCGTTTGGCCCCAAAGGTATTTCAGCCTCGCTGCTCTCTTGAAATTGCCCTTTTGTTACACCATTGGACCTCTTATCCATTATGGGAGCTATGAACCCTGACCTCGAAACAGGGTCCTTATCAGGGTGTTCCAGTGGGATATCAGGAGGTAGAAGTGCTTCTCCAAACTCTGGTATCTTTTCACGTACCTTGACAAAAGATCTAGGGGATGGAGTAATCTTTAATTGTTTATTATGGGGGGGTCGACATTACCTTAAAAGCCTTCCTCTGTGGATCTTGGTCAGGCGAGCCTTTTTGTCTTGAGGGTACCAAACGTCCTTCCTTAGCCAGTCCTGTGCATTTTTCCTTTCCCTCCCTCAGAGCCTTCACTTACTTTTATAGGGTCAGCTGATAGCTTATCCTTGCCAAGACGGCTTGGTCCCAGAGTTTGTCAGGCTCCCCCCCTACACCCACTGTGCTCCTCAGCATGTATCTATTTGGCTTCTGGGATTTCCCCCTCATCTACCAGCCCCCAGCCACCTTCCTGCCTTGAAATCTGCAGACTTTGCTTTCCCCTTCTTCCTCCACCTTCGTCACTGGATACACCAATCGGTTCACTGCCTCCTCTTACTGCGTGAGAGCACGCCTGTCAACTGTTTCCTCTTTGCCACAGCTACAAAAACCAACACACCCTCTCAGCGCAACCCTGGAAGTGATCCTACAGGCCTTCCTCACTTCCTGGCCTCCCATTTCCAGTGCTCTCCCTCTACGGCTCCAAGCTCCTCCCGCCGTACTCACTCTCCTCACCACCACTGGTTCTTCCCAACCACATAGCTCCTCATCAGCCGCACTAACCGTCTTGTCTTGCCACCCTCAACTGATGATTACAGTGTGGGCTTAGGGTATGCTTTTCACCATAATGTAGGGTGACCAGATTTTAAAAAACAAAAACGGGGACATTCCGCAAAAATAGACAAAGGACTACAATTTTACATCTACCAAGCGTCACCTGTGGTGCTCGGGAGATGTAAAACATCTAGAAACACAAACTAGGTGCTACGAAAATACATTAAATGCTATTTTTAGCCTCAGTTTCATACCTGCTAATTAAATTGCTTTCTTGTAACATCTGCTAACTAACCCTGCTTTGGAACACATAAAAATATACCTTATGCTGTTTTCAGATGGCTCTCTCTAAAAACCAGGACAGGAGCCACATTTGACAAAATCTGCCAGGACAGCTGGTGAAAAACCGGGACTGTCCTGGCAAATGCGAGACGCCTGGTCATCCTACTGTTATAACATTATTTAGGTTTTTCTTTCTGCCACTCTCCACTACTTGCGCAACCCCTCTGCTCCTGATGTGTCCGTGATCGGCCACTATCTGGCCGCCATGTTCTCCCCATGTCTCTGCTAGTGTAATATGGTGCAAACTGCTTTTCTATGCCAAGTCGAGCTGGCACTAAAAGTGCACAGATGCCCTGTGCAGTAGCAGGCCTGACCCACGTTTAAAGGACTACTTGACTGGATTGAGGATTCTGTTGTTTCAGCACTTGGCTGCATATTTGAGTGAGTGTAGGAGTACACCTTTGGGAGTGCCATCACATGTATATGACTGTCTGTTTTACTAACTTTACGCCTCTCTAAATGCCTATTTAAGTGGCTGAACAAATAGCTCAGTGTTTCTGTTGGTAAATACAGGGATATGTAAGTGTGTTGTTGTCTGCAGCTGCCTTTGATAGTGCTGGATAAATAACTAGTTTCTGAGCATGTGAGTGAATGTGTAACTGCCTCTGCGCTGTCTGACTGGATGTGAGAGAGGTTCTATGCTTTTGATAACATGTATGTCACTTTCATTATGGGTGGTATACTCTATGTAGTACTTGGCAGAGGGGTCTCCAAGTGCATGAAAAATACAACTCAAGCTGCCAGTAAATCTGCACACACAGGCTCTGCAGTAGCAGGCTCAACACATGTTTAAAGGGCTACTTGTTTGCATGGGTGATTAGGAGTGTCAGACCTTGAGTACTTATCTAAATAAGTGTATCAGCACCTCTCAGGATGTGTCACTGGTTTTGTAAATGACTATCTACCTATATGACTAGTTATCTTAGTATCTCTATGGGTCTCTATATGTGTGTGTAACTGGCTGTATGGATTGCTTACTGGCTGTATTAGTGAGCGATGGGGTATATAACTCTGTGTTCAACTGGCTCAGTTACTGCTAAATACATAAGTGTTGTATGGGCATGTGACTGAATTTGGAAGTGCCTCTGGCTCTCTCTGGGAGTGTGAGTAGCTCTATGTTTTTCTTAATGTGTAAGTGAATTGCAGTTTGGGGGATACTGCAAGTATAACTGGACCAATAGGTCTATAACTACACCTATAGCTTAAAACTACATTTAAGTACAAAGCACTCTGTCCTATAGCCTACCTACTGCCTCTCATAGGAATCAGTTACATGTAATTATAAGTAATTACTGCTGCATACATAAGTTCTATATAGGTATGTCACTGAATATCCACATACCTCTCACTCTCTCTCAAAGACTAAGGGCCAGATGTACGACTATTCAATTTTGCATGTCGCAAATTGTGATTTTTTTTGCGACTCGCAATTTGCGACTCACAAAATGGAATGTACAACAGTGTTGATTCCCAAATGGGTCACAAGGGACCTTCATCATTAATATTTATGAGGGAAGTCGCAATTTGCGACCCATTGGGAATGACCAGCACTCACAGGGTTGGTGGCTTGCTGGGGTCAGCAGACCACAATGTCTGTGGCTTCTTTTTAAATAAAGCAGTTTTTTTTAAAAATTCATCAATTTTTCCTTAAAGGAAAATGGGATGCATTTAAAAAAGAAAAATGAAACGTTTCTGTTTCATTTTTAAAGAGTAAGCAGTGGTCCGTGGGACCACGGCCTGCTCTTAAAAAATATTTTCGCTACCCAACACAAAGGGGAAGGAATTCCCTGCGGACCCCTTCCCATTTGCGACTGGCTGACCAGGTGGTAACTGTGATTGTTTTACGATCCGATTTGCGATTGCAAAACAATCGTACATCCCAGTGCGGCTCGCTATTAGGAAGGGACGCCCTTGGCACACCCCTTCCAAATAGCGACTCGCAACCCCTATTTTGTGTGTCAATAGTAGGTATAGGTAATAGGTTGCCCAAGCTTCGCATGCATGGAAAAGGCTGGGGTAGACTGAGAAACCTGGACCAACTTATGTAAAAAATTATTCTCCAACATTTGGATCCAATCCAACTTGACATACCCCCAGGCCTCACTGCCATAACGAAGCTGTGCAATGCACTTGGCCTGATACATTTTTAGGAGATCCCTTGGAGCCCTGGAGCCAAGCCTACATAGAAAACTAAAAACCGCCCCATAGGTTTTACAGACTATGATCTTTTTGCCGCGACCAAAGGTTTCCAACAATTATTGACATCAAATAAAACACCCAAATAAGGGAGCGCCTTAACTTTCCTCAGGGTAAAATTGGATATCTTAAAAGTCTGGCTACTTGTTGATTTGGATGCCACTACCATTACATATGACTTCGAAAAGTTAACCAACAAGTCAAGATGCCCCATAAAAGACACATACCTAGCCAGCAGCAAATCCAACCTGTGTGTGGTCCGAGCCATAAGGACCGCGTCACCTGCATATAATAAAACAGGGAGAAATCTGTCAGTAAACTTAGGACAGTTGGCTGAAACTGCTAAAAGCGCAGACTCTAGCCCATTCACATAAAGGAAGAACATAAAATGGGCAAATATGCACCCCTGACGAACCCCACAGCTCATCAAGAATGAACGAGTACACACTGCACCCTGAGAAAAAAACACTGAGGTTGAAGTCTTTGAAAGGAGATCAGCTAAAAGGGCCACAATATTAGGATCAACCCTCATCTTACTGAGCAAAGCCAAGAGTTTCACTCAATTCACCGTATCAAATGTGGACAACAAGTCCATAAATGCTAGATGTAAAGGTTCAGACCGCGCCACCGTATATTTATTAATAATTAGATGGAGATTCAAACACTGGTCTGAAGTAGACCTCCCCACCTTAAGCCATACTGAAAGTCGCCTCATAATATTATTTTCTTCTGCCCAGTCGTGCAACCTATTTAAAATCACCCTCCTCAAGAACTTAACAGTTGCATCCAATAAGGATATTGTTCGATAACATTGAGGGTTCTCTTCGCCCCCTTCTTAAAAATGGGAACAATCACTGCCGTGGACCATGAGGGTAACGACCCTTCCTGTGCAGCTGCGTTCAAGACCTGTGTTAAAATTGGGGCCCAGACTCTGTATTTGCTTTAAACAGATCTGGTAGTATACTGTCAGGGCCCAAGGCCTTATTGCTAGACAAGGCAAGAATGCCTTGTGTGACTTCATCTAGGGTGAAGACCACTCGGCTCCTAACTGGGACAGGTGCATCATGGGTTTTAACATCCCCTCCCATCCCCTGATTATAAATACCCTCAAAATAATCCACCCACTGTTGTTCTGAGATGTGATGGCATAGGAGCGAGCCAGAGCCATCAGCAAAGCAAGGCCTGTTAACTACTCTCCAAAAAAGAGAGCTGTCCCCCATCTCACAAGCTTGACAGAGCTCCTCCCCGGCTGATTCCTGTAGGTTATGTTTGCCTGTCATTTGAGCCTGCTTGTAAGCCCGCCAACAATATTAGATCAAGTGCCCGTCCCTCGGTGACTGCTTCAAGGCCACCTTCAAATGGTGCAGGGTTCTCAAGCGACACCCGGGCACTAGAGGCTGTAACAGTCATTAGTATATGAACCGTCAGGGCTATACCTTTGAAAGCTTCCAATACCTCCCCCACCCCTGCATCACTATCAAGACAAATGTAGATTTCACGCAGACAAGTTGCAGAGAGGGAGGCTTGGAGGCAATGAGAGTCCACCTGAGACCATTTCAACCTTCTCCCCTGGTCAACATCAGATAGCCTCATTAGAGACCCCCTTGCCTGTTATTTTGGGACCATGCCAATATCCAAGGTTAAGGATAGTGGGTTGTGATCACTAAAAGGGCAAAAAATAATGTTAAAACGAGAAATAATCAAGTATAATGAAACAAAAATAAAATCAATGATCGATCTACAGCCTCTCTCTCTCTTTAAAAGTCGGGCAAATTACGGGGTTCAAAGAGTTCACCAATTTCTCCATAATACCAAATTATGAGAGTCTAAGAGCTCATTGAGCTCCTGACCTTCATGCCCACATATCCTCATATGGAGTACCTCAATGGACACTTGCAGCAAGCCACATGGAGGAGGTTATTCCCCTGAATTGTTCTTTGTTTGCACTAAAATTCAGATGATTGCTGAAGCTGATTCAAGCAGTCCTGCAGAACTCCAGAGTGTGGATTGAGTCTGTCTGTCTTCTACAAAGCAACCATTACTGGCAAGCTTTTCAACTTTACATTCTCCGATATTGTGGAAAGCAGCAAATAAAAACATGCCTTTCATATTTTTGTTTTGTTACTCCACATCTGAATGGTTGGTATGTGTTAACCCTTTAATGTACTTTTATAAAGAAGCCCAATATGGAAGGGTATTTGTGTATATTTGTGAATTATTCACGACTGTCGCAAGGAATTTGCAAATAACCACAGGAGTCCAAAAGCTTATTTAGCTCTGTAGTTTTATTACATTAAAACTATGCTACACTTTATAAGAAAGCCCTCACTAACTAAACACACCCTCATTCTTCAACAATGAGTCTAAACACAACTAATTTTTTTTTAAAACAGACAACACTCTATATAACACCCTTTCCCCAACACTCTCTTAGCAGAGTCTCCATAGCAACCCAGTAGGCCAGAAGTTCACAGCACATTCTAGAAGTAGCATACTTGTTACAAAATGAACTGCAACAGGTGTGGTTGACTATTCAGAATTAAAAGTATATCCAAGTTTGCATTACAGAGCCAATCACAGATCCACTTACTTATCCTTTAAAGACACTACCTAGTTTTATTAACCTGCATATTTACAGCAACCAATGAAATATCTTTTTTTTTAATGAGGACCTGACATCCATTTTAACAGCCTTTCATTTTCAAAACTGTCTCATTCAGCTATAGCCTTCTCCTGTCTGCTACTGCTGCTTGACATCAAAATGACTAGAGTGTGGATTGTGGGCCACAGCTATGGGTTTTGGGCCAGAGAGTGTGCTAGAAATAGTGGCATTGACAGGGATTTCAGTTTGCCTAATGTGGACATTACTTGGGTTGGCCAGAGAGGGTTAAAGTTGCATTAATTGCTGCCTTTGGTAAAAAGCATTGCGGATTGCCAACACCCTGAGCTCATGATTGTGCACTGTGGTGGCAATGACCTAGGCACACTTACTAGGGTAGGACTGGAAATCCTAATGAAAAATACCTTTGTACAATTAATGACACTTTTCCCTCACACTGCCTTGGTGTACTCCAACATATGAAATCGAAATGCACAAAAAGGGCCGGAGGAGATTTAACGACCAGCAAGGGCTAACTTCCCTATTCCATACAACCAAACACACAAGAGCCCTCGGGTCTAGGGATGAAGTCTAGGCTAAATACAGAAACACCAGATCAAAAAGGGCGTCCCTTTTAATGAACGGTTTCCTCATCCCCCAAAGCTGTCATGTTTCATCATTGGGGAACCTCGTTGCACAGTGAAGCCTAGTCATTGTGCGGACTACAACCCCCTCTCTGAGAGGGAGGAGCTCAGGGATGTTCTGTATTCTAGGAGGGTAGATACTAAGGGGCAGATTTTACAAGCCCCTTGCGCCACCTTTGCGTCACTTTTAACATGGGAAAAGTGACGCAAAAGTGGCGCAAGGGGCTTGTAAATAAGCCCCTAAATACCCAATGAGAGCTTATTGGCGTGGTGAAGGACGCAGTGCAGGTGGTGAAGTGATAAAGTAAGTTAAAACTAGCTCCAGGGTTCGCCGTATGACCTTATTCTAGCTCCCAAAGGCAGAAATGGAAGTAGTCAAATATATTCTGTTCACAGATTGACAAAGCTAGGACACATTACTAAAACTGTTTCTGCATTCCTCAGAGACCATAACATGGGCTCTATCTACAGCAGCAACTTGCATTTTGATATACATAGTATATATACAAGTGATGGAGTTCACTTCACACACAAAGGCAACGGGATGTTTCTTAGCAAATTGAAACTCTGCCTCCGTCTTATGTGTAGCTGTCATATACACACAATCAACACAGAGGCTCTTCACAGAGCCACTCTATTTCTCAAAACATTGTTCATTTTCTTTTGAAGTTTCTTTTTTTGAAATGTTTTCAAATATTCGTGAATTCATCACGAATATGCAAAACAAAAGCAGACATTCAATAGACACCAACATATTCAAAATTCATAACTATATAAATGATTCTGTGCATCACATTGGGTACATCACTATCTAAATAAGTCTATAAGTGCATGAGTGTCTGAGTGGGTCTGTCAGTGGGTGTGAGAGTGTCTGACTTGATGCATGAGTGGATGCATGAGTGAGTGAATGTGTGAGTGGGTGCATAAGTGTCTGAGTGGGTCTGTGAGCGGGTGTGTTGGTCTGTGAGTGAGTGTATGAGTGTCTCTGTGGGTCTGTGAGTGGATGTGTAAGTGTCTATGTGGGTCTGTGAGTGGGTGCATAAGTGTCTGAGTGGGTTTGTCAGTGGATGCATGAGTGTCTGAGTGGGTCTGTCAGTATGTGTGTACATGTCTGAGTGGGTCTACGAGTGGGTGCATGAGTGGCTCAGAGGGTCTGTGAGTGGGTGCATGAATGTCTGAGTGGGTCTGTGAGTAGCTTTGAGAGTGTCTGAGTTGTTCTGTGGGTGGGTGTATAAGTGCCTGATGGGGTTTGTGAGTGTGTGTGAGAGTGTCTGAGTATATCTGTGAGTGGATGCATGAGTGTTTGAGTCAGTCTGTGGTGCATAAATGTCTGACTGGGTCTGTGAGTGGGTGTGAGAGTGTCTGAGTAGGTGTGTAAGTATGTGAGTGAGTGCATTTGTGTCTGAGTGGGTCTATGAGTAGGTGTATAAGTGTCTGAGTGGGTCTGTCAGTGGCTGCATGAGTGTCTGAATGGGTCTGTGAATGGCTGCATGAGTGTCTGTGTGGGTCTATGAGTGGATGCATTAGTGTCTGAGAAGGTCTGTGAGTGGCTGCATGAGTGTCTGAGAGGGCCTGTGAGTTAGTGTACGAGTGTCTGACTCGGTCTGTGAGTGAGTACGTGAGTATATGACTCGATCTGTGGGTGCCTGCATGAGTGTCTGAGTGGGACTGTGAGTGGGCATGTCAGTGTCCCAGTGGGTCTATGAATGGGTGCTTGAGTGTCTCAGTGGGTCTGTGAGTAGGTACGTGAGTGTCAGAGTAGGTCTCTCAGTGGGTGCATAAGTGTCTGAGTGGGTCCATGAGTGGGTGTGTGAGTATCTGAGTGAGTCTGTGAGAGGGTGTGTGAGTGTCTGAGTGACACTGAGGGTGGGTTTATGAATGTATATAATTTTTATTTTTTTCAGCGATATTCACAAATTTGTAGCAACATTACACAGGGGCTGCGCTGAGCGTTGCAAGGAATTCATGAATATCACACGTGGCACAGAAAAACCTTTTAGTCGATATTTTCTGCCCATACTATGTCCCAGAAACACCGCTTTATCCCAACCATGGGGTCAGAGTACATCCAACCTGACCCCTTATTCAATTTTCTACCATTTTACTTTAGCCCCGGGTCTCTGCCGATAAACTAAAATGGCGGCCACAACTTTCTGCTCAGGTTGTGGCCAGTCCATTACGGCATTCCTGTTGGCGCGCACATTTGTGAATCGTCTCAAAATAATTGAGAATTAGTCGCGATTGTAGATATACAAATTTGGATTCCCTTTAATAACCAAAAGTGTGATCTGCGAACCAAAACCTATCTTTCCTCCAAATTCGGTGTGATTCCGTTCAGTGGTTCGGGCTGCAGGCATGTCTATAGTCTCTAAGGGAATTAACATGGAAAATGCATTTTTTTTACTGTAGGTAATATATATATACCGCCAGTAGTATATATGTTTTCTCTCAATACATGTCAATGAAGCTTAATCACATGACAAAAACATATTGCTCTTAGAGAAAACTTAACTCATGTGCAGGTGGAAGGATCTTCCCCCGAAGGAAGCAAAGCATGGAACAACCTTGAAGGAACGATATCTTTCATGTGTAGAGTACATGGCTCATTATTCTCACAAAATACCACTTTCACTTGCCAGGACTGAAGATGACGTTACATTGTTAGGACCCTGAGCCTTTTGGCTTGTGGGCCTACTAGAGCCACAAAATTTAGTAAGTATGTTCAGTGATACAAGAAGCCTCGAACTAATATGAAATCACAATCATATTTGGTTAGGGGTTGATACATTCAGGGTTATGTATGTGTTTGCTAACACTATATTACATAGAAATATATGTACATGATATAGGTAAGATTTAAGTATTCACAGTAAGAGCCCGCTTATGAGTTGGTGGTGTGGGTGCGGGCCGCCACACCACCACCACGCTCCCACACTGCCAACAGGGCTGCCGCCCGCCAGATTACGAGTGAAATCGTGGTCTGGTGAACAGCATGGAGGTCCCGCGGTGGTGCAGTAAAAAGGCTCCAATGTTAGCCTTAATGCTGTACTGCCCAGGGACCGCGACAGCGCGTTCCAGCATGGCATGGACTGTGAAGTTCGTGCTGGAACTGGGGGTGCATGCACACAGCATGCACCAAAATGCATGGGGAAAGGGGGGCCCTACAGGGCCCCCTTTGTTGCCTGACAACCAGCAGTTTCTTAGAATAAGAACTTCCATGAGACCGCTGGCTTTCAGGAAACCTCTACTATCCATGGCCACAGCAGCACCCTCAGCATATTGTGAGACACTGACCGCCGCGCCACCATCAGGGAACTTGGTTCCCAGGCAGTTGCGGTGGTCCAATGGCGGTACGACCGCCTAAGTTGTAATAAGGCAGTCGGACCGCAGGGGTGGTCAGACCGCCACTGCTGTGCCACTGTGAGTTTAGCGGTCTAAGGACCGCCTAACCGATAATTAGGCCCTAAGTCTTGAGTGACAATAGAAGCAGTGAAACAAGCAGGCCAGAGATCAGGGAGGGATATTTGTCAGTCTTCAATTGCTAAGTTTAGACTGTTTGCAATTTTCCACCCCAAATGTGCATACATCAACATGCTTACATCTTCACTCCCTAGGTTGGGACTGTGCAGTTTTTGTGGTATGACAGTTTGCAGTCTTGTAGGAACATTTACTTGTGTGGTTTGTGGGGCCTAGGAGGTAAGTCTACTAAGCAGCAGATGACACCTTCAAGATCTGCATAACCTTAAGATTTCTTTGGCATGTGAGGACCAAGCCTATAATCAAGTTAGATTATCCCACGAAAAACAGCTTTGGTTCCTAGTGCCAATGCTTCTTGGTTTGTGTGTTGGTGCTTTTCAGTCTAAAGTCTTGGTTGTCAGATCTTTGTTACTTCCGTTATACTATGCATCTATGTGAGTATGTACATGTGTGCTATAATTTTGCACCCACATATATCACACAAAGTGCAGCCAACACAACAGGGAACACAATTTCCTTAAACAGTCCGACCTATAGGCTTTCCCAATGTTTGTTTTAAAAGATGGGGAAATAATCCTCTTCCCTAATCTATATACAGATGGCAGAAAAAAACTATGTAGGAAGAGGCATCAATACGTCCCATTCAGCAGGGCTGGACTGAAAAACAAAAATAAGCCCTGGCAAAAAGGTTGTAACACACTCACACTGAAAGGTTCCCTGAGTAGAATGGGGCCACTGGAGAATTGTTGGGTCATAATAGTTCATCATGCTCTGAAACCAGTCCTTATTAACCAGTCCCGTCCTGCAATTCAGCACTCAAAATCGGTGCCAAGAGACACTTTAATTAGAAATACCATGATAGATAGGGAGAAAGCCCTTTCAACAGATTGAATCATCATACCATGCAACTCTGGCTTTGAGATTATGTATCGGTGCCAGCCTCAATGCTATCAATCCATATGGTACAGAGGGTGTATGTCTATGTTCTAGATAGTCGTTCTACATCTTTACTATTTTGAAATCTACCTCCAGTGGCTTTCACTCTGCAGCATGGGTCCTATTGTACAGTTAATATCTATCAGCAGAGGTTTATTGCACCAATTTCTTCAAGAAACACCTCTACAGAGTACTATCCTTTAAACAATTTTGTAGCATTTTCCAGCATCCATCTTTCAGAATTCCATTTACCGTTTCTATCTTTTCGGATACTGCTTAGCTAATGAATCTTCTGGCCAATGGAAGGGTGTAAATTAACGCTGCAGCAATGCCTCTTCATTTGGAATCACAAACTGGCCTGTGAGACCTGGAGCCAGATGTACAAATATTTTTTTCGTTTGCAAACAGCCTGATATGGGTTGTTTGTGAATGAAAAAAGGCATTTTTCAATGTCCAAAGGCCCAATTTGCGATTCGGTAACATATTACTGAATCACAAATTGGGTTTGCGTTTCGGTATTAGGAAGGGGAGTGTTTAGGACGTCCCTTCCTAAAACCGAATCGCATTGGTATGTGTGAATGTTTTGCAACAGTAATGCGGTCGCAAAACATTCACATTTTACCACCTACTTCAAGTAGGTGGTAACCCATTTGCAAATGGGAAGGGGTCCCTTCGGGACACCTTCCCCTTTGTGAATGTTTGTAAAAACATTTTGTAAGAGCAGGCAGTGGTCCCATGAACCACTGCTTACTCTTAAAAAATGAAAAGAAAACTTTTCTTTTTTCTTTTTGAAATCCATCCGGTTTTCCTTTAAGGGAAACGGGCTGCATTTAAAACAAGCATTAGAAATGCAATAGGTCTCACGTTTGTTTGTTAGATCTATTGGTTTTGAAATTGGCAATGTCTTTTATCTATGTGTTATTGAGCGTATATGAGTATTATGTGTCATGAAGTGTAAATATTTGGAGTAGTATTTTGTGTTGTGGAGTGTTATGTGGGGGTTTTATTATGTGGTGTGCGGTTGAATGTTGCGGTATGAAGTTGAATTATGTGTTGTGAATTGGCTATATGTAATGTGAAGTGGAATTGTGTTGTGGAGTGGAATTATGTGGTCTGGTATTGAATTATGTGGTGTGGGATGGATTTGTGTGGAGTTGAATAGTGTGGCATGGAACAGTGTGGCGTTGAGTGAAATTATGTTGAATGGAATTATCTGGCATGGTGTGGAGTGTATTTATCTGGACTGTTATGAGGCTTAGAGTGTATTTATGTGGGATGGGTTGATTTATGTGGTATTGAGTAGCGTGTAATTAGGTGGAGTTAAATTATGTGGTGCTGAGTAGTATTATGTTGAGTGTAATTTTGTTGAGTGTTGTGGCATTGTGTTGAATTATGTGGAGTTGAATGCTTGTTGTCTATGTACAGCAGTGCTGAGGGAGCAGACTTTATGGGAGGTGACCCGATTTTTTTCTGACCTCTTACCACCCTGTACTGTCATGAGTGGCATGGAGTGGAATTATGTGGTGTGGTATTGAATTTTGTGGCATGAGGTGGATGTTTGTGGTGTAGATTCGATGTATGTGGTGTGCAGTGGAATTATGTGTTGTGAAATTGTGTTTTGGTGTAGAATTATGTAGTGTGGAATGGAATTGTGTGGCTTTTGAATTGTGTGGCGTGAATCTGTGTGATGTTGAGCGAAATTATGTTGAGTGGTATTATGTGGCTTGGTGTGGGGCGTGTATTTATGTGGAGTTTTGATTCGTGGCATGGAGTGGATTTATATGGACTGTATTTATGTGGTATGGAGTAGAGTGTAATTATGTGGTCAAAAACATTGACAATTGTTCCACTGAAGCACAAAAGCCTAAACTAAATTCGGAGTACGCATTCCAAATAACGCCTTCTTAATACTTTTACTGCATGTTTAAAATGTGCAAATGGCACAATATAAGCATGTTGTATTTTCATTTCGTCAATAAATGTTTTTCTCCTTAAAGAGGATCTGATTGGAAAACCCCAAAAACGGCAACTTTTCCCACACACTCTGGGGTACTGAAAGTAAATAAACATTAGTTTGCAAAAGTTTAAATGCCAGCACCGAAGTCAAAAAGTGCAAACTAAATATAGTATAGAGTAACCCAACCATGCTTCGCAAAATCATACAGTGTTTATGATGTGCAATAAGCATAAGATAAGCTTTTTGTTTTGTACAAGAAAAATATTTAAACCAGAGCTTAAAGAGAATGTGTGGAATATTTAAATGCAACCAATGTCAATTGTTTTTTTTTTAAGATAAAGCCATTGCATCAGCACTGTTTTTCAAGAAACAGAAGTCTTTTCCAACAATTTTGTAAAATAATGCAGATCTATGCTCGGATTTTTCCCTACCGAATGTAAAATGTATGAGCATGTGTTTAAATCTACTTTATCTTTTGTTTGGGGTGCCTAGTTCAGTTTTCAAAAGATAGGAATGTAGATAATGAACAAAGGGCTTCCAGCGTGGTAGCTTTTTAATTTTGCTTTCGTAAATGTTTTCCACAACCACAACCTGATAGCATCTCTGTGCATGTTGCACGTCAGCCTTCCTGAAGGAGCACCACCAATTAAATGATTGGGTTTCAAATTTTAATGATGATTGGCCGAAAGTTTAAAAGTCAGTATGCATGAAACAAATAACGCATACCTAGAATGTAGAAAGATACACCCTTGATGCATAGGGACATGGAGATATAGGGTTATAGTGAGAAAGGGGCATAGCGCGGAGGGCTGAGGGACAGCAGGCATAGAGAAGTATAGTTTAAGATAATGGATACCAAAAAAAAATGCATAGCGGTCACTGAGAAACAGGCTAAAGACAAACAGACTAGTGAACAGAAATATAAAGTGAACGGAGGGATGTGTAGTATAGATAGAGGATATATAGAGCGAGATGGGATAAATATTGCAAATTTGGAAATATAATTGCTCTTGGAAAGGTAAAGTGAAGAGAAAGAAACAAAGTATAAAGATAAGGAAAGAGAGAGAGAGCAGACTAAACAAGACCGTTAGAGATATTTGGAGAGAGAACTGAGAGGCATAGAGAATAGAGAGAGAAAAAGGAGGAAAACAGTGAGGCTTTGAGAGAAAGAGTGATATAATGTGCAAGAAAGAGATAAAGAAAGTGATGAGATATAAAGATACTTGGAAAGATAAGGGAAAGGCAGAGCGAACATAGAGACAAAAGTCACTGAGAGGAAAGAGAGAGATATAGAGCAAGAGTGAGATAGAGATTGAGAGAGAGCGAGGCAAAAAGAAAGTGAAAGAACCTGTCCAGATCCCCTAATTGCTAGAAGTATTCAGTGTGTGTCTTTTATAGAAAAATATGCATTGTAACAATGGGGACTGAAATGAGCAGGTTTAAGCCAGTAAACCAGATTAGTCCTTTGTGTTTTTAAAAGACACATGGGGGTATATTCACAAGAACGTGCGATAAACATCTCCAAAATAGCTTACCGCAACTTCTCACATCGCAGCCCATCACGTGAAAATAACGCTGTGTCAACGTGGCATTCCCAACACGGCGATACCATGCGATATTCGCACGCGAACGCGGAAAATGTCCGCGAAACAACTAGCGCGACGGCGATAAAAATTCAAAGCTGAACGCGAAAAAAGTTGCGATGGGCCCAATCGCGAAGAGACAATCCGCGATAAGGCGCGCAAGGCCTGCAATACAGACACGTCAGGCGGGAAAAATCACCAAAAAAACACCAAACAAAAAAACACCAACAGCGAAGCATGATGGAGTCAGGCGGAGCAGGCACAGGGGACGATCGGAACCCCACAAGCCCCCCGGAGCCCCAGCCAGGGCCCTCGGGGACAGGGAAGGACAAGAAGAAGAGGAAGCCGCGGTTCAGTCCGCAGGAGAATCAGATCCTAGTCACGGAGGTGATAGGACACCATCAACAACTGTTCATCACCTCCACCGTGTCACTGGGCACAAGAAATGGAATATGGCAGTCCATCTTGGACAAGGTGAATGCTGTCGGAGTGCAGAGGAGGTCAATGGACGAGGCCAAGAGGCGATGGACTGACATCAAGTGCAAAACCAAGAGCAAACTCGCCAACAACCTCAAAGCAGCAATGCAGACTGGAGGTGGGAGTCCGGCGCCGCAGGAGGAGCTGGAGGAGATGGTGTCGACAGTCATCAGTGTGGATACAGTGGCACGAGTTGGGGGCCCGGACACTGCTCTACAGGACCAGACACAACAGCAACAGGGCGAGTAGCGACCAGGGACTGGGGGGACGGGGGGAGATGGGCACAATGGCACACATGCACAAATAAGCAGACCACACTGCACACCCACACTGACTACGGATCATGTCCCTGATCCCCTTGCCATACTGCAGCACACATAGGAACACCAAGTACGTCACCCTCGACCATCTGCCCAGAGTGGGCCCACCCCACACATCACACATACAACCCATGCACATGTGCTGAACCCAGCCAAGCTGCTTCTCCGTGAGCCACACTGACAACGTAAGTGACACTGCATGACGAATACCATGCCTGCAGTCCGATTACCATGACATGGTGCACGCAACGACACTGAGGTGGCTGAGTGTGGGCCACATCCGTAAAGGAGCAGGTCACACTCTGACACATCCACCTGCACAATCAACCCCTGACGTCAACAACAGAGCTGCGGACAAACCATGCCCCACAGTCCCCACTCCCACCAAGACACACATCCACCCAAGACTGGTAACGTCTCAACACTGCATGGACACAGAAGTCAAAGGCACACCGCCTGCAAGGGACAAGAGGCAGCAGACTCAGAGCTGCAGGAGCGACCCTCACAACACTGCAGCACACACATATGACAGTCAGAGCACAGCAGCATAGACAACAGTGTGTGACAAACTGCAACACGTGAACAACAGGACAGAGGGCGAAACTGCTGCCGCTTGTGTGAAGATACTGGCCAATTACATTTGGCATAGCAGGGGTATGTGAGATGAAACTGCACAAGTACAACCTCACATCCCTGATGGTGTTGAAATGTCAACTGTCCCGCATCCAACAGGCATCTCCACCTACACAGCCACAATGTACCTCGTCATGCAGTCTGTATGTGAACTTGTACAATGCCTGGACAAACATGTCAACACGATGTAATGCAGCATCTCCCCTTAACATTGCAGAGGGACCATCAACACCACCTGCAGAGCAGACCCAACAACTCTACACTGATGACGAGGATGACAACCCCATCATCGACACCGAAGCCCTCAGAGAGCTCATCGGCCGCATCAGCTCCCCACCTCCAGGATCAGGGCAGCCCAGCTGCATCGAGGAGACCCCACCCCCTGCACAGACCACACAGCAGGCAGCACCTGCCACACCGGCTGTCTCCCAAGACCCCCACGGAACACACCTGGCCTTCCAAACCCGTGTGTTAGAGGCCCAGGAGAAGCTGGCTGATCAGGTGTGGGTGGGGTTTGACCTCCTGGCAGCCAAACTTGATGCCATCCATGGGTGTCTATGTCCCTTGGGGGACCACTTACAGTCCCTGACGGACACCCACAGTCCGCTCCATGGCCTCCAACGAGCCCTGGCCGACATCGCTGGAGTCCTGACTCGGAGACAAGAACACCTGTCAAGTCAGAGTGGCTCCAGCGATCTCAGCAGTGACTTGGCACGAATGCGGAGGCTCATGGAGGACATGGTGCAGATGGAGGTGGAAAGGTTGGCTGTCACTGCTGCACATCAGCAAAATGTAGCTGGGATATACCATGCCCTGCAGATCCTCGTCATGGCATTTCTGCCACAAGGCCTGGCGCAGATGGATGCTGCTGCTCCTACATCATCCCCATCTGCGCCCCCTCGTGTGTCTGTGCCTCACAGTGCGGCAGACATTTCTACTCCTGCACCTGATGTGTCACTGCCACACGGTGCGGCCGACAATCCACCTCCGGCCCCTGATGTGTCAGTGGCACACAGTGCTGCAGCCGGAACTGCAGCACCCACAGGTGAGGCAGAGCACACATCAGGGGACGAGGATGTGGATGATCCAGACTTCTTGATCATGAGGTGGCAGTAGCATTCCTCCCACCCATTTGGGCTGTTTCATCTTGGTTCTGCCCTTGGCATCATGACCTTCCACTGCCCCCAGATGCACCCATTGACTCTCACCTTGGACCTCAACATGGACTGCCATATTCTGTCAGATGACCGATGACACAGCGATCAGACTGCGGTCTGGACTCTTCCTCTTCCGATGTACTTGTCATGCCCTGAAGGACTCTGGCTGGCCCACCACATGCCAATGATGTGAAGTGGGGTCTGCATGGCCCTGTACTGCTCCAGCTGCAACACTCCACTGGATGACAGTAAATCATTCACTATTGCACAGTTGTGTCATGTCTTCGATCATTCAAGTATGTGAGTGTGGATGTATGTTGGGTCAGTAATTCCCCCTGACGTCCATGTTGCACACATCGTGGGACATGAGTCACAGGGTGCTACATTGCCGATTGCGTTCCGTGCGGCGTAGTCATGACATCAGGGACACACGCATTCGTCACTTCCTTGTCCGGACAAGGACTGAGCCAGCGCACACAGCCCCGGGATCATTCTTGCACGCCCGGCGCAGGTCCAGCGTACGCCAGGCCAGACCACTACGCTTCCGCTCCGAGGGGGGACAACATAGCTACATGTCCCAGGATTCCACGCTTGGGATCTGCTGGTCACTGTTCTTGTTGCCAGCATGCCACGGCCACTCCCTGAGGGCAGGTTTGCACACACACCACACCCTTCCAGCAGATGCGTCACAGGCCATGTGACACCGCCAATAAAAGGGGCCTGCAACGTCACATTCCCCACTGCCAGAGGTGATCTGACAATGTACGCGCAACGTGGCTCAATCATGGAGGGTCCATGACTTGTGGCGCACAGGGTTAGTCGCCCCCGACGTCCGGCGGCCACCACGGGCCTACCACCACATGGCGCTGGCTTGAGTTGCACAGGGTTAGTGGCACTTATGAAGCTGAGCGGGTGTGCAGCCTGCGATGATGACGTGTGCACTGATATGGTCTCTGCCATTTCTGACTTAAGACCCAGTATCAAGTGTGTGACCTGCTGGACCGCGTGGGGGTGCCGCATGATGTGGGGACTGCCAAGGCTGCGGGCCCCGGCCTTGGAGTTGGCACCGGCACGTGGTGTGCCCTGTTGGGGACACACCGGTGGCAGCAGGTGAGCAGTTGGGCCTGGGTGCGCAGGGGCGGACATTCACCGCTGGCCAGCGGGAAAGGCTGGGGTGCAGCAGCATGTGTGCGCAGGGGCGGACAGGCGATGATGCCGTGTGCAATGATTTGGACTCTGCAATTATTTGGTGTGTACTCGTTTCAGATAGGGGACCTGGTGGACTGCAGTGTTGGCCGGAGCCTGTGTGCAACGCGGGCCTACCGCCACGTGGCGTTGCCTCAAGGTTCACAGAGTTGGTGGCACCTATGTAGCTGAGCGGGTGTGCAGCCTGTGATGATGACGTGTGCACTGTAATGGACTCTCCCATTCCGAACTCAAGGCCCAGATTCAGGTGTGTGACCTAGTGGGCCGCGGGGCGGGTCCGCGTGATGTGGAGGCTGCCAAGGTCGCGTGTCCCGGGCTCAGAGCGTGCACCGGCACGTGGTTGGAGACACACCGGTGGCGGAAGGTGAGCAGTGGGGCCGGGGTGCGCATGGGCAGCGGTCTCCCTCCCTTTCTTTCTCTCTCTCCCTTTCTTTCTCTCTCTCTCTCTCTCCCTTTCTTTCTATCTCTCTCTATCTCTCTCTCCCTTTCTTTCTCTCTCTCCCTTTATTTCTCTCTCTCTCTCCCTTTCTTTCTCTCTCTCCCTTTCTTTCTCTCTCTCTCTTTCTTTCTCTCTCTCTCTGTCCTTTGATGAGCGCATGACACACCTTCTTATCTCAGATTTTTACTTGCAGGCTGTGACTTCCAGATTGTCCGGAGTGGATCCGCATGGACTCTTCAGAATTGTTGTTTTGTGTTGTGAATTAATAAAGTTCTGTTGTGTGATTTCTTAGTTGTATGTTTGTTTCTCCTTCTTCTGACCACACATGTAGGTTTGTTGTTGTATTTGTGCGACATCAGGATCTTATTTTTCTCGTGATTTCGATAAGTTGCTGTGGCACATCTTTGTCCGGAGTGGGTGGAACGGGAGGGCCAGAGGTGTGGGGGGGTCCTGGGGGTGGTGGCGCTTGGTGTTGTGGGCCTCAGGGGTCTCCGAGCTGCATGGGCAGTGGCTCCATGGCATCTGTTGTTCTTCAGGTGTGGCTGTGGGCTGGGCTCCCTTTTGTGGTGCAGGTAGTCGTCCTGCTTAGCACCAGCAAAAGGCAGGTGTTAAATCCCTGCTGCTACCGCGGCTTATCGCCTGTTTTTGCCTCGCATCGCAGATCTGGCTGCCCGTAGAGAAACGCGCGGTGTTGTCTTTTCGTGTGTTTTTGCACGGACATGCCTATTCTGCATCTCATTAGCGTTAGTTGGCAGTGTCAACCGCGGCGATGCTTTTGCGGCAGCTATCGCAGCTTATGTGGTGATGTAGGCAGTTAGCACCAGCTTGCGAAAGGGGCGGTAATTCTATCGCCACTTTTGCTGCGCTAAAGTGCCGATAACTCGGCGATAAGTCCTTGTGAATATGCCCCATGGAGTGTTATCTGAACGGCATATTGAACAGAGAGAGAGAAGGCATTCTAGTTGCTAATCACAGAAATAAGTGTGTTGTTTATATAAAGCAGTAACAAATACCAGCAGTGGGGAAACCCGATGCCCGAGGTGAAAGGTGGCTTGTGAAACATGAATTAATTATACCGGAGCATGGGTACAAAAAGCAACGAAACATTCTGTGCATTTCTAAACACCGTGTCCTTAGAGGCATATTTTTGTAACCCGTAAACCTCACAAGATAAGTGTCCTGGTGCTGTCAATAGGTAGGATTTGGCACAACGACTAGAGCGGTTGACCTCGGGGCTGGGGAACTGGGTTCGAGTCTCAGCAGAGACACTGAACATTCTGTGATTCTGGGCAAATCGCTTAATTTCTCAGTGCCTCACAAAATGAATGTGTCAGTCTGTAGCTCAACTGGTGCTCATAGTGTGAAGCCTCTGATACCTTGAGGTCGAGTTTGCCCAATAAAAAAAAAAATGTTAAACCACGACCCATAAAACTAAATACAAGCCAATAAATATATGTTTTCTTATTCGCTAATATAAAAGCGTGAAGTCCCCTTTCTAATGTAATGTGCCCGACCCCTAAAACGTCAACATTAGAAATATATTTTGTTTTCTAACTAACATAACCTGCAATATAAGCACGTTCTTGTAGTAATTCACACACATAAGTGTGCCTTTTTTTAAAAAACCGTAACTAATAAAAGGAGCAGTGCTGTTTTGTTGGAAAACTGTAACGAATAACAGCAGTGGTGAAACACGAACCGTGGAGTGAAAGGTTGCTTAAAAAACATCAATTAAGTATACCCGAGCAGAGGCACACGAACAAAGGAAACCTTCAGTGCCTTTCTCTTTCTGAACACTGTGTTTTGACTGACGCTGCAGATGCCCAGAGGGGAGGAGGGGCATCACGCACTGTAACAGGAGGAAAGGTAAACACAGTGTGATGGGCAACAAAAAGATTCACTTAGTGAAATCGCCTTCGAGGAAACCAAGCCCCAAAGGAGGGACAATTACAGGGAATGCCCCAATAAAATGGCAGTATTTCTGAATGGCACAACACATAAGGAATGGCAACGATGGGCTTGGCAAAAGCCCACAGAGGAAAGATACAATAGTCTTCCAGACAGCGCATGCGCTTTCTAGGCTCGACCTAAAAATGCTTTAATGAAAAGCAATCACAGACATAGTGGTCTGCTGACCCCAGCAGGCCACCATCCCTACGATTTTTGTGATTCCCAATAAGTCGCAAATCGAGACCTACCTCATGAATATTAATGAGGTAGATCTATTTGCGACCCACTAAGAATCACAAAATGCTTCAAAGACACAATTGTACATTGGTGTTTGCGATTACCAAATAGTGAATCGCAAAAATCGCTATTTGGTAATCACAAACGATTACCTATGTAATTCTTGCCCCTAGTTCCAGAGGCTCCAGCCAATCAGGTTACTTGGCTCTGACTGAAGTTGCTCTGTACTGGTGTACTGGATCCTTGTACTATTGGATCCAAAAATAATTATCAAATACTCCTCTTTAACACGACTCTCCATGATAGGCAGCAGCGTAGTCTAAAGCTTACTCAAGGGCTTGGTGGGTTAAAACAAAGGAAAGCACAGTAGTATCCCTCAAAAAGGTTTTCACTTCAGTTAGAGCTTTACTTTGAAAAAAATCTAAGTATATTATAACATATATGACAAAATAGTATGCATAAAATAAAGCTATACAAAGCAGGAAACACTCTTTAGCTCTTACATAGCCAGAGATCTGTCTCTAAATGCTGTTATGGCACTTATGTGCTAAACACAATAGTTTACCTCTGTGCAGCAGTCTGTGCACAGTTCTCTTCAATGGATCAGGTTCAATGGTCGGTAAAAAGTCTAAATATCGAGTTTTTAATTTCGACCTACAATAATATCGAGTTTGAAATATCGTAGGGACACAATATCGAAGTCAAAAATATCGACGACCAGAATATCGACCTCAAGGTAAGAAATATCGTTTTTGTTAATATCGAAGTTAGTAATATCGATAGCAAAAATATTGATGTTACTAATATCGATATTTATATTAGTGTTATGTATTTTATTATGTATTTTATATGTTTGTATTTATAGTTTTTTATTAATTATTGTACTAGTTTTAGAATATATGTATAACATTTTTAGAAGTTAGTAATTTTTTTTTAAGTAAATTATGTGTTTTAGTACCGTAGCGGGTTGTGGGTTTATAGGGGAATAGGGTGGGAAGTAATTTAATTATATTAAATTAATGTAAACCTTTTAGAAATTAGTAATTATTTTTAAGTAAATTTTGCGTTTTAGTTCTGTAGCGGGTTGTGGGTTTATAGGGAATAGGGTGGGAAGAAATTTAATTGTAATTAAGTAATTATTTATTTTTATTTATTGGTATTGATAAATAATGTTATGTTAATTAATTATTAATGGGTAATTAATTTTTATTAATTGGTAATTAATTTTTATTAATTGAATAATTGGTAATTATATTAAGTGTA
The DNA here is from genome assembly GCA_963921515.1 of Calotriton arnoldi. NCBI lineage: Eukaryota > Metazoa > Chordata > Amphibia > Caudata > Salamandridae > Calotriton > Calotriton arnoldi. The sequence goes on along the minus strand of CAWUFW010000485.1, from coordinate 174,879 downwards.
TTAATTTATTATTGAAGTGTGTTGTGAGTTTATAGGGCAATAGGGTGGGAAGTAATTTAATTGTAATTAAGTAATTATTTATTTTTATTTATTGGTATTGATAATTAATTTTATGTTAAATAATTATTAATTTGTAAATAATTTTTATTAATTGGTAATTAATTTTTATTAATTGGTAATTAATTTTTATTAATTGATTATTTGGTAATTATATTAAGTGTATTAATTTATTATTGAAGTGTGTTGTGATTTTATAGGGCAATAGGGTGGAAGTAATTTAATTGTAATTAAGTGATTATTTATTTTATTGTTGAGTACTGATAATTAATTTATTGTTAATTAATTATTAATTGGTAATAACTTTTTACTAATAGATATTTTTATGTTTTGGAAATTAGGGGTCCATTACGATGTCGGGCGGAAGCACGACCGCCGTGCTGACAGAGGCAAAAACCGCTAATTACCGTCCGCCAGCAACGGGCCACACGCCCGCCAAATTAGGATGTGATAAGTCAGGCAAACACCGCCTGCAAGCCTGCCGCGCCGCCCGCCATCAAAGTGCGCCAGTCTACGTAGCGGCGCGAGCTAATGGAGACACACCGTCCGACGAAATGACATACCGCCCGGCGTACAGATTACAATGCCACAACCAAACAGCTCCACCGGCTAAGAGACACCGCACGAGATACCAAGGCGGAAACTCGACTGTCCTGGACGGAGAGTAAAAAGGCGGACCACCCAGAGATGAATCCTGCACTCCAGGCCTTCCCCTTGCTCTACCTGATGCACACCTAGGAGTGAACGCACCATGACGACGCAGGTAGGCAGACACACAACAAGGGTACGAAAACAATGCACACAGTGCAAGTGCGGGAAAACTGTACATGGCTCCCCCAGACACCCCTGTGTGGACAGGACACATCCACCACTGTACCCACACATGTCCCACCTGACAAAAATAAACAACTCGCAACATCCTGGGCACCCACGACCCGGGCCCAGGAAGTGACGTCCCTGTCACGGCACCGCAGCGTAGCGGCGATGACGCAGGTACACATGCGCACAACACAGTGGCCAACGACTGCGCCATAATTGGGCTGCACACAAACACCACAGGGCCACAACTACACACCCCACACACCAGCCCCACCCTGAAGGCACATGTCACGTGGCCTTCATGCATCACTCATGTCCCCAACCGACAACTCACAGTTGTCAACTTGACGTCACACAAGTGTCCCGAACAGGGGAGTAACGTGAATGCAAAATAGGACACACCCTTGTGTGGAAAACATGGATAATCACACGGCGGCTACCACATAACAGCGCAGAATATCGACAATGTCCGGAAAAGGCATGCCAGTCTCAACAAGAAATACCAATCCCATCCTGCTCGCAATAACAACACATGACATGTACAAAATAGAAAAACACTGCTGCCTGAGAACGGGTGTGCACAATCACTACACCCACACAGAAGCCGCAATGTACAGCGGCAACGGAGTGTTCACGCCCACACACGGGAGAGCAGATAGCACTGAATGGCCTTCCATTCCTGCTCCGAAATAACATTGCAACAAATGATGCTGGAGAATGGAGCCATTGTACCAACAAGAAGAAAAACATAGCCATGCAGAGTAAAACGTCCACTGGCAGATAGCGCACAACATGAAAGCAAGATAACACCACAAAATGCAATAATAGCACCCCTCCATGAGGAACAAATTAAAGTAATGTGGAAAGAGTCACACACCACTGGCCTTGACTATTCATAGAAGCAAGTGGGATGAGGGACTGTGTCCTCCGCCCAAGCTATACCCCAAGTCCATCCGCCGTACATCCATTCCACAATTCCCAGCATCGTCGGAGGCTGCACTCTGCTGACTGCTCAGGCAGACGGAGCACGCCATCACATCACCCTGTAGCAAAATGGCTGTTGCACCACTGACCCTCAGCTACGATGGACAGATCAAGCTGTACAGTGACAGCATGCTACACATAGTGGGCTGCTCAAATCTGGCAATGCTGAATGTAAGTTACCGACTAACTTACCGCATTGCAAGGTTCAGCTGCGTCATCCCCGTATTCTACTGTCGGAGGTGTCCGTTCCACTGGCCTGTGGATTTATGTCTCTCCAACCCGGCATGTCCAAAGGCGGACTTGGTACACTTGTTTGCACCCCTGGACGACCACGACAGGATCTGTTCAGTGTATGGGGGCATGGCGTTTGTGGCTGCAATCGGGGACACACTGCAATGGGACCAGTGTGCCTCCACACAACGTCTTCTGGATCACAGTTTCATCGAATGTCATCCAACATGTCCCATCAGGATTCTACAAGGGACAACTTACGACGAACACCTTGCCACCCACCATCCGCTTCATTGGATGACATCCATGTTCACCATCAATGGGATGGATACCCTGCTGGAAGGTATCGCATACACATCAACTTGTCAATTCATGGGTCCCCGACTCAATATCCCCAATTGAACATAGATGTACAACACCGTACCCATGCTTGGCTTTCGCACGGAGTGGGCAGGTAGCTGTACAAGAACTATACCATATCATCTGCAACTAACCCCTTACCATCAACTCCACTGCCATGACAACTGCCATTTCCGGGACATGCACCCTGTTCCTCACCACATCCCGTGTCTCTGCATGAACAGGGGGAGGCAGAGGTATGGGACTTGTGTACAGTAACCACATGGGCAATACAGCATGAACAACTATGCCATAATATGTATTCTGCGCACCTGGACACATGCACCTGTCAGTGCACACTTATCTGTCTGCTGTAGTACGTGCGAACTGTCACCTCACCTTCGTCTGTACTCCCGTGCCAGGACTCATGCATGGACAACAAATGCAAGCCCCTACAACATGGCCCTAGCAACAGTGTCATGTTCAGTAGCCACCACATTGCAACAACTGGTGAGACGCTGCTGCATGCAGGTGGGCACATGCCCTGATGTCACCTCTGACGCAGGTGTGTCGGAGTCACTATTGTATTAAACCGGTACCATGGAACTGAGATGAACTGTCCCTATGATGTCAAGCTGTCTGGTAGGCTGAATGAATACTGTCTGTGTCAAAGCCCAGAGAACATCAGTAATCAGCAAATGTACTGTAGCATAGAAAGGGCAAGGCAGCTGTAACCCTGAAGCCTCCATTCCACAGTCAACAACTAATTACATCTACCTGTACCCCCTTTCGTATGTGTAATCATGTTAAGTATATCCTCCACATGCATTTTGCTGCCAGTAGTGTCCACTATTCTGCATCCCAGAGGAAGTAAGTCCAAATACATGCCACGAAGCAAATATGCGACTCTGTAGAATTATTTCCAGAAGACAAGTACGAATGATAGAGGATGAGAGTGTGTGAAGTACACGAGAGCCGTGAGATGACCATGTAGTCCAGTGACATTGGATGTCAATGCATATGAGTTGCCGCCACAGTGGAACTAGTGAAATACTACCGGTCGTGGGCCTTTTATTGTCAGACTCTGACGTGGCCCAACAGATCATCACATTAACACTGACGGGCTGGTCACTTCAAAGCACAGTCCTACATATGTGTATAATTACCTTCGCAGTCGGACATCACACTCATCAAGCAAAATTGGGACCCACGCAAGAAGCATGCTACAGCAATGCATGTCAAAACACACACAGGAAATCAGTGTGGGTGGGCAGGTCCGCACAGTGAGTACGAACTGCTGAAACTCACATACATGCTTAACTAAACCAGGCAAAATCTTGACAGTCACACACCCTGCAGACCCACAATGGCCAAAACATATTAAGTAGGAGCCATCCTGAACTGCAAGGACACACCCACACACTGCACACTGTGCAACATACAATACACACATGCGCTCACATCCACAGACCTGAACACGGATACAAACACCCACCATGTCCCTGGGTAACACATGTGTGTAATCGACATTCCCACAGTGCACACACACACACCAACACTACCCCAAAGTCACACACTTCACACCACACACACATACACCTCCCAAATGCACACTTTGAAAGTAACCCGTGTGCCCAGGCTCAATGTTCATCACAAAATTACCATACACCTACACTGCTGGCCACACAGAAAGTAAGCTCATACATACCCGCACACTATGCACATGCTACCTGTCATCCTGTGGCCAGACTCACACCCCGTGCTTTGCTTGCATGCAAACATGACACGTAGACATTTACCATGGAAATTAAGCAAATACATGCAGACAATCCGTGTCACTAAAAAACTTCTTCATCACACACACAAGTGGCAGAGTCCGAAAGAAGTGAAGTCCCAGCCACGTGTAAAACACATAGGAATGTGAGACCAGACATTGCAATTGTTGGGGTACCATACAAGGCATGTGCCTCACTCAACTATGCACACACAGTAACAACTGCAATCAGCAACTACACAGACACAACAGACTACAGGAACAACAGCATCCAGTCACAGATTACATAGACAGGTGGCAAAATTGTTCAACACCAGGGACAGTGGCCAGTCCGATGTGCAGAGTAGTGACACGAAAAGCTGCGTATGCAATGTGTGTGAGTGTACCCTGACATGGCCACCAACACTGCCATGGCAGGCACAATAGCCATCACAGCCACCACTGTGTCACAGGTAGATGTGTGTGTGTCCCTACCATTCAAACAGGATGGCCCGTTCAACTCGGTGCTGTCCATGTGCTACGGGACAGTTGGAGGTCCGCCCCTGAGTGAGAAGCACAACTGTGGAAGGCACACATGTGGCATGTGAAGCGGGAGTTCCGCTTGGGCCAGGTGGGTGGGTGGCACGGGTAGGTGCACACATGCATTGTTGAAACAGACTGTGTGGGGAGGATTCCGGAGGGCTATATTTCCACTGTGTTGGGTATTTGGAAAGCACACCTGTCTGGAGATGAATGTGAACTTGTGTGGGCACAACAGGCGGGCACACGATCAATGCTGCATCAGGTGTAGACGTTAGCCCTCCCTCTGGGGACATGCTGGATACTGCTGTGCGTCTGCCAGGCCCTTGCCAAGGCACTCACATCCCCTGTCCACCAGGTGTACCCCCTACATTGTCCGCCTGCACAGGCTACCCAGGGCACGGGATGGCAGTGGAGCTTGGTGGGTGGGAGCTCATGGCGCCCTTCTTCTGGTCACATCTCGCAGGCAACACATTCTCAGTGAGCAGCAGGGCACAAGTCCTAAATATGTAGTGGGGGGACGCAGAAGTCACGACAGGAAGTGACGTCACGAAAGGTGGCTTGCACCATCAGACTTTTTGCCTCCCTTTGCCCACCCCTTACATGCAATTGCTACAGAGAAGCCAGCGCGTGCACAAGCAGCACCGAGCTCGCCGCAGAAGGGCCAAAGAGTGAATGTGTGTGTCCATTTGCACCAGTTCCCTGGCTCGCGGTAAAATCAGTGGTGGGACGCCGTCCACCCGCGTGGTACCCTGACTCGAGACCTGGTGTGCAGGCAAAGTGTCCTATTGGCTTTGCGATATGTGTGAGATGCATGACACTCGTTGGCGGGGGATGGCTCGGAGGCCCGTCACCCTGAGGCCCATGTCCCACCACATGGGTCCCTTGTCAATGGCAGCGGTTGTAATGTCTATGCGCGCAGGGGTGGGTCAACCTTACGTGTGGGATTGTGTTTGCGGCCTGGCCCGCTAGGGCAGCCACAGCCTCTGTGTGTTGGATGTGGTGTATCTGGACTCCGGAGGCTGTCATGCATTGTCACTGTTGTCCAGGTATCGACTCGGGGTACCACGCGGGTGGACGGCGTCCCACCACTAATATCACCACGAGACAGATAATTGGGGCAAATGGACCCACACATTCACTCTTTGGCCTCTCTGGGGCGAGATCGGAGCTGCTTGTGCACGCGCTGGCTTCTACGATGCAACAGCATATAAGGGGTGAGCGAGGAGAGGCAATGAGTCAGACGGTGCAAGCCACCTTCCGTGATGTCACTTCCTGTCATGACGTCAGCGTCCCCCCACCCCTTATTTTAGGACTCGTGCCCTGCTGTTGTCAGATGTGCCACTGCCCAGGGGGGTGGAGAAAGGGTCAGGAATGTCAGCCTGATATTGGCCCAGTTGAAGGACCACCTTGACTGGGGGGGACAACCATTGGACAGTCCGGCATAGCCCACCCACGCGTACATGTGGGCCCTCCATGTACTGTGTCACCTGCGGCAAAGTGATGTCATGGGCAATGACGTCATTGAGGAGAGCTGTCTGCCCCACGCAGAGATGGCGCATGAGCTCAACAGACCCAACACTGAGGGCAGCAGGGGTCACATGTGCAGGGGCAGCTGTGCCTGGTGTGAAGGAAACTCTACCCTTCATCCCTGTGCCGACACGTGTTGCGCCTGTGGAAGTAGATGGGAGTGCGGGCACTGGCCTCGGCGTGGCTGAAGAGGAGCCAGAGTCCACGTCCCCTGTGTTAGCAAACATGGATGCATCACCTCGGTCCTCAGATGACTCAGAAATTGCCGTCTCGGCCTGTAATTCATCCAGCACACGTCTGGCCCCTCCGAGGCGCTGGTCACATCTGACACACTCAGCACCTGTGCAGCTGCTACATCCGATGCCACACCACTGTTGACCGTCCCCTGTCCCTCAGCACCCACGGGAGATGCCACATGAGAGAGAGCGAGGTGGCCTCACTCATCTGGCATCAATTAAACAGACATGTGCAAGGGAAGTAGCACAGAACATCCACCAATCCACATGTTGCACGATACCTGTGCAATTGCATACAGCCACCACAATCAACACGTAATGGCTGGCGTACAGTAACTGAAGCGCCAATAAGTGACACATGTGTTGTGCACATAGCACTACACCCGGCCTGTGTCACCCTGCGACCATTGTCCCAAATCGCAGTGTGCACACCCACTGTCCTGATGGGGCAAGGATGAGTACTACGTAATTTGGCCTAAGACATACCTGCATGGAGCAGAATGGGAAACCACTCACACAGACTGCAACATGACGGGCCACAATGGACATGAGCCCATGCCATCCACCTGTCGTTCACACGAGCATTACTGCTGTAGCACAGTGTGCCGGATGTGTAAGCCCCAGAGATATGAGCTGCGGCATCGCAAACATATGACAGAACGAAATCAGAGTAGGCACAGTGCCTCAAACATACATGTGAATTGCCAATCCAGGACACTACAGGTTGTTCCTGAGGGCTACGACTCTGAGTGCATTGAGAATGCAGAGTGCTCAAATTACATCTTGACCCTCAGGAATCGCATATGCATGTCAGGTGCACACAGCACAGAGTACACCTACAACCCACTGCATACACAACATACGTCGCATCACCCAGATTATGGTTAGGCTGTGGACACATGCTGCCTCTCACCGCAGAAGACACCATCCCACATTACTGTACACTTGCTTGCTGCTGATGCCCCTACAAACATGCATCCGGCACAGGCTGTGTGACTGTCAAGATGCAGACCATTACTGGTGAAATGCAGCGCCGTGCTGACCTGACAATACGAGGGGGCATCCCCCGATCCGTTATCGCCACGTAGTAGCTCATCCGGCAGATGACGTCACACCCTTTGTGGAATTGGCTGCACTGTCGGTCACACATACACAGAGGCATCAACTTGGATGCAATGCCTCATCACACGCCCTTGGGCTGGAGGACTTCAAACTGCAGGGATGGTACACAAGAGCCTTGGAATGTCACTCATACACTTCTCAACATCACCCACATCCACCAATCACAGTGGCATGCTGCTGACCCATCCCAAATTCTCAGAGACGTGCAACAGAGCCAGGAAGTAATCGGACATGGCCCAACAGCATGTGTACAACACACGTGAATGCATGCTGCTGGGAGTGTGTACACAGTACCTGTCCATCCCATTCACATGCAGGTTGGCAGCACATTGAGCAATGTGTAGTCTGCCCACATCTACTGTCCATTGTCAGGTGGACCAACAAATAGATCACAAGGCAACACATCTTTGTTGGTGGACTCACCGTGTCCAACACTGCGCAGCCCTCAACGTACTCGCCCTGTGAATGGCTCACCACGCAATGGAGGTCACATTCAGTGCCACTATCTCTCACACACATCCCTATCACAAGGCATGGTGTGTCCAATCGAAAGGGCTGAGTTTGTGCATTTCAGGAGAGACCTGAACAAAAGACACATGTAACCCACTGTACAGTCAGTGTTGGCTCCTTCTAGGATTGTGCAGTCAATGTGCAGCCCAGGTCTGCTGCCACTGAGGAGGCCAGCAGGGACCCAGGCAGCCATTCACACAAGCAATGACTGCCCTGAGTCCTGCATTGCCAAGTGGCTGCGTGACTGGATGTCTGACATTGAAATGCCATGTACCACCAATCGTGAGGGACATGCATGGGAAAGCGCCATAGAGCCTACATACCCCTTACACCTGTAGTTAGCATGGTAAGCAGTGCATGTTGGAACTCCACCGGCTCAGAATCATAGTGCTGCGGATCAACGACATGTGTGTCCCCCACATGCACTCCCACACACACTGTAGTTGTCTTACACACACAAGTTTTGCTATGAATAGCCTTGGGCAGTGTGCGTGGAGCTCGGAATCCATGATCTCCAGCTCCTCAGTGGTGAGTGGACCTGGACATATCTTCAGAGTCATCGACATGTAGGTGGACATGTGGCAGCAGCGGCAGGTGTTGTTGAGGGATGCCAGGCAGCAGACCCTGTAAACTGTGGTAATGCCTGTCTCCCTCCCACACTCATATAGCCCCCTGGGGCTGTTCCAGTGGGTCCAAGTTGCTGCAATTGGTGTACCATGTCTGCCTGCTTCAAATGCACACAATGGCCTGCACGGAGCTGTCCCGGTACGCTTACCTCTATCGTCGAGCACGCAGGATGCAGTCGCGAGGGCCATTGGAGTTGGCCTCAAAGGCCTGGTCCATGGCGGGTACAGTCCGCTGGTGCCATGTGGAATCCACAGTTGAAGGTGCGCCATGCATTTGCAGGTGTGGCCATGATTTGTGTGTGGGAGCATGTCCACACTGGACAGGGCCACTTCATGCTGTGTGCATTGGCATTGACGGCCAGTGCTCAGCCTCCACATGTCTGTTGGCACATCATCATGTACACATTAGCATGGGTGCATGGGATGTGCATATGCACACACATGCCATATTTCTCAATGTACATCTCCCACTTGGCACGTGCAACGTTACGTGTCACTTGTGATGTGTGTTTGCATTCACACAGCTGTGTTGTCATGGAGTTGTCAATGTGTACACCTGTCAATGTGTGTTGGAGGTGTGATGCATACAGTGCTGGACATTGGGTGGACTAGGGACATCATTGACTGTCTCATATCCCATTGTGCAACAGGACCCACTTGTTTTGGCCGCTCAGCCTGTGTACAGTGTGTTGTTGGTGTGTGCCATACTCACTCGGCCTCGGAGGCTGTGTGTGGCACAGCAGCTAGGTATATTGCCGTGGTGTTGTCGACTCCCACCTATGCAGTCTGAAACCATCATGATGCCTTTCAGGCTATTAGGGCCTAAATCCCCATGTGCATGCTCATGGCAATGGTATGTGTCAGTAGCCATTGCTATTGGTAAGGGGACCTGTGTAAGAGTATTGTGGCTGTGCTGTCCCTACTTGTCAGCTGTTCTGTGATTCTATAGCTTCGCCAGTAATTTGTGGTATGTGTATGTGTAAGTGCCATGTGGTGTGTTGCATTGACATGTGTCCACTTCCATCTGTCCTAGGAGGAGACCAAACATACATCGCCCCTACCAATTGCTGTCAGACATGGAGGATGTGGAGGTCATTCGTAAATTCCGGCTGGACCGACCCACCCTGCATCACCTATGTGCCATGTTGGAACCCCACCTTCGTCCTCGCAGGGTGTATCCAACAGCATTCACCCCCACGGCTAAGGTGATGGCTGCACTGCATTTTTTCGCTACCGGATCTTTCCAACACACGGTAGGCAGTGGAGGTGGAATGTCCCAACCCATGTTCAGCATGGTGCTACGGGATGTCCTGGCAGCTATGATGCTGTACAGGAACCGGTACATCCGATTCCCCAGGGCTCGTGATTTGGCGGCAGTGAAGGGTGCTTTCTATGCACTTGGACGCATCCCCCATGTTGTTGGTGCAATTGATTGCACACATGTTGGCCTTGTTGCACCACAGGCCATGGAGCACATCTTTAGGAACCGGAAACATTTCCACTCCCTGAATGTGCAAGTGGTGTGCATGGCGGACATGATCATCACGCACGTGTGTGCGAAGTTTCCCGGTTCCACCCATGACTCGCACATCATGCGCCACAGCATCCTCCCACGACTGGTGTCTAATCTTCAACCAGACCGTGCATGGATTGTTGGTGAGTATGCATACTCGTGTAGCGTGCTGGGTGTGACATGCTGTCTTGTATCCTGTTGGAATTGCAAGGATTCTCTGTGTTTCTCACACCCAGGTGACTCTGCATATCCTAACGGGCCTTGGCTGTTGAGCCCACTCCGTAATCCCAGGACACCAGCTGATGTCAGATACAATGAGGCACATGGGAGGACCAGACGTGTGGTGGAGCGGACTTTTGGACTCCTGAAGTCCAGATTCAGGTCCCTGGACCGCACCGGGGGTGCACTGGCATACTCCCCACAGAAGGTGTGCCAGATAGTAGTGGCATGCTGCATGCTGCACAATCTGGCTATTCGCAGGCAGATCCCCCTGATAGTGGATGACGGTGATCAGCCAGGACCCCCGCCTGCAGACCAGGCCGTGTCCAGTGACGAGGACAGTGGAGAGGAGGAAGCAGTGAATGAGCGTCAGCAGCTCATCGCATACTACTTCACTTGACGGTGAGTGACCATGTACGTCAGCTGATGTTGCTGTAGCTGTGTAGGTGTATGTGTGCATTGTCACGCCGGCCTATTGTTCACTGAGTGCTGTGTGGCAATGGTCCATGTCCAGGGTAGTATGCCACTGACAGTGGCTGTGGCATTGTGCCCTGTTGCTCTGTGAGATGTGTGTACATTGCTTGAACTTGATGACAAGTACTGTGTGATGAGTGTGTGACACACACATTCAATGGACTCTTGTTCTGTTTTTCCCCCTAGGTCCCTACAGCCTCTCCTGGCCTATCGACATACCACACTACAGATGCATTTCTGATCTTGGGGACGGTTGCACATCTTTGATTAAACACAGAGCAGATAAGACAGAATGTGATCCAGGTGTATTTATTTAAAGCAGTGACATGTGAATGTGGGCAAGGTGATCACACAAGTGGTGCATGCTGGAACAATGAGTTGACGGACATGTCCGCGTGATGGTCAAGGTGTAGCCATGTTGTTCTGGGTCCACAGTCCGACAGACACATGCCATTCACATGGCAGTGTGGGGTAGGATAGTAGTCCAAGAGAATGCAGTAGATGGCCACCGTGGCTGGCTGACTCACTGGCGTTTGGAGCATGCAAAGTCTTCTCTGGACACCTGTTTCCTCTTTGGACGACCCCTTCCACGTTTGGGAGGGGGGGGTGTTGTTGTGGGCTGCTTGTGGGGGCTGAGGATTGCCCACTCGCTGTGGACGCAGGGGAACTGGATGTTGCACGACCCTGCGCCCCAGCAGGTGGTGTCAGAGGTGGTGTGGTTGGCCTTGATTGGGCCCTCACCGCCACCACTAGCTGGCCCATGAGGTCGACTAGTTGGCCCATACGGGTCACGAATCGGCCCATATGGGCGTCCATGGACCTCAACACCCCAAGGACTTCCCGCGTATCGGCAGATGAACGGGCCCATTGTCCCTGGGCCTCTTCATAGGCCCCAAGGACTCTGGCGATTTGCGGCAGGGCTTGGCTCCCAGGCTCGGATGGCGTTGGTCTGACCCTGCTCCTTCCACCTGGACTGCTGCCACCGACCTGCCCACTGGCCACAGTGGTCACCCGGGGCCTCGTTGCCGCTCCCAGGGTCGATGTCGAGGTGCGTACAACACCTTGCGCAGGGTGAGTGGTCAGGGAGGCCCTGGTGGTGGTGGTGGTGGTGGTGGTTGCGGCAGTGGTGGTGGCCGCAATGACCGTGGCAGCAGGGGCCTGGGACTGGTCACCAGCCCTGGGAGATGGGTTGGTGGGTAGGAGGGGTCCTGGGGAGCGGTTGCGCCCTGCCACACCAGATGTGCCTGGTCGAGTGTCCTCGTCCGAAGAGGTGTCCAGGTCTTCCACATCCGTGAGTCCGTGTGGAGGGCTTGTGGACTGGCTGTGATGGCTGCTGTCTCCCTCTCCAGCATCATGCAGTTCGTCACCTGTGGGGCGGAGACGAAAGGTTATTGTGTTGCACCTTGCAAGGTTTGTGTTAGATGTCTGACATTCACAGTTTGTGCACAGTTGTGCACTGATTTCCCAGATGCGTGTGTATGGCTCTGCAATGTGTGTGCGTGATCAAGGCAATGGAATAGTGTGATGGGTGCATATGGCATGGGACGGATTTGGAATGCCAATAGGTGTGTGTTGCAGTACCCCTACATTTTGTGGCTTTGGTGGAAACGGGGTACAGCCCTATGAATGCTTTTGAGATGAAATATGTTTTTGGGGTTCATTTGAAACGCTTAGAAACGCAGATGGCAAAAGGGGTACAGCCCCATGAACGCTTTTGAGATGAAATATGTTTTTGGGGTTCTTTTGAGATGCTTAGAAACGCAGATGGCAAAAGGGGTACAGCCCCATGAACGCTTTTGAGATGAAATATGTTTTTGGGGTTCATTTGAAACGCTTAGAAACGCAGATGGCAAAAGGGGTACAGCCCCATGAACGCTTTTGAGATACAATATGTTTTTGGGGTTCTTTTGAGACGCTTAGAAACGCAGATGGCAAAAGGGGTACAGCCCCATGAACGCTTTTGAGATGAAATATGTTTTTGGGGTACTCACTGTGACATTTGGGTGCAGGAGGGGACATGTGTTTTGGCCACACGACACTGCAGGGACAAAGGTGTGTGTATGTCTGACGTACCAAGCATATCTGCTCACTGTTATCATTTAGGGACATTACACTGCAAGCATTGTAGTGAGTGAGTGAGGGTTATTTGCCACACGACGTATTGCAGATGGGACAATTCCTTTGTGTGCGTGCTACCCTCAGCCATGTGCAGCAATGCGGTGCTCTTGGTGTGTTGACTATATTAGGTATGTTGTGAATCACAGTGTGACGTGCGCTTCAGACACTACAGACACATTATTGGTCATCGGCGAGAATCTTTGCTGAACTACTGTATATGGGACAACTGATTAGATGATATACCTTTCATGTCACTGGGGCTGTTAAGATGTAATGGATGAGACATTGAATGTGCATTGTGTAGCTGTGTGGTTCATGGGTCCAGTGGTGTATGTGACATTACTGTGGTTCCACTCAGTTACATTGAGACGGGATAGACTTACATGGGTGATGTTGTAGGATGTCAACGGAACAAGCAGACACGACTACATGGACAAGACTTCGATGGTGTTGCTGATGTGTGTGATGACTGGCACAGTGCACGGCATGTGGGTCAGTACTCCAGTGAGACTTGTGCATGCAGACGTGACTCCTTACGTGTTGGTGTATTTGTGATGGCTCATGTGGGCTATGACTCTGTAATTCATGTCCGTGTGCACATTAGTCACATGATTATGACAGGGAGCAGTGCTACCTGTTTCTCTGCTACGTGACATGTCCCAAATGTTAGTCATAGTACAGTCCTAATGCCTACTGACACCCCGCCCTGTACAGTAGTCTACCTACTTGTTGGTTTGTAGAGAGCAATGAAATGGCTGTCACATGGTCATGAGAGGGAGGGGTGCTCCATCTTGCTGGTCTGTGGCAGTGGGGGCCGTGTTGTGAGTTGTGGTGAAGGCTTACCATCCACAGACACCCCTCCATGTAGGGGAATATATCTACCTGTCGGGTGAAGGTGTGCACTGCAATGGCTGTCACACGGGTGTGGGGAGTGCTCCATCTTGCTGCGCTGTGGGACTAGGGGCCTGGTGGTGGTTGTACTTCTGCAGTCCCCCTCCGATACTCGGAGTTCGTGGTAAGGCTACTTCCCTGTTACTTGTTGGTTAGTGCAGCTATGGCTGACACATGGGTGTGGGTGTGGGGAGTGCTCCTTCCGGCACATCTGGGGTACAGAGGGACCTGGTGTGAGTTGTGGTGCTGGCTGCCTGTACACATGCCCCCATGGTTTTGTTTGTTGGTACCTTTGGGCTGAGTGTGTGGGAGTGTCTGTTGCATGTGTGAGAGATGTCTTGTGTATTGTGTACTGGACATGGGGGTGTTTGTCCCTCGGTGCTATGGCATTCTGGTAGTGCATGACAGTACATAGCGGTGTGCTGGTATACATTTGTTTGTACTTACCAGCCTCCACTCCCCCTGGTATTCCGGTGAGACTCTCCGGATGCAGAATGCCTTGCACCTTCTCCTCCCACGCCTTGAAGGTCTTGAATAGCACGGGATTTCCGCCGCCAGTCGTGGCAGCCAGCTCACGATTCTTGGCCTCCTTCTTCCTGACCACGCTTTTCAGGTCGTGCCACCTCTTTGTCATTTCGCCCCGGTTGCGTGGCACGTTCCCAACTGCATTCACCTGGTCTACTATCCTTCTCCACATTCTGTTTCTGGTGGCTACTGGTGTCTGTTGGACCTGGTTCCCATAGATTTGTGAGTGCACCTTGATGATCTCATCGACCATGACCGTCAACTCAGTGGCAGTGTACTTTGGCATCCTATGGCTTGCCATGGTGTGTGGTCTGCTATTTGTTGGGCTGGTGTGGTGGTTGTGTGGTGTGTGGTGTGTGATGTGTGATGTGTGATGTGCAGGGGGTTCGTGGTGCCGTTGTTTCAGTGGTGATGGTGGTGGTGGTAGTGGTGGTGATGTGTGTGATGTGTGCGTGCGTGTGGTGTGCTGCTTTCCTTTGTGTCTCTCTGTGTTGTCTGATGGCGTCTTCGCTTTGTCCTCGTGCAAGGTATTGTGGTCTGTGAGGAGGCTGCTTTTGTACTGACTTATGTGGGTGTGTCATGATGGTCTGTCGTTTTCAGGTGTGTTGTGTCTGTTGTCCTGGGATTTGTAGTTTTTTAGTTTTGGCAGGGGGCATGTGTCATTGGGATGTGTTCTGTGTTTGTGTATTTTGGCGTAGTTTGCTGTGTGGACTTGTTGGCCATGTTGTGTGTATTTCTGTGTCCCGCCAATGGTTTCCGTGCACGGACGTGTCCGCCAGGCCTTCCGCCGTGTCAGTTATTCATCGCTGTTGTTGACCGTTGCGGGCGGGGAAAATGTGGATTTTCCGCGCTCATGTCGGGGAGATCATAATTTCACGGTCGTTGTCTCGTTCGTCAGGGCGGGCGGGTTTGGGTTTTCTGGCGAGATTGCGCCCGTGGCGGACGGTTAATCTTCTACTCGGGCATGTACGGGCGGAATTTTGTGTGTTTTTTCCGTAGCGGGCGGGGGTTGCTTCGTGACATCATGATTGCTCGGTCGGTATTCCCATGGTGCAGGCGGGCGGTTTTTTCATGCTATAGTAGATGGCGGATTTTTTACCGCCGGTTATCGTAATGGGCCCCTTAATTTGTTCTTTAATTAATAATTGTTAATTAATTGTTATTAAATATTATTTATTGGTATTTATCAATAATTTATTGTTAATTAATTATTAATTATTACATTATTTTTAATAATTATTGTTTTTGGGTATTGAAAATTAATTATTTTTTATTTTATTATTATTTGGTAATTAATTGTTAATAATTATTATTTAATTGTATTTATCATCTATTTAATTGTTAATTAATTATTAATTGGCAATTATTTTTACGTACTTATTTATTGGTATTGTTAATTAATTTATTGTTATTTAATAATTAAATTATTATTTATTTTTAAAAAATTATTTTATTTATTAGTAAGTTATTTTTACCCCTACGCTATCCAACACTTTCCCTACTGTTGCACTCTCTGGAGTTGGAATAGTAATTTTTACCTCTACGCTATCCAACACTTTCCCTACTGTTGCACTCTCTGGAGTTGGAATAGTAATTTTAACCTCTACGCTATCCAACACTTTCCCTACTGTTGCACTCTCTGGAGTTGGAATAGTAAGTTTAACCCCTACGCTATCCAACACTTTCCCTACTGTTGCACTCTCTGGAGTTGGAATAGTAATTTTAACCTCTACCCTATCCAACACTTTCCCTACTGTTGCACTCTCTGGGGTTGGAATAGTCATTTTAATCCCTACGCTATCCAACACTTTCCCTACTGTTGCACTCTCTGGAGTTGGAATAGTAAGTTTAACCCCTACGCTATCCAACACTTTCCCTACTGTTGCACTCTCTGGAGTTGGAATAGTAATTTTAACCTCTACCCTATCCAACACTTTCCCTACTGTTGCACTCTCTGGAGTTGGAATAGTAATTTTAACCTCTACGCTATCCAACACTTTCCCTACTGTTGCACTCTCTGGAGTTGGAATAGTAATTTTAACCTCTACGCTATCCAACACTTTCCCTACTGTTGCACTCTCTGGAGTTGGAATAGTAATTTTTACCTCCACGCTATCCAACACTTTCCCTACTGTTGCACTCTCTGGAGTTGGAATAGTAATTTTAACCTCTACGCTATCCAACACTTTCCCTACTGTTGCACTCTCTGGAGTTGGAATAGTAATTTTAACCCCTACGCTATCCAACACTTTCCCTACTGTTGCACTCTCTGGAGTTGGAATAGTAATTTTAACCTCTACGCTATCCAACACTTTCCCTACTGTTGCACTCTCTGGAGTTGGAATAGTAATTTTTACCCCTACGCTATCCAACACTTTCCCTATTTTTGCACACTCTGGAGTGGGAATAGTAATTTTTACCCCTACGCTATCCAATATTTACTGTTTTAGTTAATGTAGTGTATAATTTATTTAACACATTTTTTTTTAAATTTGTTATATATATTTTTTATATTTTTATTTATATTATTGTTGTATGTGTATGTATGTATTTATAATTTATAAAATGTTTTTTAACAATTTATAAGTTATTACAATAATTAATTGTAAATATTATTAAGTAAGTATATATATTATATTTTATATGTATATGTTTAATTTTTTTTTACATTATATGTATTACTTATAATTTTAAACATATTTTTAACTATGTTTATTTTAAATATATGTATCATTTACTTTATTTTACATTATTTTTTAACATTAAAAAAACGATATTTTTAACAACGATATTTTTGACAACTATATATTTTTTTCGATATTTTTGTACTTACCATAGTGTAGATAGGACTTTGATATTCTTGACATCGATATTTGGGCTCCGATATTTTTGACGTCGATATTTTTGACGTCGATATTCTGTCAGTGATTCTCAATGGTCAGTGGTTTGGGACACAGTTCATGGTCTTAACAGTCAAAAGCCCATGCCCAATGCTAGCCTCTCTCTTGATGCTGCTCAGCAGCCACCATCTCAGGTTGCTGCACTTCAAAGATACCAGGTTTCTCTGTGTTAGTCCTAACTGTGGTTTGTGACTTGTTCAAAGTGTATAAGAGTTGCAAAAGGTTTTGATATGCCTCTCTGAAAACCTATCTGGAACAGCTGAATTACCAACAGACCCACATCCCACACATGCAGCAGAATACCCACCCAAAAGTCTGACAAACAATTGGTCACTCACAAGAGGCTACAGGCCTGATGATGGGAGCACAAATTACAGCAATGAAGTTGCCCAAAGGCTACTTTTGAGGGCCTAAATATGAATAGAATGCCCCTTCAGCAACATCCCTGTAAAAGGCACAAGTTATGCAAATGGCATTTTAAATTTCAAACCTCCATTTGTGGTTCCATTTTTTCAGGACCAGCTCTGCAAAACTCAAGTGGAGTAGACACTCACTCCTGCAAAACTCCAGTGGAGGAGACAGTCACTCTTTTAAAAAAGGGCACTTAGGGTGCTTGCTCAACCTCTGAGCAACCCTCTTGGGTATAAGGGCATTCTCAGACCTGTCATCCTTAGAGTGATGTTCCCCCAAACATTTTTCCAACTTCCGTCTTCTTTTCGCTGTATCTTTGTTTTTCCCTTAGGTCTCTGAGCACTCTACTACTGCTAATCAGTGCTAGAGTACATGTGCTTCTCCCCTAAACATGGTGGCATAGGTGTATACATTATTGGCATACCTAGTTTACTTATACGTCCCTTGTAAAATGGTATACCATATCCCCAGGGCCTGCAAGCTAAATGCTGCTAGTGGGCCTGCAGCACTGGTTGTGCTACCCACATAAGTAGTCTTTCAAACCTGTCTCAGGCCTGCCATTGAAAGCACTGTGTGTGCTGTTTACTGTCACTTTGACTTGGCATTTAAAACTACTTACCAAGCCTTAAACTCCCCTTATATTACATATAAGTCACCCCTAAGGTAGGTCCTAGGTAGCACTAAGGGCAGGGTGCCTTATAACTAAAAGGTATGACATGTACTTTTAAGTTTTACATGTCCTGGTAGTGACAAACAGCTAAATTTGTTTTTCACTACTGTGAGGCCTACTCCTCTCATAGGCTAGCATTGAGAATTCCTTAAAACACATTTAAGCTGTAATTCTTGATTAGACAGGAGTATCTGCATCATCTTTCATATCTGTGGAATAGTAATGATAAATCCTCTTTATTGGTATAGTTGGATTTAACATTACTGTTTTAGAAATGCCACTTTTAGAAAGTGGACATTTCTGTGCTCTTAGGGCCAGATGTACGACCCATTTTTGCTCTCGTAAACGGGAGATTGGCCCGTTTGTGACTGCAAAAAAGGGTCCTGGCATGTACAAACACTATTTTTCG
Organism: Calotriton arnoldi; assembly: GCA_963921515.1. Classification (NCBI taxonomy): domain Eukaryota; kingdom Metazoa; phylum Chordata; class Amphibia; order Caudata; family Salamandridae; genus Calotriton; species Calotriton arnoldi. The sequence goes on along the minus strand of CAWUFW010000485.1, from coordinate 156,002 downwards.
AGTCACTGACTCGCAAAATAGAGTTTGTGACTCTCGCTATTAGGAAGGGGCGTCCCTTCCTAATAGTGAGTCTCAATGCCATGTACTATTGTTTTGCGACCGCATTTGCGACTGCAAAACACTTGCAGTTTACCACCTACTTCAAGTAGGTGGTAAACCACTCGCAAACCGGAAGGGGTCCCCAGGGGACCCCTTCCCCTTTGTGAGTGTGTTTGAAAATATTTTTTAAGAGCAGGCAGTGGTCCCAGGGACCACTGCCTGCCCTTAAAAAATTAAACAGAAAAGTTTCATTTTTCTTTCTTAAATGCATCCCATATTCCTTTAAGGAAAATGGGCTGCATTTAACTTGTTTATTGAAAAAGCAGTCACAGACATGGTGGTCTGCTGACCCCAGCAGGCCCCCATCCCTGGGAGTGCTAGTCATTCCCAATGGGGTCGCAAATTGCGCTTGCCTCATGAATATTCATGAGGCATGCAATTTGAGACCCCATTGGTAATCTCAATCAGTGTCTGAGACACTGTTGTATATTCAATTTTGCGAGTTGCAAATTGCAAGTCGCAATTCGATGCAATTTGCGACTCGCAAAAGTGAATGGACGTACATCTGGCCCAAACTGCTCTGTGTGCCTTGCAGCCTGTCTCCAATACACGTCTGGGATGGGTGACAGCTACACTTTGTGCATTCCCTCTAGACAGCCACAAACACAGGAAGGATGGGTGTGAAACAGACCTCATCTGCATCCATCTACATTCTGATAGCTCTTCCTGGGCAGAAAGAGTGAGGGGGAGCTGACACACCTGAATAGGTAGTGTCCTGTGTCCCACATAAAGGGCTGATTACCCCCTATTGTAAGTCTGGAGCCAGGGTTGGGATGAAAGGGGGACCTGTGCACTTCAAGGGCTTGCTTTGAAGTCACCTCCACTTCAAAGGCACAACTGGTTATACGTACAGGGGCTCTGACCCTACCAAGACAGTGCACTACTGGACCTGGGAAGAACTCTACCAAGAGTAAAAACTGCTGTGCCACAAGGATTGCCGCTTAGCCTGACTGCTGCTCTGAAGGAACTGCATTCTGCATTGCTGAGCTGCCCTGCTGCCTTCTGAACTTTGCCCTGCTGAGGACAAGGACTGGACCCGTTTTACTTGAACCCCGAGTGACTCGAAGGGCTTGCTGGCTTGCCCCCTGTTCTGAAGTTTCAGAACCATCAAAGACTTCCTGCAATGCTGCAACAGCACCTGGACTCCAGTGCCAATTCATCCTAGGCCCTTGAAAGGTGATTTCTGCTGTCCAGAACCATCAGAATTGACGCAGTGACAACTTTCGCCGATCCTATGACGCCAACGCAGTTCCGATCTGAGGACATACCTGACGCGGCTTGATGAAGATGCAGGACCCGACTGCGAGGTTCGATAACGATGCAGAGCCTGCATGGTAAAAGGTCCTATGCTGATGCGGGACCCAACTGATGGGCTCGACATCGATGCATCCACCTGATCGCGTGGATCGGAACCGACGCATCAAGTCTTCAACGCCAACGCTTGCCCCATCCAAGGTACTTTTTCATCAAGCCCTGCATGGCCTTGCATGGGTCCTGTAGGCGGTCTGCCCTCCATCGTGGTCAGCCTGAACTTTTGATTTAACCCGGTCCAGCACGACCTCAAAGTAACCCCTAAGCGCTATTTGCCTCTAAACACTACTTTAAAAATTAATAACTCTAGTTCAACTTATTGGATTTTTGCAATTTTGGTTTTGTGTTATTCATAAAATTATTCTCTATTATTCTACACCTCTGTGGAGTATTTCTGTGGTGTTTCCATTGTATTACTGTGTGTGTGTGCGTGCGTATGTGTGTTGCACAAATACTTTACACATTGACTCTTTAGATAAGCCTGGCTGCTCTGTTCCAAGCTATTAGAAGGTGAGCACAGGTTATCTTTTAATGTGCATCTAGCTTACCCTGACTAGGATTGTGATCCCTACCTGAACAGGGTGCATACCTCTGCCAACTACAGACCCAATTTCTAACAGGCATTTTAACATGGAAGCCCTCTGTGAGCTTGCATGACTTTGGGGTTTACTGGGGCACCGTTCTTATGTCATTACATGTGCCTACTGCTCAGTCAAGCCTACAACTAAGCTGATCCCTACTAAAATGAATGAGTATCTCAGGCAGAGCTTACTGTGTCACCAACTATGGCAAGAGCTGCCATGTTTTCTGCGCTACATTTGCCCCATTCATTCCCCCTTCCTTTCTGATATTTTGAAGCGCTTTTGCTCTGTCTGGATATTCAGGCAGGATAACTCTGTAGCTCATCCTGGATTGTCTCCACACATGAGCCCTCATCAACAAGAACACTAAAACGAATTTACAGGCCCATTAATCACTTTCCTCGAACATTCTCTCTGCATAAAACATGATCCACAACTCCTCATTTCCCTTCATAACACTGAAATGTTGCTTTATACATATAATGAAAACTGAAATGTTGCTTTAGAGATGGAGCAACCACCTATCTACTTGCATTTGTTGTTCGAGGAAAGCATGCAAGGCCAGAGCAGACCTTTGCTTCGTATGTAATTGTCAGGCGTAGGAATGCAATTAATTTAAGCAAGGCAGCAGAACAGCACTGTATTTCAGCCCTTACTGCACTAACCAGGGAATTTTGCTAAGGATCCAATCAAGATCTTTAAATCTTATCTTCTGTCATATTTAGTAATTACTAAGAACACCAAAACAGCTCTGCACTCCAAATTATAATCGAAGACATAGCCATGCCAAGTTACGCTTTTATGACAGGAAGATGGGAAATACCTCCCTAGCTATATTCACAATTTTGTGACGCTCTTATTACAATTACACCGGCTTTGGCTACGTTTTTTAATGAACGCTCTTACAGAAAGGGTGATAACACTTAAAATATGAAAAAAGTTCTAATATCTTCCAGACCACAACTATCATTCTTATAAATCGAGGCCACAGTTATAAATCTTTTAAATAAAGCCCAATAATAATGTACCTCGCTTGCATGCCTTATAAGGCTGTAGTCTCCATCCAGTTATTGCAAATTAGACACTGAAGGCCCCTCCGGAAAGGTCCCAAAAGCCAAATAGTTTGTGCCACATACAGATATTATAGCATAAATAAGTTCTGAAAAATTGTTTGCCGTAGGAAAGAACATGGTGGTAGTGGCTACATTTGGAAGAGTAACTGGGTTAGATATCTACCCAATCACTGTTTAAAGATTCCAACAGTTGGGGGATGATATCTCTGCAATGGTGGGGATCAGCAGGATGGGATCAAGTACCCAGGAATCACAAAACAAAATATTGCAATACTTCTTGAAGTAGCAGGGGGTACTTTCGTTTTTCCTAGTTGGCAGTACTCAATGTACTAAAAATTCTAATGCAAATAAAATGAGGTTACAAGTAACATCTCTCAAATAGTAAGGCTTGGCAGGATGGGATCACGTGATCAAGATAAGGAAGAGTAGCCAGAGACAGTGCAACCAGCCTCGAAGCAGTATGGGGTAGTTTGGCTTTTCCCTATAATTTCCAGCAGGGTCCTCTATGCTAGAGTTCTTGGATGAACAAGGTGGTCAAAGGTTCTGAGGCAGAGGTGAACTGCAGGATCCAGAAGACTCGATCAACACACTCTGCTGGCTGAAGCCAGATTAGGGAGAGGCTAAATTAGAAGTTATCTAGAAGAGGGAAACGACACCCGTTGGCTACAGTTGTTTCACATCAAAGACATTTTGCTAGAGAGGAGAGCAAAATAAATAAGGAGGAGGTGTCAAGCCCCACTTGACCTCCTACGCTATATTAGTTGTGCTAAGGGACAGTAAAAAGGGGCCAGGCGGATGAAAGTGGAATGATACTTAACTTTTTGAGACATTTATAAGAAACTGTTATTCACCAGGCTCAGAGATGAGAGAGGAGCTAAAACTCATTTGACCACATTGCCTCTTTTTACCCTGAAATGTCATTCGCTCTAATAATTAAAGTTAATGTTGTCTGGGAGGAAATTCTAGGAGGCCAGGAGGATGCCACCTCTTGTATGCTATAAAAGCCAGGACCTCAGAGATCTAAGAAAAGTATTGTGCGTGCATTGAGAGCGATGGCTGAAGAGTAAACACCGGGTGGGATGAGTCATTCATAGGCTGTCAGGGTAGAAGTCTACTAAGCTTGTCTTTGGCTTTCACATGTGCAGGGTGCCAACTACTGTTTGTCTGACTTTCGAAGGTTTGGGGAGCAAAAGAGGTCTTTGGGCATGTACCTCTGCTCACTATTTGTGGCCTCCCTGAACCTAGCAGGAATAGGTGGAATATAGCCCTTTCCCGTTTTTAAGGTTGCCGAGCCTCTGCTCAGGTTGAAAATCTTGATTTCTCTTCCACTTCCTCTCACGCTTGTGACGTGTATTTGTTGTACAGCAGTAGGCAGAGTCCCGACCTTTCAAAAGGTGCTTGCTTCTTGTCATATCATCAGTCCCCGATTGCCCTGGTCCATGTTGCCATATGGATTGCTGGACATTTTACTCTCACACGCACGCACACCCACCCACGCACACACGCACACACTCACACACACACACACTACACCTCTGACTAGGATGATGCTGTGAAGCTGCCTACATGTTTTAGTCCCCTTGCCCATCTCCAGCTGAGCTACCAATAACACACACCATCCAGGGAGATCCCTGCCTCTTGTCCCTTCCTCTGGCATAATAAAAAACATGAAACATACCATGGGAATTGAAAGTAAAATATAGCAACCAGCTAATTATATTTGTATTTCCAGTGCCTATCGCTCACACTTCCTACTCCATTACACTGCTAGGAGCTGCGCTACAATACAAGACAAAAGTACCTCTGGTCACTCGTGAACGACACCAAAACACTACCCAAACAAGACCACAATAAAACCAACACAGCCAATCAAGCACTCCCCCACGGTGTGACCTGCTACCCGCCCGAAATTGCGCGGCTGGGTACGATGCACCATATAAATAGTGCAAAAGATTTCATTAAGTCCATTCTATGAGATGCCTGTTTTTAAATCATGGTGTTTATTTGACCTTGACAAGTAGCTGGAGGTGCACATTTTGCTATAGTTTTTGAAGACAATTGGTGCCAGGCCCTGTTTTCCAGCATCACAAATGGATGCCAAATGTGGTTACCAGATATACAGTCACAACTATTTTAGGGGCTGGTGGCACGCTCAGTAAATCTAAAACTCATGAATGAGAATGGCAGTAATGCAAGGGCTGTTCAAAGTTCAGACTTTAAGCGTCTTATCCTACATGCATCGAAGGAGAAATTGTCTGAACAGTCCTATTTAAAAATATTGACAAGGTGTCTTGTGAATGAAACGTGTGGCTCTATTGAGGGTTTATGCATACATTCTGAGAACCATAGTGACTGGGAATTCCGTGGGAATACCGAAATCCTCCCGCAGAGCGTGTTAGGAGAAGCCCAGCCAGACTCTATCTGTTTCTAATCCTTAGGGGTCTCCAGAACAATGCACATATGCAAGTATTTACAGCTAATGGAAATGAGGCTTTAGCGTTTATAGCAGTGTTTCTTTTCTACTGGCACCCGGCGACATGCTCTCTTGTGTTCCAGCTGCTTTTTAAACTACTCTCGGCGTGAGAAATGTAATAAACTGTGTGAGTCTGAGAATGAAAATAAAGCTACCCTGTTTTTCCAAAAGGCATGCAGAAGAGCATTCTAATATTAATGCATGTCGTCACGCATCTGAACGACAAATCGGTCAAAACGAATAGCTCTGACAGAAAAGTGAATGTGCTTCTTCATTGCATGCCTGCGTGGGCGAATGTCGGAAAGTACGAATGGTTCTATGGGTGGATTAATAGATAGACGAGTGTGTACCTGTGTGGCCAAGTCAGTTCATAGGTGGACACCTACATGAATAGGTGAGTCTTTGAATGGCTGAAAGGTCCAAACAGAGCTGTGTGAGAGTCGAGGACAAGGTGCCGAAGACGTCACAGTGATGGGAGAAGTGTGGGAGACGGCAGCGCATGAGTGGGGCATTTAAAGAGGAGTGTTTCACTGCATGGATCAAAAGCAGTGCTTTAAATGGGCCGGTACTCACCGGTACTGAGTACCGGCACTTCTCAGTTTTTTCCCCCTGAGTACCGGAATTTATTTTCGGGCAAGGAGAGTACCGGTACTCCATGAAGCAGCAGGGCTCAGGCCCTGAAGTACGGGTACGTGCAACAGATGGTGCGTGTTGAGGTGCTGCTCTGGCTGGCAACAGCCTGTGTTTTCTGTGCTGGGGTGCTCCTGCAGTGTTAGGTTCTCATCAGGCGAGCAAGCCCATTTGGATCAAAGGGCTTCAGACACCCCACCCCCCCTCCCCCATCGTGTGGCAGCCCGGGATGAGACCGCTTACTGGCGCGCACACAGCCGCACCCGAGTACTTCACAGGTCTTTAAAAGACCAATTGCTTTTTAACGAGGCTTTGTTGTTTCTCACCCCTTCTTAGAGCCCCTGCATCTCTGCTACCTGAAAGAATTAGCCCCCCACCCCCCCGAAATTTGACTCTAGTTGCGGCTCTGTTCTCATTGGCATCGCAACAAGAATGAGGATATGGTCAGAGGTGCTGAGAGTGGAACTGAAGAACCAGGGTCGAATCCCGACGTCCGCTCATCATCCTGTGGTTCTGGACAACTCCCTTAACCAGGGGTCTTAAAAAAGTAAGCTTTAATGCAGATGTTCTCATTGTATGTAAATCGCTTAAATGCCCATGGCCCAAATTCGCACAATATCAAACTGCCAAAAATTAGGCTCTGCACGTATGACATAGAAGCTGATGCTTGCCATGTCTCTTATGTAAGGAGGCAGTTTGATTTTGCGAGAATTTGGCCCATGGGCATTTAAGCGCTTTACATGACAATCAGAGCATTTGTGTTAAAGCTTACTTATGTGGCTATTATTAAATTCCTGGCTCACAGACACGCCCCCAGACACGCCCCTAAATACCTACCCAGTCTAATTAGTGAGTACCAGCACTTCTAATTTCCCATTTAAAGCACTGATCAAAAGCACATGAATGAGTGAAGGCAGCATGGGTGTGTGGAAGCAAAGGCAATGTGGAGAGGTACAGGCTGTGTGGGGGCAAGAGTATGGTGATGAGGCTAGGAGTGAGATGCAGTGAGCGATGCAGAACATTCTGTGGCTCCTGAAGTGGGCAGAGACAGCGTAGTGTGTGTAGCAGTGAGTTCTGGGGCGCCGGCTTCTGCAGAGTGCACCTGCCATAAATCGTCAGAGCCTCCGCAGGGAACTCTGACTCTCCCCCCTTGCACCTCCGCTATCCCCATTTCAAAGGCAGAGACACACCCCAAGGCTTAGCTTCCTGTGGCCTCTGCCATACTCTGGCCCATCAGCTCGCGGACCTGTAGCTCTACACCTATTAGGATGCACGCAGGAACAGTGCATACAAGTCGGATACCAAGCACTATATCTTTCACAAGAATGTCTGGCAATTAACCGTCCCCCAAATTCCTTATTCCTTTAGGGGGTTCCTTTCTCTACTCATCAGCGTGGCTTCTTTGTACGATGCCTCTTTAACAAGTGTATCTAATTGTTATGACCACTCATAAAAGGATAACACTGAGCTCACCATAACTCCCACATAGTTCACATGTGTGGGACATTCTTGTGCATGATATATTTTGGCGCATTATTAATAAAGTGCAGCATGTGGATTTACTGTCAATTTTAAATGTACACACTAATATGGTGGTACTGCATTTAAACAAATTTGCTCTGATGTACTTAAATTTGTTTTTCTGATTTATATTAAAGCCTTCATGTATACTGTTCATTATTTCTGCAGCAGGGAGTCGAGCACAGTCATGTTTGTTTATTTCCATTGAGGTTGTTCCTGCTGTTCTTGAGGAAAACTTTCTACAGTAATGTGGCTTTCTTAAGGCCCTTCTGCTGACTCTCTCCATTTCATTAATTCACTACAGCAAGCTGCTGTCATGTAACTAGTTTGCCCTGCCATCTCTGGATGACATTACAGTGCTTAGATGCTAAGGAAAATATAACGTTCTATAAAGTTTTGCTCTGATTTGCTGAGAAAATAATTCTTTTGCTCACACCATGATGATTTAGCACTTTCAATGATTGTCTCAGAGAAGATTGTGCATATAAACCATTGGGTTTGGGGGTGCGCCAGAAGACTTTCCGATGCTACCAGGAATGCTGTCCATTTCCCTATTGACTTTGCTGCCCACTTGGAACTTAAAATTATTCTGATTTCACACCTTACTCTGTGTGAACTATTTACTGCGAGCCTTCATGGCAATGACTTTACGCAATGGCATTTATGATTTCTGTACACACCTTTTGAATTTTTTAAATAAATCTTTTACATTTATTTCTGGCCTAGAACTCAGTTATTGAGGCTTTCCTTGCTGCATTTTTAATATGTTATGTGTCACCGTCTCTGATTCGTCAACTCATGGGAGTGCTCCTTAGGCAATATTTTGGGGCGTAAAGTTTTATGGGCTACCCACATCCACAAAATATTTGGTAGCAGAGTATGGTTGAGAGATAAGAGCACCTTCTTTCTGCTTTAGAGATCTCTTTTTACCCTGTCCTTAATTTTAGTGGTTTTTTCAAAGTAGATTTTCCTTGTGGTTTATCCTGCTGGGCTCCTGACTTTCAGTGCTATTCCTGAGCAAGGAGGACTGTGAGTATGAATAGGGCAGAATGATTCTCGTAATTGAGAGTGTTCTGGTGTGTTATTGAGGTATTGAGGTCTGTGTTGTGTGATGGATTGCTAAGCTGCATGTGAGGTTTTTGGTTTTGTGATCTTGATTCTGGGCTTAATTAGTGGTTTGATCTCTGTTAATTTAATGTACTTTTCTTATTTGTGATTGCGTAGGTGAAGCTTTTGATTTTATCATTAGTTGCTTTGATTATCTGATTCATCAAAAGCCAATATCTCTAGATCTCGTTGTTGAATTTGACTGCAAAAAGGTACTGTGTTTTGTGAGGCGCAACACACACACACAGATAGGATTTTTGGGAATACTGAGTTTCCTTCTTAGGGTTTGCGTGTCTAATTAGGTTAGTGTAATTTGCTTTTCGGTGCATGGGAGTAAATGCACTAGCATGAAGTGGATTGCCGCAGGTCTGGAGTCTGCTTTAGTGTGAACTGAGTTTTACAACTGCAGCAACGGTACTCATATCATTTCTATTATTTGCAAGATTCATTTAGTTTTAAATGGCTGATTTTCTCCTGTTTAGGTTGAGCACACAAAAAGTATTTTTCATTTTTTTTTTTCGATAAACAAATTTTATTTGAGTTTGACAAGCAAAATACAAATTAATCAGGACATCATAAACAAAAATAAAGCTCCTCATTTTCGGTCTCGTTCCTCTCCTTCCACCACCCACCATTCCACGCAGATCAAACCACATTACAAGACAAAGAATCCAACGTAGAGGACAACCCATAATACTCCCATGATTTGCCCCAAATTTTTGAGAATTTCTTCGGACATCCCGGGGCAAAATAGATCGGTTTCTCCTGCTTAGCACACCAGTCCATACAAGCACGCCATTGCTTACATTTTGGTGGTTTGGGTTGTTTCCAAGACTGTGCCATGTCTCTTTTGGCCACTAGGGCTGCCAGTCCCGCTAGAGTCCTATTGCCCCGAGATTCTCCAAAGTCATTCATTATACCCCGCAGATCCACCTATGGGGTCGGTTTGATTGAGGCACTAAAGATGGCTGAGAGGTTGGCGCTAATTTGGAACCAATAACAAGGAATCTCTGTGCACTGCCAAACCATGTGAAAGAAATCAGCTGTCAGAGATTGACAGTGGGCACATCTAGGGTCTGAAAGGATACCTACGTAACCTAGTCATTTGGGAGTCATGTAGGTCTGGTGTAGGTAGTTCAATTCGATTAAACATAGACAGGCTAAAATGGCTAGCTCTCTAGAAGCCATGCATGCTTCCCGCCATTCAACTTCCTCCAGTTCCCGATCCATCCTTCCAATTTCTGTCAAAGTGGTTCTAGTGTTTCTAGGGGGTTACAGATAAGGGCATTATATAGTTGGGAAGTACCCCCCTCGTCCCAGTTTACCCATCAATATTCTAGCTCCAAGGGACTGAATTCCAGGAGTTCTTGTAGGCGTTCGTTGTTGCATCCTAGGTCGTGATGCACCTTGAAGTATTTATGGAATTGGGGATGAGAGAGAGAAAACTGGGTTTGAAGATCAGCAAAGGCGTACATGGTGGATCTGTGCCACACATCAGCCAGTGTAGTGATCTTGATTAGATCCCAGAGATAAAAACCTTCCAGCCACACCAACTATCCCAACCAGCGAACCCTCCAAAGAGGGGTTTGCCCGGTCAGGCAGCCATTCCAGCCCATAAAGCTCAGAGCCCCTCTCCACATCAAAAATGTCACTCTGGTTACCTTCGGAAGAGTCAGAGGAAGCGGTCGGTCATCACCCTGTCGAAGCCCAGGCTGCTCAGTTCTAGCTGGTACACCGGGTCATCCCAACTGCCCATTAGCCAATCAGTTATAATCAGTGAGTGGGATGCCCAGTAGTAGAGGTAGATGTCCACCGCCCCAACTCCTCCATCGTAAACCGAGCGGCGACACTTATGTTGGGTGATGCAAGGAGGGCAGCCGCATCAAAGAAAGGACTGGAATATCGCCGCCACCTCATTGAATCAAACAGGATCTGGAGTGGAATGTTTTGTAGGATCGATAGGAGTCGGGGAAGTATTAAAATTTTTATTAATGCAACTCAACCCAAAAGATTAAGAGGGAGGTTCTGCCACACCATCAGGCTGGGCTAAGTCTTCTTAAAGAGGGATGTCAATAAAAGAGCATAAGCAAGATAAGATAGAGTCGCAATGTGCACCCCTAAATATTTAAAGCTGAGGCGACTGACAGGCATTCCCGCCTGCCAGTCGCATGATGCATTGTCACCTCGCAATAGAATGAAAAGGGATTTCTCCTTGTTTAGGCTGAGACCAGAGGCCTCCTCAATGAGATGGAGAAGCTCTTGGGCGTGGAACTGCTGGATCTGCCGATATAGAAGTACATCATTTGCATATAATGCAATTCTATCTTCAAGGTCCCAACCCACTGCCATCCCCTCATCTGTGCATCGCAATGCATCAAGCGTGCCAAGGGCTCAATGGCTAGAGTGAAGAGGAGCGGGGAAAAGGGACAGCCCTGTCGGGTACCACACCCAATCAGAAGTGCATGTGACAACACCCCCTCAATCATGACCTGGGACATCGGATGAGAGTATAGAAGTGATATCATGACCCAGAAACGGACCCCAAACCTCATCCGACAATGCACTGTTCCAAGATAATCCCAATCGACTGTGTTGAATGCTTTTTCAAAATCGACTAGTGCTAATACCACAGCCTCATTGATTTCACTAACACGAGCGAGGGTAACATGCAAAAGCTGAATGCAGTGCCTAGTGCTGCAGCCTGGCATAAAGCCACATTGATCTAGGTGCACCAGGGAGCAAATACCTGTCTGGAGCTTGGTCGCCAGGATCTTAGCATAATTTTGACATCAGAGTATATCAAAGAGATGGGGCGATAGGACCTGCAGTCCATTGATGGTTGATTAGTCTTGGGGAGAGACGTCAATAGCTGCCAGATCATGCTCCTGGGAGAAAGACCCTCATTTTATGGACTCTGAGTAGAGCCAGTGCAAATGAAGGGGAATCAATGTCGTGAAGTTTGGACTAATATTCAAGGTGGAACCCGTCTGGGCCTGGGGTCTTCCCAGATTTCAAGTTACAGATGGCCGTTTGGATCTCATCCTCTGTAAATGGTTTCTTTAGGGCCTGCTGCTGAACTCGTGTCATGCAAAGAAGGGGTATGTTTGCGAGCAACAGTTGAGTGCATTCAACGGGGGCACATAGTAAGCAGGTATACAGCTGCTCGTAGTATGTAGCAATTACTACTGTAATTTCATCAGCTGGGGAAATTAAGGAGCCCGATGTGTCATTGACGACAAGGATAAGTGGTGAACCAATGTTTCTGGTCGCCAGCCAGTATAGAAGGACACTGCTCTTATCGCCATGTTCAAATATGCACTGGGTAGTCGCGCACCAGCACCTGCAGGCATCATGAGAGACCAAGCGGCCCCTGTGCTGCTCTATGTAGGTCAAGTTGTTGGGTCACTGCCTCAGTGGTATGGTGAACTATCGTAGTTTCGTTGTTAAGTATACGGGTCTCAAGATCTACAATATCTTTCAATATCTCTAGTTATCTCTCTCCTTACGTTTAAGATAGGCCTTTGCCACTCCCCGGATTGTTGGCTTACTAGCTGCCCAAAGATTACAAACATTTTGAACTGTCCCCGTGTTAGTCCCGAAGTAGGAGGTTAACTTCTCAGGCAAGTATTCAACCAGTCCGTCATCCACCAGGAACCACGCATTAAGGCGCCACATGGGACGTTTATGGGGGGTCAGGGATCGCAGTCGAAAAAGTTGTGGCTAATGATCTGATATACCCCAGGTGAGCATGGAGGCTCCTGTAACGGTGCAAATGTCAACCGCTGGGAGAAAGATATAGTCAATATGAGACATTGTATGAGTAGAAGCCAAGTTATGGGTATAAGCTTTGTCTTGTGGGTTCCTGACCCTCCGAGCATTGCTAAGTCCAAGGGAGGACATACAGAGGTTGAGGAATCAGGAGTGGGCTGGACGGTCTCATGTGACAGGGCCAGAAACGTTGAAAGCCGGGTCAGCTACAGCGTTAAATTCTCCCCCAAAGAGCAACACACCACAGGGCAGATTAGCAATCAGTTGGGTCAAGTCGTGGAAGGTCTGCTTTTGCAGTTGAGGGGGGATACAAATGTTAAGGAGATTGTAAGGTTTCCCCTCTAGTGTGTCAATCACTACCACGTATCTACACAATGGGCCGTGTAGTACCTCACTAACCACTAGTGAAAAGGTCTTGTGAAGGAGGATCGTCGTGCCCCAAAACCCCTGATGAAGCCAGAGTGGAAGACTCGGTTGTAGCTGAACCTGCAAAGACGAGGTGGGTCTCCTACAGTAGAGCTAGTCCGGGTTGGTGGCAGTGAAGAGATTTAAGAACTATGGTAGGTTTGATATGATCTAAAGGCCGTTTGCATTCCAAGATATGAGACTGAACTCCATATGGAATATGTGGGGTAAAGGGAAGCGTGCAGTGGTAGCAGCACAGGCAGGGTCTCGAAAAAGACAGGACATTGAAAGGAGCATGTAACCCAAAGAAAAATATGACAAAAACAAATACAATACCCATGGTAACTTTCCCCAGCCTCCTTCCACCCCACACTTCTACCCTGGAAGCATCTTTCACCCAGTAACACCCATCAACAATAACAGAAAATATAACTGGGCATTTGAAGATGACCTTCTCTTATGGAAGGATCAAAGTGATTGGATATGAGTAATATTAGGCACCCTGGGTCATGGGTAAGTACTTGGTGGTCTGTGGAGCAGTTCAGAGTTACTGTGATCCCAATAATGACTCTATGTCATGGGAGGCAATATCTACCTCAGCCTCCAACAGGGCCTGGGGCAGCCGGGGCGCAGCAGCATCGTCAGTCTCCAGATGGTATCCAATGAGGTCAGCCTCCAGGGACATCAAGGATCATCCGCTCACCCCGCCCCTAGACTTAGGCGACAATGGGTCTGGGAGCGAGTACTGGCTGGTCTCAGAGGGTCAGGGGCCATCTGCGTGCCATTGCCTGAGAGATCATTCCTATGGAGGAATCTCTGTTCAGTGGCCCATTATCAGGCAGCCTCCTGTGTGTCCAAATACTGGGAGCGTTAGTTATGGACAATCAGCAGCCTTTTGGGGAAAAGCAACATATAAGGACTAGACATTGCTCTAAGTTTCTGCTTTACCGCATCAAAGGATTTACCTTGCAGTTGTGTTGTTCTAGTATGGTCCTGGAAGACTATAGTATGAGATGATTGATGGAGGAGCTTACTGTGGGTGCGGGTCTCAATTCGAATTGTATCTCAGTCTCAAAAGTTCAGGATTTTGATAATTAATAGTTAAGGAGTGGCCCAGGTAGGGAGCTGCTGCACTAGTGAGCGATGCGCCCGTTCCACCACAAAACATGGCAATAAGGACCCCTCTGGCATCCAGGGATGAAACCAGTTCTCCACAAACGTTATTCGATGGGGGCCTTGACCCCTTTAAGGAAGCCCACCATACAGAGATTGCTAGTACGAGAGCGGTTTCAGCATCCTCCGCTCTAGTCGCTAGGGTCCGAACAGTTGCAAGCAATATATTTACTTTGGATTTGAGATCAAAAGAGTCATCCTGGAGTGTGGAAACATGTCCCTCCACCTTTGTTACCCACCTGCAACATTGCAGAGGTCCTGCCGCACCATGTCCACATCAATACCAACCTACCCAACATTGGATTACAGGGTTTCTTGGGATGCCTGGATCCCCTGCAGGATGTGATGTGAATCTCGGAAGGATGGATCGGCCTATAAGTGTTTTGTTAGCCTTAGGAGCACTTGTAGTGAATTTATCGATCTTTGCTTGAGACCCGACACTGGGGGTTTATCCTTCCCCATTTTCACGGCACAGGGAGTCGACCAAGGCAGGTCCTCCCATGAGTTGCCCAACATCTTGGCGAGCACCAAGATAGGATGAAAGAGAGAAAGTAAGAGGGCCTTCCCCTCCAGTAAGGGTTAGTCCAAAACACAGGGCCGTACACGGCGGGTTGTTATCTTCCCCAAGACCCACTTTGCAGTCTTGTGCACCCTCAAGGGCAGCACGAGCAGTCAGGGTGGGATATGCAGAGCACTAGCTGCTGACAGATGATTCGGATATTCAACTCCCCAGACCTATGACAATCAGGCCACCTCCACCGTTCAATTTTAGATGATCTTGAGGTAGTCAGGAAGGCCTGGACCAACCATCTACTCTAGGAGAACCCTATCAACTCATGCGTTTCACAGGTAGGGCATCACTACCACCGCCCAAAACCGTCCTGGATTAAAAGCCCATATATAAAGACAGGCAATAAAGGGAGGGGGAAGTTAGGCAGTTGTCCCACCACTCAGAGGGCAACCTTTGTTATATGGTGGATAATGTAGATTTATGGCAGCTTAGCTCCTTAAAGCAAAGTCAGAGGGAAAGGTCACCGCCATATTTGATTGAAAGGATGAACATGGAACTCACCAGGAGCTGTGCAGGCTGGAGGCAGGTAGAGAGATCTGGATAGATTAGCGACTCCTGGAGAGTGGTGCCTTAGATCTCGGTCCTGACAGGCAGAGAAGGCGGCTCAGGAATGTGTAGTAGTGCCCCTGGCACCGCAGAGCAAAAGCGAAGCTCACTAATCCTCAGGGCCTCTCGGGCACAGCCATGTCAGTAGAATGAGGCAGGGCCGCATTAGGAGGCAAGAGACCCCATGCGGCAACGGCCCTCTCCTCAAGTGTGGCCATCATTCGCCCCCAAAGTTGTCTCCATCTGAGGGGAGTCAGAGCATGGCAGGTCTGATGTGGGAAACCGGGACGTGGGCCACTGGCGCACGCCAGCACAACTCAGGTACAGCCTCGGGTAGCGGCGTGGCCCATGGCTCTCCCTGTGCCACCAGGGCTCAGGCGCAGGGTCAGAGGAGTGAAGGGCCACATAGGAGGCAGGCGGTCTCAGCCAGGATTATCTGCTTCCTGAGACCGTGGCCAGCAGTGAACGCCTGGGTCTCAAAGCAGTCGCAGACCATATTGGCAATGCTTGTGTGCCATTGCTAGTTCCATCCATGGACGGCCACCATTCTAGACTTCGGGGCCACTGCACGACTCAGGACTAACATAGCCAATCCAGAGGTCCACGGGCACTTATCAGTCAATCTGCAGTCCCCCCAGGCGGCTGTGGAAGCAGTTCAGGCGATCACTGGCATATTTAAAGACCCAGGGTGCCGGATTTGCAGCATTCGCTACGAGGTCCCGGGAGCGTCTTTAGGACACATCCAAAATCTTGGCTGCGTCAGCCATGCCCCCCTTATATTGGTTTATTATTGTGCAATTGTTTTTCAATTCACAGAGAAAGCCGCACTGTGATTGGTTAGCCAGCCAATGAGACACACTGGGATTGGTGAGGAGCTACCACAGAGTCGTGCTGTCATTGGTTGGTTGACATCAAAACTGTGCTATGATTAGTTGGCATGGCTACGCTGGGATTGTTTGTTTTTTGCTAACTTGTTTTGTGTGGCTTTTGGGTTATTTGGAGTGAGAATAATGAGTATGTGTCTAAAGCCCCTAGCATTCCTGTACTAGAGAGACAGAAAGCACCCTCAAAGGGTTTGCCTGCTTACAAGATATTGACAAATGTTGAGCTTTATACATGAACCTGGATTTGCGATTTGTTATGAATACACATTTGGTAACAATGTTTTGCAATTTTCTTCAGAGAGTACCTTTAACAATAGAAAACTAGATTTTTTGAGGCAGACAATGAATGAGAGGGAGCCATTTCTGAGACCTACACAGTTTGTGGCATTGAATAAATGATGGGATTGAATGTCCACAGGGAAGGAGAGAAAGAAAATGAGGAACCAGGTGAAGGGTTCATTTAGACAGTGGTTAGAAAGCAAGTGGGACAATCAGGAGAAATGCAGGATGGAGGACATGATAGAATGAGTGAGAGTTTCTCATGCAACAGGCAAAGAAACAGCATGCAAAAAGAAAGTCAATGAGAAAGACAGGGAGAAAAAGAGCCAAGAACAAGATTCAGATGAGGAGGATAACTTTTTAAATTACCTAATAAATTCTAGACCTTCTTCACACACTGACGGGATGCAAAGACAGGTCCTGGACTTGATATGGATGCAGATGCATACACAGTCAGTTGCCCCAACACAACCAGCTCCTGTTCAGAATGTGCAAAATCAAGGACAGCTCCATATAAATATGCCCATAGCTCCAGTGATGCAGCCAAACATGAGAAATAAATTGCCTTACAGTTTAGGGTATCAGTAGAATCCATTGATTTTGAATAATGATTTTCCTCAGTTTTCCCCAGAGGCTAATTCACAATAATAGAATCTCACAGGGAGGGACAGGGGGCTTGGTAGGTCCAGCATATACGGGCCCCGATAGAGCTTTGGAAACAAAGAGTAAGCTGTTCCTGAAGGACTGGAAGGGAGGGAAGGAGGGCGGAAGTAGAGAGAGGGAGGACACGTCAGTGATAGCAGGCATGCGTAGGTGATCCAGGGATAGCTCCAATAAGGAGCAAGGGCCCTCACACCCCCCTAGGGGTGTCATGCTTCATCATAGGGCAGCTCCTCGTTGGGCCGGTGCTGCAATGCCCAATGGGCCCCGCAAGGGGGCTCTTTGCTGGAGGTCTGCTCGGTTTTGCCGTAGTGAAGCTAGATGGTGTTGTGAGAGGGCGAACCTATGTGAAGTGAGTAGATGTGGGAATGCGTGTGTGGTTTAAAAATGGCTCCTGGAGTCTCCAAGTGGAATTTATTCACGGAGTATCTGGGCCATAGATAAAAATGTGTGAACTGAGAGGGGAAATTAGACCTGTGTCAGTTCATGTGAGTTATGTGAAAGGGTTGACATGTTTCTTGCCTATTTAAAAAGTCCAACAGGATCTCGGCAATTCATCAGGACCTGTAGTCCTCGTCTACTCTTAAGGGGGCGGCAAAAAATGTGAAGGAGGTTAAAGTCACGTCCCCTTATGTCAGGATACCTAGTCGTCCTGGTGTGTGAAAAAAATATTTATAAGTGAGGTACAATGATACCTTCCGGAGATAGATGCACCGGGAAGGTGAGGTCGTTATGCCTCAGCCGGGACAACCGGAAGACTCTCTTAATTCGTGAGAGGGACCAATTTGTATCCTCGGCAGTTCCCGGTGCGGGACCTACCCGTGGCCGATTGTCCCCGGTGCATCTATCTCCAGAAAGTATCATTGTACCTCACTTATAAATATTTTTTTCACACACCAGGACGACTAGGTATCCTGACATAAGGGGACGTGACTTTACCCCCTTCACATTTTTTGCCGCCCCCTTAAGAGTAGACGAGGATTACAGGTCCTAATGAATTGCCGAGATCCTGTTGGACTTTTTAAATAGGCAAGAAACATGTCGACCCTTTCACAAAACTCACATGAACTGACACAGGTCTAATCTCCCCTCTCAGTTCACACATTTTTATCTATGGCCCAGATACTCCGCGAATAAATTCCACTTGGAGACTCCAGGAGCCATTTTTAAAACACACACGCATCTACTCACTTCACATAGGTTCGCCCTCTCACAACACCATCTAGCTTCACTACGGGAAAACCAAGAAGTCCTCCGGCAAAGAGCCCCCTTGCAGGGCACGTTGGGCATTGCAGCGCCAGCCCAATGAGGAACTGCCCTATGATGAAGCAGGACACCCCTCTGGGTGTGTGAGGGCCCTTGCTCCTTATTGGAGCTATCCCTGGAAGCACCTACGCACGCCCGCCATCACTGACGTGTCCTCCCTCTCTCTCCTTCCGCCCTCCTTCCCTCCCTTCCAGACCCTCAGAAACAGCTTACTCTTTGTTTCCATAATTCACAATAATGGCACTGAGGGAGGAGGAGGATTGCATGCTTGGTGCAGTCCTGGAGGTAGACCAGAGTAGCTCTTATGTAGATGGTGAGGTGAATTTCCCCCTGTATCATTTCTGATAAACATTGGTGGTTCCATGCTCTACAGGTCGAGGTTCCAAACCTACCCCTCTCGGGAAGAGAAGTTCAAGTTGTAGGCATTAGTAATAAACAGATTGTTAACCAGGTTACGGCAGATATTCTGTTTAAAAAGGATCAATGGAGAATACTACTCCGTTCGTATTGTGTGATTCAAGTCCTTTTTACTGGGCAGGGACTTGTTTTACACAATGAATTGCATAATTTATTGCACACCAAATAGTGTTGCAGTTGAAACTCAAGATGAAGACTCAGGGCCCGATTCACAAAGGTAAACTTACAATTTTGTGCAAATGTACTACTTTTCAGTATTCACAAAGGTAAACTTAGACCAAAAGTCTAACTTTACAACTTTTCGGGATTCACAAAGGTAAACTTATACCAAAAGTGTAACTTAACTACTTTTCGGTATTCACAAAGGTAAACTTAGACCTAGTAGAAACTTAACTTTTTGAATACCACCGCACATTCAATCAAATCTTGGACAATTTCAGTACTTCTCCTCCAAACCTGGCAAGGGATGAAGATGTATTGGAGCGTCCATATATTCTAATGCAGATTGTTTCACATCCTGCCCCACCTCACGTGTTCTGCAACAACAAGAAGCTCATGAGAAGGCCCACACAGCATACATATGCAGGTGTGTGTGTGTGTGTGTCTGAGTGTGTGTATGTATATATAGCCACACAAGGTTTTGCGGTCTGCAGAAAAAGTTTCTAACAGGCCAAAGATTCAACATAGGAGATACTAAGTATTGTAGGCACCCTTGAGTTATTAGACAGAATTGTCTCAGCATGACAATTTCTACATAATGTAGAAGAATGTGTGCACCAGGTCCTAACCTATGTATATAGGAAAGTAGGATCTGTTTCTTATGGTTACCCCCACTTTTTGCTAAATGTAATACTGTTTTTGACTAGTCTGACTGGGATCCTGATAATCAGGACCCCAGTCTATCTGCTTTCCCCCTAAACTGTTACGACATGTACTTGGTACACTCCAGATTGGATACTGGGGTACCCTGTCAGTCCCTAGTATATGGTCCCCATGCACCCAGGGCATAGGTACCCCAGAGGCCTCCCATGGGCTAAAGCATGTCTTATGCCACCCATGAGAGGCCATGCAAAATGGAACCTTCAGGGCTGCCATTGCAGCCTGTGTAAGTTGGTGCATGCACAGCTTACTAAAGATAAAGGTTTACTATATCTAAGGGTCACTGCACTTAAAACCTATATGTCCCCCCTACAGCAGGCCTTAACAATCCTGAAGGCAGGGTGCTTGGTTCTAAGTGAGAGGGTGCCACTGCATGACTAGGACACCCATGCAGCCTGCGGAGTCCATTCTCCCGGGTTGTCAGTGAGGCAGCCATTTACAACATATAGTGTGGCATTATGTGACCGCCTGATGACCACCTCAAAAACAGCTGAAACTAACCCTTTCGTGTTTGGTGTCAAACATTGTGGAATCATACCGGTGTGGGAGGTATGATTCCACCCCTCAGAACCGAGCTTCGTGAGGTCCCTGGTGTTCCCGGTACCAGCCGTCTAGTCCCGGACAGCACAAAATAGTTGCTGCCGACCAGAGACACATTTCTGCCCTCCTGCTGCTGAGCCAAGCTCAAGCAGGGGAAGGCAGAACAATAGGCATCCTGTCACAGGAAGGTGTGACCACCTCCCAGACAGGATTTAGTGTATTAGGGCCGGGTGGGTGCGCTTGCAAGCGACTGAAAGTCTGCATGAGGGGCACATTTGGTGTCCCTGAGCATAGTCCAGTTCAAGCCAGTCCTGGGAGCTGTTGGCTCCCGCTCTGGCGCGAAACTGGACAAAGGACATGGGAGTAACCTCCCCACTGTCCAAACTCTCCCCTGGGAGGGTCCCCTGAATCTCTCCAACCCTCTCCCGTGGGTACTTAAGGGCTTACCTGGCTGTAGGACCCTAGATTCAATGTTGACAAGATTCTGAACCAGAAACTACTGAACTTCGACCGTCTGGACACTCTGGACTTCGCTGGACTTCGTTTGGGCCCAACTTCGTCTCCCTCTCAGTCTGAAGCATCATTTGTGTCCATACACCATACAGGCTCCGTGCAGGACCTGTGGAGCATCAAGGACAACTGAAGATATCTCCCTTAGAGTGAAGGAGTCACTCCCCTGCATCTGCAGGCACCACATCATGACTGTCCAGTCTGCTGACCCAGAGCTCCTTTTGACTCCAAAGGCTCCAGCAACACAGGAGGTGGGTTTCTACGTCCCTTGAGGCACAAGCTGCCCTCTCACCAAGGTTGGGGTCAGAATCCCGTGTGGGGGCTGCAATACCCGAACCCTTGTGCACCGCGTACAGTTGTAAGTGCATATGCTTGTTGGCGTTTCCATGACAAGTGCATTGGGCTCTGACTAGCCCCAACCTCTGGCATGATTTCCTCCAAAGAACTCTGGCCTCCTCATACTGAGTGCTCCGTGGGCGGCTGTTGTGTGAAATTGCTCGAGGTCCTCTCGCGACTCCTGTGCCTCTGGCCTGTGAGTCCACTTGAGGGTAAACTTTGCTTTTCTCGGGCTCCCCTGGTTTCTCCAGGCCTGCCCTGACTCCCCTTACTGTGGTTAGTCTCCTGGATCTTGCTGCTCTGAACCCTAATCCTCTTTGTCCTTCTGTGTGGGTTGCCATTGCCAAGGCTTGTTGGTGCTCCCGCCGGACACCGACCCCTCAGCACTCGACATCCTTTGTGGGACAGCTTGTATCTGGCTCCTGGTTGTCCTCGACACCTCCTGGTCCCCGTAGCTGCAGAGTCAAGGGCTCCCTCAATGCACCGGAAGCACCCGACATCGGTGGGCATTCGTCTACTGAGCCCCTGGTCACTCCTGAGTGACCCAGACTCTGTCCCCTCTGCGTTTAGGTACTCTTCAACAAGAATCCATCTTTGGATTCTAACGGACACTTTTCTACTTTCCAGCAGTGGCACTTTCTTGAGATCGACGGCGGTTTCCGACGCCACTTCAGCCCTATGCACCCGGATTCCCTGGGATAGGTAACTCTGGTACTTTGGTATCCACGGGTGGGGTGGGGTGGCTCTCCAAACTTCTATGATCCACAGGGTTTCTTCCAAGTCCCCTGGAAAGGGTCCTCAAACTCTAAAACTTCAACTGTGACTTTCCCATAGAATTGTACGGTGAACGCAGTAGTGTTCCCACACTGCACCCGTCCTCCGTGGGGTCCCTACTTACTCACCTTCGGTGGTTCCTTGGGGTCCCAGTGATTCTATGTCCTCTTGACACTGTCTTGACTTGAGTCGTGGTTCTTATACCACTATTTTAGTATATGGTTTGGTCCCCCCCTGGGGCCCACTGTGTATTAGTGCTATTTACTTTTATTTCTTTGCTACAGTATTGTGTGCTTTGTGATTATCTCCATGTAGGAGATACTGTGTCATACTAGAGAGTGTTATTTTAATAAATACATATTTTTATAACTACTGTGTGGTTCTCCTTTCATTTAACCAATACTATAAGGTTGCATTCTGGTAAAACAAGCTGCTTAACATTCCTTCAAGACTAAGCCTGAAGGCTGCTCTCCACAGCTACCACTTGGATAGCTTTCTAAGGTTATTTTTGACCTCTTAAATCACCATAAGGGATGGTGTTGGACTGCAAATGCATCTAGCCGCCTCATTCTAGCATTGTGCGAGTTAAGTTAGCATTTGCGGCGCCATTTTGACTTTAGCCGCCATTTTGTACTGTGATTGAAAGTATGACTCTGCCTCATTCACTGTCTGCCTCAGCAAAAAGCTGTTTCGAGTTACTTCTTATCGTATTCAAGGTTGAATCCTAATGTACTAATGAATGGCTTTTTCTGCCTTCGCATGCCTTTCCTCTATCGTAGCCCTTTCCCACACTAAGAGAGCGCTGAGCTCGACCATGACGACCTTGAAAGTGTGATAATGTGTAACCGTTCTGCAGGTGGTACCTCCTCTTTCTGTACCTCCTTTGTTCATCAGTGCCCGAGCTGGAAAATTCCAGCTTGGGTGGGACTTTAGGATGTTGGAAAATGCATATTATGTTGTACCAAGTGTTCTGAAGTCAGTCCCTCGGCAGCTATCCCATGAGGCTGGTCAGACTGGACTCCGCTGCAGCGCATTTACTAATAAATAACTTGATTTGTATTTTCTACTGTCTCCCCGACTCTTCATTTCTTGGAAGGCAGAGAGGTGGTCGCGAGTGACCCGAGTGACCCAATTCAGGTCACTTCCTTCAGTTGGCGCCCGAACGGGCACTCCATCAGGCTGACCCATCTCGCCCGCAACCGGGTGTGGAGGACGGGGCCGCATCCGGTCAGATGGGCAGATCGGGGATCCCCACAAGACAGAGCTTCGTTCTCGTAGCTGCCCCGCCTGTCTGATTGGGTGGTGCCTCGCCCTGGGGTCATCCCGGCTGGGGTCCTGAAAAGGCGAAACCCTTGGATCTGACCGTTTGGTCCGAAGAGTCGGCAGTGGAGAATAACTTTGCTTGACCTGTGTGCACCAGGTGAGTTTGTCTTGATTCTTTTTAAATATGGCGCCATTTTGAATAATCTTGGGTATGGTCTGGAGACGATTTCTTGGCTTGCTTGCACTTGTTAGGTCTGCGGACCGTTTAGACACAGAGTGTCTGCGGACACTCTGCCAGGCAATATAATGAATTCGGCTTACTCTTGAAAATGCCTGGGGCTTGAGCCTGTCTCTTTGGTGCAGTCTGAGGACTGACTCTTGGTTTTGTGCAGTCTGAGGACTGACTCTTGGTTTCCTTTGTTTGATGTGGTCTGAGGACCAACTCGTTTGAGTAAAAAGATGCCTTGTTTGAGCAAATTGTGGTGTTTGAGGTGCTGTTGTTGTTCTGCTACAGATGCCCGACTGGATGAAAGACAACCTGCACCTCCGGAAGGCACCCCAAACTTTGACATGTACGTAAGGACAGCATTGGCCCTATTATGTTTACTACATTGTGGTACAAATATACGAGGGACAATGCCGAGCTCCAGTGGCCACTAACAGGTACCTTTGATGAACAAAAATTAAATTTCCTCCAGGATGAATTGTTTGCAAAACGAAGTAGACAGTCAATGTTTGATTCTCTTCAGGTATGGCAAAAGGAAGCTCGGCAAAGGAGCATGTGAGCAGAGAAAGAGGCCCGGAGAGGGAAAATGCAGACAGTGAGTCCGAAAATAGTAGCGTATAATAGAGAGAAAATAGAAAAAGGTATAGAGTGTGCTGATAGAAAGTTTCGATTGCAATGTGACAAATCTTATGTCGCCTGAGAGGAGGGCGATAAATTCGTGGAGGAGCTATTAGACGCTCGACCTCCGCCTCCCTATGCCCCACAGAGAATATACCCTGTTGTCCCAACGCCTCAGTCTTCCACCCCTCCTGCTTCCACCTCTGGTTCTTCTGCTCTTGACCTGGCTGCTTCGGCTACGGCACCTCCTGCTTCTTCTCTAGCTTCACATGCTACAGATGCCATAGCTGCAAGTCTCCCTGCTACGCCTATTGTTTCCGCTTATGCTTTCTCCCCATCCCTCACACCCTCAACACAGCCATTACTAACGCTCGTGCCTGCCCCTTCATCTATTGTGTCTTCCTCAAATGTCTCTTCCCCGACATTGCTGAGTATTGGGATGCCAGTGCGTGGACCTGATGAAGGGAGTTGGGCAGCAGCTTAAGAACGAATGGGGCGGGTGCTGATTCGATTTGATGTGGGGAATGAGGAGAAAAAGATGGTGGCTGATCAGGCTGCCCAGTGGGCTCGGCATCCGACTTACAGTGTGGAGGATGTGTGGAGTGTGGTGAAAGATTATGAGCCATTTGTGCAGCAGCATGCCCTCAAGCATATGTCGGCCACACTAATAGGGTTGTGAAAACAGTGTTTCAATAGTGTCGCGCCTCAGATAATTTATGACATCCGGGACCGCGTGTATGCTGCCGATATGGCTCCTAATGACGTTTTTAGTAATGTTGCCACACCGATAGGTTATCGAGGTAGGTTACAACAGAAAACACCAACGACAGTGTCCCAGTTTCCGATGAGGGAAGTGCATCCTATTTTTCACCCTGATGTACCGGAGCTGCTTAATCAGCAGAATGCTGTTGTCAGGCAGCGAGTAGTGGCCCACTTTCAAGAACAATGTGTTTACACTCCATGGTAAAGGAGTGAGGTTTTATCCCTTAAGAGCCAGTTGCCGGATCCTAGGAAAAATCCGACTGCGTGTTACAAAGAATTGACTGAGGCCGCCTAGTCGACGGTGATGACGTTGGCAGATATTGAGATGTTTTTCGCGTTGGTGGTACCGGTGGATATTTGGAGACAGGTGCATACGCAGGACCATGTTGTGGAGTTGGGTGGCACTTGGGACGAGATTAGGGCATGGGATAAAGAGAGGAAGCCTGGTGAAAAGTCTAGGCCTGAGATACTAGCTTTGCCAAGTCGTATTATTACTTACATGCACTCCCTCATCCCACCTAGACGAGTCGATTGGGACAAGTTAGCAGCATGTCGTCAGAAGAAAGATGAAAGTGTGTCTGATTTTTTCACTAGGTTTGAAGGTGTGTTTTGGGATTTCAGTGGGCAGGATTTGTCAATGGAGGGAGGTGTCCGACTGTTCGTCAACAGGTTTGTTACGAACCTGCTTCCCGAGTTCGCGACTCGGTTACAGGCTTCGCAGAGCACTAGGACTACCTCCTCCCCTTCAGTGATATTGAGTATGGCACTGTATTATGAGCATAGGGAAAACGAGAAGGAAAAGGTGGAGAAGAAAAATAAAGAGTTGAAGACGAAAGTGTTGATGCAGCAGGCAGCTAGGGGGAACGGTAGAGGACGTGGCACCGGTTCGGCTCAACAGTTGCCCCGCACCAGCAGGAATAGTGCACCTGTGGAGCCGAATCAATGTGCGTATTGTAAAAAGGAGGGGCATTGGCGAAGTGAGTGCCCGGAATTGCTGCAGAAAGTTGCGGCCCCCAGAGGACGGGGTTGTGGTGGAGGCGGTTGCGATGGGGTTCAGGCAGATGAGTCTTCGCGGAGTCGTTCTGATCAGAACTATTTTGATGACCCTCGAGGAAGACAGTACTATCATGACGATTATGACATGGATGAGGCGACAGGGATGTCCTACAGCTAGGACAGCCAGGGACAGGGTGAGGGACCAGTTCAGATACCTGTAGATCAGCGTGGTCCTTATATCACAACGGATTTGCATGGATCGGTGAACAAAAATTTGGTGGATACAGGCGCAATGAATAGCTCTGTTTCTTGTTCACTGGTCCCCGGGGCAGCTCTGTCTGGCCAAAGTAACGTTTCTGTAGGTTTTTCAGGCATACCGGTCGTGAGCCCCATTTCCAAACCCCTTGCTTTAACTATTGGCCCTTTTACTGTAGATTCGCCATTCTTATTAACAACAAATTGCGGAGAGAATTTAATGGGACTAGATTTGTTGAAAAAGTTGCACGCCACAAGTTTCTGTTCTCCGGATGGTGTCTATTTGACAATAGGACCAAATGTGACTAGTACCAGACAGTGTTTTTCCAAAGGTGCGCCACTCCCTGCTGAATTCAAAGATGTGCCGCCCACATTGTGGGCTACAGGTGATACGGACGTAGGGTTGTTGCAGATACCTCCAGTCTCTATTAAGGTAAAAGACAACGCTGTGTTGCCTCGTATTCCCCAGTACAAACTACCGCAGGCAGGGGAGCGAGCTCTGTTGCAGAATATACAGGATTTGAATAAGTCAGGAGTGGTTGAGGAGACAGCAGCGAATGTGTGTAATAGCCCTATTCTTCCCATCCTTAAGAAGGCACCCTCGGATTCCCCTGATGCTCATCCTGATGTCTATCATTTTGTAATTGATTTGTGCGAGGTTAATAAAATAGTGGTCCCTCAGTTCCCAGTGGTCCCCGACATCACCGCCCTTCTGACGATGATTCCTTCCACTGCCAAATTCTTTTCTGTGATTGATTTGAAAAATGCTTTCTTTAGCATCCCCATTCACCCAGATAGCCGGCACCTTTTTGTGTTCACTTTGGCCGGCAGAAGCTTCCGCTTCTGTCGCGCTCCTCAGGGGTATACTGAAAGTCCTAGTATATATAGTCAAGCTTTAAAAAGCCAATTGGATTCCCTCACACTTCCCTCAGGTAATGTATTGCTACAGTACGTCGATGACCTACTGTTAGCTTCTGACACTGAAGAAAGTTGCAAAGACGCAACGGTTAAATTATTGCTACATTTGGCACTTCACGGACATAAAGTGTCCCTTTCAAAATTCCAATATTGTCGACAGGAGGTCACCTACTTAGGTCACCTACTGCCGAAGGAGGGAAGGAGACTAACACCTGAGCGCATTGGTGCCATTGTAAGAATGCCCATCCCTAAGACTCAGAGGGATGTGCGTGCTTTCATAGGCATTACTTCGTATTGTCGCCACTGGATCCCTAACTATTCCCTACTAACGAAGCCGCTATTGCAGCTAACCACTAAAGATGTGCATGAACCCTTGCCCTGGACGCCTGAATTTCAACAAGCTTTTGAGCAATTGAAAGTTGTGCTTTGCTCTGCGCCTGTGCTTGGCCCTCTCGACTATACTAAGCTGTTTGTGTTGTACGTACACGAGACGGCTGGTTGTGCGCTTTCTGTCTTAACACAGGCCTTTGGAGGTAAGCAGAGGCCTTGTACTTATTTTTCTGCCCTGCTTGACAACGTCGCGAGAGCCCTCCCGAACTGTCTAAGAGTGGTCGTGGCTGTGGCCGTCTCTATCCGACAATCGGCAGGGCTCGTCCTTGATACCGATCTCACAGTTATGGTACCTCATGCTGTGGACACACTTTTGAACATTATGAAGACACAGCACCTTACCAGTGCACGTCTGACTGGCTATGAACTGACTCTCTTTGCACCACACGTCACAATAAAAACATTTGCCACTCTGAACCCAGCCACGTTACTACCTCTCCCTTCTGAAAGTGAGGACGGAGATATACATGATTGTATCTTCCGAACCGAGGAGGAGACAAAGAGACGGGTAGACCTGACTGATGTTCCCTTATCTGACCCACAAGGGGAACTATATGTCGATGGCTCCTGTTTTAAATGACCAGATGGCACCACCACCACAGCGTTCGCTATCACTACGCTGCGTACTGTAGTTGAGACATCACGTGTCCCTTATCAATCGGCCCAAAGCTGCAGAGCTAGTTGCTCTCCTACGAGCATGCGAGTTAAGTGAGGAACTGGCTGTCAATATTTATACTGACAGCCAGTATGCCTTCGGGGTAGCCCATAATTTTGAGCGGCTCTGGGCGGAGAGGGGATTCTTAACTTCGCATTGAATAAAAATCCAGAATGGCCCACTGATACATAGGCTTCTGTCAGCTCTGACACTTCCCAAAAAGTTAGCAATAGTGAAGTGCAGTGCCCACAAGGCAGTTACTGATGATGTGGGGAGGGGAAATGCGTTTGCAGATCAGAGAGCTAAGGAGACAGCCCAATCTAAAATGAAAAAAATGTTTGTGGCAGGTCCTGCTAGATGGGTACCCGACAATGCGATGTTTGAGGATACATTGGAGAATGTTAAAGAAATCCAGAGTGAAGCAACAATTGAGGAGCTAGCAATATGGCAAGAGAGACCAGGACGGTTAGACAATGATGGGTGTTCGACTGACAAGTCAGAGAAGCAGAGATGGATGTTACCAGACGCATATGTACTCCCTGTAGTCACCATGGCGCATGGGCCAGCCCACATTAGTGCGAAGGGAATATGTAAATTGTTAGATCCTGTATAGCAGAACGATAACATCCCTAAAGTAGCTGCTCACCTGGTGAAGTATTGCATGGTCTGTACGATACATAACCCTGGAAAAAATACCCCTACACACACCTTCTGGTAATTTTGTACCACCATCCTTCCCTTTCGAGGTTCTCCAGATGGATTTCATCAAAATGTAGCGAGTCAACAATTTAAAGTATGTATTGGTGGTGGTTTGTGCGTTCAGTAAGTTGATTGAGGCTTACCCCACTAAAGAGAACAAAGCCATAGCAACAGCGAAGGCCCTTTTAAAAGAGTTCTTGCCACGCTTCGGCTTTCCCCGTTTGATTTGGAGTGACAACGGAAGTCACTTCAACTCAAAGGTTATCCAGTTAGTGTGCGATGGTTTGCCCATCAAGCAGAAATTTCACGCAGCAAACCACCCCCAGACGGCAGGTTTAGTTGAGAAGTACAATGGTACTCTCAAACTGAAGTTGGCAAAAATCAAAGAAAGCACAGGATTGCAATGGCCAGATGCGTTAACCCTAGCTCTGTTGTCCTCAAGGGCAACGGCCCACTCTAGGACAGGATTGTCACCATATGAGGTCGTTTTCGGCCGTCCTGCAAATGTCTGGGGCGCCCCACGGCCTCGCCGTTTCTCAGAGATAGAATACCCTTTGCTTGTGGACTACTTGTGCGAGTTTACTAAAAATGTGCGTTCTATTCATCAACAGATCCACGAGGCTCTGCCGCCAATACCTGAGGGACCCGATCACAGCATTCGGCCCGGCGACTATATTCTGGTCCGAAACTACCAGAGGAGGGGGAGTTTGGAGCCACGCTGGAAAGGACCTCTGCAGGTCCTCCTCGCCACCCAGACGGCAGTGAAGGTGGATGGCCGGATACACTGGATACACTCATCTCATTGTCGGAGAGTCCCACTCCCTCTGCCCTACGATCAGTGGGTCCTTGATGGCGTAGGGGACCACGAGACGGAGAAGGTGCCACGCTTTGTTCCTTTTTCTGACACTCGACTGACATGGGCGCAAACGGAGGAAAATGACGCTGCTTTGCATGAGGCGTCCCCTCAGAAGTAAGGGCTGCCCAGGATCCTCCTCCATCTGGCCCACAGGAGCCCGACCTCTCCGAGTTTAAGATTCTTTTCCGTGAGGACACGGTGCCCGGAGTCGCTAGGTACAATTTGCGCCCCCGACGGAGGGATAGTGCACCAAAGGAAAAGTCAGATTAGTAGGGATGGACTTCATGGATGAAGAATAGGGTGTATGTACTTTGTCTGCGGTACCAACGATAGATCAGGGAAAGGGAGATTGGTGCATTGTCCGAGACACTGGACAGGATAAGTTGAGGGTGCCTTCCCAGGAGAGAGGGTGCCCTATCCTGAGCGAAGTCGATTTCTTCAGAAAGGGCTGTGATCACACAGCTCCACCGGGAAGTGCTCAATAGCACCACCATAGATGAACAATAGGCGTCTACCAGCGAGGCTCAGAAGGACGCTGGATTTGTGCCTCTTTTCTCTGTTTATTACCGTTGGCTCCATTGTATGACCTTTCCTCTGGTAGTCTGATATATATAAAGGGAAAAACAAAATATCTACCCATTTGGCCACCTCGTTATGGATGAAGACCAGCCCCTAGCAGCCTCACGTTTTGAGCAAAGTGGTCCCATATGGTCTAGCTGGTCTACTAAAAGCAAGATAGTCTTTATCATACTTGTTCTGATTTTTTTTGCTAACTGCATTTGGAGTTATGTGGTTCCTGGAAGAGAAATATCCTGTGCATTCTTTGATCCGTACTACTCCTGTTCCCCCTGAACATGTATTTGTCACTTTGGCCCCTCATAAGGAGAGACACAGACAAACGTACGTTGATAACGTTTTCTTGTAGATGCTCCATCAGGCGCACCAAACATCTAATGTTACTAATTGCCGGGTTTGCGGCTTACTCCCTTCTGTGATGCATAAAAATGATTTATTGATGTCCCTACCCTTCTCTTATTTAGGGAGTTGTGAGGCCTGGTTTCAGCTGTTCACCATGGTGTATATCCATTACCATACTGATGCAATGAATATAACGTATGATGATTATGAGACAGTGCTAAAGTACATCAGTGTACACCAGGGGTTTACTCTGGGAGAGCAAGGGGCCCCTGATACTTTGCACCCATATGCCTGCATGAATGTTTTTGAAGCCAAAAAGAATGTCACGTGGCTCCAAAACGAAATGATGGATTTCCAAGACTTCAATGTTACTGAATATTTTAGGTCCTTCCAGATGCGTAACATTACCCGGGACAAAGCAGTGCCAGTGCTAATAGTTAATACAACAGCAAGTTTCTGTGTCCAAGGTTTTGGGAATGTTAAAGTGGGAAAGAGCATTTGCAACTCTACTTATGACTTGAACACAACCAATAGTCCACCTTTACTTCCACCACACAATGTGTACTTTGTTTGTGGGTCTCAGGCCTATGTATGGCTTCCCAGAGGGTGATCTGGCATATGTTATGTTTCTTTCCTCTTACCTCCAGTATATATAGCACCGTCCAGTTATCACAGAGACCATCGATTGCAGTGAAGTAGCTTATACTTGCCCCGAGTTAGGAGGGTTATCAACACGGAAGACATAGATCAGACGGACACTACTTTGCAGCAGTTTACTGATGCTATGAAGGGTATTTTGCCTTTCTGGGGGCCCATGTCCAATAGCCTTAACATTTGCCAACTCACAAGGGTTGTGGAGGGAGTTATTAACACCACGGCAGGTATACTGACCAACATCACAGCTGAGCTTCAGGCTACGAGACTTGTTGCTCTTCAAAACAGGACGGTTTTAGATGTTATTCTTGCTGATCGGGGTGGGGCCTGTCGCGTCATCGGTAGTAGCTGCTGTGTGTATATACCGGACCTTGCTCCGAACGTCTATGCCGCAATACAGAAGCTACACCGACTTGCATCCGATATTCACCAAGAGAATGGCACCTGGTCCCTTTCTGGTTGGTTCTGGGGTTTGATATCCTCATGGGGTTGGAAAATACTACTTTTGCTAGTAGCCATTGTGGGTGTCATCTTCACTAGTTGCCTGTGTATTAATTGTCTCCCTGCCTGCTGTACATATTGTGTTAGCAAGTTAACACCTACACCTAAGGCCCCTGGACATGACACTAAGCCTTCAGCTATGATGACGCAAGCTGTCCATGATTTAATGGCTATCGATGATGGTAAAATGCTAAAAGGAGGGTCTGTTGGACTGCAAATGCATCTAGCCGCCTCATTCTAGCATTGTGCGAGTTAAGTTAGCATTCGCGCCGCCATTTTGTCTTTAGCCGCCATTTTGTACTGTGGTCGAAAGTAAGACTCTGCCTCATTCACTGTCTGCCTCAGCAAAAAGCTGTTTCGAGTTACTTCTTCTTATCGTATTCAAGGTTGAATCCTAAAGTACTAATGAATAGCTTATTCTGCCTTTGCATGCCTTTCCTCGATCGTAGCCCTACTCCTACACTAAGAGAGCGCTGAGCTCGACCAAGACGACCTTGAAAGTGTGATAATGTGTATCCGTTTTGCAGGTGGTAGCTCCTTTTTCTGTACCTCCTTTGTTCCTCAGTGCCCGAGCTGGAAAATTCCAGCCTGGGCGGGACTTTAGGATGTTGGAAAATGCATATTATGTTGTACCAAGTGTTCTGAAGTCAGTCCTTCGGCAGCTATCCCATGAGGCTGGTGAGACTGGACTCCGCTGCAGCGCATTTACTAATAAATAACTTGGTTTGTATTCTCTACTGTCTCCCCGACTCTTCATTTCTTGGAAGGCAGAGAGCTGGTCGCGAGTGACCCGGGTGACCCGATTCGGGTCACTTCCTTCATTGTTTGAACTGGTGCAAGGTGCCCACTTTAATTAGTGGACAGCATACACCAGGCCAACTTCTCACAATGTACATGTGGTTGTTTTGCTTCAGAAGATGGGATATGTGTAAACATTTCACTACAGTATGAAGGCTGAAGGTAGTATGATCTTAAGCACCTTCAGACCTTGGTTATCTTAAGCGAATAGTGTCTTTTTTTGACAGGTGCTGCATAGAGTGTACACTGTTCTTATTAGATACTTTTTAATGCTCTGTGGTTTATTTCTCATGAGAGTTTCACTGTCTGCAAACAGTGTAGTACAAAGTAAACTCTCCCCAGAGAGGTAACACTGTTTACAGTACCCACTTTTCTACTCATATCAATTTCATTTCTCAATGTAGGTTCAGTGACTGTGAGGGGTTTGATATAGATAAAACCTGTCTGTCGCAGGGCATTAATTCTGGAACAGACGTTTAGTATCTTGAGGCACTTGGCTTTCTCTGAACAGTTGTATACAGATTGAACACTGTGTGCAATGAGGGTTTCCCATGTATCTGTGGTTAAATGTTAATGTAAACTAGGCTACCAGTGAAGTGTACGATATAGAATCAATGTTGCACATAACACATGCTTGCTGCTCCTAAGGAAGTTGTATCTGTGATGGCATTAATGTTGCTTCATATTATTCTGAGATTTTTTGAACTTACTTTCAGGCTTCTAATGCCATTGTAGTTTATAGAGCAATGTGTGCAAAATAAACTTGGATGATGGCTTCAGTGATGTCATCAGTGATGTCATCAATTATGTTATTTGAGATGTCATCAGTGATGACATTAATGATGTCATAGAGCATGTCATGAGTGATGTAATATGTGAGTTCATAAGCAGTGCAGGGCGGGGCGAGTTCTATTTAGCTCCGCTAACGATAACTGGTGTATTTCTATGTTTTTTATCAGTTCAAAATGTTAATGTTGTCACTGACATATTCACCTCACCATAACGTTACTTTAACCTAGTGGCACATGCATATGTGATAAATTATGAGAAATTGAAAATGATACTGGACCAGGGGGATCCGTGGTGATTCTACTCCTGGATCTAAGTGCGGCTTTTGATACTGTGGATCACAAGATCTTAATACATAGACTTAGAGAGATCAGGATCCAGGACAAAGCCAATCCATGGCTTGCCTCTTTCCTCAGCGACAGATAGTTCCAGTGTTTGGAATCGGCCATCCTATCAGACACATTCACGGCCCCTTATGGAGTACCTCAGGGCTGGGCGCTCACCCATACCTTGTTTACCATTTATCTGAGTCCTCTAGCACATATAGTGCAGGAGTTCGGCATGTCAATTGTGTCTTAACGCTGATGACACTCAGTTAGTGGTCTCAGTGTCAGAAAAGATGAATTCGAATCATCAGGAGCTGGTACAGTGCATGGAAAAAATAGCAAACTGGATGGCTACCTGCAGCCTAAAACTGAATGGCGACAAAACGGAGCTGATGTTCCTGGGCAACGGCCCAGGACCATGGGCCGGGATCAGCTGGCCAAAGGGTTGGTGTCCATCCCCTGCTCCGAAGCCATCTATAAAAAACCTGGGGATGTGGTTAGATGAGAACCTTTCCATGGAAACACAAGCCAAAAAACTATCTGCAACCTGTTTCGGTATACTACGGATGATCCTTAAGATCATTGACCTAATCCCAGAACAGGCTTGGAAGACGGTGGTCCAGGCCCTAGTGGTCTCGCGACTAGACTACGGCAATTCCCTGTACCTGGGGGCCTCCAAGTACGTGGTGCATAGGCTACAGGTTGTCTAAAATGCTACAGCCAGGATGCTCCTGAAGATCCCCAGACAGGAGTCAGTGAGATCATCACTGAAAAAACTGCATTGGCTACCCATTCAATCTAGGGTTAGGTTCAAAGCCCTCTACATAGCCCACAAAGCCATGCATTTCAGAGGTCCAGCCCTGCTAAAGACCCTCGTCTCCCCATATGTCCCCAAGATGTCCCTCAGGTACTCGTCCGACTTCCTTATGAATATACCAAAGATAAAGAGATCAAGATGGGGTGGGAGATCCTTTTCACATCTGGTCCCAAAGCTCTGGAACTCAATGACCACGGAACTGAGACTGGCTAAAGACGAACGGAGTTTCAAGAAAAAACTTAAAACTTGGTTGTTCCCATGATTCCCTACCTCTACCCACTGCCTCCTCTCTGTAGCGCTGGGAAGCCCTTGGGCAGCCTCACGCTTTAAAAATACCATAAACATATGTAGAAGTCCATTATCAGTGGGAGTGTGTGTATACCAATGTGGTCAGGCATACACACAAGTAATGTACCTCGGTGTCTGCACACATAGGTAACTACATGTACATAAAGATAAGCTGTTTTTAATTGCTTTATTTACATTAAAACACTTTACTGGCATCTAAATATAGTACATATCATGATATATGGGGAATTCTATACCTCATTATAAATAATCATAACAATCTATAAAGAAAATGTAGAAGTAACGGTCCACCTGCTCATTACATTCTGACTCTACAATAAAGTTTGAAAAGCAGCATATATGTGAGTCGACATATGTTCTCCATACCATAATCATATGGTCATACAGAAAATATCTGCTCTAATTTACCCATCATGTTATGTCGTATTCTGCCATTCATTCACATAAATTATTTATGCTGGGGTGACAGCACGCTTCTTAGTCATGCATGCTGACTATGGTATTCTGTATGCATATTACATACACTAGCATGTTGTTGTAGTTGATGTCAGTCATGTAAAAGATGTATAATTTGTTATGTAGTGCAGGCCCACATGTAGTATTTGGGGGCCTGTGTGTAAAACATTGTAAGGCGGCGGCCATATGTCACATTCTTACTTCTAATCTAAATAATCACATTTGAATCACATCAAAATAGAAATAGAAAAATGTTTCCCTGCATAGATAATGCAAAGATTGAAGCAATAATTTTTCTTTACCGAAGAATATTTAGGACATATACGTAGGATACAAATGTATACACTTTCTTGAAATGCACACTACAAAACAAAGAGTCTGTGCTGCGTTGTTTGAAAGTTAGTGAGCAGATACTTCCTCTAAGTAGGTGTTTATAGAATGTTTACGGATGCTACGACAGCTGGGCCCCTGCGTGCTGGCTACCAACAACACAGGCACTTCTGCAACAGGCTGCGTTGTTGCAAATCTCAACACAGTGCGGCATTGCTAGGAAGGAGTAAAAGTGCACAGTATCTTCCTAGACATGTTACAAACCAGCTGTCTCTCTTTCATGCCAACATTGCACCTTCACTTTGTATTGGTGGAGGTAGGAGCATTGGTGTTTTTAGCCATGCACTACCTCCCAGGCTGGTGAGTCAGAGATACCCACTACAGAAGAAAACTGTGTGATTGGAGAACATTTGACAATACATGTCTGCGTTGGCTCGCATCGCTAGGACACTGCATCGACTGCATCAGCTGCTGACGTGGTATCCCGAGAGGCTGCTCTTCTGCGCCATCTTGGCTTGGAGGTTGCTGGGCCACTTGGTGAGCCTCAAAGTCAGCTGTTGTATGTAATGTACCTGAGGCGATACTATGGAATTGCTCCCTGACATGAATTGAGCTAAGGCATATCTATGCGCTATGTTGTGTCATTTTTTAGATGAATAAACAATAAAAAGCAGCACCAAGAGCATCAACGGTGCATATGAATTGTGCGCAACGATTGATCAGAGTGGGGGTTACACAGCAGGCAACATTGTAATCATTACTTTCAATGCAATAAGTGTCATATTTAGTATGTGTCATACCATTTATTTCCCATATGTATGTAAAACAGTATTTAAAATATGCTATGTACTTTATTTATGTAAAGGTGGACAAGAACCATTTGAAGCCAATGAACTAGCCACTTTTTCAAATCCTGCTGCTAATGGTGACTATACATTTTTTGTGTAATAAGAATTTTGATTCTCAACTTTATATGTACAAATCAATGTTTATTAATACCTTCTGGTCCTGGTTATGTTTCAATTAGCTATGGTGTAGCCTCAGAAGTTTGTGGCAGACACAAATAGGTGATAAAAGCCCAATATGCAAAGGGACACAATTCCTTGGTCATTACTCTTAATATGCTTTATTGCAAACAAAGTAGCACATAGTACTACATAGGACAGTCTTGTGCAAGGAAGCATAAAGTAGGCCTTACATGGCTGGAGCATGTCTGGTGTCATGCAGCCATCAATTTCGTATCAGGCAAAACTAGAGCCATGGACCTCAAAAAATCTGGCTTTCTGTGAACATGCTGCCACCAGGCCATAATACCTTAACATGGAAAAAGAATAGATGGCTCATTACACCTTCCTCACTCCATTTGGCCTGTCATCTGTAGATGTATTTACAATGTCATTCACTCACCTGGTCCCAACCGCAGAGACGATACTGGAGCCGATGCTAGACCTCCTGTCCATCCCGAGAACAGCACGTCAAGGAGCCAAAACCTTAGAGCACACACTGTCCACCGGGGGTAAGAGGGGTTTGGATAAAATAATAAAAGAGAGACTTGCAGTACTGGATCATCTCAGCAGCTGGCCGATACTGTGTAACAGTATTTTGTAGCTCCAGAGACATTCTATGTCTGTGAAGAGGATGCACACTGGACCAGAACCTCTTGTTTTGCGATGATGCAACATTCTGGAAATAACAAGAGGAGGAAACTACCATCAGTACACTAACAGACCACAAGATACAATGACCTTGCATTGATTTCAGTTACATACACTTACAACTTTTCACCGTAGCCTGGAATGAGAGCAGAATAACCAAAATCACAGATTGGAGTGAGGCACTCCTATGGACAACACTCGGAACAGAGGTTTGGAGTTAATGGCACTCCCAAAATAACCTCGGAACACAGGTTAGAGTCAATAGCACTCCAAAAGTAAACTCAGTGCATAGGTTTGAGTTACATGGTTCATACAAGCATCAAATACTCAGAAATGCTTTCTGTTGGAAATACTGTTCATTCAGAGAAACACAGAATTAAGTCTTTAGAGTCTGAGCAATCAGTTTAAGTGCCAAGGTTGAATGGAGGGGTCCGGTGTAGGAATGCACAAGAAGAGCTGGAGGAAATCACAGAAAGAGCGTGGCTGAAAAGTCTGTAGTCTTTTACGATGCTGGTGCTCAGTCCTGCTAATTACTATAGGAGGATTACTGCGCACTGAACTGATATCAAGTACTTGGCCTAGTTACTCCACTTGACTGATGTTAGAAGAAGATCTCAGATCCTCGACCCAGGGAGTTGCAAGGGGTCCGGAGTAGCTGTGCAGGTGGGAGATGTGAGCGGGAGCTGGAGCCACTGAACCACCGGTTCACTATCAACTTGAATGAGCCTAGAGCGCTTCTTGGTTCCGGCAGGATTCTTCAGGTGAGTGGGAAAGGTGAAGTTTGTTCTGCAGTGAGTGTAGGCCAAGCAAAGACTTGGGGTTGGGCGGGGGTTTATATACCCTCTCAATGGCTCAAAGGAAGTAGCTAAGTCACATGTGGCAAGTGGGGCACGTGGGGCATGTGGGGCACATTGCCTTCTGGAAGGTTTTTGGACCTTGGAGAAAAACATGTGCTAGTACACTCGCTTTGACCTTACAGGAAGGGCAGGTGCAATGTTAACATCGGAACCAATAACAGGAAACAAATGTATTGTTCTTGCTTGACCATGCATGATGGAAAACAAAACCAGGCCCTAGTAACAGAGAGTGCAAGGCATTCCATTGGCTCACAGAATACTGGGGAAAGCTTGCAAAAAATCAAGCGGAGAACACACCAAGACCCTAGTAAACAACGGGTGCAAGGAGCTCTATGGGTTCATGGTTCGTGGGGTGGAGGATCAAGTGAACAGGAATCACAGGGTTATGGGGGGATGCGTGCAGGGGTGCAAACGCAATGGAATCATGGGTGCCGAGGGACATTGGTAGGGACATCATTGCATGTCATACAACGCCACAGGGGTAATACAACATGAGCCCTGAACTCTAGGCCCAATACACAGATGGAATATGTGGGGGTTGTGACAGTGGAGGTCATGACAGGGAGGGAGCAGGAGGGGGTCGTGACAGTTTGCCCCCCACAAGGAACGACCTTCAGGGCATGGTTTGTCTGTATGCAGGAATAGAAAGAATGCACCAGGCGAGGAGCATGAACATTTCTGGCTTGTTCCCAAGAGTGCTCTTCTGGACCATACCCTTTCCAAGCAGTCAAGTAAAACAAGCATCTATTCTCAGGCTTAGAATCAAGGATTCTCTTTGCCACGAGTTCCCAATGACCATCCAGTGTTAAAGGTAGGGAGGGGGAGCAGGATGTGTTTGGGCACAATAGGACTTTAATAGGTATACATGAAACACTGGATGAACGGGTAAATCTTCTCGCAACTGTAATGTCACAGCTACTGGGTTAATGATTTGTTCAATAGAAAAGGGACCCACATATCTGGGTTGTAGCTTAAGTGGCCCCTGTAATCGCGGGTGTTTAGTGGACAGCCAAACTCGATCTCCAACCTTATAGTCTGGCGGTTGTTGTCGATGTCGGTTAGCATATTTTTCCATACTTAACTTAGCTGATGAAAGTGGGATAACACCTGCTGTTGTGAATCACCCAGATGTTTTACACAGTCTTGCATGGCAGGTACAATTTCAGAGTGCATTACAATATTTTCGGGTAGCATACATGGAAGGGGGAAACCCCAGTGGCAGAATGCTGTGTGTTATTGTAAGCAAATTCAGCGAAAGTTTGCAGTGTCTGTTGTAAAATCTGATTTACCCACTCTGTCTGTCCATCAGTTTCTGGGTGATAGGCAGATGAGAGTCGGGCATCAATGTCCAATGAGGTGCAAAGACCACACCAAAATCGGGAAATTAATTGCCGGCCCCTATCAGAATGATAACAGAAGACAGTCAGTGCAATTGTATTATTTGTTGAATGAAAAACATGGCGAGAGTCTTGGCAGTGGGAATTTCTTTAAGAGCAATAAAATGAGCCATCTTGGAAAAAAGATCTATAACCACCCAAATGGTCATATAGCTATTGGAGTTGGGAAGGCTAGTAATAAAGTCCATGCTTATAGTATACAAAGGATGTAGAGGTACTGGCAAGGTTTGTAAATAACCTGATTGGATGGAATGGGACGCCTTGTTTTGAGAACATATTGTGCCGGTCCAAACATAGTCATGCACATCCTTGGACAATGTGGGCCTCCAAAACCAATGCTGACAGTTTGCTAAAGTTTTTGGGTTTCCTGGCTAACCTGCTAATGGAGTGTCATGACACCAGGTTAAGGCTTCCTGTCTTAATTTGTCTGTGGTGACATATAAGGCAGTCTAATGCACAGAGAGAGGTAAGGGGGGCTTAAGAAAAAAAGGTCCAGTACCCGTGCTCCCAAGGCAGTACGTCAAAATCACTAGAGGGTAACTGTTCCTGTAAAAAAATGCTAGCCTAATCAGCAGCGGAGAGTGTAAATAAAAAGGAGAGTTGGTAGTGATCCGTCTGAATAAATGAATATTAGGTTGGATGGAGGAGAAAGTATTTGGCAGAGAGATTCCTCAAATTTAAAGAGTTGCTCTCACACCCAAGTTTAGGTGTCATGCTTCATCATAGGGTGTTTGGCTCCTCGTTGGGGTGGCGCTGCAGTCCCCCACGGGCCATGCAAAAGGGCTCTTTAGCGGAGATTTTTTTGGAGGAACGCTGCAGTAGTGAGTGCGGGTGTGTGGGGAGTGTGTAGGTGAATTAAAAATAATGTAACAGTACCCTTGGTAGTATTTATTCTCGGGTCCCTTCGATATTATTAAAAGCAGGAACAAAGAACTCAAGTACCCTTACTACGTAACGGTACCCTTGGTAGTATTTATTCTCGGGTCCGTTCGATATGATTAAATGCAGGAAAGAAGAACTCGAGTACCCTTTCTGCAGTGAGGAGGGTCAGTTCGTTTTTTCAAAAAAAAGGTGCTCCGGCGGCATGCAGATGAGGGCAGGTCCGAATGCCATACAACAGAAGGTCAATGTAACCTTCTGCGATGTTTTGCCTTCGCCGTTGAGGCCTCCCCGGGTATTATTTGGGATTGGATTTACATGTAGGAGTGGTCCTAAACGGCTGGGTTCAGACACACTACGACCACTCACCTGATTCAGGTTTAAATAACAGGGTGTATTGTTTATTTCTTTTAACCCCTACACAAAGATAATCTTTGCACTTTACTTTCGGTCCTGATGAAACTCCAAGGATCCAGTTGGGATCAATAGGCCGTGAAACATGTCAACCTCATGATTTTGTTTATCACTAATCACCTTTTTTTCAAAAAAACAAATTGACCCTCACACTCTCCGCTGCTGATTAGGCTAGCGCTTTTTTACAGGAACAGTTACCCTCTAGTGATTTTGACATATAAGGCAGTACCATGGTAAGGAAGCTTATTGTGTACACAACTATCTTTTGAGTCATCCAAGCATTTATTTCTTTTGACTCATACTCTGCCTAACTTTATCCAAGCAAAATTCCTGATTGCAGAGTCCTACAATGTGTTCAGAGTGTACAGTGTTCTTTGGTGTCTGTTCTTGAGCGCCCTGATCTGTGTAACTGATCTAGGTAGTAGGCCAGCCTGAATCTGTTATGTGCCGGGCCGATGGGTGATAACGAAGTGAAACTGACTAAAAAATAATAACCACCTTACTTGTCTAGGGGTCAAGGCTTTCAACAACTGGAGGAATTGGAGATTTTTATGATCAGTGTATATTGTGATGATATGCTGGGCCGCTAATAGGTAGTGTCGCCATTCCTGAAAGCTCAGTTTTATTGCCAGAAATTCTTGCTTGGCAACTGTATAATTCTGTTCCACTGGCAATAACTTATTGGAGAAAAAGGCAACTGGGTGAATGTACTGTTGTGCTGTCATGCTTTGATAAGATGCCCCAAATCGCAACCTGGGAGTCATCTGCCTCCACAAAGTAAGGCTGCATGGGGTCTGGATATCTGAGAACTGGGGCCGTTGTAAGTTTCTCTTTAAGTAAGTTGAAGGCGTCATTGGCCTCTTGGGACCACTCAAAAAATACTTTTTTTGTATCAGTCTAGTGATGGGACTTACAATGTCAGACAAATGGGTGATAAATCGTCAGCAAAAGTTTGAAAAACCCAGGAATCTCTGTACCACCTTTACCGTGGTTGGTGCTGGCCAATCTAAGATCTCCTGGACCGTTCTTCTATCCATGGTCACACCCTCTGGAGACAAGATATCTCCCAGGAACTCGACAGACTGGGTGTGGAATGTGCATTTATTCAATTTGGCAAAAAGGGCATGTTCTCTGAGTCGTTTCAAAACTATCTTAACATGGTTTTTATGTTCAGTCATGTTTTGTGAATAGATCTAGATGTAGTCGATGTATATGACAACTCAAATGTCCAGCAAATCTCTCAGAACCTCATTGATAAAATACTTGAAAACCGCTGGGCCATTACACAACCCAAATGGCATAACTGTGCATAAAAAAAGACCAAACTTAGTCCGAAAGGCTGTCTTCCATTCGGCACCTCCTTTCACTCTAACAAGGTGGTATGCACTACACACGTCCAGTTTGGTGTACACTGTGGATTTCCGAACCTGATCTAAGGTGTCTTCTGGGATTAATGGCAACGGATATCTGTTCTTTACAGTCACTTTGTTCAGTGCTCTGCAGTCTGTGCATGCCCACAAATTTCCGTTCCTCTTAAAAATGAAGAAGAACACCAATGATGTGGGAGAGGTGAAATGGCATAAAAATCCCAAGACTAGCATGTCATCTAGGTATTTCTTTAAATGTTTCATCTCTGGCACCGAGAGAGCATAAACATGACTGTAGGGTTGTACAGTGCCTAGAATTAAATCTATACGACAATCAAATTCCCTATGGGGAGGTAGTTCTGTCGCCCTCTGTTCATCAAAGACATCTTGAAAGTCCTGGTACTCTACTGGGAGCTGGTTCCTAGGGTCTGATTTCAAGGCTGCACACGACAAGGGCGACAGAGCTTCCTGTGTGTTATAATAACAATGAGTATGACAGTGAAGGGATCCCAAGGTGACAAGTTGGAGGGACCAGTCAATGACATGGTTGTGCACTTGAAGTCAAGGGATCGCTAAAATAGCGCCAAAGGTAAGTGTGTCTACAAGATCAAAGGTCAAGGTCTCAGTATGCCCATTCTCACATACTAAAGATAATGGAATTGTTTGATATACAATCTTCCCAGAAGAGAACTCAGAGCCATACACGGCTCTAACATGCTCTGGCTCATTTTTCCTAACCCTTGGCATATGTAAAGACCTGGCCAAGACTAGATCTAAGACGTTTCTGGTAGCTCCGGAATCTACAAGCATAGGTAGAACCTGCCTCTGTTAGGGGGAAATGATAAGGGTGACTGGTACCATTAAATGTCGTTAACCTGATGTGAAGTATTAGCCAAATTATGGGGGGTCTGTTCAAGAACAACACCCAACTGATTGACCCTTATGCCAGTTAGGCTCTTTAGCTTTCCTGCACTGGGTCAGATGTCAAAGCTCTAGCCTTCTGAATTCCTTTTGGTTTGGCAGAGTATTCTTTTGCAAAATCCCCTGCTTAACCACAAAACAAGCATAAGTTTAATTTCTTTCTACGTTCTTTTTCCTCTGTGGTCAGGGGACCGTGCAAGCCCCCAATCTGCATGTGTTCTATAGTATCCTGATTCTTAGACTTTGTCTCTTTCTGCTCAGTCCGCAGAACTAGCAGTCTGGGTTCCCCTCAGGAGCATTCATTCATTTAACCTATGGTCAGGCCTGACAACTAAGTCAATGAACTCGGAACAATCTGATGGTAAATCTACAATGTGCACCAGGGAATTCTTTATGTAATCCCATAACCCTCTATAAAAGAGGGATGTTCTCTTTTCCTCTGGCCACTGGGTTTCTGTAATTAGTTTACCAAAGGTAGCAATGTAGGTAAGAAGATCCTTATTGCCCTGGCGTAGGTTCAACAACTCATTATCGCTGGCCTCAACGGTTCAACAACTCATTATCGCTGGCCTCAACAAAAGTGGCTTAGCAAAGAGATGGCGCATTGTCTCTTTGAACCATCCAAAACCATGTAAAACCGGGTCGTTATTTTCAATGAGTGGAACAGCCCAATTAGCAGCGGTCTCCCCAAGATGGAATATAATAAAAGCAATCCTAGTTGTATCAGAGGGAAAGACTCCTGGTTTACAAAGACACTGCAACTGGCACTGACTCCAGAATGCATGAAATTTGTGACCATCACCAAAAAATCGTTCAGGTTGGGCCAAAGGCTCTGGGGCTGGAGTGGTAACTGTGACATGAACAGGATTAGCGTTTACGATAGCAGAAGCGCTTGTTTGATTTTCCAATTCACCAAAGTGTGAAGGTTGCAGAATGGGATATGTACACTTGGGAATCGCCCCAGCCCCCTTCAGATAACCAAGGGGAGTAGTACGGGTGACATTGGACCAGTTCATCTTTAAATGACTGATTTCGTATGCAAGGACTGAGCTTAATGCTGAACAACCCTAATGCCCTAGCTAAATGTA
The DNA here is from genome assembly GCA_963921515.1 of Calotriton arnoldi. Classification (NCBI taxonomy): domain Eukaryota; kingdom Metazoa; phylum Chordata; class Amphibia; order Caudata; family Salamandridae; genus Calotriton; species Calotriton arnoldi. The sequence goes on along the minus strand of CAWUFW010000485.1, from coordinate 112,085 downwards.
AAACACTCATGGTATCTTCGGACAGGGCCCGATCCTGATCGTCTATCAGGTCATCCATATCGCCCAAGGGGTGAAAGCATGCAAGGCTTGGCCTTCTGTCATGCAGTCACCTGGTCCTAACCGCAGAGAGGATACTGGAGCTGATGCTGGACCTCCTATCCTTCCTGAGAACAGCATATGTCAAGGAACCAAAGCCTTAGAGCACACACTGTTCACCAGGGTGTAAGAGGGGTTGGAATAAAATAATAAAAGAGAGACTTGCTGTACTGGATGTGCTCAGCAGCTGGGTGATACTGCGTAACAGTATTTTGTCGCTCCAGAGACCTGATATGTCTGTGAAGTAGATATGCACTGGGCCAGAACCTCTGGTTTTTTGATGATGTAGTATACTGGAAATAACAAGAGGAGACAATTACCATCAGTACACTAACAGGCCTGGATATAAAATGACCATGTGTTGATATCAGTTACTTACACTTCTAACTTTTTGCCGTAGACTGGTATGAGAACAGAATAACCAAAATCAGAGATTGGAGTGAGGCACTCCTAAGGACAACACTCGGAACATAGGTTTGGAGTTTATTGCACTCCTAAAATAACCTTGCAACACAGGTTAGAGTTAATAGAACACCAAAGGTTATCTCAGTGCTTAAGCTGGAGTTGCAAGGTTCAGACAAACATCAAATACTCAGAAATGCTTTCTCTTGGAAATACTGCTCATTCAGAGAAACACGGAATTAAGTCTTTATTCTCTGAGCAATCAGTTCAAGTGCCAAGGTTGAACAGAGGGGTCCGGAGTTGGAATACACAAGAAACACTGGCCCTCAAAGGAAGCAGCTAGGTCACGTGTGGCAAGTGGGGCATATGGCCTTTTGGAAGGTTCTCGAACTTTGGAGAAAAACATGTGTTAGTACACTCGCTTTAACCTTACAGGAAGGGCAGGTGCAATGTGAACATCGAACCAACAACAGGCAAAAAATGTAATGTTCTTGCTCAAACGTGCATGATGGAAAACGACACCAGGCCCTAGTAACAGTGAGCGCAAGGCATTCTAGTGGCCCACGGACTACTGGGGTAGCTTACAAAGACTCAAAGGGAGACTACACCAAGGCCCTAGTAAACAATGGGTGCAAGGGCTCAATGGGTTCATGGGTCTTGGAGTGGAGCATCAAGTGCATGGGAATCAGGGGTGCAAATGCAATAGAATCACAGACACTGAGGGACAGTGGTAGAGATATCAAAGCGTGTCATACAATGCAACAGGGGTATTACAAATGAGCCCTGCACACTAGGCCCAATGCACAGAGGGCACATGTGGGGGTTGTGACAGTGAAGGTCACGACAGAGAGAGAGCAGTAGGGGCTTGTGACACACAAGCTGTCTTTACTATACCTTGGTATTGTGTGAGCAGAGCAGTTGTGGTTCATGTACATAAACATTTCTGGTGCTAAGCCAGACAGTCTTGTAACATGGTGCAAGAGTTTCTTAGTGTCCCCTATGCTGGCTCTAGTAATTTGTAATCCTATGTATATTGCCATGTGGATATGACATACTCACCCATGCAGAGAACCCACACCAGAAACATTACCTGAAGAGCAGTGTTTTGTGTGATATAAGTAATAATACTTCTATTTCGAACGCCTGTTCCCCTTATTAATGATGGTTATTGCTGGTATCACACAATAAATTACTTTGATACGCACCTGTATGTATTTGACATATATCACAATATTTGCTTGTTTGTGTGATATCACATCTTTAGACATGTGGGCCGTGAATACAGAGGATTGTAAGTTATCAGATGGAGGTGTTATGCTGATATTATGTAAACTTATCCAACAACCACATTCAATACCATGTTCAAATACACATTTGTCAGAATTAATCTGTGGAAATTCCGCTGGCACTTAGACTCACTAACAGTAGAACATAATTTTGTACAAATTTTGTAACTATTGATGGAGGACAAGGGCTAATATATTATAACCACATAAATATTGGACTTAACGTTTTTTAAGTAATACACTTGTGATTAGAAAAATGAGAAAGTGTGGGATTTTTACACAAATGGTAGGACCATAAATACTATTTTAACCATTATATAGTAACTTATAGTGTTTTGACAATCAAAGTAACTCAGTACATCCAATAGTTATGCTAGAGGTTGGGAATGACACATGGTCATCCCAACCCCAAGTGAGTGCTCCCACAATAGACTGGACAAGTCATTCATACTGAGAAGTTTAAATCTAAGTGTGTGGCCAAAAGACGTCATAAACAGAGATATAATCCCATTATAGGTGAGTAGTGTAGTCTCATGGCAGCCAAGAGTCCAGGACCGCAGGAGCAAGCAGTAGATGATATGAGACCCAGCTTTACAGAGTCAAGCTGTCTTCAAGTAGGTCCAGTAGTATCACCTCAGCTGCCCAGTTACTGAGAGGTCCCTTGAAAAATGTTTATCCCTGTACCACTGCACAGGAGGTCAGGCAAATGAGCCATTGATTAACACAGGTACCCTTGGATCAAGGGAGGTGAATGAGTCTTATATTGCAGAGAGCAAGTCAGTCCTTTTGCTACAAGGCCTTCTTCTGCGGAAGCAGGTAGTCTTTTTTGTTAACATGTGCACGTCCAGGAGGGGGTGTGGCCAAGATGGCGACTGCAGCGGACGCTTTGCAACTAGCTCTGCTCCGCACCCACTGAAATATCCTGTCTTGTGAACATACCTGGCCTGCAAACCTTGCTGCAAGTGCCCCACTAACTCTTGGGACTGCTGGGCTGGGACTGCTCCCGAGATGACCCTGCGCCGACAAATGCAATCTGGCGTTGCGGAGGCGGGCCTGCTCGACTATCCACGCCCGATCCCACAGAGCTCTGTGGACAGGCGAGCGGCTCTGGCAGGGCCCCGCAGGACGTGCGGACCACTGCCCTAGCTGTAGTAGATGACGGGTGGCTGTATCTGTGTGGTGTGACTTTGTGGGATGAGGGGGATTGTTGTGTGCGCAGTGGGCTGGGCACCCCAGCGTGACTGCCCGGCTCCTTGGTGACCTGTCACGTTGATGCGGCTGCCACGGCCTGCGGTGTCACCCGGTAAGGAGTGGGACCCGCTGGCGCGGCGTGCGGCTGCGGCACCCAGGGGGTCCGGTGTTGAGTGCCTGTGCACGGCGGGGAGACCCGGACCACGGATGGTGGTGCAGGTGGGCAGAGAGGAACCCGAACTGCCCTCAACTGATACCTGCAAGACACAGTTGGCATAGCCCCTAAGGGACTGAGTTCAGCAGTGCTGGTGGGGTGCATTGGGACCGCCCAATCCTTCGGAGCCCAAAACATAGAGGATAAAGATAAAAGAAGAATATAACTAAAGAAAAAGAAAGGACTTGGGGGCCTGGAATGGGCGGAGTGGCCAGAGCACGCACTGAGGCCTGGGCCTCAGCCCTGTACATCAGCCAGTTAATCGGGGCCCCTCCCCCCCTTCTCCCTTCATCACGGCCACTCAGGATAAGAACTCAGCACTGGAAATTACACAAAATTGACCGCGGGTCTTGTGTGGGCCCAGGGGCTGTGTGGTGCGGGCCGCTCTGTAGCACCGGAGCCCCCCACATTTGACTTCTGGCTGTCTGGAACATCACACAACTTCCCCCCCCATAGTATGGGTAAAACTAGGTGGACAGGCCCCAGGCCCAGGCTAGGAGTGCGCCGCAGTCGGGGGTTCACACTGCGAAGCTGTCCAAACCACAAAGCCGGTATCAACGGACCAAACAGACCATTTGCACCGCTTTGTTGAGCTTTTGGCAGCGGTAATGGACATAAAAACAATGCCGGGCCCCAAAATAGACTCTCTATGTGCAGAAATGAGATTCCTGCGCAAAGATCATAAAAAACTAAAGCACATAGTCGAGGAAACTGAATCAACATTGGCAACCATGATACCTATGCTAGCCACAACATTAGAGTAAATAAAGTCACTGCAAAAAGAGGTGGAGTACTTGAGAAACCAAGAGGAGATCAAGAAGGGAAGTCCTGGAGGAACAATGTGCGCATTGTAGGCCTGCTGGAGCGCATTGAAGACCAAAATATGGAGCTATATCTCGAGACCTGGTTCTCCGAAGTAATACTGAAGGGCAAACACTCCAAGTTCTTCTCAGTGGAAAGGGCCCACAGGGTGCCGGGCGGACCCCCTCACCGGGGTAACCCTCCCAGATCGGTAGTAGCCCACCTGTTCAACTATCGAGACAGAGACCATATCTTGCAGGTGACAATGGCCCGCGGGCCGTGGCAGGTCGAGAACACTGCAGTGCACATATACCCTGACTACACGCTAGCAGTACAACGCCGCAGGTCCTCTTTTCTGGAGGTCAAAAAATGCCTGGGGGATCGTGAAGTAAAGTATGCTCTGCAGTTCCCAGCCACTTTGCAGATTCAGGACAACAAGCAATCCACGTTCTGCTCCTCCCCAGAAGAGGCCTGGAGCTGGATAGAACAAAACAGATTGTCACATAACCCGCGGGCGAGGAGCGGTCCCCTTCGGAAATGGCAGCCCGGCAGGCAACCTGGGACGCGTGGTGGTGGCCAACTGCAGCGCTCCACTAAAGCTCTGTTATGAACCCCAATGTACCCCAATATAGGTCTAGGTAGTTGCGCGACCCTTTACCTACATTTGTCATATCATTGTTCTACATAACGGGTCTGGCGCTGACCTTTTACCTAGTTAGGTGCTACATTAATTACGTGTGGTTTTCTCCGAAAACTAGCCTAATTTATTATGCATGAGGATTCTCAGTATCACAGCAAGATTACCATCTCCCGCATAATAACTCTCTATAAGGGTCACCACTATCGTCATCCTTGCCCGACATGCCCATGGTACACTTCTAGGTAGAACCCCTGAGGGTACCTTTCGGGTATATAAGCACTACATCTTTGCTGGGGAAACCAGAGGAGAAATACTTCCATGCTGACACGCGGAGGTCCCTGCACTCAGACACTGCAGCACGCAGTGGTCTACCATCCCTTGCGGGGTGTCCATCTCCAGACCAAGATGGGGTCCTTCGCTCTCCCACATCAGGTAATGGAGTTGGCTCTATCCTAAGGGGATTCTTGGCTACACACCTACATACATGCTAGGTACACTTAGGTACATCTAGTTGGGTTTGTATCGTAGGAGTATTCATTATTACTGTCATGTATCTATATGCCTGCATATAATATTGTTTTAGCACTATGGTAGAGTTCTACCTTTTCTCTACTCTGCTGGTGCTTATAACCGTATATATCTGTTTCTGTCTCATGGTTGTTGCAGCTCACGTATTTTATACTAGAATGACGCTGGTTCAATAAATGCTTATTGAAAACGGCCCCACCTTTTATCCTGTGTATATCTCTGAGACAAAGTGAGCACGAGTGACTGAGCGAAAAGTACTGTACGGTTTCCACAATCCCTGAGGGGTCAGGTTTGTCATGTTCGATAGTTGGCAGAAACGATTCGCTCCTTGGTAAGGTTGGGGGCTTATACTGGCACTGTGAGCCAGCTGATCTATAGACTAAATATCCTTCAGGGGTGTTCAGAATCAGTCTGGACACCAATCCCTTAGTTTATGTTGTCTAAACACGCAGATCCTATATAGATTTGTAGGAACTATACGACACTCAGGCAACAAAGGAGAGAGCGCAGGCTGTTAGAAGTGCAGAGAAACACGCAAACACCGGATCCCCTCTGCTATGGGAATCAGAAACAGACATCACATTGGAGTATGCCTACCAACTAACAGAGTCGCAGGGGACAGCGATGCTGGGAGGCGGCCCTGATGTGACCCCGCCCACCGCAAATGACTTGATGTGACCCAATATGATGGCCGCCACCACGAATAGAACTGGCACCGCAGATCAAGATACGTAACACCAGAAAAATCTGGCCTAAGCGAGTGATCACTACCAAAGCGGGCCTCTTCAACTTGTCACGTCTTCATGCCCCAGTCACAATAAGTGTCTTTTATAGAACCACCTAGACAATGTTTTCCATGTCTATTCTTTCTTCACTTTTTCTTCTACACTCTCTTCTACTACAGTTATCTCTTAATTATTTATCATTAAGTTCTTTCGCAATTAAGTGCTGATGGCCATTTGCCCATTAGCAAACTGGCCTGGGTTTGGGAGTTGGGCATCAAAACTATCAAAAAGGTTCTATCCAAATTAATAAGTCACACATGCTGTACACAAAATGCATACGTGGCGCAGTGTCACAAGGGTCTCCTGACTCTGCCGGCAGGCTACACACATATGGCTGGTCCCCACAGACTAGTACAACATTAACACCTACTAGGTTTAACATAATAAAAACAAGCGATGCAGGGTAACCAATTGCTTTTAATTACGTGGAATGTCGGTGGGCTGGCGGGGCATGCCAAACAACAAAGGGTATACTGATACCTGCGCAGGTGTAGGATCTCCATACCACTCCTCCAAGAGACGCACCTGGCTTTGCAAACTCTCACATCCTTGCGCAAACGTTGGAGGGGCACAATAAAAGGGACCACATACTCCCATACGCAAGGGGTACCCTGATATTGGTAGCACCCAGGACTCTGCTTCAGACGCTCCACACATGTAAAGACCCCAACAACTGCTATGCGATACCGGATCGACTCCTAGATGGCTCCCCAGTGGCGCTAGTATCACTATACACACCGAATATGGGTCAGTCCGCATATTTACACACACTGTCCCCGTCATTACTCCGTGATCCATTGGCCCCCACATACTGGGGTGGAGACTACAACTGCACTCCCGACTTCGACCTGGACCAGTCGCGCCCACCACTCCCCGGGGCACAATCCATTCTTCTATCGCAGCAAATGCAGACATGTGTTACTAGCATGCATCTGCTGGATGCCTGGCGAGGCAAATATCCCACAGGGCAGGTGTACTCTCACTATTCAGGGCTACACAACCTACTCACACAAATAGATACAATATACTGCTCGGCCATGGCCCTACCCATGGTCACCCAAGCGGAATTCCTCGCCCGCACATTATCGGACCATAGCCCCCTGCAGTTGCAGTTAACATGGGGTACATCCAGAGCTGGTATCCCGACACAGCGTCTCCCTACAGAGGCGCTTAAAGATGCTACACTGTGTGCTTCCCTTTCGCAATCCATCACAACATATTTTCAAACCAACGAAGGCATGGCATCCCATGCCGGTATGGAATGGGATACATTCAAGGTAGTTTTTCATGGGCATGCAATAAAAGCAGTATACGGTTTGTGCATGTCCCTTACTAAAGAGCTGCAAGATTTAGAAACTGAAATTCAAAGTCACGAGCGTCTCTCCCCCACAGATCCACATATTATACCCTTATTAAAAAAGCCAAGTTATCCCACAAAACAGCATTGGACCGACTATGTGCCCTGGACTATAAACGATACCTTGCTAGACAACACACTGAGGGGGATAAAGCGGGTGAGACGCTTGCGTGGCTGCTGAAAAACGAAACTTCCCAAACTCCTATAACAGCCATTTACGACCTCGACAGCCAGCTGATAAATACGCAAGAAGGGATCAATAGTTCCTTCCATAACTATTACTCTGCGTTATATAAGGCTCCGGCTCACCTCGATCAGCAGGAGCTACAACAATTCCTAGGACGTATCTCCCTCCCTAAAATCCCACAGACATATTATGATGCCCTTGAGACACCCATACCGATAGACGAAATTACAGAGGCAATTCAGCAGCTGGCGAGAGGTAACACCCCGGGGGCAGACGGATGGCCCTTAGAGCACTACGTAACGTTTAGCGCGCAATTGACAACACTCCGACACCGCCTCTATCGAGAGGCGTTCGATTGCGGACTGCTACCACTTTCCCTCTGCAAGGCAGTGCTGGCGGTACTGCTTAAACCTCGCAAAAGCCCACTGCAGATGAGCTCATATTGCCCACTATCTCTCCTGAATTCAGACTATAAAATACTGGGCAGAGTGCTGGTCAACAGACTTCTCAAAGTGGTGCAGGTCCTAGTACACTCTGACCAGAAATGCTTCATCCCAGGCCGGAACACAGGCCTAAACCTCTGTCGTCTCTTCAATCTGCTGGATTGGGCGCGAACGGAGGCAGACCTGATGTCAAGAAAGCTTTTCACACCCTGGGTCGGGACTATTTGCATGCTGTTTTGGCAGGATACAGCATGGGCCCTCAGTTTCTGCGCTAGGTGAAGCTGTTTTATACCACACCATGTGCACGGGTGAAGACAGGCCGGATCATTTCCGAACCCTTTGAGATAGAGCGGGCACCAGACAGGGCTGCCCCCCTATCACCAATTATTTTCACCCTGGCCATGGAACCCTTGGCGTGTGCGCTCCGCAACCGTGTTGTTGACTGGGGCATCAGGGCTTACAATCAATGGCACATCGTCTCGTTATACGCTGACGATGCGCTTGCCTATCTCCGTGGCCACCAGGCAATTCTACAAGACTTGATGAGCCTGCTCGATAATCACAGGCGCATATCAGGCTTGAAGGTGAATTGGAATAAATCATTATTATTTCCAACGACACCTCTGTCCGCAGAACAAAGGACAGGCTTACCCAACGCCTCACTTGCCTGGTCCTGTAACTCTTTCAAGTACCTGGGCGTGCAGGGTTACCACGCACAGAAGGACCTGATAGAAGGGAAGCTGGGTAGGGTGATCGCCAACACCCTCACTACACTCCCATTCTGGACTGACCTACCCTTATCCCCCATGGGCCGCATCACAATATCTAAAATGATCCTACTCCCTAGACTTCTGTATTTCTTTGCAGCCCTCCCCTTTCATCTTCCTAGCAAATTATTCAGAGATCTGAAGTCACTCCTTACGTCCTTAGTCTAGGGCAAATCCAGGGCCAGTTTCGCCCTCTTGAAGCTCTACCTTCCTATCTCAGAAGGAGGACTTGGGGCGCCCAACTATGAACACTATTATGCGGCGGCACAGCTCCAGTGGCCCATGTGCTGGCTGGCTGGCTGTAACCTTGCTGAAGTGGACCCATGGGCCCTGGGTCTTCGACAACCCGAAATGTTGGAGTGGCTGTTCGGCTCCAAAACATCGGCACTGAAGATGCAAGGGAATATCTTGGAGGAGTTATGTACTAAGCAGCATAAACCCCCACCATATGCCCCAGTTCTTCCTTTCGAGATAATACCCGGCTCATACACCTGTCTTAAGAGGCCGGAAATGGCAGAGTGGGCAGCTGCTGGTCTCAACACCTGGGGTGACCTATACACAGACTCAAATCTGGGTGACTTTGAAACACTGTCGGATGATTACGTGGTGTCCGCTGGGACCTTTTTGCTGTATACGACAATCACGCGTCAATTGACACGGATGTGGGGGAATTCCCAAACCGAACCCACAACATCCAAAACACTACATGTAATGCTCACTTACAGCACGGGCAGGAAAGCAATCTCCATGCTATACAATTCCTTAAAGCCGGACGTGTTGCTCATGCTGGCACAACTGCATGAGTACTGGGACTCGGCACTAGCAGTTACGATCACAAACAAACAATGGCTGCAATGTAGAGGGATCCCCAAAGTGATATCCACAAACGCCAGAATAAAATATACACAATTCAATTATCTCCATCATGCATATCTAACTCCACACAAGCTGGCGTGAATGTATGCTACGTCTATTGACATATGTCCCTGGTGCCAGAGTCCAGAGGCCACATTTCCCCACATGGTCTGGTCATGCCCCCAAATAGTGACATACTGGGTAGACATATCTACGACACTATCAGAGACAACGGAAACGGAGCTCACGGTCCAGGGAACACACTTTATATTAGGCATAACAAAACGAAATGCTTGTCGCAAGAATCTCAACACATTTTTGGACCTGGCGCAGACTAGCCATGACCTGGAAATCGGCAGCGGCGCCTGGTATTACCACTTGGCTCGCCTGTCTCCGTAGGGCACTTGTGGCAGAATACGAGACCCTTCAATCCAACGCATCACACACGCCCACCTCCGCAACCCCCATGGATTGGCATAAATATTTAGCTTATGTAGAAACAAAATTAAACACGACAAACAGCACCCCACAACAAGGCCTCGATAACACGACTGGCCCCCCATGACCCCGGACGTCAATCCAGGAACGCTAGGAAAAACCTGCACCAACATGTGCCACTCTGTGCTCACATCAAACCTGCCTCACACCCACGACGCTAGACAAATAAACGTATTAGGATGCAAATAGAGTCGCACATAACAACAGCAGACACCATGTACATACATTACTTTATAGGACAGCTTTTAATAAATGTTTATTGAAAATGTTACTGCATTAGGTATGCAATTGTAAGACCCAGCAATGTCGCCAACGTTGTCACACTGGTATACTTGTCGATATAATGCTACATGTAAACTTTTCTGTATCCATACACTTTTTGTAATTGTTTGGATGAAAATATGCATGCTTCATAATGCTATGGTTAAATGTTCAAACTTATGAAAACCAATAAACAGCATTTAAAAAAAACGAAACTTGTGCATGTCCAGGAGTACAATGATGAGTGTCTTCGGAGTTCCAAAGTGCAGACCTGGTGACATCCTAGTAAGTGGGATTGTTTCAATAGTAATTAAAAAATGATTGACCTTTCACACAATGCAGGGCAACAAACACAGTTGCTGCATTGTGTGTGAAAGGGAGAGAATTGACAGCTTCCATAATCTGATATATATTGTGCCTATGTTGTCTCTTGTTGCACAGCCCCAGTATGTGCAGGCTAGTGCCAACACAGGTACACTTGCACCACTATGCAAGTGGGGATGCGCCACAGGCAGGATTAGTAGTTGTACAGGAAAGTACACTTCCAGTGCATCAAAAGTACACAATTGAATTCATTCTCCTCTATCTAATTGTGCTGCCAAATGCTGCACATGTGGACAGTGGCAAAACATGGAGGGAAGTAGTTATGTATAGTAGTTAGGCTTAGCTTGGGAAGGCATATCATGATGACAGATTTCTGATAATATTAACCTAGGATTTGGGAAAAATCAATGGGTGCATGCATTGAAAAACCCATGTTCCACACATGGAACACCTCCAAGACAGAAATGTTATGTCATAAACCACATATATTTACCAAGCCATACAAGGACACACAAATCAGAGCTTGTGTGGCTTAGTAGATAGTATTTATGATTTTGTGTTGTATTTGCATTGGTTTGGCCACCACTAGCACAATGCAAAAGCACCATGAATGTTGCCCTTGCTACAGATGTGACAAGGCATGGTTTATTTGTTACACTGACAATGGCCAACAAAGTCAGGGTTGAATGATTACCAGGGTCTGGTTCCTTTGTGCGTGCACCATACAAGCCCTTTGTAATGTCAGTGGGGCAGGCAACAGCTCGACACACAATCATCCCACCAGTGTGGACCATCCAAACAACATATATTCCACTAAGATTCACCTTCAGGGGCAAAGATGCATTTCTAATGGTGGACACAGGTCCATTTCAGCATGAAATGGCTAGGACACCTAGATGTCAGACATGAGGAGCTCCAGAAGATATCCACAGGGTTCGGGAAAATGGGTACAGTGTATGAGCAGCTGAAAGAGGAGCTCAGATTATCTTCCACTAAAGGAACCAACTCCAGCACATCCAAGCAACAACAGAAAAAAACTACACGTACCAGACCAACAATTCATGGACAGGCACAAACGAAGAGAGGAATGGTGGATATGAAAATGGGACTACCCCAATATAAACTACTGAAACACAACCACATATTGCTGTGCAACATTGATCAATCTTTAAAACAAAATCCTAAAAATCTTGTTAAAAAACAACAGAGCAGGGGGTCATGATCTGGCCAGGAATAGCAATGGCCACCTGACTACGGAGCTCTGAGAAGGAGTGGGCCCCGGACGGCGACAGTGACCTCTTAACTGACGTGGGGGCACCCAAACTGAGCTCCTGTGGTGCCGGCTCCACAGCGGTCCCGCGCATCGACATCCCTGAGCCGAGGGCTGCACCTGGACCGCAAGCTCAGTGAGAGGCCCATGGCAATGCTGGCGACCGCGTCCCACAGTGAAGGGCGGAGCCCATCTGCGGGATCTATGCCAGCACACCAGCGACCAGGGGAGTTGCAGTGCTACAGCTGCCCCCCTCCACCAATGCTCAGACCCTGCTCCTGCTTGGACACGGGGCCGGTGATCCCACCCCCGCCCACCATTTGAATTGCCGTGGCATAGTCCCGCCCTCCGCAGTGCCCCATAATGGGCCAGAAACACCGCCATCACCTGGGCCGGGCAGCTGGAGGCATGCGCAGAGAGTATTACTGCAGCCTGAAGGTCCCACGTCCGGGAGAAGGGGCGGACCTCTGAGGGTATCCTTGAAGGCCCACAGTAGGAGCCGAAATCGATCCCGGCTGTTTGGCGGTGAGTGGACTTGTCAATCTCTAATGCAAGGCCTACGCCCCCCCTCCTCACCTCCACCCTGCATCACAGTAGTCACTGCCTGCCTTCCTCTGGCACACCAGGGGCCAGACCAGTTGTCCAAAACAAGACTGTGTCTTTAACGGCAACCCCAAAACTAGGAGCCCCACTCCTGTCTGAGGGGTGTGCTACAGGACTACATCTGCCGCGCCTAGCCCCTGGGCAACAACAACTGCGTAGTAGGTCCCGCTGTTCATACCAACTCACCATAAGGACAGTAGTACCCTGGGTCAGGACTCTGACCCCTGATGCCTTGCTCACTGGTGACATCGTCCTTAAGCTATTGTAACGAGGGGCTGAAAAAGTGAAGAGGGCCCTCCTTTAGGCGCCTCCTATTTCCCTGAAGGAGCGCAAAAGCCCAGAACCCCAATCGCAACAGTCCTACCCTATGTCCCTGCCTCTCCGCCTATCTGACTACATAAGAACCCTGGCTTAAGCCCCGGCAACCTCCGCTGGCCCCCCGTGGACAGCCACTGGAGCATCTATACATGCCAGAAGCACTTGCCACCGTGAAACGGATATCGACATATCTCGAGGGCATCAACCTTCCTCGCTTGATGGACAAAGGTAGAGAACTCCTAGAATGGGACATCAGTAAGGATAAAATACTGGCAGCCATTACTAAACTGCCCTATCACAAGGCACCGGGCGAGGACAGCTTCCCCGTAGAATATTACAAATGGTCTGGTATGGATGCAAATGACACCATCCATGCCGCCCTACAGGAGGCCGAAAGGCAAGACTCCTTGGTCCCCTCTCCAACAGAGTGGTGATTGCAGTTCTACCCAAACCAGGGAGAGACCTGCTACTATGTGGTAGTTACCGCTCCATTTCCCTACTGAATGGTGACATCAAAATACTGGCCAGTATCCTAGCTGTGCACCTGAAGAAGGTCATCCCTTCTCTCATACATCACACTCAGGTTGGCTTTGTCCCGGGCAGTTCCTCCTGGAACCACCCCCGCACCCTAGCCCACACATTATGGACCACGAAAGACTTGCCGGAGGACGCGGTGGCCCTCTCCCTCGATGCGGAAAAGGTGGTCAACCGCATAGACTGGAGCTACCTCTTCGCAACCATGAAACGTTTTGAGCTTGGCGACCAGTTCATCTCCAAGGTCTGCCTACTGTACGACTGCCCCGTGGCTCAGGTCAACTGCGGAGGGTTCTTGTCGGATACCTTTAAAATCCAGAGAGGCACTCATCAGGGCTGCCCGCTCTCCCTCCTTTTATTCCTACTGGCCATGGAACCATTGGCCACTGTCATTCGTAAATCTCCGCGGGTAACAGGCATTCCTATCGAATGCAGCATCTCTAAAATATACTTATATGCCAAAAATTTCCTACTCACTTTTAGGAATCTCCCAGAATCACAACTGGCGCTATAAGAAATCATAGACGAATTTGCGACCTTATCAGGCTATAAGATAAATTGGGATAAAAGCGAGGCCCTCCCACTTTCCTGGGGCACCACGGAGGCACTGATCCAGGGCTACCCCTTTAGGTGGAAGACCTCACTGCAAAAATATCTAGGGGTGTTGGTCAATAGAGGCCTGGCCAGAATGGTGATGGATAACTTGTCACCCCTCATTGCACAGATGAAAGCAGATTTCGAGAAATGGTCTCTACTAGGATTCTCCATTTGGGGTAGAGTCCAAGCAGTAAGAATGGCCACACTGCCGCGTTTTACCTATGTTCTGGGAATGCTACCCATAGTGGTACCCTTTCCTCGATGCGTGCATACAGGACTTTGTCTGGGGCGCTGTCCGCCCCCTCTCGGCCACTTCCAAACTTATGGCCCACCGCTCTTGTGGCAGCCTGGGCCTACCATCGGTAGAACATTATACCTTGGTTCTACACCTCTCGCAGCTTGCTTATTTGCTCCCAGAGACACCAGACCCACCCCAGTGGGTGACAATGGGAAGGTCACTCCTCGGTCAAGTTGAAGGCCTCGACCCCTTGTATGGAGACCCAACCCCAACCGTGTCGGCCCTGCACCCCGTGCTGCAGGCTACATGCAAAACATGGCAACGAGCGCACCGCCTTATGGGCGTCCACCATCACCTACAGATCAAGGCACCGATATGGGGTAATGACTGCATCAGAATAGACAGGCGGAAGGTTCACTGGCCCATCTGGACAGCTTCGAACATACGATCAATGGACCAGGTGATACTATATGGTGACTTGAAACCATTTGCTCGGCTACAAGAGGAATTTGGGCTACCCTCGCAGCAGGCTAGGCTACAATTCTGCCACTTAAAAACCCTTCACGACTGTTACTGGACCCCGACGAAACTGCACAAGGCCATCATATTGCCTCACACCAAATGCTGGAAGTTCCTGGATATGCATTGTGACCTCCCCCATGTACTCTGAGAGTGCCCTTCTACTCAATCTTTCTGTTCCCACGTCGGGAGCACCCTGGGAGAGACGATCCCCCTTCGCCTACCTCTCCAACCCACAATTATTCTTCTACATGACACTGGTGGCATCCTAGATATCATGCAACCACGCTGCCTCCTTCACACAGCACTAGCCACAACCAAGCTCTGTATCCTTTGGAAATGGAAGTCAGCCACCCCCCCCTCGCAAGAGAACTGGGTGGTGGCAATGATCCAAATGGCCTCCCACAAACGCGTTATTTACAGATTACAATATCAGATGGAGATAGTCAAGCAAACATGGGCCCTATTTCTTAAACACCTCTCCTTCCATCAACAATCAGAGGTATTCGTTACATTGTGACTGGAATAATACACCATGATGTACCATGTTGTACTGTTGTATCATTGGCTTGATGCCATATTTTCTCCTCCTGTGAAATCTAATAAAAAAATTATGACACAAAAAAAAGAACAGAGTTTTGCATGGCTGTCAGGTGACACTATACCTCACAGTCCAACAAATCTGATTCCAATGCAGTATAGGATCATATATTAATTCAGATATTTTGTTTACACTTGTGATAGGAAATATTTAGACTAGGTATTTATACAGATGTAGTGATAGTTAGGATAAGTTAGAATTAGACTACGTTGTCCATGGCAGAGTAGTTTAGAGGGAGGAGGGTTAATGTGTAAAGTAAAATGTTATGATATCTGTGTAGTGATAAGTCTTTCAATTTTATGTGCTTAGTTAATGTAATAAGGATAGTAGTTTATAAGTTGTAGATGTGATTTGAGGGGGAGAAGGGTAAAGTAGGCCCTACCCCAGTGGACAAAGTCAGAAATCTGGGAGTTATATTTGATAATAAATTGACTTTTAACGCCCAGATAAATAAACTGTCTTCCAATGTGTGGTTCATTCTAAAAATGATAAGAAGATTACTGCCTTTTATTCCCCAAGATTCGTGCAAAACACTAGTAACGGCACTGGCCTTGTCCAGATTGGATTATGACAACGCCTTGTATGCTGGGATACAAATCCAACATCTGACGAAACTTCAGCGTCTACAGAACGCAGCAGCAAGGCTGGTGCTGGATATCGCCAGATCAGAGCCGGTTGCCCACAGACTAAGAGCCCTCCACTGGCTACCAATGGAGAAGAGGATAAGGTTTATATCAGTCTGCCTAGCCTACCAGGCCCTCCACGGTTCAGGACCACACTTTTTAAAAACACATCTGAAACGGTACGAGCCACTCAGGAGCCTGAGGTCTGGTCAGGCAAAATTGATACAGGTTCCTAAATTCAAGCAGGTTAGGTGGGGGGGGAGAAGCTTCCTGTTGCAGACAGCCAAGACCTGGAACCTTCTCCCAATTACAATAAAAAACAGCCCCTCGCTCCTGTCATTCAGAAAAGCCATAAAAACTTGGCTTTTTACCGCCTAGTTAGAGCACTACATCTTCGGCAGTCCTTTCTACATTGACCTAGCGCCAAGATGCCCCCGGGCATTCGCACGCTCTATAAATTTTCAAATCAAGTAGATAATTTTAGGGGCTGTGTGTGTGTGGCATCACCACCAGCATCCCATCCAATTACGATGTCAGGAATCCTGTCGGGTAGGCAAGATGCTCTGCTAGAGGCTGGTGAGCAGAAGGAGGGGCTCACTGGCAGGTGGCGGTGCCGTTTGCCAACGCTTACCTTGCAGCGGCTGACCCACCGGTGCTGTTGTGCCCTGCCTCCATCATTGCAAAAGAAGTTGCTGGTAGACACAATGCGCGTCTTAGTCATTCATGATTTCTTCTTCCCAGGATTCCCTAGGTGGTATCCTGGAATCTAATACATCCCAATGCAAGTGGCCACCTTATAACTTCCTAAGTTTCCAGCCCTTTATAAGGAGGTTGGTCCAGCTTAGTCCTTGTTTCACAACGCTTTGTGCTCCTGCCTTAGGGGCTTATTTATATATCCCTTTGTGCCACCGGTACATCACTTTCTTGCGACACTCCAGTGGCAAAGGAGCCTGCTCATTATTTACCAGGCAGCACTAAGCCACTTTTTTTGGCTTAATGCTGCCTTGTAAATATTGTTCTCTTTAACTCAGTTTTATGCATTAAAGGGGCATGCAATGAGTGTTGCTGGGGGCATTCCCAGCAACATCCATGGCTCTTTGAAGGTGCCCCAGATTTATAAGAAATCGTAACTCTGAGGCAGCGCCAACAACTTACGCTTCCCCAGGGGAGGCGTAAGGAAGGCACAACGAGGAGAAATATCTTTATTTCTCCTCTTTTTTCCTTTTTCTATGTGTGCTGCATTCTGCAGCAAACATAGAAAGAGGAAAAAGCCTCTTGTGATTGTTTTTCTGCAGGAAGGTTTCTCTTCCTGCACAAAAACAATCATCCACGCAACAAAGGCAACCTTGCACTTTGGTGCAAAGGTGCCTGTGCTGGTGCACGGCAGCCCATTGTGCGCCAGCGCAGGGGATAAAGGACAGGAATGCACCGTATCTGATAGATATGGCTCATTCCTACCCTTTTCTTTTGCCATAAGGCAGCGCCGCAAGAAGGCCTGCTGAGGCGCCCTACGGCCAAAACTCATAAATGAGGCCCTTAGTGTGCATCGTTCTTGCATCTATTGAATTTTCCCAGCCAGTATTTATTTTCCTTTTCTTAGTTGTCCTGCCTTATTCCAGCCCTGCTTTCCTTTTAGTTCCTCCCAGTTGTTTTTCTTCCTGGATTTCAACATCCTTTGGAGGTTTTTTGCCCTCTGTCTTTTTCCTCTGTTGGGATTCCTTCTGGGGGGCACTTTCCTGCTTGGACGTTTGCAGGATTTTGCAGCAACGTGGTTACTAGAAGGGGTCGCCCCTACCTCTGGCAGACCAGAACAACCAAGACCTGAAGTTTTCCATCAACCAACAACTGAAGACCCACAAGTAGGTGTCTGATTCCTGACAGTGTGTTAATAAACTTTGTTATAAAAAAATAACATTGTATTGTTTATTGAGATAAAATTTATTTCATATATTATCTGTATTATGAAGAAAAATATACGTATCACTGAGCCGTAAATCGGTGAGTCTGAAAATTGTACACTGATAGCACTAACAGTATTAACAATATTACACTATATTTTCAAATTGTTATATATATATATATAATAATTTGAAAATATAGTATATATATATATATATATATATATATATGTGTATATATTCGCTGAAAAAAACAGGGACATTATAGTTTGGCTCAGATTTCACTCATACAAAACCAGTGAAATTCAGCAATTATAGTTACCTAAGCTAACTATAACTTATGCCCCCACGATGCACTGCTTATGACTTCACATATTACATCACTCATGACATGGTCAGTGACATCACTCATTACATCTCAAATGCATCACTGATGACATCATCCCGTAAGTGTTTCGTAAACGTTTCTGAGACTTAAAGATATATGCTGTTATAGCATAAGTAAAATTACTATTCTTTCTGTGCTAGTAATTAGTCATACTATTTCTAACATATCTCATCTGAGTGGCTGTGTGACTGTCTATATTAGTGTGTGAGTGGATGTCGAAGTGGCTGTATGGGTGTGTGAGTGGTTGTGTGAGTGGCTGTATGGATGTGATATCAGGTATATGAGTAACTGTATTGGTGAGTGGGTAGTTGTGTGAGTGACTGTATTGGAGAGTGAGTGGGTGTGTGAGTAGCTATAGGGTGACTTAGTGGTTGTGTGAGTGGCTGCATAGGTATGTGAGTCAGTGTGAGTGGCTGTATTGGAGAGTGAATGTTTGTGTCTGTGACTGTAAGGGTGAGTGAGTGGTTGTATGGATATGTGAATGGGTATGTAAGTGGTTCTGTGGGTGTATGAGTGGGTGTGTGAGTGGTTGTATGGGTGAGTCCATGGTTGTGTCAGTGGCTGTATGGATTAGTGGGTGGGTGTGTGAATGGCAGTATGGGTGAGTGTGCAGGTGTATGAGTACCTGTATGGGTAAGTGAGTGGCTGTATGAGTTTCTGTGTGGGTGATTGAATAGGTGAGCGAGTGGCTGTAAGGGTGTATGAGTGGGTGTATAAGTGTCTGTATGTCTGTATAACTGGATGTATGAGTGGCTGTGTTAGTGAGTGAGTGGGTACATGTTGGCTGTATGGTTGTGTGAGTGGGTGTGTTAGTGGCCATATGGATGTGATAGTGGGTATGTGAGTAGTTGTATGGGTGAGTGAGTGGCTGTATGAGTGACTGTATTGGATAGTGAATGGGTGTATGAGTGGCTGTATGGGTGAGTTAGTAGCTGTGTGAGTGGTTGCATAGGTGTGTGAATGGGTGTGTGAGTGGCTGCATGGGTGAGTGAGTCACTGTCTGAGTGACTGTATGAGTGAGGGAGTGGGTGGGTGAGTGGCTGCATAGGTGAGTGAGTAGCTGTTGAGTGTTTGTATTGGTGAGTGAGTGAGTGTAAGTGGCTGTATTGGAGAGTGAGTGGGTATGTGTCAGTGCTTATATGGGTAAGTGAGTGGGTGTTTGAGTAACTTTATTGGTAAGGGAGTGGCAGTGTGAGAGGCTGTATGGGTAAGTATGTGGGTGTATGAGTACCTGTATGGATGAATGAGTGGCTTTATGAGTTTCTGTGTGGGTGATTGAGTGGGTGTGTGAGTGAGTGGCTGTAAGTGTATATGAGTGGGTGTGTAAGTGTCTGCATGACTGGATGTGTGAGTGGCAGTATTGTGAGTGAGTGGATACATGAGTGGCTATATGGGTGAGTTAGTAGGTGTGTGAATGGCTGTATGAGTGAGTAGATGTGGGAGTGGTAGCAAAGATGAGTGACTAGTTGTATGAGTACTGGTATTTGTCTGTAAATGGATATTGTGTGGTAGTGGAGTGGGTGTATGAGAGCTTCTATGGAGGTATGAATGGGTGTCTGAGTGGTTCTGTGGATGATGTACTCAGTGATGTCATCACTCAATACCCTGACCCCCAAGCCTTGGTCTTGGGGTCCCCCTGGGGCACCGCAAGGCTAAAAAAGCATTTAAAAATCCTGCAAAATTGCAATATTTGATCATTTGTGGGCGAAAAAAGGCAAGCGCGGGTTCTGCACTTGCTTTTAAATAACCCCTAAGTGGGCCAGGTCCCGGGGGCATATCATAAAAATATGAGGGGGTGCACAGGGTCCCACTCCTAGGGCTTATGAAATCCCCAGGGACCACCACCTCCCTGGGGCATTGTTTGTATGTGTGCAGGGGTTGCCCTCTCATGCCAATCCGCAGGGACCGCCCCCTCCTCCGGGCACTGTATAATATGTAAAATAAATGCAGGGGTCCGCATGGCCCCCCAGCAGCCCGGGGGCCGGCACCTCCCCAGGGGACTGTATAATATAAATGCGGGTGGGCCCGCATGGCCCCTGTAGGGCCAGGGACCACCACCTCCCTGTGGCTCAAAGAAAATAATAAAGGGGGTCCCATCGCGGACCACCACCCCGGGGTTTAAATAAACATTGAAGAGGGGCCGCACTGCCCCCCTCATGGAGCCATGGATGGCCCTGGGGACCACACCCTCCAGTGCCAGCGCCTGCTACCTCCAGAGGTACCTTACCCTTGGGAGGTAGCTGTTTGCTTGTGCTTGGAGGAAGCTGACAGCTCCCAGAAAGCAGAAGCAAACATAACTTCACTTTCTGCAAGCTGGAGCTGTCAAACAGCTCCGGCTTGCAGAAAGAGGAGTTTTCATAAGCAGGCCCCTGTCTGTCAGAGCAATGCCGGCTCCTGCAGCAGTCAGGAGCCAGCTGGAACCGTGGTGGCCTTGAGGCTGCCCCCGCGGTCCCAAAGCAGAAAGAGGAAAAATAATGGTCAGAAACAAGCTAAAAGATGCAGAATAAAGGTAAAAAATGAACAGAGAGAGGCAGAATAAAGGTCAGCAATGAGCAGAAAGAGGCAAGATAAAGGTGAAAAACAAGCAGAAAGAGGCAGAACAAAGGTCAGCAATGAGCAGAAAGAGGCATATTAAAGGTGAGAAATTATCCAACAGAGGCAGAATAGAGGTCTGAAACAAGCAGAAAGAAGCAAAATATAGGTTAGAAACGAGCAGCAAGAGGCAGAATAAAGGTCAGCATCGAGCAGAAAGAGGCAAGATAAAGGCCAGCAACGAGCAGAAATAGGCAAGATAAGAGTCAGCAATGAGCAGAAAGAGGGAAAATAAAGTTCAGCAATATGCAGAAAGAGGCAAAATAGAAGCCAGCAATGAGCAGAAAGAGGCAAAATAGAAGCCAGCAATAAGCGGAAGGAGGCAAAATAAGGTCAGAAATGAGCAGAAAGAGACAAGATAAAGGTCAGAAATGAGCAGAAAAGGCAGAATAAAGACCAGCAATGAACAGAAAGAGGCAAAATAGAGATCAGAAATGTGCAGAAAGAGGCAAAATAAAGGCCAGCAAGGAGCAGAAAGAGGCAAAATAAAGGCCAGCAACAAGCAGAAAGAGGCAAAATAGAGGTCAGAAACGAGCACAAAGAGGCAAAATAGAGGTCAGAAACTAGCAGAATGAGGCAAAATAGAGGTCAGAAACAAACAGAAAGAGGCAAGATAGAAGTCAGAAACTAGCAGAAAGAGGCAAAATAAGGGTCAGAAATGAGGAGAAAGAGACAAAATATAGGTCAGCAATGAGCAGAAAGAGGAAAGGTAAAGGTCAGAAACAAGCAGATAGAGGCAACATACAGGTCAGAAAGTAAAAAGAGGCAACATAAAGGTCAGAAACAAGCAGAAGAGGCAAAATAAAGTCCAGCAACGAGCAGAAAAAGGCAAAGCAAAATAAAAGTCAGAGGTGAGCAGAAAAAAGGCAGAATATGAGCAGAGAATGAGCAGAACCCACTCGGGCACTAATGCATCCACTCACAGAACAAGTCAGACACTCTCACATCGACTCACAGACCCAGTCAGACACCCAAGCACCCATTTACAGACTCACTCATACTCTCTCTCATCCATTCTCAAATCTACTCAGAGACTCACATCCTGACTCACAGACCCACTTAGAGACTCAAACACCCACTCACAGACCCACTCAAACACTCATGCAGATACTCACAGACTGGCTGACACACTCATGGAGGCACTTACAAACCCACTCACACCTACACACAGATCCACTACGACACTCATGCACCCACTCAGACACTCATGCACCCACTCACACATCCATTGTGATACTTATGCAGCCCCTCCTAGGCCCACTTAGACATTCAAACATCCACTCAAACACATTGAGACACTCATGCACTCACTCACACACCCACTGAGACACTCATGCACTCAGTCACACACTCACTCTAAAAGGTTACAGGTTACAGTTAGGAAATACAATTAAAAAGCCTTAGAAATTCACTTAAAAAAACAAAGTTTACAGGGACGCTCTAGTTAGGAAATTACATTTAAAAAAACCTTAGAAATTCACTTAAAAAATCAAAGGTTACAGGGATGTTATAGTTAGGAAATAGAATTTAAAAAAACTTTAGAAATTCACTGAAAAACCCTAGGTTACAAGGACATTATAGTTAGGAAATAAAATTTAAAAAAACCTTAAAAATTCACTTAAAAAACAAAGGTTACAGGGATGTTATAATTAGGCTCAGACAGGTAAATGAGTGATGTAATATGTGAGGTCATAAGTCATAAATAATTCTATTTCCTACCTATAACATCCCAGTAACCTTTTTTCAGTGAATTTCTATGTTTTGCTAAATTTATTTCATAACTGTAACCTGCAATCTTTGAGAGTGGGTCCGTGGCTGGCTGTGTGGGTCTGTCAGTGGCTGGGTGAGTGACTGAGTGTGTGAATGGGTGTCTAAGTGTCTATATGGGTGTCTCAGATGCTGTGTCACTGACTGACCCATAAAAGAACAGCAGCTGCCCCTTTATTGAAAAAGTCCACAGATTTGCTTAAAATAGCTACCCAAGTGGAGTACTTTCTACTGCTTAATTACTAAGTAGTACCTCCTTGAGTAAATATCCAGAATGTATTCCACACTACAACTACGTAAATCAGCACAAGGAAATCTCACCAGTGATGTAATGTGATTGTTCCTCATGCATCTGTATCTAGAAATCTGGAATAACATGACTGTTGTCATAGAAAAGATGACGAGAGTACAAAGAGGCGAATCTGCATCAAACAAAGGTCCTACCTCTTAACTATATAAAGTTAGTGCATCTTTGTTTAGTGTAGATGTGCTCATATTGTACAGCATTACAACGTGTCTGCAAAATCGATGGGAAAAGTGTTGGGGGTCCTTTTGGTAACATACCCATCTTCCTGGTAAAATGCGGGTAGCCCTTTACATATTACTAAGGTGAACATGCCACAGCCAAATGGGAGGAGCTTGCAAGTGATTTGTGCATTTGCATATTTCTTACAATTTAAAAGGAGAATCATAGACTCTGCTTTGACCAGAAGAATTCAAGAAAGATATCAATCGTCACAGTCATTACAGGTTGAACTCCAATAGTTCTACGATGCATTGACCTCCATGAAGGATTTCATTTCATTTTTCAATGTGAAACTTTCCAACAAATCACACTTACTTTGCTTTTGTCACGCCCAGGACTTACAGCAATTTGTCCTGTATAGAAGTAGTTCTTCAACTGGGGCACCTGCTTTGTTTACATTTTTAAGAGGTTCCTGTTGAGGTTTCTTTTTTGGGAAATGTGCATCAGGCTCAGAACAGAAGCTCGCCTACTTGTTTATTGAACAAGAGTCCACATGTTTCCACAAAATGTCTACCTAATTTGTGTACTTTCTGCTGGTTAGTTAGTATGTGGTATCTTGTTGGGTGAATGTACACTGTTTGCTGTCCATTATCTTGGCATAAGGTGGAAAGACTATTATTGCATGTGAGTTTTATTCACTGTGGTTGTGAAGTGTGTACATTAATATATTGCGTTTATAAATATATATTTTTTTACAAAAAATTGGGAATCGCTCACGCGTTGTGACCCTTCGCAAAAGGCGTTGTGACTCCGGCGTGGTTTTCACAGAACTGAAACAGATATATAGAAACTTTAACGGTTTCATTTAAGGTAAGTGGAATACTAATAAAGTAATAAAGGAGTATAATTTTAAAGTAAAAAAAATATTATAAAGGTCGTTTTAATACTTTTTAGGTAGTCGTGACTCCTCCGCGCGCCATGCCGGCCTGTATTACCGGATCTACGCTGGATACACGACTCCAGTGTAATTTTCGCAGTACTAAAACACTTATATAGACACTTTTAAAGTTTTCCTTAAAGTAAGAGATTTAGTAATACAATACTAAAACTAGTATAATTATAGTGCAAATACATTTTAAAGTTTGTTTTAATGCATTTTGCGAATTCGCAGTGGCGCCGCAACATAAGCGCAAAGGCATTGCACTTCCCATGCGACACAGAAACAAATGGATTTGATTGATTAAACACCATTGTATAAACAATGGAGAAAGCTCAAGCTGTTTCCGTTATCTTTTGTTAGTGTAGATGTGTTTTTCACAGATCTCTTGTATTTGTCAATTTTGCTTTTTTTGGTGTTCTTTTTATTAGAAAAGTGACATCTGCTCCACCACCACCACTTGGAGAGAATGACAGCAATTCTCACCATGAAGATGAGACAATACCTGCAAAAAATAAAGCATTGTCTGGGAATTCTTCTGCATCCCTGCTTGAGAAAAAAAGTGAATGCCAGAAAGGTAGCTTGCAGGCTGTGAAACAAAGTGCTATTTCGTGGGTCCAAGCAGAAATATTCTTGCTGGACCACGAGTATGATGAAACATCTGCGGACCATTCATTCTACTCAACTGTCAAGAGCACTGATGGAGAGAGAGAAGCGAGACAACCCACCATCTTATTCAGAGGGTGCTGAACCAGGCACCTCATCTGGTTCGACCCTAGCCACTCCTCCTCCAACCCGGGTCCCTGAATTTATGGTTGTGGGACAATTGTGTTTGAAATGCCGCACCATACTAAGTATGAGAGAGCAGTCTATCCTTGCGCTTGTTTCTTCTATAAACACTCACAAGTGTTAGGTTTTTTGGGGGATACAAAATGTTACTACAAGTTCTGTGCTTAGGTTGCAAAGCACTAAGGGCCTAATTACCGTAGTGGTCTGGAACCGCTCAACCATAGGTTGGCGGTTCCAACCTCACAATTTGAATGCGAGCACCCATAGGGCGATCGGAAAAATCTATTTTGCTATGGCAGCTTATGTGGTGGGCGGAAAAGGCCCACAGCACAAGCTGCTATAGTAAAATGGATGTTTGGAAGCATCCCTGCACCGTGTGGCATGCACCTCATGGTGCCTGCCACACGGAGCAGGGATGTTTCCCCATAGCAGAGGGCCAGGGTGGAAGGGTGCCCTGCTGGGGATCCCCAAAGTCACTTTCTGGCTGGTCGTATCTGGCTCTGCCGTCAGGGGATTATGGTGCCTTCCGACGCATCCAACGGGCTTCACGAAGCCGTCGGAAGTGCATCAGAATTCCCCCGTAAGTTTCACTCTGATCTCCATCATCATAATATGGCAGTCGGACTGAAACCTACAATGACGGACGGAAAGCCTCCGACCGCTGGTCCAAGGCTTTCTGCCTGACATTGTAATTACGCCGTATGTTTTCGTTTTCTTCTGAATCAAAAAAAACCTGAAATAAAATAAAATTGTTTATAAAAATACATTTAAAAAAAAAAGTTTAAATAAAAAATTGTGCTTGTTAGAACCACTTATTCTGGTTTAAGAAAAAATATTTACATGTTAAATGTATGTTTGTAATAGTGTGAATATGTCTTTTTCTAAGTGTGTGCAAGTGGATGTATAAGTCTCTCAGTGGGTCTGCGAGTATATACATCACTTTCTGAGTGGGAGTGGGAGTAGGTGCATGAGTGTATCAGTGGGTCTGTGAGTGAGTGCATCAGAGTCTTAGTGGATGTGTGAGTGGGAGAATGAGTATCTTAATGGGTCTGTGAGCAGGTGTGTGAGTCTCTGAGTGGGTCTGTGAGTGGGTGTGTGAGTGTCTGAGTGGGACTGTAAGAGGGTATGTGAGTCTCTCACTAGAACTCTGAGTGAGTACATGAATCTGTGACTGGGTCTTTGAGTGGGTGCATGAGTCCCTGAGTGAGTCTATGAGTGGGTGCGTAAGTGTCTGAGTGGATGTGTGAGTCTCTGAGTGGGCCGGTGAGTGGGTGGATGAGTCTGTAAGTATATGCATGAGTCTCTCAGTGGCTTTGTGAGTGGGTTCATGAGTTTCTTAGTGGGTCTGTGAGTGGGTACATGAGTGTCTGAGTGTGTCTGTGAGAGGTGCATGAGTGTATTGGTGGATCTCTGAGTGGGTGCAGGAGTATCTGAGTGGGTCTGTGAGTGGGCACATGAGTCTCAGATGGGCTGTGAGTGGGTGCATGAGTCTCTGAGTGAGTGTATCAGTGGGTGCATGAGTCTCTGAAAGGGTATGTGAGGGGTGCATGAGTCTGTAACTTGATCTATGAGTGGATGCATAAGTGTCTGAGTGGGTCTGTGAGTAGACACATGAGTGTCTGAATGGGTCTGTGAACAGGTGTGTGAGTCTCTGATTGGGTCTGTGAGTGGGTGCATGAGTGTCCAAGTGGGTCTGTGAGTGGGTGCCTGAGTCTCTGAGTGGATATATGAATTGGAGCATGCGTCTGTGACTGGATCTATGAGTAAGTGAATAAGTATCTGAGTGGGTCTATGAATAGATGTGTGATTGTCTGAGTGGGACTGTAAGTGGATGCATAAGTCTCTCACTAGATTTCTGTGTGAGTGCGTGAATCTGTGACTGGATCTTTAAGTGGGTGCGTGAGTCTCTGAGTAAGTCTATGAGTAGGTGCATAAGTGTCTGAGTGGATCTTTGAGTGTGTGTGTTAATATCTGAGTGGCTCTGTCAGTGGGTGTGTGGATGCATGAGTGGGTCTGTGAGTGGGTGTATAAATCTGATTGAGTCTGTGAGTGGGTGCATACATCTTTGAGTACATTCATGCGTCTTTCAGTGGGTTAGTGAGTGGGTGCATGAGTATCTTAGTGGGTCTGTGAGTGGGTGCATGAGTGTCTGAGTGAGTCTGTGAGTATATGCAAGAGTGTCTTAGTGGGTCTGTGAGTGGGTGTGTGAGTCTCTGAGAGGATGTATGAGTTGGTGGGCGAGTCTGTGACTAGATCTATGAGTAGATGCATAAGTGTCTCAGTGGGACTGAGTGGGTGCATGAGTCTCTGACTAGATCTCTGAGAAAGTGTGTGGATCTGTGACTGGATCTCTGAGTGGGCACATGAGTGTTTTAGTGGATCTGTGAGTGAGTGTGTAAGTCTGAAAAGATCTGTGAGTGCGTGTGTGAGTCTCTGAGTGGGTCTATGAGTGGCACATGAGTGTCTGAGTGTGTCTGTGAATGTGTGCATTAATGTCTGACTGGCTCTGTCCGTGGGTGTGTCAGTGTACAAATACATCTGGGAGTGAGTGTATGAGCCTCTGAGTGGGTCTGTAATTGTTGATTAGATGTCTGAATTGGTTTCTGAGTGGGTGCATGAGTCTGTGAGTGGGTGCATGAGTCTCTCAGCAGGTCTGCGAGTGAGTACATGAGTCTGTAAGTGGGTCTCTGAGTAGGTGCGTAAGTGTCTGAGTGGGTCTGTGAATGAGTGCATGAGTGTCTCAGTAGGCCTCTGAGTGGGTGTGTGAGTATCTGATTGGGCCTTTGAGTGAGTGCATGCATCTCCAAGTGGGACTGTGAGTGGGTGCATGAGTCTCCGAGTAGATCTGTGAGTGGGTGCATGAGTCTGACTAGATCTATGAGTGGGCGTATAAGTGTCTGAGTGGGTCCGTGAGTGGGTGCATGAATATCTGAGTGAGTCTCTGAGTCAGTATTTAAAAGTCTGAATGGATCTGTGAGTGGGTACATGAGTCTCTGAGTGGGTCTGTGAGTGGGTGCATGAGTGTTTGAGTAGGTCTGTGAGTGGGTGCATGAGTTTCTGAATGGGTTTGTGATTTGGTGTGTGAGTCTCTGAGTGGATCTGTGAGTCAATGCATTAATGTACGAGTGAGTGTGTGAATCATTTTTTTAAGCAAGGTTAGGGACTCCACCATGATGCTACATGAGGGGGCAGCACTGATCATAGCGATCTGCCCACGGCTCCAACCATGTGAAAATAAAATGGTTGGCAGCATTTTAAAATTCATAAAGGGTCCCTGAAACACCTCTACAATACACCCATTGCGCCCCTACCCTCACCTCTTCTGCACTTTTCAAGCTTTATTTCCATCCCCCGGGACCATGTTCTGCTTTATAAAATGGCAACCGCAACTTTCTATACAGGTTGCAGCCAGCCAATCACAGCACTGCTGTTGGTGTGTGGATTTGTGAAGTTCCAAGTAAGTATCTCAAAGGTGATGCGAGCACCTGGGCTGTTGATGCACCGTGGCATCGGCGATGCGTCAGTTCCGAGGACTGCGGTGGGTGATGCGGGTCTTTGCAACGGGTCCAATCCACCCAGCAGCGATGATGAGTTGGTTCTGTTCAGGGATGTGCCGCTCAGCCAAGGAGATGTGTCGGTTCCGCTGGCAAGCACCTTAAACCCACTTCCAAGGGTTTAAGACTGGGGTGGCACCACTTGCAGGGTAGACTCACAGATGGCAGAATCCAGGTCGACGTGCATGGTGCTTGGAAGACTGTATGTGCCTTAGGCTTCAGATCAGAAAGCCAGCCAACTAGCCCTTGGAGTCACTATGGGTTTGGGTTTTAGAGATGCAGGTCCAGTTATTCTCATCCAAGCAAGAATACATCAGGCAGCAGCTCAGTACAGCAGAGCAGGAGTCCAGCAGAGTGCAATGCAGCAGAGTGGCAGTCCTTCAGCAGCACAGCAGTCCTTATTCCTGGCAGAGTATTCATAGGTCCAGAAGTGTACTGAAGTGGTGTTTGAGATCCTTCTTTTATACACAGTTATCTTATGTTATATTGATTTGTATAGCATACTAATCACCCAAGAGGGCCTTTGCAGTGGGGACTTGCTTCTAGAGGCATGCCTTGAAGTGCACAGATGCCCAGCCGCCCCTGCCCTGACTCCACACTAACAACAGGGGTATGTAGCTCTTTGTGTTGGGACAGGACACAGTCTATTCAGGTGTAAGTGAGGTGAGGCCCAGTTACTCACTCCCATCCTGCAAGTGATGGCCCACTCAGTCCCACCTAAGCTCCCATTGTTTGTGGCTGTCTAGGAGGAATACACAAAGCCCAACTGCCAATTACGGGGTTAGGGTCCCCGGGCCTTTTTAAGGCTTGGGGAGTGGGCCACATTGCCCCCCTCCCAATTTATATATAATCCAGCTCGGGGGAATGGGGTCCCTGGGGCCTTTTTAATCTCTGGGAAGGGGGCCATGCAGACCCCCTCTCCCTTTCTCAAGCATTTTGGATATGGGGGATGGGATACCTGGGGCCTTATTAGACTCAGGGAGGGCCACTGTGTGCCCTCCTCCCCTTTATTAAAATGAAGACCTTGGGGGGATGGGGTCCCCGAGGCCTTTTAAGGCTTACGGAAGGGGGCCACTTGCCCCCTCCACGTAATAACATATTGACATTTGGTGTGATGGGGTTCCCATGCCATGTACCCCTCCCCTTATGACTATCTGTGCTGCCCCCTGGCCCACCCCAGGAAGGTATTTTTTGTATAGGCATAAATTTGCAGCAACATTTTAAAATTAAAATTGCTTTGTCCCCAGGCAGGGCCGCTTTGGGGCCCCACAGCCAGGACTAGGTAGTCAGGGTACCCTTACCCCGCCCTTTATGTCTTTTTTTTAACTTTTTGTTTTTGCACCACACTACATTAACTATAACTCTCTCCTTCTCCATCCACTACCTATACCCTTGTGTTTTACAGGAGTTAGAGCATGTGAAATCGATGCATAAATAACAACACATGGCATGTCAAATTACATGATTTGCCTGAACACACGGCATGGTACAGTGGCAAGTTATAGTTAATGTAGTGTGGCCTGTGTACAGAGGTGCTTGAGTTATGTGAATTTTTAGGTGGTGCAAAATTTGAAATGCGAGTTATATGTATGACTTATTAGTCTGAAAGTGGTGCCTACATAATAAACGTAAGATATAACTATAACTGTACAATTTCTAATGCTTGTTTAGTTTAACCGGTTCAGTGGCATAGATGTAACGATTACGTCCATGGCTGCAGCGCTGGTATGCCATGGATGTAACCGTCATATCCTCTGCACACCACAGCATAATCCCTCTGCTGTTTTCAGCAGAAGGATTTCCTTTTTATTTTATTTTTTTGCCACGCTTACGTCATTACATATGAAACTGAAACTGAAATGAGCCGATCGGCTTGTTTCAGTTTCAGTTCTTTGGTGCTCGTGGGGCTAACTCAGCCCCCGAGCACCGAATTACATGGGAGAGGTATCGTTGGATAGGGGAGAATCTCCCCTTTCAATGGTAGCCCTCCCTAGTGGTTCCCTGCTTGGGGATCGCCACAGATTAGGCAATACCCCCTGATCTGCCCCCCCGGGGGAGACAGAAAGCCAAC
The DNA here is from genome assembly GCA_963921515.1 of Calotriton arnoldi. NCBI lineage: Eukaryota > Metazoa > Chordata > Amphibia > Caudata > Salamandridae > Calotriton > Calotriton arnoldi. Next base: position 81,685 of record CAWUFW010000485.1, on the reverse strand, counting down.
AAGGCACCAGGGATGTTTTTTGTTTTTTTTAATAAAAAATAACAGAGGGGTGGGGCTGCCCACTATGGGCATGCCAATGCCCCCACCCCTCTGTTATAAAAAAAACAATAATCACGTAGCCGCAGAGCCCCGGACCAAAAACACAGGTGCTCCCTCTCTATGACAAAACAACCTGTTTTTGCAAGGGGGGCATCTGCGTTTTTGGTCCTGGGCTAGGCGGCCATCTAGGGAAACCTACTAAACCCAGACATTTCTGGAAACTAGATACCCGGGGGAGCCCAGGGAGTAGTGACTTGTGTGGATCCCCCATCATTTTCCCACCCAGAATCCCCTGCAAACCTCAAATTTTGCTATAAAAAACACATTTATCTCACATTTCTTTCTGGGATCACCGCACCAGCACGAATTTCCTACCACCCAGCATTCCCATTGGTCTCCTGAGTAAAATGAGTATAGTGTAGGGCCTTCGAGTAAAGTGGCATACACAGAAGTGTAATAGAATACAGTAGTGAACAGTATTATAGTGTGGAGTATAGTGGTGTGCACTGGAGTGGCATACAGTGTGGTTAGGTGGAGTGCAGTGGAGTAACGTACAGTGGTTTAGCATAGAATTTAGTTGCATATAGTGAAGTGTCGTAAAGAGGCCTGGCATACTGTAAATAGTGTAGAGTGCAGTGGCGTAAAATCAACTCTTATAGACTGGATTGGCGTAAAGTGGAGTGTGTAAATTAAATGAAAGGTATCTTAAAATTATATGAAAACATTTCAATGTTATATATCCAAAATCTAAATTATAATATGTAAATATTAATTTTGTTGCTGTATAGTGTAAGTACTTGTAAACTTATAAGTCGTATAAAACGTACTTATATATTGTGCTATAGTATACTGCGTACAGTTCACGGTATACCACCATATATATTGTGCTGTAGTATACTGCGTACAGTTCACGATATACCACGATACATGGGGCTTGGACCTGCTGATGTGATAGGTAGATGGCTGTGTTTACCAAAGGTAACAATTAGCCATTTGTTTTTATTATTTGTGCTGTGCCAAAACTAGGAGTGGTATTTTGTTTAAATTTAGCAGGACTAAATATTATGTTTCATAGATGATTATTTTGTCTAGCGGAGATAAGTAATGCAATTATTTTGTATTTTTTAATATATTTAAATTTAGTGATAGGTAGTATTGCTTTTGCATTGTTCCAAAACTGTGAATGTTATTTTGTTTAAATTTGTCTGGATTAGATATTATGGTGTGCAGGTGCTTATTTTGTGTAGTGCACATAAGTAATAACATTTTAAAAAACGTTTTAAGGTATTTAAAGTTAGTGATATCACTTATCGCAGTATTTTGGTGAACTGTGGAGGTAATTAGCATTAGTAGCTCGGTACATAGTTATCACAAGTCATTATCTGAGTAGATAATCATTGGTTTTCCGAAAGTTAAAGGCAGTCATGTTGTTTTTAGGTACACTTTCCCCATGTAGTGCGCCACACATGCCTCTGTAGGTAAGTATAAGGTTTGGCACTTTTGCCCTAACTATTACCAGTTTGGTAAAGTGGTAATAGGTAGAACACAATAGTTAGAACTTACTATATTTATTTTTTTAGCTACAGAGTAGCGCAGGAGTACTGCAGTACCCTTAAAAAAGGTTCACATTTTTGTTTATAATTTTGTTCTACATTTGTATACTATTTTACCGTGAAGAGTTTTGTTTTTTAAAGTAGCCTGGTCAATTTTAGTAATTACCATGCTACTCGGTACACTTGTGTATGCATATTAACATTTTGAAAAAACACTTTAGCACACTATACTAATAAAATAGCGGGGCATATTAGCAAGACCCACGTTAAAATTATCGCCGTTTTAGCGGCAGGAAACTGCCGCTAAAACGGCGATAATGGGCTTGCTAATAAGCGTTATAGAATTCCAATAGAAGCCCAGGTTAGATGTGCAGGACATCTAACCTGGGCTTCTATTGGAATTCCATAACGCATATTAGCAAGCCCATTATCGCCGTTTTAGCGGCAGTTTCCTGCCGCTAAAGCGGCGATAATTTTAACGTGGGTCTTGCTAATATGCCCCATAGTGACTTACAGTGTATTTCATTTTTTTTTTTTTTTAAACAATTGTGTTTGGTAGCGTGGTACCCCGGTACTCCCACAATACTGTATTTTTATTCAACATATATATAAACTTATACATATTTTTCCCTACCTATTACCACTTTACTAAAGTGGTCATTGGTTTGGAAAAAATAGCAAACGTAATACTACCTACATTGAATAGTATAATGCAGAACACAGGGAAATTCCAGCTGAAAAAAAGATGGCTGCCTTTAACTTTAGTAAAGGCAGTCATTAGCCAATCAGCTAATGACTTGTCATGGCTATATACCTCGGGAATACAGCGCTACTACCACGGCCACATATATAATGAAGTTAAAAGCACTTAAAACTTCTGAAATACTTACTGTACTTACCTGCAGTATGCCACAGAATCATCTGCGCACCATAGTATTTAATCCTTCCTAATTTCATCAAAATCTGACTGACAATTTTCATTTTATGCAAAATACAAAAGTCTTTGTACAATGCATTGGATTTTATGCCCATTTTCAGACCCACCCCCCCTTTTATCTTTGCACCCTCTTGACAAAACGGCACAAAACGTTTAGGACTCCAGGAATGAATTGGGGGCACTAGGTCTGCAAAGTTTTTGGGACTTTTGTCAAATGTGTGCAAAGTTATTTAGGGACAAAAATAAAAAAAATTCCCCATCTCTGGTGACCCTAACTATAGCTAAAGAGTGGCTGCCTCCACTCTGCAATATAACTGCTGAATTTTTCTGGTCCCTGTAACCTTTGGTTTTATTAGTGATATATATATATATATATATATTATCTACTGGCGGTCGCCAGTAGATAGTTATAGTTAGGACCTATTATCCATAGGAAATCTGCGACATTCTATTTGAAATAACGTTGGCGCCGGTTGACGAATCTTCGTAAAGTTTCCAACTTGTTGGGGCGCTCCGGTCCGCTCCTACCCTGAAAGTCTCAGGGGATTCGTTAAGCGGTGGCCGAGAAAAAGGGGGTCCCAAAACGTGTTTTCCCCATTCATTTTCCCATAGGAAACTTTAGACACGGCTACAGCCCGAACTGCTGAACGGAATTACACCAAATTTGGCAAAGAGGTAGTTCTTGGTTCAGAAAGAACCCTTTTTGTTAAATGGTGTAAATCCGTTCAGTAGTTGCTGAGAAAATCAAAAGTAAAAGTACATATATATCTATGGCCGCGTCGGATTCGCGCACCCTCCCGATCACGAGCTGTCTGCTAATTGGCTGTCAACACTCCAAACTAGGAAATGTTGGCAGCCATCTTGTTCCTCGGTAGAACCGAGGAACAAGAAAGCAGTAAAAAAAAATGCGCAAAACGCACAAAGGGGGCAGGGTAGAAACACCCTGACCCCCTAGGTCTGCTCAGGGGGTCCCACAAGGACCCCTGGGCAGAAAAAAGCATTAAAAAAAAAAAATCGGCAGGATGCGCTCAGGGAGCGCGAATCCTGCCGAAAAAATAAATAAAATCGAAACGCGGTCTCCTGCGCTTCGATGTAAATTTGCCCCGGGTGGGCCAAGTCCCGGGGGCATGCTGGGGGTTTATTTTATGTATGGGGGCCTCTAAGGGTCCCCAAGCCCCGGGGACCACCACCCCCGGGGCTTTATCATAAATGGTGCGGGAGGGCTCTGAGCCCTCCCGCAGCCCCGGGGACCGCCACCTCCCTGGGGCTTTTTTAAAAAAAACCTGTGTTGGGGGCTCCAGCCCCCCCACATGCCCCGGGGACCACCACCTCCCCGGGGCACTAAGAAAATTGAAAATGGGGGTCCGTTTTGGACCCCCAAGCCCCGGGGATCACCACCTCCCCGGGGCTTTCAAAATGTAGGGAGGGGGCCGCGCGGCCCCCTCCTGGAGCCCTTGATGGCCCTGGGGACCGCCACCCCCAGGGCCGGCTCCTGCAGTGTCCCGGGGTGCCTACCCCGGGACACTGCTGCTTGCTATGACAGGACGGGAGCCTCGCGGCTCCCGTCCTGTCATTGCAAACTTAGTTTGCATTTTGAAGAGAGAGCAGGAAACCTGCTCTCTCTTTCAAAATGCAAACCAATTGCTTTCCACACGGGGAGCAGCATGTTAGCTGCTCCCCATGTGGAAAGCAATGCCGGCTCCCATAGGACACGGGGAGCCGGCGGGACTGTGGGGGTTTGGGGACCCCCACAGTCCCCAACCAGAGGCCAGGCCCCGGGGGATGGGGTCCCCGGGGCCATAGTGGCCCGGGAGGGGGCCACGCAGCCCCCTCCCCAAATTTAAAAAATAAATAAAATAAAAAAATAAGGGCAAGGCCGGCCCGGGGATGGGGTCCCCGGGGCCTTAAATGGCCTGAGGAGGGGGCCACGCAGCCCCCTCCATATTTTTTATTTAAAAAGAGGGCATGCCCCGGGGATGGGGTCCCCGGGGCCAATAGAGGCCCAGGGAAGGGGGCCACGCGGCCCCTTTCCCGTTTTTTTTTTTTTTAAATAAAACAAAAAAAATGCTCAGGCCCCGGGGATGGGGTCCCCGGGGCCAAAAGTGGCCGAGGAAGGGGGCCATGCAGCCCCCCTCCCATAAAAAAATAAATAAAAAAACGGCATCGTGCCGGAGGCCCCGCCCCTCCCTGCAGTACTCTGCAAACGCGCCCTGGCGCGTTTTAAGAAGGGAAGTAATTCCCCTTGAATACTGGGGGTCCCTGGGGGCCAACTAGCCCACCAGGAACCTCCAGTATGCGCCAGGGCTGCCTTGCAGAGAGGTGTACAGAGGCCACGCCCCTTTTACACCTCTCTGCAACGCAGCTCTGTGGCGCTTAATGGAGGTAGCTGGTGGGCTAGTTGCACCCCAGGGACCCTCAGGATTCAAGGGGAGTTAATCCCCCAACTTAAAACACGCCACGGGGCGCGTTTGCACAGTGGTGAAGGGAGGGGGCGGGGCCTGAGGTGACATGTGTGCAAACAGGCGCCGTGGCGCGTTTTAAGATGGGGAATTAAATCCCCTTCAATCCTGAGGGTCCCTGGGGGCCAACTAGCCTATGTGCAAAGTATTTAAACTAAAGTAATTCATTCTGAGAAAGTATTTTTTGTAATGTAATGTATAATGTAATTACAATGTAATTTAAAAAATAAAATATGTAAAAAAATTGTTTCTAAAAATGTAGTAAATCAGTATGAAAAAAATTAATATAACAATTAATACATTTAAAAATTGTCATTTACAAAACCTTTGAAATTCACTGAAAAAACCGTAGGTTTCAGACATGTTATAGTTAGGAATTAGCATTTAAAAAACCTTTGAAATTCACCTTTGATGTCACTGACCATGTCATGAGTGATGTAATATGTGACGTCATCAGCAGTGCATTGCGGGGGCGCGAGTTATAGTTAGCTGAACTAACTATAACAGGGGAATTTCACGGGTTTTGTACGAGTGAAATGTCCAACTAACTATAACTGTCCCTAAAACCTATGGTTTTTTCAGTGAATTTCAAATGTTTTTTAAATGCTAATTTCTAACTATAACGTGTCTGAAACCTATGGTTTTTTCTGTGAATTTCAAAGGTTTTTCAAAAGCTAATATTTAAGTGTCATAATAGTTATAGTTATGTTTCTTGTACTGAATTTCTTTAGTTTTTTATATTTATTTGTAAATATATTATTTATTAAACAATATTGTATATTTTTGTGTATTTTGCAAAAAAAAAAATTAATAAATTAAAAAGTAAAATATAGTATAATTTTTTTCTGTTATATTTTTATTTTAAGATATTTGTATTGTTTAATTTTTAAAAAAATGTTTTTTTGGAATCGCGCACCGAAGCGTACCGAACGCGGCGCATTCGCGTACCCCAGCCACCTATTTAAGGAAGTCATAAAGGATCCGCGTATGGTATGCGACGGGTGCGTGGTTCTATACCCGTAACATACGTATATTGCGTGTGTACGCGTTTCCTAAGCGACCGGTACGCGATTCCTGCTCCGGCTTATACGCGACACATACGAATTACCATACACGACGCTTGCGCGGTGGCAGGCCCCGCGTGACGTCAAATACGTGCCCGGGCGCGCTGGGTGCGCGACTCCTTATTTCTCCGTAAAATTTTGATAGCTCCTACCACTAATTTATATTCTCCCCGGGGACCCCATCCCCGGGGCCTATCATAATAATGGAGACCGTGAGGGAGCCCCAATGCCCCCACGGTCCCGCCGGCTCCCCGCGTCCTTCGAGAGCCGGCATTGCTTTTCCACATGGGGAGCTGCAGACATGCAGCTCCCCGTGTGGAAAAGCAATTTGCTTTAGATATTGGAAGAGAGAGCAGGTTTCCTGCCTCTCTTCCAAAATCCAAAGCAGTTTGCAATGACAGGACGGGCGCCGCGAGGCTCCCGTCCTGTCATTGCAAACAGCAGTGTCCCGGGGGTAGGCACCCCGGGACACTGCAGGAGCCGGCCCTGGGGGTGGCGGTCCCCAGGGCCATCAAGGGCTCCAGGAGGGGGCCGCGCGGCCCCCCTCCCTTAAATTGCACAGCCCCGGGGAGGTGGTGGTCCCCGGGCTTCGAGGTCCAAACGGACCCCCATTTTTAATTTTTAGTGCCCCGGGGAGGTGGCGGTCCCAGGGGCGTGTGGGGGCTCAAGCCCTCCCACACAGGATTTTTTAAAAAGAAGCCCTGGGGAGGTGGTGGTCCCGGGGCTGCGGGAGGGCCGAGTGCCCTCCCGCACCATTTTAAAATGAAAGCCCGGGGGTGGCGGTCCCCGGGCTTGGGGGCCCCTTGAGGCCCCCATATATAATTTAACCCCCCACCATGCCCCCGGGACTTGGGCCACCCGGGGGCAAAATACAATCGAAGCACGGGAGAGCGCGCTTCAATTTTTTTTTATCGGCAGGATCCGCGCACCCTGAGCGCATCCTGCCGATTTAAAAAAAAAAATGCTTTTTCTGCCCAGGGGGTCCTTATGGGACCCCCTGAGCAGACCTAGAGGTCAGGGTGTTTCTACCCTGCCCCCTTTGTGCGCTTTGCGCACTTGTTTCTGTCCCTCGGTTCTACCGAGTGACAAAATGGCTGCCAACATTTCCTGAATCGGAATGTTGACAGCCAGCTGACAGCCAATTAACATGCAGCTCATGATCGGGACGGTGCGCGCAGGGTGCGCTCAGGGTGCGCGGATCCTCCGTGCCCATAGATATATATGTACATTTACTTTTGATTTTCTCAGCAACTACTGAACGGATTTACACCATTTAACAAAAGGGTTCTTTCTGAACTAAGAACTACCTCTTTGCCAAATTTGGTGTAATTCCGTTCAGCAGTTCGGGCTGTAGCCGTGTCTAAAGTTTCCTATGGAAAAATGAATGGGGAAAACGCGTTTTGGGACCCCCTTTTTCTCGGCCCCCGCTTGATGAATCACCCCGAGACTTTCAGGGTAGGAGCGGACCGGAGCGCCCCACAAAGTTTGAAAATTTTGCGAAGATACGTCAACCGGCAAGAGAGTTATTTCAAATAGAATGTCGCTGATTTCCTATGGAAAATAGGTTCTAACTATAACTATCTACTGGCGACCGCCAGTAGATAATATATATATATATACATATATAAGCAAGCAAGGTTCCGCAAAAGGGGATATTCACCAAAGACTATTGAGGGGGCCATAAGAAAATCCATGATCCCAGATAGACTAGAGCTGATTAAAGATAAACCCAAGAAAACATCAGATCAGCTGGGACAATATGAGATGGCCAATACACCTAAAAAAGAAAACTTTAGGATAATCATGGAATACAGCAAACAAAACAAGGAATTGCGTAATATCATCACACGCAATTGGCCCCTTATACTAAATGATCCAGTGATTGGAAACCCATTACCTCACAAAGTCTCGATTACACATAGCAAGGCGCTTTCTATGAGGGATAAACTTGTTAAAACAAGCCCTGAATTGATAGAAAGTTGCAGCTGGCTAAAGAACCATAAGGGATTGTACAAATGTAAAACATGTAAAGCCTGCCTACAGGGGATAAACACAACTACATACACAACCCCTTTCAGCCCCAAGGAATACAAGATTAGCAAACTCCTAACTTGCAAAACTGAGTTTGTAGTTTATGTATTGGTATGCCCCTGCGGTTTACAGTACGTCGGTAGTACTATACTACAAGCACATAAACGAGTACTACAACACATCAGAGCCATCACCAATCAAAACAACACATACCCAGTTGCAAGACATTTCAAGGAGTACCACAATTCAAGAAGTCAGGAATTGAAATATTTCCTTATTGACTCAGTTCCCCCAAGTAGAAGAGGAGGCAACAGGGAGGCTAAGTTACGAAAGCTTGAAACTAGGTACACCCTAGAATTGGATTCTAAACAACCAGGGGGGCTTAACATAACAGAGGATTTACATACCTGCTTCTAGGAAAGTAAAGAAAATACTGAAAACTGGTAATTACAAGTGGAAAGGGAATATTTTATATGTATAGGATGTTTTATGTTATTTATATATTTATACATTTAATATTTAATATTTATACAATTGTGACCTTTTAACCTGTACATGGATAATTGTTACAACATAGAGTCCGTATCTGATAAAAACATCATTGAAAAAACAAGTATGAACTCCAACATACAAATATAGAAAAATAGACTGTCCCAGGAAATATGAGAAAGTAGGGATCTAGAGGTATCTATACCAAGATCATGGCAGACACGAGGATAAGTGAGACAAATATCACTCTTTTTATTATACACGTAGCACTCAGGCACTTATATTTACATTGCACTCATAGCACTTTAGTTCAGGTATATGAATCGGGAAGGCTGCCCAGATCCTGATTAATAGCCAACATCATGGCACACAGGTACTTTGCACATTGCCTATTTGCACATATTTATTAAAAAGCTGTATTTTACAAATGAATTTATGTGAGAGAGAGAAAAGGCGATACGAAATCAATACCGAATCTCATGATAAGGCAATTGGTGAAACGCATATTTTATTGTGTTTTAGGCTTTGCTGAATTTTTTGTTAATATCAACAGATTTTATGCGCACAATATGTATTTAATCATATATTTATATATTTATTTATATATGCGTATTGTTGGCCAATGTTGGTAAAACTTCTAAACAAATTATTTGATTATGTCAAAGTCAAGAAAAACAAAAAATTGTCAAAAAAGTCAAAACAACTCAGAAAAGTATGAAATCAGATTATGCCGTAATTGTTGCTACTAACAAAGGACCACACTACGTGAACTACATGTGAAGTATTTCTTCCCTTATTATACCTGGCTCTACCTTTGCACTTTGCACTAGGCACACTATCACTTTAAAAATGAAAAAACAGCACAGCAACATTGTCATGTGATCAAGGCTCTAGAGGAGCTGAAACGCGTAATGGCGGCATCTCAATAAACAACTAAAAAAGAATCTACATTGTGGTCTGTGTCCGTGGTTTTGGAGGAGAATCCGAGCGCCCACGTCGCCCGACAGCACAACCTCAACATCATCTCCTACGCCGACGACACCCAGCTGATCCTCTCCCTCACCAAAGACCCTCACACCGCCAAAGCCCACCTCCACGAAGGAATGAAGGCCGTCGCCGAATGGATGAGGACCAGCCGCCTGAAGCTGAACTCGGACAAGACGGAGGTTCTCATCCTTGGTTCCAACCCTTCAGCCTGGGACGACTCCTGGTGGCCAACATCACTGGGAACAGCCCCGCCACCCACCGACCACGTACGCAACCTAGGGGTCATCCTCGACCCCACCCTCTCCATGACTAAGCAGGTCAACGCCGTTTCCTCATCCTGCTTCAACATCCTCCGAATGCTCCGCAGGATCTTCAAGTGGATCCCCACCGAAACAAGAAAAACAGTCACCCAGACCCTCGTCACCAGCAGGCTGGACTACGGAAACGCCCTCTACGCAGGAACGACGGCTAAGCTCCTGAGACGGCTGCAACGCATCCAGAACGCCTCTGCACGTCTTATCCTCAACATCCCCCGACGCAGCCACATCACACCCCACCTGAGAGACCTGCACTGGCTCCCTGTCAACAAGAGGATAACCTTCAAGCTCCTCACCCACGCACACAAAGCACTCCACAACTCCGGACCAGCCTACCTCAACAGACGACTCAGCTTCTACACCCCCACCCGCCAGCTCCGCTCGACCAGCCTCGCCCTCGCCACAGTCCCCCGCATCCGGAAAACGACCGCCGGCGGCAGATCCTTCTCCCACCTCGCCGCCAAGACCTGGAACACCCTCCCCACCAACCTCCGACAGACCCAAGACCTATTGGCCTTCAGAAGACTCCTCAAGACCTGGCTCTTCGATCAGTAGCAGCACCACCCCCCTCTTCCCCCAGCGCCTTGAGACCCTCGCGGGTATGTAGTGCGCTTTATAAGTGACATGATTGATTGATTGATTGATTATATATATATATATATATATATATATTATCTACTGGCGGTCGCCAGTAGATAGTTATAGTTACAACCTATTATCCATAGGAAATCCGCGACATTCTATTTGAAATAACTCTCTTGCCGGTTGACGTATCTTCGCAAAATTTTCAAACTTTATGGCCCGCTCCGGTCCGCTCCTACCCTGAAAGTCTCGGGGGATTCGGTCAAGTGGGGGCCGAGAAAAAGGGGGTCCCAAAACGCATTTTCCCCATGCAATTTTCCATAGGAAACTTTAGACACAGCTACAGCCCGAACTGCTGAACGGAATTACACCAAATTTGGCAAAGAGGTAGTTCTTGGTTCAGAAAGAACCCTTTTGTTAAATGGTGTAAATCCGTTCAGTAGTTGCTGAGAAAATCAAAAGTAAAAAGATAGTGATGTCTAGGGCCGCGGATCCTCACGAGCACGAGCTGCATGTTAATTGGCTGTCAGCTGGCTGTCAACATTCCGATTCAGGAAATGTTGGCAGCCATTTTGTCCCTCGGTAGAACCGAGGGACAGAAACAAGTGCGCAAAGCGCACAAAGGGGGCAGGGTAGAAACACCCTGACCCCTAGGTCTGCTCAGGGGTCCCACAAGGACCCCCTGGGCAAAATTTTTTTTTTTTTTTAAATCAGCAGGATGCGCTCAGGGAGCGCGAACCCTGCCGAAAAATCGAAGCGCTGGTCTCCGCGCTTCGATAGTAATTGGCCCCCGGGTGGGCCAAGTCCCGGGGGCATGCTGGGGGGTTAATTTTATGTGTGGGGGCCTCTAAGGGCCTCCTAAGCCCGGGGACCACCACCCCCGGGGCTTTATGTATAATGAAGCGGGAGGGCTCTGAGCCCTCCCGCAACCCCGGGGACCACCACCTCCCGGGGCTTCTTTTTTAAAATTAAAAACCTGTGTGGGGGGCTCCAGCCCCTACACGCCCGGGGACCACCACCTCCCGGGGCACTAAGAAAAATTAAAATGGGGGTCCGTTTTGTACCCCCAAGCCCCGGGGACCACCACCTCCCCGGGGCTGTGCTGATGTAGGGAGGGGCCGCGCGGCCCCCTCCTGGAGCCTGTGGTGGCCCTGGGGACCGCCACCCCCAGGGCCAGCTCCTGCAGTGTCCCGGGGTGCCTACCCCGGGACACTGCTGTTTGCAATGACAGGACGGAGCCTTGCGGCTCCCGTCCTGTCATTGCAAACTGCTTTGGATATTGGAAGAGAGAGCAGGAAACCTGCTCTCTCTTCCAATATCCAAAGCCGATGCTTTCCACATGGGGAGCAGCATGTTAGCTGCTCCCCATGTGTAAAGCAATGCCGGCTCCCGTAGGACACGGGGAGCCGGCGGGACTGTGGGGGATTGGGGACCCCCACAGTCCCCAACCAGAGGCCAGGCCCCGGGGATGGGGTCCCCGGGGCCATAAGTGGCCAGGGAGGGGGCCACGCAGCCCCCTCCCCAAAGTAAAAAAATTAAAAAATGTAAAAAAAAGTGCAAGGCCGGCCCCGGGGATGGGGTCCCCGGGGCCTTAAATGGCCTGAGGAGGGGCCACGCAGCCCCCTCCAAATAAGAAAAAAGAGGCCATGCCCCGGGGGATGAGGTCCCCGGGGCCAATACAGGCCCAGGGAAGGGGGCCACGCAGCCCCCTTCCCGTTTTTTTATTTTATTTTAATTTTAAAAAAGGGGTAAGGCCCTGGGGGATGGGGTCCCCAGGGCCTAAAAATAGGAAAAAGGAAGGGGGCCACACAGCCCCCTTCAGGGGGAAAAAAAGAACAGAAAAAAACGATCGGGCCCGCAGGCCCCGCCCCTTCCTTCACCACTCTGCAAACGCGCCCCTGGCGCGTTTGCAGAGGGGAACGAATTCCCCTTGAATACTGGGGGTCCCTGAGGGCCAACTAGCCCACCAGGAACCTCCAGTATGCGCCAGGGAGCTGCCTTGCAGAGAGGTGTACAGAGGCCACGCCCTTTTACACCTCTCTGCAACGCAGCTCTGTGGCGGTTTTGGAGGTATATGGTGGGCTAGTTGCACCCCAGGGACCCTCAGGATTCAAGGGGAGTTAATCCCCGACTTAAAACGCACCACGGGGCGCGTTTGCACAGTGGTGAAGGGAGGGGCGGGGCTTCAGGTGACATGTGTGCAAACAGGCCCCGTGGCTCATTTTAAGATGGGGAATTAAATCCCCTTCAATGCTGAGGGTCCCTGGGGGCCAACTAGCCCAACAGGTACGTCCAGAAAGCGCCACAGAGCTGCGTTGCAGAGAGGTGTAAAAGGGGTGTGGCCTCTGTACATGTCTCTGCAACGCAGCCCCTGGCGCATACTGGAGGTTCCTGGTGGGCTAGTTGGCCCGTAGGGACCCTCATGATTCAAGGGGACTTAATCCCCCAACTTAAAACGCGCCACGGGGCGCGTTTGCACAGATGTTACCTCAGGCCCCGCCCCTCCCTTCACCATTGTGCAAATATTCCTCTAAAATCAGCCGAAATCCGAATTCTGATTTACTCACCTGTTATCAGGAGAGACCTCAGTGCTGCATCTTTCAGCCCAGTACTGGTCCTGAAAAGTAATTTTAACCGTACTTACCGGTAACTTGAATTTCCTTCATAGGCTAACATTGACTGGTTTCACTTGGAAATTCTTCTAAGTGTGGAGTTTTGGAACTTTAAAATATTCCTCTAAAATCAGCCGAAATACGAATTCCGATTTACTCACCTGTTATCAGGAGAGACCTCAGTGCTGCATCTTTCAGCCCAGTACTGATCCTCAAAAGTAATTTTAACCGTACTTACCGGTAACTTGATTTTCCTTCCATAGGATATCATTGCCTGCTTTTTGCTGAAAAAGTTTCTAAGTGTTGATTTTTGAAACATACAAATATTCCTCTAAAATCAGCCAAAATCCGAATTCTGATTTACTCACCTGTTATCAGGAGAGACCTCAGTGCTGCATCTTTCAGCCCAGTACTGGTCCTGAAAAGTAATTTTAATCGTACTTACCAGTAACTTGAATTTCCTTCCATAGGCTAACATTGACTGGTTTCACTTGGAAATTCTTCTAAGTGTGGAGTTTTGGAACTTTAAAATATTCCTCTAAAATCAGCCGAAATACGAATTCCGATTTACTCACCTGTTATCAGGAGAGACCTCAGTGCTGCATCTTTCAGCCCAGTACTGATCCTCAAAAGTAATTTTAACCGTACTTACCAGTAACTTGAATTTCCTTCCATAGGCTAACATTGACTGGTTTCACTTGGAAATTCTTCTAAGTGTGGAGTTTTGGAACTTTAAAATATTCCTCTAAAATCAGCCGAAATCCGAATTCCGGTTTACTCACCTGTTATCAGGAGAGACCTCAGTGCTGCATCTTTCAGCCCAGTACTGGTCCTGAAAAGTAATTTTAACCGTACTTACCGGTAACTTGAATTTCCTTCATAGGCTAACATTGACTGGTTTCACTTGGAAATTCTTCTAAGTGTGGAGTTTTGGAACTTTAAAATATTCCTCTAAAATCAGCCGAAATACGAATTCCGATTTACTCACCTGTTATCAGGAGAGACCTCAGTGCTGCATCTTTCAGCCCAGTACTGGTCCTGAAAAGTAATTTTAATCATACTTACCAGTAACTTGAATTTCCTTCCATAGGCTAACATTGACTGGTTTCACTTGGAAATTCTTCTAAGTGTGGAGTTTTGGAACTTTAAAATATTCCTCTAAAATCAGCCGAAATACGAATTCCGATTTACTCACCTGTTATCAGGAGAGACCTCAGTGCTGCATCTTTCAGCCCAGTACTGGTCCTGAAAAGTAATTTTAACCGTACTTACCGGTAACTTGAATTTCCTTCCATAGGCTAACATTGACTGGTTTCACTTGGAAATTCTTCTAAGTGTGGAGTTTTGGAACTTTAAAATATTCCTCTAAAATCAGCCGAAATACGAATTCCGATTTACTCACCTGTTATCAGGAGAGACCTCAGTGCTGCATCTTTCAGCCCAGTACTGGTCCTGAAAAGTAATTTTAACCGTACTTACCGGTAACTTGAATTTCCTTCATAGGCTAACATTGACTGGTTTCACTTGGAAATTCTTCTAAGTGTGGAGTTTTGGAACTTTAAAATATTCCTCTAAAATCAGCCAAAATACGAATTCCGATTTACTCACCTGTTATCAGGAGAGACCTCAGTGCTGCATCTTTCAGCCCAGTACTGATCCTCAAAAGTAATTTTAACCGAACTTACCGGTAACTTGAATTTCCTTCTTAGGCTAACATTGACTGGTTTCACTTGGAAATTCTTCTAAGTGTGGAGTTTTGGAACTTTAAAATATTCCTCTAAAATCAGCCGAAATACGAATTCCGATTTACTCACCTGTTATCAGGAGAGACCTCAGTGCTGCATCTTTCAGCCCAGTACTGATCCTCAAAAGTAATTTTAACCGTACTTACCGGTAACTTGAATTTCCTTCATAGGCTAACATTGACTGGTTTCACTTGGAAATTCTTCTAAGTGTGGAGTTTTGGAACTTTAAAATATTCCTCTAAAATAAGCCGAAATACGAATTCCGATTTACTAACCTGTTATCAGGAGAGACCTCAGTGCTGCATCTTTCAGCCCAGTACTGATCCTGAAAAGTAATTTTAACCGTACTTACCAGTAACTTGAATTTCCTTCCATAGGATATCATTGTCTGGTTTTCAGCAGAAAAGTTTCAAAGTGTCGATTTTCACAAACTACAAATATTCCTAAAAAATCGCCTGTATGACTTAAACGCATTCTTTCAACTGTTTACAGGAGATGCACCAGTGCTGGATCCAGGATCCAACACTGAGTAAGAAAAAGTAACGATAACAGTTTTTAACTTCTAAGTGAATTTCCTTCCATAGGATAACATTGGTGATTCTATGAGAAAAAGTTTCTAAGTGTGAACTTTTAAAGTACAATAATATTCCTTAAAAATCACGACTGTAACCAAAACGCTTTTACTCAACTGTTTACAGGAGATATCCCAGGACTGAATCTAGGATCCAGTAATGTGGTTAGAAAAGTAATCCATAAAGTAACTAATTGCATTTAACTAGAAATTCACATTGAGCTGAATGTTGCATTGTGTTTGAAAATGTGTTGCCCATTGCAACAACTGTAACTACTGTACTTAAAAGTCTATTGCCTATGTGCAAAGTAATTAAACTAAAGTAATTCATTCTGAGAAAGTATTTTTTGTAATGTAATGTATAATGTAATTACAATGTAATTTAAAAAATAAAATATGTAAAAAAAAATTGTTTCTAAAAATTTGGAAATCAGTATGAAAAAAATTTATATAACAATTAATACATTTAAAAATTGTCATTTACAAATCCTTTGAAATTCACTGAAAAAACTGTAGGTTTCAGACATGTTATAGTTACAAATTAGCATTTAAAAAACCTTTGAAATTCACTGAAAAAACCATAGGTTTCAGGGACAATATAGTTACAAATTAGCATTTAAAAACCTTTGAAATTCACTGAAAAAACCATAGGTTTTAGGGACAGTTATAGTTAGTTGGACATTGCACTCGTACAAAACCCGTGAAATTCCCCGTTATAGTTAGTCCAGCTAACTATAACTCGCGCCTCGCAATGCACTGCTGATGACATCACATATTACATCACTCATGACATGGTCAGTGACATCACTGATGACATCACTGATGACATCTCAAATGACATCACTGATGACATCATCCACGTGATAATCTCATGCACCTCCTCACACCCTAATATAACCTTTGATACACCCACTCTAAATTACAGACTGCCATTCGCAAAACCATAGACACTCCAACACCAATAACTACATACCCACTCACTGATTCTTAGGTCTACGCACACATCCACTCACTCACCCGTACAGTCACTCATACTTACGGTCACTCAGTACAGGACTATCATATGCACTCATACTCCTATATAGACACTCAAACACCGTCACTCATCCATAGAGGTACACACACCCCTAGTCAGTCATGCAAATAATTAAACACACTACCATTTACTCACCTATACAGTTATACACACACCAGCTCACTTACTCATACAAATAGTAGCACATTCTTACGCTCTTATACAATCACTGATACAAGCACACACTCATCCATACAGCCACTATCACAATCACTCACTCTCGCTTATAGCTATTTATATACTCCAACACACATATATACTGCCTTTCACATATGTAGTTACTCACACATGTACCACTGGGACATACATTCACTCACTAACACACTCTTACACACACTTACCCACCCATACAGTCTATCACAGTTGCACTCTTGAAACCATCCACCCAGTGAATCACCCACTCACACATCTATGCACAGAGTTGCACACACCCCTCCCACACAAACACTCAGGCACCCATACAGATACTCAGACAAGCATTCAATAACTCATATAGACACTCATGTAGCTATTCACAAACACATGCAGCCACTTACACAGCAACAGACAGACGGATACAGACATTCACCCAGTTTAGTCACTAACCCATGCATTCAGTAAGATACGTTAAATCACTCACTTATAGAGTCAGTCACGCACCTACTAAATCATCCATACAGACACTTACACACCCACTCATTCTTCAATACGTCTTTTCCTATATATATTAAAAATATTTAAACTTTACAGAAACACACAGTCACTGGATGATGTCATCAGTGATGTCATTTGAGATGTCATCAGTGATGTCATCAGTGATGTCACTGACCATGTCATGAGTGATGTAATATGTGACGTCATCAGCAGTGCATTGCGGGGCGCGAGTTATAGTTAGCTGGACTAACTATAACGGGGAATTTCACGGGTTTTGTACGAGTGCAATGTCCAACTAACTATAACTGTCCCTAAAACCTATGGTTTTTTCAGTGAATATATATATATATATATATATATATATATATATATATATATATATGCAAAATAGGAAGCAGGGAACTCTGTGTAGTTCCCAAATGTATGTGGAGAGCAACTCCTATATAGAGCATCCTGCAACACCAGCGACACTCAAATGTCGTTTTTCTAGCAAATGCTCCTGCTGGTGCACTACTAGTTGGGGGATGATGTCCCCTTGGCTCGTGAGGGTCCTTGAGGGCAAACTAACCCTCCTGTTACCTCCAGTAAGACCCACACATCTGGATTGCTGAGAGGCCATGCCCCCTTTCTCCAACTCTCTGCAAGCGTGCCTCACAGCTCACTACTGCTTGGGGGAAGAAGTCCCCTTTAGTCCTGAGGCCCACAGGAGGCAAGGGGACCTCATCTCCCCACCAGCAGTGCACTGAGAGGTGTGTTTTCAGAGTGGTGTAGAAAGGGGGCGTGGCCTCTGACCACCTCTCAGCAATCCCACTGTGTCGGGCTTACTGGAAGCAACAGGAGGTCATGTTGGCCCCTATGGACCCCCAACAGCCAAGGGGACTTCATCCCCCAACCAGCAGCACACCAGGAGGCACGTTTGCAGAGTGGCAGGGAAAGAGGGCAGGGGCTCCAGCGAGTTGGTGGCTTTTTTCCCTATTTTTTCAGTAAGGCGGGTCAAGTGGCCCTGCTTTCCTGGACCATTTTGGGCCCCGGGGACCCCATTCCCAGGGGCTGCCCCTTTTTTAAAAAAACATTTGAGAAAAACAGAGGGAGATGGCTGTGCGGCCTCCCTCTCTGGCCATTTTTGGCCCCTGGAACCCCATCCCCCGAGCCCTGTCCCTTTTTCTATTTATTTATTTAAAAAAAATAAGGGAGGAGGGCCACGTGGCCCCCCTCCTGGCCGATTTCAGCCCCGGGGAGCCCATCCCCCGGGGCCTGGCCTGTATTGTGGGTGCCCTGGTCCCACCCAGGGCACCCTCATTTAAAACTGTGGGGACTGTGGGGGGATCCTCAAGGTCCCCACGACCACTGCCAGCTCCCTCCCTCCTGCAGGAGCCAGCAATGCTTTGAGACCCAGGGAGCTGCTAACATGAATTTCCCTGGATCCCAAAGCAATGTGTCTGTTTCTCTGCTCGCTAGACAGTGGGCAGGGAAACAGACACTGCTCTGCTTTCAGTAAGCAAGAGCATTTTGTGCTCTCGCTTGCTGAAAGCAGAGCACTTGTTTGCTATGGCTTGGCAGGAGTGGTGCCATGGCAAACTTCAATGTCCCAGGGGTGGGCACCCTGGGACATTGCTGGAGTAGGCCATGGGGGGTGGCGGTCCCCAGGGTGATCTAGGTCTCCTGGAAGGGGGCCAAATGTCCCCCCTCCGTTGTTCAAATTTGCCCCGGGGAGGTGGCGGTCCTCTGGGCTGTGGGGGGCCGACTGGGCCCCCTTGTATTTTTATTGTTTACAGCCTCTGGAGGTGGCAGTACCCGGGGCTTTTTATATGCCTAACAGGGGGGCTCCATGAGCCCCCTCATGCCCCCGGGATTTGGCCCACCCGGGGGCTTTATAAAAAAGATACGCAATAGCACGCTCGTCTTTTTTTTGTTTTTGTCTTAAATTTGCGGATTCTCCCACGAGTCTGCAGCAAAAAAAAAAATGCTTTTTACCCCCTGAGGGAACCCCTACCATATCTGGGGGGTCAGGACATTCAGACCCTGCCCCCTTTTCTTTATATTTTACTTTGTTTTTGGGACTCAGCTTCAAGCCATGTCCCAAGATGGCTGCCAACACTTACTGGTTGAAGTGTTGGCAGCCAATCAGATTTTAGTAGGATTCGCGAGTCCACTGCAAGGACTCGCATCCCCAGATATCTATATTTTTTTAAGTTAGGTATCTGAAAAACTAGTGAACAAATTTCACTGAGTCACAAAAAGCCCACTTTCTGGACCAACATCTAGCTTTCTTCCAAGCTAGATGTAGATATTGAAAAAATGAAAAATCCCCATAGACAAACATGGGGAAAACGAGTTTTGGGACCCTCCTTTTTTCTTGGCCCCCATATTATGGATTACCCCAAAATATCAATCCAGCATCTGAACCAAAAAGGGGAAGTTTGTTGAAAATGTTGTAGAGATTCGTCAAGCGGTGCCACAGTTATTGGCAAAACAATAAATGCTTTTCCTATGGAAACTTTGGTCCTAACTATAGCTACCTATTGGCTATTGCCAGGAGGTAATATCCATGTATATATATATCTCTCTCTATACATATCTATATCTATCTATATATCTATACATAGATATATATAGATAGATATAGATATTACCTACTGGAGGACGCCAGTACGTAGTTATAGTTAGGATGTAGTTTCCATGGCAAGAGCTTTTTTTCATTTGCCAATAACTTTGGCGTCATTTGATGAATCCTCGCGAAATTTTCAAAACAAGTTTGACGCTCACTTCTGCTGCTAACTTTCACTTTTCGTGGGTGATCCGTCAAGCAGGAGCTGAGAAAAAGGGGGTCCCAAAACACGTTTTCCCCATATTAATTTTTATAGGAGCTTTAGACACGGCTACAGCCTGAACTGCTAAACGGAATTACACCAAATTTGACAGAGAAGTAGCTGCTGGTCCAGAAAGCAACCTTTTAGTAAATTGGTGTAAATCCCTTCAGTAGTTGCAGTGTTATTTAAAGAAATTTCCGATTGTATATACGGTTGTGGAGGATCGCTACCCCTTCCAATCTCGTGCTGAGATCTGATTGGCTGTCAATACTTTAAACTAGGAAGTGTTGGCAGCCATCTTGGGACTCAGCTTGAACTGAGTCCTGGAAAGAACATTAAATAAAAACAAGAGGGGGCTGGGTAGAAATACCCTAACCTCCAAAGCCTCTTGGGGGGGGTTCCACAGGACCCTAAAGGGCCAATTATTCATTTTTTTTAAAATGTCTGCAAGATCTGCGGATCTCACTGAAAATTTTTAAAAAGCGAAGCGCGGGCTCCGTTTTTATTAGTTATCAGCATCCGGGTGGGTCAGGTCCTGGGGGCATTCGGATAATAAGTGAGGGGGTGCACGGGCCGACTCCCTGGGGCCAAATATGTTTTGTATTGGGGGCCTCACCGATCCTCCGGGCCCTAGGGAACACCACCTACCCAGGGCCATTTTCTTTTAAAATATTTGGGAGGGTGTCACGCGGCACCCCTTTCTGGCCGTTCTCAGCCCCGGGGACCACCACCTACCCGGGGCAGGCTGTATACAGAAGAAAGGAGAGGGGCCACACGGCCTCCCTCCTGGAGCCATAAATAGCCTTTGGGACCATCACCCCCAGGGCCGGCTCCTGCTATGTCACGGAGTGCCCACCCTTGGGACATAGCTGTTTGCTGTTGCTTGGCAGAAGCTTTACTGCTCCCACCAAGCCACAACATACGCTCTACTTTCAGCAAGCGAGAGTATTAAAAATGCTCTTGCTTGCTGAAAGCGGAGCAGAGCTGCTTTCACGCAGAGGGAGCAGCCTTTCCAGCAGCTCACTTAGTGTGAAAGCAATGCCAGCTCCCAGAGGAGCCGGGGAGCCGGCAGGGACAACAGGGCCTTGAGGCTCCCTCTGTGGTCCTCAACAGTTGTGAGTGGGTGCCCTGGGTGTGACCAGGGCATCCAGAATAGAGGCTGGGCCCCAGGGGATGGGGTTCCTGAGGCCAAAATCAGTCCAGGAGGGGGGCCACTTGGCTATGCTCCCTTTAATTTAAAAAAACAACAAAAAAAGCCAAGCCCCAGGGGATGGGGTCCCTGGGGCCAAAATCAGCCCAGGCGGGAGGCCACTCAGCCCCCTCCCTTTAATTAAAAAAAAAACAAAATGAAAAGGCTGGGCCCTGGGGGATGGGGTCCCCGGGCCCAAAATTGGCCCAGGGAAGGGGGACCATGCAGCACCCCTCCCCTAATATATCAAAATTATTTTAAAAAGTCAAACCGTCAAGTCGCCAGAGGCTCTGCCCCCTTTCACCACCACTCTCCAGATGCACCTTCTGGCACACAACTGGTTGGGGGGATAAAGTCCCCTTGGCTGCAGAGGGTCCTTGGGGAACAACAACCCCTCCTGTTACCTTCAGTAAGTCTCACACAGCTGGATTGCTGAGAGGTCTTTGGAGGCCACGCCCCCTGTCTCCACCACTCTGCAAACGTACCTCCTGGCACATTACTGGTTGGGGGATGAAGTCCACTTCACTCCTGGGATTCCTAAGAGCTGGTTGGCAGCCCACCCCTTTCTCCACCACTCTGCAAATGTAAATAGTAGTTAAAAAACCATAGAAATTTGCTTAGAAAAATCAAAGGTTATAAGGACATTATAGTTAGTAAATAGAATTTGAAAAACCTTTGAAATTCACTTAAGAAAACCAAAGGGCACAGAGACGTTAAAGTTATGAAATAGAATTTAAAAAACCTGAGAAATTCACTGAAAAAAACAAAGGTTACAGATATGTTATAGTTAGGCTCAGATTTCACTCATATTAAACCAGTGAAATTCAGTAGTTATAGTTACCTGAGCTAATTATAACTTACGCCCAGGTCATGCACTGCTTATGACCTTACATATTACATCACTTGTGGCATGGTCAGTGACATCACTGATGATATCACTGAGGATATCTCAAATGACATCACTGATGACATCACTGATGACCTCATCCACAGAACCAAAAACACATCCACTCACACCCCATACAACCTCTCATACACCCACCCATACAACCACTCACATACCCTTTCACAGACCCATACCGGTACTCAAATACCCACTCACTGCTCCATAGAGGTAATCACACACCCACACACTCACTCATATAGCTACTCACACAACCATTGACTCGCCCATGCAGCCACTCATACAACCAGTCACTTACCCGTACAGCTACTCACATAGCTACACACTCACTCATACAGCTACTCACAGACCCACTTATTTAGCTACACAGTCACTCACATACCCACTCACTCACCGATACAGCCTCTCAACTAATGGTGGGTGAAGTTTGTGTAGCAATGCTACACTGAACTCCATGAAGCGCCCAAAAAACTCTGCCGCTCTATGCAGAGTACCGCGAGCAGGCGGAGTTGCTTGTCCCACCCGTTCGCATGACGTTTCCACCCTACGGCAACTTGGATTGTGTGCTTGGGCAGAAATATCGCGCAAACTACACCACGCAGTCGTGCATGAGCATGGCCATCTTGTTTTTTTCTCTGTTATGGTGCTGGGGCCTCTTTTTTATTTATTATCTTTCCCTCTGTCTTCCTAAGTGTGTATTTTGAGGTTTTTTCTACTTTTTTGTGTGTTTTAGTGAGTTTTGTACTTTATTTTTTCTCTCTACTTACTTCCTAATGCTTTTACTTCCTTCCCTCTTTTTTTATACTTTCAACATTTTATTTTCCGCCCCCCCCAGCATTATGGCAGAGAGGCGTGCCCCAAAAAAGCTGGCAACCAAGACTCGCCTTCCTTTCGGAAGGCGGCGCCCGGACGGGTGCAGCGCCGGGCCTTGTTTTCAGAGGTGGCAGCGCCTGTTTTTTTTGTGCAGTGCCACCTCCCCTCCACCTTGGCCGCAGGCGGCAGGCTTGGGTCTGGGTACAGGTTCCGGTAGTGCCAGCTGCACTGGGCGAGGGTGCACCGGGCAGTGTATCACTGCTCTGGGGTTCAGCACACCCGAATCAGCTGATGCACCAGTGGTCCGACATCCTGGACCGAGAGCAGGACCTGCTGGACCTGCTAGGGGTTATTAATATTATTATTATTATTACTTATGTATTCTATGTTATTTGCTAATATTTGTTTCCCAAATAGCAAGCATGTTGCTCACATGCAGGTAAGTTACGTTTACAAATCTTATATTATGTGATCATTAATCTAGACAGGGCTCAGCGCTACCTAATCATACTTGTTTGAGACTTAGCTTGGGTTGATTATGTAAGAACTTAAGTAACTAGAGAGATACTCATTTCCTTTATCCTGTCACTAAAATAGTGGTAGTTAGTATTAGTAATTTAGCGCTGCACGTTCTCTGACTTCAGTTCTTAGAACCTTTTTGTAGCTCGTACAGTGACAAGCAACCAACCAATTTGGTGTATGCATGTGCCTATCTATGCAGTTAAAGACAAAATGCAGACTTAGTGAATTGGCCCGTCAAAGGGGCTTGAGAATGATTGCGAAGAGATTGGAACTTAGAAGCAAATATCATTTGTTGCAATTTATTGGTAATTCCAAATTCTTTGGACTAGGCGGGTTTGGTAGTTTTAGGAAATGTGGAATAAAGATAGGACAGTCCGCGACCGCAACACCAGTCAACTGCTAGTCGATCTGATTTAGGAAAGTTCAATGTTATTGCAATTGCTGTTTCCTGTCAAAAAGTCTTTTTGGAGAGATTATTTAATATTTATTTACCAGCAATCATTTTTTGTCTTTTTATTATGTCTTACATCAGCATCCAGGGGCAAGAAGAGGTCGTCCAAGGCGGGAGCGGGAGCTGGAGTTGCCTCCCAAGAACGCTCCTTGTCCGATGACTCTGCTGGCCCCAGTAAGTCCTTCTGTTGTTAATAATAATATATATATCCCTCACTTTTGCCGCTCCTTATTTTGAACTATTTATTTCTACCCATTTCCTATTTTCATTTTTTTCCCAAATCCTCTTCGATCTATCAGTTTTTAAAATTCTTATTATCCCTGCATTATCATATTTACTTATTTTGTATTTCTAGTGTCTGTAGTTTACCTTAACTGTCTCTGTCTGTACTAGTCTTTATGTAGCTTCCTTTCTTCTGGTTTTTCAGTCAGCTATCCCTCTTCCCTTATATATTTTGCGGACTGCCTAGTGGCACTGGTGGTACTGTAAGACTCAGAGAATTTATTGGTCATGGTCACTTACTACTACTAGTACTACTCTGCATGCCCAATATTTTACGCATGTTTGTTGAGATGAAAAGGCTTTCTTTTTCTTTCTCATGTCATTGCTCAATCAGTAAAATGAGAGAGTGGCCATGGTCACGTTGGACACCCCCAAGTTGTGCCTTCTCCTTACTAGGCCTAGTAGTATTAGCAGCAGTTGATGCTGAACTGATTACCGTGCACCATGGCTGGAAGGAAGCATGAAGAGGAGGACGACGGCCCCATTGCATTTGCCAACCGAGACCTTATGTCCGTCCAGTTGACCACTCGTATTTCTTGTTCAAAAACTCAGATTCATCAATAGTTCTAGCCACTCCAGTCCTTTACAGGTTGTCTTCTTGAGAGGCTTTTCAAAAATTGCCAGCAACAAAATGCCCAACCGGATATTTTTGATAGAACATACTGTCTGTATCCGAATTGTAGTTTTGTGTGTAGTGTATGTATTTTCAATTTTGCTACATAAATAATTAAGTAGGGAGGAGGCGTATATGGCATCTAAACAATGTGTAATTGTTTTTTCTAGCTGCACCGACCAGCAGTGCCGGGGCCAGCGGGGATGGCGATGCCAGCTAGAAGGCAGATGCAGCAGCTGTGGGGGGTGAGCCAGCGACAGTGGCGGGCGGTGGTAAGTCATTTTCCTTGGTGATTGACAATTAATTATATACTCGCTGCAAGGGTGTAAACTGTACTGTTGAGACTTGTGAACAGTTAAACACACCCCTCTTTACTTAGCATATACAGCGGTGTTGAATAACTAATTGCCTCTTCTATCTTCAACTCAGCAGAGAAAGTTTCATGAAGAGTCAGACATTGATGGGTTGATGGAAACGGGAAAGAAGGATGGAAGGATGAAGGACAGGTGAAATGTAATATGACTGGAAGAGAAGGATGCATGGGTGAAAGGATGCATATACTGTAGGTGGCTGATAGGATGCATGGGTGGGTGAAAGATGGATGAAATGTAAAAGGATGCCTGCCTGGGTGGGTGAAAGTATGTGGGTTAAAGGAATCCTCTGTGGGGTTTGATGGATCAAAGCAAGGACGCATGGGTGGTTAAATGACAAATGTATGTTGGTGAAAGGTTTATTTAGAATGAGAGCCATGTTTGGATGGTTTGGATGGTATTCATAGGTGAAGACTGGTTAGAGAGAATGTAAAACTTAAACAATGACTGAGTAGTAAAGCCAAGGGTGAAGAATAAAAAATACTATTAGAACAATGCAGTGATGAATGGAAAAATCCCTGGGAAGAAGAGTAAACAAGGAATGGTTTTTTATCAATGTTTTTGATTCAAAGGGTTGAGGTGGTATTTCAGCCTCCCTTCGAGTCCCTACCTATGGGATTTGATCAGTGACAGCCGGCTGCCAGGTTGCATCGACGGCACTGCATTGTTGGCTGTGCAATGTGCATCTGCCTCAGTTAATGTGAAGGCCCCTTTACAAATGTCATGGCAATGAGAAAAATAAATAATTGTGTTTCCCTTCACTCCCAGTGCCCACTCATTCACATCCTAGTACATAAGTATCTCCAGTCCTTTCCTAACTTCCTTGTTTTATCCTAGCCTTCCAAAAAATTTGAAAAAATACATTATTTGCATGCGCCACTATTCTCTGGCCAAGTGATATATTTTATTATTGCTTCCATAACGTATTACGTTAGTTCAAATGTTTCGCTTTCAATAATTGCCGTACTAAGTGACTCACTACCAGCAAAAACTTAGGTACTTGATTATGATATTGATCAGTGAAACGTCTACCTATCCAGCCTATTCCCTCTAACTTACCTGCAGTCGACTAACGTAATAAATATTTTCCTTACTGCCACGCAAATCTATTTTGTTGGGAACAAGTAATGTCAAATGTGGTGACGGAGGGTGAGGCCAGGGAGTAAAGTGGGGATAAAGAGTAGGTGACATTGTGTGGAAGGGATACTCTGTAATGAACGTGCCAAATACAACATCATTATCCTTAATCTTTTCCCTGTACTGCAGTGCATTGCTTTTCCCATGGGCAGACAGGAGGAATGGTCTTCTTTATATTTAATTAGTAGTACCTCATGTGACGTATATCATTCATAGTAACTATTCATCTGCCTTGTTGTAGTCAGGGGGAAATTGAGGCATTTAACAGAGCATGGCCATGATAGGAAAATAGATAATTATCTAGTACTGCTGCCCCACCTGCAGACAGTAGCAAAGTAACGCAGCACGAGTATGTCTGTCTAGGGCGCAAGCTGAGCTGGCATGCCTACATTAATTTAGCTCAACAAGAGAGAGAAGAATACTTGTAAACTCCATAGTGCTTAATGCCTAAAACTTTAATCACATCAAAATCAAATGGCCCTAGGAATCGAGGATACCAGCAAATGTTATGTACTGCTAGTGCTACTGTGTCACTAAATCATTTTATGTGTTTTGCTAAGAGTATTGGTTACGATTTGTCTTTTTTCTTTCTTGATATAGCTACTCCACCCAATCCATCACAACAACCCAACAGGCAGGAGGTAGCAGCCAGGACCCCGCAAAGGAAGCTGAAGGCCATCAAGGCCGAATACCAGTGGCTGGTAGCCGAGGAGGAGTAGACGGTAGCAACTGCAGCCTCAAATGCCCCGGGCCCCAGCCGGGCCCCAGTGCCTCTGCTAGTCTGGCGCCGGGGTCACAAGGCAGCCACCCGCCACCATTCCACCATTGCTGCTCCCCCCTATTTTAGAGCCTTTCAGCGCTGCATGCTCCAGAGTATGGCGTGCCTAGAAGCCAGGATGGAGGAGCGTTTTTAAAAATTTGAGAGGAAGCTCCTAGCCCAACACTAGGCCTCTCTTGCCCCTTTTTAAATCTTTTGTTTGGTGGGTGGGACTTGTTGAGGAGAGGGTGGGAATGTGGGAGTTGGGGCATTTTGGGGTTTTTCTTATTTATGTCTTCGTTATGGACAAGTACGTTTTTGGACTTTCTTTGTTTGGACTAAACTTACTTTGGACATTGTTTGTGGTTAGAGAGAGGGGTGGGCCAGGTGTTGTGGGTTTACTAGTTTATATTTGTTAGGGAAATACATTTTTTTATAGTTGTACACATGATTTCAATCTTTTTTGGGGGGTTGCTGTTTTACTTCGCACTGCTTCCTTTGCCGCAGACCTGCAGCCAGTTTTTAAAATCTGCTGATAGTGTAACAACAACAAAATAGTTATGCGGTACCCTCACTTGTCCAACGACTCTCTCCTCCTAGTCTCTGCAGTCTGCAACTATATTAACCCTCAAGGACTCGGAAGGGGTGTGGGAGTGTGAATTTCCATTGTATATAGATTATTGCAGCCAATGAAGCCCCCACAGTTCTTTCTTACCTGTGATTAGACGAAGCAATGGCTGCATGGTTTCCCAAGGTGCCATGCTGGTGGTAGTAGACAGTAGCAGCATGCTCGTGCACTAGTCGAATAGTGAAAGCACCAGATCCAGAAGTGAGGTACCACTCCCTTCTAGCTGAACTCAAACTGTAGGATGAGGAATATTCATTGCAGGAAACTAATTAAATTGAAATAAGAACTGAGTTAATGCTGTTTTATGTTCAAGTTTTACAAAAAAAATTGACAGTCGCCAGAGGGAGACTAGACTACTAGTACACAAGAAGAAGGGAGAAAATATGATAAGCAATGCTAAATTAAAATAATCAGAATGGTGAGCTAATAAACCTTACGAAAGGAAGTCGATTTGAGCTATGAAGTGGACAAGCGTAACCTTTGACACACGCAATGCAGTGCCGGAAGGATCAATTATGAATAATGTTCCCCTGAAAAATGTTTAAATATCAAATACTTGTGCATGGGTGGCTAATCTAAATGTATATAATACTGCCAGTGTGGGCTATACTTAGAGCTGAAGGAGATCCTTTCCCTTCCTTGAGTTGGTGTTTCTTTCACTACATCCGCCCCACCAACTGTGTGATCAATTAATGGTGTAAATTTAATTCAGTCACACCTCAATAAATCACACAGCTCGGGGAAGAAGGTTAGGGGTTCGATGAATGGATGGGAAGGGGGATTTAAGAGAAAGGTTTGACAAAGACAAACACTGCACAAGGGCAACCTTCATCTCAGCAGCCGATCATCATAAATCTGTTATGGGAGGAAAAGGAAATGGAGGAATGATGATGAGTAGTACATGTAAACCAAATCCAATTTTCCATCCGCCCCCAGAGAGACCCATGTTACATTATGTTCTGTTGTGCAGAGCTTTGAAAGATAGCAAATAAAATTAAAATATTGTTAGGAGTGAAGTAAACAAACATAAGCAACACACACAGTTCTAATGATTAAAGAGAAAAAATGATACTGTATTGCCAAATTGGGGGTTCCATCTGCATTTCTCTTGGACTGTCCGTCAATCTTGGGTGCCAGGCGGATGCGGTTCGGTAAGGTAAGTGTGCATATCTTATATTGTTTTTCCAGTATGGCACAGGGTAAGAAGGGCTGTAGATTGAAAAACAAAAATTATATTGAAGAATCAAGGAGAAAAAAGTTAAACTGCATAAGGAGTGCACCGAGAAGACTCAGAGGCAGCATGACTAAATGTCTCTTCACAGTTACCTTCTAAAACAGGCCCCCCACCCAGCCATCACTTAGCTTCGAATTTGAGCCAGATAGCGCTGAGCACACACACACCCAGCAACATAGCATTTTCCCAATGGAGTAACAATCAATGAACCTCTGTCACTCACCACTACACAGAGTTGTGTAGGTCTGTTGTTTAACTTTAGGCCACTTCAAAGTCATCACCAAATTGGTTGGTTTCAGTGAATTTGAGAACTTCCATCTTCTTCTGGTGGCAGTTCTCGAAGTAGTCATGCCGATGCCCTGAGGCATTCCTTCATCTCTGATCCTCCTGATTCTGACTCTGAGTATGGTGTCCAACTCCGTACCAACTGTGTCCTGAGTCCCGACTCAAATGCAATAGATCGGCCTGTAGTACAATTTTGTTGCCGCACAACAAGAAGGGAAAGAGTAAGTATTTTTTTGTGCACTAGATTTGTGTTTGCGTCATCTAAGGGACTGGTCGGGTCTGACTCTCTGAGGATTATAAAGCAGAACACACTAAAACAAAGTAGTATGGACTTTGGAATGGATCCGGTGAAGGAATCTTGCTACCTCTCAAAGGAGATGGAAAAAAAATAACCTTCAGGGGAAAATTATTGATCAGCAGTCAGTAGGCCACCAACATTGTAAATCATCACTAGCAGATTTTGAGCGTAATAGTTACAGATAAAAAAACAGCCAGTGTCACACTGTCTGCCACCACATGAATCATCTCTTCTCAACACACATTATGACACAACACAACAAGTTCACAACAAACAACAGTCTCTCAGCATGCAATGCATGCCATTTACCTGTTCTTCCGGTGTGCTCACCGTGATCAATTCATGGTACATTGCAGAATGCAGATCCTCTTGTTCATGAAGCAGAGAATGGTCAGTGTAAATGGAATTATAATGTCACATGTGAGGCAGTCCCGCTAGGGTAGGAAAAGATAGATAGTCACAGCCCAGGGATGGAGGCAGGAACACATTTGTTTGTATTCTCTATCCAATGCCCGGCTTGAGGGAAATGGATGTGGTGAGAGTCGGGACTTCTTCACTGCACACAGTTGCAACTCCAATCCAGCAATAAAATGTGTCTAAGAGTAAGACGGTGTGGATGAATTGGCCAACCAGACACAAACAAATAATAAAGTAAATAATAATGTTCCCTAGTAGCTATTCTTTTTTTTTTGGGCATCACAGAAAGAAAGAAAGCAGATTAGCGATAGACTAGAGACTGAGAGAGAAAGTTCTATGGTTTTTGTTGGCCCAGGCCTAGTAGTCAGGGAAGAAGAGCTTGTCCTCAAACTCTGGTGATTCACCCAGAAGTTGGTCATCTCACACACTACTTCCATGACCTGAGTCTCCCTCATCTTCCTCCTGTGATACTTCAGGTATGGAGTAATCTGGTGGCATAAAGTGCTAATTAATTTTGATCACGGTTAATCTCTCCACATTTTGGGGTGAGGGACTGTTCCTCACTGTGACAACGGCACCAGCAGCACTGAAATGCTCAGCGGAGACACTGGCTACAGGGCAAGCCAGTTAGTATATTGCCAGACTGCTGAGCACTGGCCATTGGTGCCTCTTCCCATACCAATACACCAATGGGTTTTGAACAAGAGAGACCTCTTTTGCATCATCCAGATAGGCCTGGACCATTCGCTCAATGTTCATTGCTGGTGCTCCACTTTGCTAGACCTCTTTTGCCTTCACCTCAGCACTGGACTTAAGCCCTGCCTGTAGAAACCACTCAGTTGCAGATTTGGGGGCTGATGCTCCTGGTCTTGTTGTTGATGGTGTTCTTGTTGTTGGTTTTGGCTGCTGTGAGCCAACAGCACTGCCCTCAAGCTCTGACCTTGAAGGCTGCCCTGCTGGACATGTGCCCTGGAGGAGTGGGCCTCTTATTCCCTGCCGTTCTTATTCTAGCTCACTGCCTTGCTCAGCTATCCATGTTTTGTATTTTCTAACATCCCCGTCTGAAAAAGGAATTGAAGTGGACAGTGATGGTTTGTATCGTGGATCAAGAATGGTAGCACAGATGTAATGTTTGGAGGACACAATGTCTCTTTGCACCCTTGTATTAGCAGACAAGCAAAGGATTAAGCTCTCCACCAAGTCATACGCGTCTTTTTTTCCTCCACACCTGTGTACATTGCAGACATCTCCTCTAGCTGTTCCTGTAGCATGTGCAACAACGGGATAGCTTGGCTCATGGTACTGTCCTCTTTACGGACTTCCCGTGTGAACACCTCAAAAGGAGGCAGCATCTCTGTCAGGCATGTGACTAGGCCCCATTGGCCCATTTCAATGAACATGCCTTTCACAGTTGCATCCCCTCTTTGCATCACATATTCATTGATAGGTCTGTACTGCTTAAACAGGTGTTCAAGCACGTAATATGTCAAGTTCCAGCGTGTTGGCACCTCCTGTATGAGTGCTTTAACTGGCATTCTATTATCACGCTGAATGACCCTCAGCTGTTTCCGGGCTTTAAATGAATGATGAAATGAGTGCAGATTCTTCTGCAGGTGAACAGGAAGTTTCTTACTTGGTCTTCTTTTTTGAGAAAGTCCTGTACAATGATGTTGATTCAGTGCGCCAAACACGGGACCCTGAAATAACCCCCATCGGCCATGGCCTTAACTATATTACTGCCATTGTCTGTGGCAACAAATCCAATCTTAAGCCTTCTTGGTCACAGCCATTCAAAGACCTTGTTGTTAAAGTCTTCCAAAATATTTGCAGCTGTATGGGATTTCTCCATGGCAAACATGGCTACTGTTGCATGCTTGTCGAACTAGCAGTTGGCGGGCGTTTTGACATTTGACTCTCTGCAGTACCTACTTCTACTTGGGTGTTTGTGGATATAGGCCGCTGCCGGAACTTTGAAAATATGGCAGCTGGCGGTGGTTGGATCTGTGGTGCCACTGCCACATCCCCCTGGGAAGTTGGGATCGGGTAACGTCGGTCTCCACTGGGGCTGGGCTAACATCCATGATGACTGGCTTTTCGTCATCCTCCTCTTCTATATCTGCCTCCATAACTCCAAGGCTTTCTGGAACCTTCCTTTTTCCTAGCCTCGTCTTGTGTCGTGTCTCACTCTCATACTGAGGCGGGATCCAAGTGGTGTCTAGATCATCAGAAGGGGGACTTGAAGAAGAAGATGATACACCACTAACCCTCCTTTTTCTAACTGAAGATCTGGAGGACAATGGATCTTCTGAAGCAGATTGCTGGAGTTCCTCAGCATGAAGCTCAATCTCTTGAACTGGTCCTACTTCAGGAGAAACTACTATTGGAGGTTGTGGCTGTTGTTGTTGTCCACTTCTCTGAGTTTCCTGCAACAATTGGGTACTACTTTGCGATAGAGATTAGACAATTTCAACATCACTGCTCATTGGCGTTGCCATAATTAGACTGGCTGCCTCTGTGACAGACATGGGCATGGGCCTAGATTGGGGTGGGTCTACTGGTTTGGGGGTGCTGCTCCCAGCTTGCTCCCCAGAGGCTGGTGCGGTAGGCACAGTTTTTCTTCTCCCAAAATGGATCTGGGGCGACAGCAACATACCAGTGGTGATGGTGGTAAGCTCCTTCTTCTTCTCACTGACCACTTTCTTGGTAGCACCTTTCTTTGGGGCCATCTTGAAGTTGTCGGTTAGAAGTGGTACTTAGCTTCACAAATTGAAAAGATGTCTGTGATGTGTGGGTCACTCATGCATCATGCTGTGCACAGGCCTTCTTTCTGGCAGTAGTGATGGTGACGTTGTCTCTTGTGCACCTAAAAGAAAAGAAGCAAGAAGGACATCAGTGAAATGTGGCTTTGTTGCTTGTCAATTTGTGGTACAAACAAATACAATATCATTTAGTGTGATCACTGGTTACTCCCTATTATAAATAATTAACAATACAGTGTATCTAATCGTAAAACGGAAAACCAAACCAACATAAACTTTCATGGTGACTGACTGTACACTCAGGAAGGATAAGAGAGAACAAAAACAACAACAATATACAGATGAAACTGTTTGCTTTATGTGCGTTACGTGATGTCACTCACGTGTGATGTGGCACTCAGGGAGTTGCAGCTGACAAATGACAATGGAAGGAATAATCCCTAGACAATTAATGCTGTTGTGCACCTATAGCAGACATGGGGTTGATTGATGCCAGATGTAGTTGAAAATGGTGTGAACAAAAAAATGAATACAATTATAAATTCTTTTCAAAAACTTTAAAAAAATAAAAAATATAATTGACCAATTACTAAGAAAATGGAAAAAAGTTACATTAAAAAAATTCAACATAAGTGAAGTTTTCCTCAAAGATATAATAATAGGTTTTTAAACTGCTAGCTCATTGCTCAACCATCCATGCAGCCTATGGCAAAGGGACAACCTGGCTGGTTGCACAAAATGGCTGCCAGCCAGTGCCACATTGTCATCAAC
This sequence comes from Calotriton arnoldi, assembly GCA_963921515.1. Classification (NCBI taxonomy): domain Eukaryota; kingdom Metazoa; phylum Chordata; class Amphibia; order Caudata; family Salamandridae; genus Calotriton; species Calotriton arnoldi. The sequence goes on along the minus strand of CAWUFW010000485.1, from coordinate 48,350 downwards.
AACAACACTGAGCAGGAAGACATTGGGAACAAAGAGAAGACATGTAGGCCTATAAGGAAAGCACACTGGCTGCCTTCAAAAAATGACAACCGACCACATGATCACAAAGAAGAGAACACATGCAGGCCTATGGAAAAAAGCACACAAAATAGCCACCAGCCACATGGTCACAGACTCACAACAAAAAGCATAAGGCCTAGAAAACAAACAACGCATGAGGCCTATGGCAAAAGCACACTGACTGTCTACACAAAATGGCCGCCAGCCACATGGTCACAGCAATAACAACAACCAGCAAGAAGGCATGGCCACAAGAAAGGAGACATGCAGGCCTGTGGCAAAAGCACACTGGCTGGATACACAAAATGGCTGCCAGCCAGTGCCACAGTGTCATTAACAACAACACTGAGCAGGAAGACATTGGGAACAAAGAGAAGACATGTAGGCCTATAAGGAAAGCACACTGGCTGCCTTCACAAAATGACAACCGACCACATGATCACAAAGAAGAGAACACATGCAGGCCTATGGAAAAAAGCTCACAAAATAGCCACCAGCCACATGGTCACAGACTCACAACAAAAAGCATAAGGCCTAGAAAACAAAGAACGCATGAGGCCTATGGCAAAAGCACACTGACTGTCTACACAAAATGGCCGCCAGCAATAACAACAACCAGCAAGAAGGCATGGCCACAAGAAAGGAGACATGCAGGCCTGTGGCAAAAGCACACTGGATGGATACACAAAATGCCCGCCAGCCACATTGTCACAACAAGAAGCAGGAGGCCTAGAACAAAGAACGCATGCAGGCCTATGGCAAAAAGTACACTGGCTGCCTACACAAAATGGCTGCCAGCCACATGGTCACAACAACCATCAAGAAGGCATGGCCACAACAAAGAAGACGTGCAGGTCTATGGCAAAAGCACACTGGCTGCCTACACACAATTGCCGCCAGCCACATGGTCACAACAACCAGCAAGAAGGCATGGCCACAACAAAGAAGACATGCAGGTCTATGGCAAAAGCACACTTGCTGGATACACAAAATGGCCACCAGCCACATGGTCACAACAAGAAGCAGGAAGCCTAGAACAAAGAACACATGCAGGCCTATGGGAAAAGCACATTGGCTGCCTACACACAATGGCCGCCAGCCACATGGTCACAACAGCCAGCAAGAAGGCATGGCCACAACAAAGAAGACATGCAGGTCTATGGCAAAAGCACACTGGCTGGATACACAAAATGGCCGCCAGCCACATGGCCACAACAAGAAGCAGGAGGCCTAGAACAAAGAACGCATGCAGGCCTATGGCAAAAGCACACTGGCTGCCTACACAAAAAGGCCGCCAGCCACATGGTCCACAACAACAACAACCAGCAAGAAGGCATGGCCACAACAAAGAAGAAATGCAGGCCTATGGCAAAAGCACACTGGCTGGGTACACAAACCAGCCACATGGTTACTCACAACAAGAGGCAGGAGGCCTGTAAAACAAAGAGCACATGCAGGCCTATGGACATTCCACTGACTATACAAAATGACCCCTGGCAAGTGGCCACATGGCATGTGGAGCAAAGGCAAATGGTGGCCTGTGGCAAACAGACACACTGGTCACACAAAGGAGGCATGGTAAAACAGAGAACACAGCATTAATTTAGCAATGTCAAAAACGAAAATTAAAAGGGCTTAAAAAATGTTTACAACAACACACATTCTTCAAAGGCTTTACCCCACCTAGTCCTATACACTGTTTGCAGGAGGAACGTGAAATACCACAAAAAAAACACATTTGGTATATCAATCCAATCCATCCATGGCCTAAATGCTGTTTCAAATTCAACAGACACAACAGAAACAGTTGTTTCATGCACGAATGACTAGCACTGGGCCTACTGGCTGAAAGGCCAATTGGAAGACTATACCACATATTGAATTAAATCAAAATTGCAAATGTATTAAAAAAATGAAGAAAATGTAGTAAACTGTGCAACATTTTTCCTTTACAAAAGAAGAAAAATAGAATGCAAATAAATCACTAGACCCCTACAACAGGCCACCCACCACAATAAATTTAAAAAATCCATTAAAAGTACAAATAAATCCAGGGGTATGGCCCCAATCAAAACAAACAGCACCAGTGTTTCAACTGACTTGCAAAATATCAAATACAAAGTCCTGAAATCCAATGTGCAGTAGACACAAAAGCGATCCTTCCAGCTCCAAATCCTGATGAAAAGTGACCAGGAGATGGACAGAGCACTGGGAGGAGCCTGTTGGACAGGAACAGGAAGTTTGAGACTCTGGGACACTTCCTTCAGTTGGTAAATTTTTTTTTAAAAAGGACTCCTCGAACAAAAAACCAACGCCAAATGTCAACTCGAGGAGGTTTTTAACTCCAAATCGTGAGTTCAGGAAGATTTTGATGCTTCTCAAGGAGAGAATATTCCCCAGATTGCAGCCGCAGTAGATCCTGCATGTTCGGGATCGCGTACATCATAAAACATCCGCCGGAAGTCACTGGCATCCCCAAATGATGTTTTCGTGAACGCAAAATCTCACGGGAGCCTGCAGAAGGCTAGCAAATCTCATGGGCGATCACAAGCACCCGGCAAGTTGCTCCTGCGCATGGAAAAGGACATTACAAGTGCGCCAACCCAAAAAAAAACTCTACTCTGTTGCGGAGTGCGGAGTTTAACGGTAACTCCGCGTTTTCCACGTAACGCAAAGTTGCTGAATGCTGCAAACTCCGCGAATGGAGTGGGAGTTTTACACCCGGGCTTACTCTCAACACAGCCACTCACTCACCCATACAAGCAATCACACACTCCCTCGCACATCTACACAACCACTTTCATTACCAACACACATCCATAGAAGCACTCAGACATCCGCTCACTCACCCATTCAGCTATTTACACAAACACTTAATCTCCAATACAGCCACTCACACACAACTCAAAAAGCTGTTCACTCACCCATAAAGCCACTTACATACCAAGTCATCTACTCATACAGCCATTCAGATACCCACTCACTCACCCATACAGTCACTACACACCCACTTACCCACCCATAGAGCCACTCACTTCACCACTCACTTACCCATACAGTCTCTGACATACCCACTCACTCACCAATACAGCCACTCACACAGCATCTCACTCACCCACACAGATACTCACACACCCACTTATACACTCAGGATGTTGGAGATAGGGCAGAAGTTATTTAGATCAGTGTGGCCCGCCGTGGGTTTTTCAAGAATGGGGGTTATCTGTCCAGGCTTGAGGCAGTCTGGTATAGTGCCTTGAAGTAATGAAGCATTTACTATTTGGGTCCAGAGTGGGAGAAGAGAGGTTTTAATCTCACTGAAGAGATTCGAGAGAAGCAGATCACTGAAGTGGTTAGAAGGTTTCAATGTTGACAGGATTTTTAATATGGTGATTTCATCAACAGATTTGAATGAGCTCAACGAGGCATTATTTTTGGGGGTGCAACCTGGATGCTCAGGCCCCAAGGGTGGGGAGGGGCTGATGTGTGAGAGTCCCGGGAGGATATCCAATGCTAATTGTAAATCACTTTTAATCTTTCGTGTCTTTCCCAGGAAGAAGGCGGCAAGTTCTTCGCAGGTAGGCTGCAGATTAGACCCAGATAGAGGGTTAGGTTGACTATTAGATTAAATTTGACAAGTTCAAACAGTTCTTTTGGTTGGTTACTGGCGTCGTCCAGCTCTTTCCTAAAGAAGTTTGCTTTTGCACTGCGTATGCCTTTGTTGTAAGTGCTTCTTGTAGATCTCAGATGCTGGAGGGGTTTGAGAGAGGGGGAGAATCTTCATGAACATTCAGCTAATCTAACATTGCTTCTTTCAGCGTTTAGGCTACCATTGTACCAGGGCTTGGAGTCTTTGGAGGACATTCTTTTTTGTTGAAGGGGTGCAATAGTGTCTAGAATGCTTGTCATTGAGTTATTATAATGATCAGTAAGGACCTGGATATCTAACATATCTTCGGGTGGGGTTAGGATGTAATTGCTGATAGATGACAGTTCGTTCAAGTTTATGTTTTGGATGCTTCTTAGTGACTGGGTTTTTTAATTTGCACCTTTTTTGAGGACACCGATTCAGTGATGTGGAATGTGATGCAGTGGTGGTCTTTCTAATCACAGAGAATGATAGATTCAAGTTGAATGGAATTGGCATTAAAGATGATAAGATCCAGGATCGCTCCCAGGTTGTGCTTAGGACTGGCACATATTTAGCTCAGATTAAGGCCCATTAGGAAGGATTTTAGGCTAATCACTGCTTTGTAGTTTGGATCGTTCCAGTGTAGGTTGATATTACAAAGGAAGATCTGGGCGTAGTGTAGACAGGAATTGATTGGGATGACTTCCATAATTTGTTCAATGAATGGGAGGGTATCTCCTGGAGGATGGTAGAATGCATGCAACTTGCATCGAGGTCTATAGTTATACAAGATATCGATGGCAAGGTATTCACATGTGGTGAGAGTGTCGGTTTGAGATTACTTCACAGAGAGATTGTTGCAGTGAATACATACGATTCCTCCACCTGGTCTGATTGGTCTATCTAATCTGATGATCTCATAATTGGGAGGTATGAGAATATAGAGAATTGGTGTGGAAGAGCCATTTAGTAGGGGTGGGCGGAATTTGCGTAGTCGCTTTACGCAAAGTTCCGCGAAATGGTAAAAAATCTCCGCGAGCTATGCAGAATTCCGCGAGCATGCGGAATTGCTTGTTCCGCCCGTTCGCGATGTGTTTTTCCTGTTCGGGGACGCTGTTTGCGTGCTCGGGGGGAAATATCTTGCGAACTTGCCCATGCGGTCGCCAATTGGCGCTGCCATCTTGTTTCACTTGTCCCGCCTGCTCGCGATGCGTGTTTCCTGTTCGCGACCGCGGATGTCCGATGGCGCGTCCGAATGACGTGTTCGCGATCGCACACTCTCGCGGGGATAGGAAAACTCATTGGCGAACACAGGGATCCCGGTAAGTCGCTGCCGCGAACACGCATTTTGAAAGCGTGAACAAGGAAAAAAGTCCGCTACGCCGCGGATCGCGGAATTTTCAGCAATTCCGCGTACTCCGCGGAACGCGGAATTGCCAAAATTCTGCAAATTCCGCGAGCGGAGCGGAATTTACCGCCCAGGCCTACCATTTAGCCATGTTTCAGTCAGAACTATGAGGTCGGGATCATGTGCAAGGATATGGTCAGCAATATCTGCCACGTGTCTAGAAGCCGATCTGCAATTGAGTAGCATTCATTTCAGGTGGGGAATGGTGATAGCGAAGGGTGCCCAAGGGATGGGAATTTGCTTGAGGTAGACATCAGTGATGTCATTGTAGATGTAATCAGTGATATCATCAGTGATGTCACTGACCATGTCATGAGTGATGTAATATGTGAGGCCATAAGCAGTGCATTGCTAGGGCGTAAGTTACAGTTAGCTCAGGTAACTATAACTGCAGAATTTCACTGGTTTTGTACAGGTGAAATCTGACCCTAACTATAACGTCCCTGTAACCCTTGGTTTTTTCAATGAATTTCTAAGGTTTGTTTATATTCTATTTGCTAACTATAATGTCCCTGTAACCTTTGTTTTTTTCAGTGAATTTGTAAGGTTTTTTAACTAGTTGTTGCGTTTACAGAGTGGTGGAGAAAGGGGGCTGGGCCTCCCACCAGCTCTTAGGAATTCTGCTGTGTAGGACTTACAGGAGGTACCAGGAGGGCTTCTTGGCCCCCAAGGTCCCTCAGGAGTAAAGTGGACTTCATCCCCCAACCAGTAACCAGTAGTGCACCATGAGCCACATGGGCAGAGTGGTGGAGAAAGGGAGCGTGGCCTCCAAAGACCTCTTAGCAATACTACTGTGTGGGACTTACTGGAGGTAACAGGAGGAGTAGTTGGCCCCCAAGGACGTCCTTGGGGCAAACTACCCCTCCTGTTACCTCCAGTAAGTCCCACACAGCAGGAGTGCTGAGAGGTTGTCGGAGACCACGCCCCCTTTCTTCACCACTGTGCAAAAGCGCCTCCTGACGCACTACTAGTTGGGGGATGAAGTCCCCTTGGCTCCAAAGGGTCCTTGAGGGCCAACAAGCTCTCCTGTTACCTCCAGTAAACCCCACACAGTGGGTTTGCTGAGAGGTGTTCGGTGGCCACGCAAAGTTAAAAAGCACTACTCAATAAAAACTTGTAATCAGAGAAATCTAATAGACACGCAGTGTTAAGTTGAGCTAGCACCTTACCAAATTTTTAGATCTGCTAGATAATAGAGACCATGGCACAACAAAGCACGGGGTTATTCAATTGTTGCAGAAATATTAAAGCCAGTCTAAACTGTCTGAAATTAAACACTTTAAAAAGAGGGAGAACAAAATGTCTTCTTAGCATAACCAATGTAGGCCGTATCTCTCACCCGCATCTTTAAAAATGTCTCTACTCGATTAGTGTAAAAATAAAATAAAAAGGGGGCTAATACGCACCCTGCCTAACCCCCTTTTGATATTAAAACTATATGTGCATTCTCCATCTCTGCCGAATCGTACACAGGCATTGGAGTCGCTATAGAGCTTTCCAATGAAGGTAATAATACCATCCTCTACACCTAAATCCTCCATCATTAACCACAGTTATAAATGCGAAACGCAGTCAAATGCTGCCGAGAGGTCCATAAATGAAAGAAAAATTACACCCTTGTTTGCCACTGCGTATTTTCCAAATAATAAACTCAAGTACAGGCATTGTTCAACCGTGCCCAAGTCCTTTTTGAAGCCATATTTGAAACCAAATTGGGAATCTGATAACACATTATTTGCATTTGCCCAATCCTCCAATCTATGAAATGATATTCACCCCATAACCTTCATGGTAGAGTTCAGAAGTGAAATGGGCCTATGAATGTTTTGGCAAGGCTTTATTGCCTTTTTTAAAAATTGGGATGAAAACCGAACTCTTTCACGACAGCGGAGGGTCAGTCCTAGCATTGACATTGAAAACATTGGTATGTAGCGGGCCTCATAGTTTTTGCTGATTGCAGAACAGGTTGAGGTGGACACTGTCTGGGCCTGGGGCCTTTCCTTGCCTGCTTTCTGCCAGAGCCCTTTCTACTTCCCCTAGTTGGAATGACAATTGATTATTCTTGGGGTTAAGAGCCCCAGAGGCAGACTGTGCACAGGATACATTATGGTTTGCATATATATCAGCAAAATAGTCAATCCATGCCTCTTCAGCTATATGGACTTCAGTAGAAGGGTCAGTGGGTTCTCTGAAATAAGGATCATTGATCACCCTCCTAAAGGACCTGCTGTCTTTTAGAGCACTAGTCCGTACCAATATCTACCAAGCAGTCTGTTTGACAGCTTTCTCTCTAGCTGTGAGGAACTTCTTGAAATGAGCATGAGCAATCTTGATTAATTCAGTCTCTCAGGGTCTCTTCTGCAAGGCTTTATGCAACTGGGCCCTAGCTTTCATACAATTGCAATTAAACAAGCCCCTCATAGGAGCACTGGATGCTCGGGTGTTACGGCTCAAAGACTGCTTCACATGGGTGGTAATAACAGAAAAAGCCGTAATAATCTGGGGTACCTCTGCCATAGAATTTAAACAAACTTCCAACTCTGGCAAAGTCTGGTCCAGCACAGAAGGGAGGAAAGTTGTATGATCAACTTTCTCACACCATTTTTAGTTTCCATAAATGGCTTGAAGCCTATTTTGTGAGGGTTTTTATGCTTTCGCTCTACTTGCATTCTGCCCATAAGGGCTGCATGGTCACTATACCCCAAGAAATATGTCTCAAAACCCTCCATGGAGTTAAAACTTCTGAGAACATGATATCATCTATAGTTGAAGTGTAAGAGTTTCTCATGAATGTTCGTGCTAAACAAACCCTCATCATTCCCAAAGTTATTGAACATCTTAAGGCTAAGCTTGATCATTAAATTATTCAAAGCACAACCGTAATAATCATGTTTAAAATGTGCAAGGGCTTCCACCCGGGAATCCAATACACCGCAACTTGGTTTGGCAAGAAGGGAGCAGTGATGCACATTAAATTCTCCTACCCAGAGGATCCGCAGAGGTTTGTGCTGGGCAGTGACAGCTGACTGGATGGTTAAATCAAGGTTTGTAGCCACCTGGGCTAACTGAATGTCAAAGCAGTTGTTATAAAAGTTGATAATAGGTAGTCCCAGTCTCGCCCACTTCGCAAACCAAAAAATGGAAAAAAGAAGAATCATTCGTTAATTTCACTATTTTCCCAGGGATTGAATCAAGACTATAGGTGGCTAAACCACCCTTTGCCCTGCCAACAGAGGAAAGTTGAGCTGTGGGATGAAATGGCATGTAGCCATATATGTCCATTTCCATCATCACCCATGTTTCCTGTAAACATATAAAATGGAAACACAAAGTTATCTTATTCAAATCAGGTAACTCTATCTTTTCTCTAGGACCTGCAATGTCCCACAAAAGGAATCTCACCCACTGGGTATCATTACCAAGCATACTACACACGCTACTGGCACCCGTGGCCTCTACATGTGTCCCTATAGACAGTAACGGTTCACCTTGCATTGGGGCCTCTACATATGTGCAGGTAAGATGTTCTGCCTTAGGTACTGACTTGCTTCTCCCTGATACAAGTCAAGTTCAGAAAGATATCCCAACCGACTTTCAACTAGGCCTGGGCGGTAAATTCTGTTCCGCTCGCGGAATTTGCGGAATTTGCGGAATTTGGGTAATTTTGCGTTCCGCGGAGAACGCGGAATTGCCAAAAATTCCGCGATCTGCGGCTTCGCGGAATTTTTTGCTTGTTTGCGCTTTCAAAATGCGTGTTCGCGAGATATTTCTCCCCGAGCATGCAAACAGCGTTCGCGAACAGGAAAAAAGCATCGCGAACGGGCGGAACAAGCAATTCCGCGTGTTCGCGGAACTTTTGCGTGCTCGTGGAGATTTTTTACCGTTTCGCGGAGCTTTGCGTAGCGCGACTACGCAAATTCCGCCCACCCCTACTTTCAACCCTCCAATCAGTATTTGCAGTCCTGAAAGGGAAATCTGGCCAGCTGCAAAAGTTAAATATTGCCTCCAATCAACCCCTCTTACCATTAATCCTCATTCCTAATTACTCATTAAACTTCAAGTCATTCAGACTCAGAGGGGTTGCTCCAGCACCAGAGGGTCTACAGAAGTAACCAAGTGGAACTGCTGTAATTACTGCAATGCCCCCTTCTCGAATAATACCTGTACAGTAAGTAAGCAGGAGAGGAGAGGTAGAATCTACCAATGTAGAAGCCGCTGTGATGGTCACCTTTAATTTTGCCTCTGTGTGATTTATCTCACTGTTTAAAATGCCCATCGCCCCGGTTAAGAACTTTTTCAGAGGGCCAATGACTTCAACATTGGGCATGGTAAGCTTTCTTTTACCCATTTTTACAGGCGGTCCTTTAAGCCCATCCTTGGCACACAAGAGATAAAGAGTGCAACCCCTACAACAGGCAAAATATCTTACCACTCTGATTAGTGAGCTGAAAATGGGGACTAGGACCAATACTGCTAGAAACTGTCTATCATCACAAGACTGTTACAGTACCTTGTCCATTTAGCCGCTGTCACGAAAACCAAGGGGTGTGGCCCAGCCCAGTCTCCTCCGGTCCATGACGGGTGCAAGGTGGGGCTGGGCGCGGCATGGGCGCAGCCCGCACTTGACTCATGATGTGGGGATGCTGCATCGCTTTAATAGCGCAGCGACAGGAGGCAGCTGGAACACGCCCCTCCCTTAGGGCAAAGGGAGCTGGATAAAGTAGTCTCTCCTAGGAAGGCAACCCCCAGCACACTGCATCCCACACTGTGGGGATGTCTAGGCACTTTACTAGCACGGCAGCAGGAGGCTGCAGGAGCACGTCCCTCCCTTAGGGCAAAGGGAGCTGGATAACGTAGTCTCTTCTAGGAAAGCAACCCTCAGCACACTGTGTCCCACACCACGGGGATGTCTAGATGCTTTAATAGTGTAGTGGCAGGAGGCAGCTGGAACATGACCCTCCCTTAGGGCAAAGGGAGCTGGAAAATGTAGTCTCTCCTGGGAAGGCAAGCCTAGGAACACTGCATCCGGCACTGTGGGAATGTCTAGGCACTTTAATAGCACAGCGGCAGGAGGCAGCTGGAACACGTCCCCACCTTAGGGCAAAGGGAGCTGGATAACGTAGTCCCTTCTGGGAAAGCAACCCCCAGCACACTGCGTCCTGTGCCACGGAGATGTCTAGGCACTTCAATAGCGCTGCAGCAGGAGGCAGCTGGAACACACCCGACCCTTAGGGCAAAGAGAGCTGGACAACGTAGTCTCTCCTTGGAAAGGCAACCCACAGCACCCTGCTTCTGTGTGCTGCAAGGATGTCTAGGCACTTCAATAGTGCCGGGGCAGGTGCGGCTGGAACACGCTCCTCCCTTAGGGCAAAAGGAGCTGGATAGCGTAGTTTCTCCTGGGAAGGCAACCCACAGGACCCTGCGTTTCGGGGCCCCCTCTTTTTTCTTTGCACCCCCTTGATGAAAAGCCACAAAACTTTCAGGACTCTACAAATGTAATGGGGGCACCAGGTCTGCAAAGTTTTGCAGACATTTGTCAAACGGGTGCAAAGTTATTAAGTGACAAACATTCCCAAACACCCCACTTCTGGTCTCCCTAACTATAACTACAGAGTGGCTAGTGCCACTCAGTACCATATATATATATATATATATATATATATATATATATATATATATATATATATATATATATATATATATATATATATATATATATATACTACTGGCGGTCGCCAGTAGATAGTTATAGTTAGGACCTAGTTTCCATAGGAAACTCGTTTTTTGTTTTCTCAATATCTTTGGAGCCGGTTCACGAATCTTCGCGAAATTTTCAAAAATCGTAGCCCGCTCCGGTCAGCTCCTGTCTTGAAAGTTTTGGGGTGATTCGCAAGCGGGAGCCGAGAAAAAAGGGGGGTCCCAAAACGTGTTTTCTCCATGTTAATTCCCATAGGAAACTTTAGACAAAGCTACCGCTCGAACTGCTGAACGGAATTACACCAAACTTGGCAAAAAGGTAGCCCTTGGTTCAGAAAGAGACCTTTTTTTTAAATGGTGTAAATCCGTTCAGTAGTTGCTGAGAAAATCAAAAAATAAAAGTTTCAATATCTATGGCCGTGGTGGATCCGCGCACCCTCCCGATCACAAGATTCATTCTAATTGGCTGTCAACACTCCAAACCAGGAAGTGTTGGCAGCCATCTTGTGACTCAGTAGAACCGAGTCACAAGAAAACAGAAAAACTAAGGAGCAAAACAAGAAAAGGGGGCAGGGTAGAAACACCCTGACCCCCTAGGCCTGCTCAGGGGGTCCCACAAGGACCCCCAGGGCCCAAAAAAGCATTTTATTTTTAAAAATCGGCAAAATGCGCGACGGATCCGGCCGCGAAACTAAAAAAAAAACGAAGCGCGGGCTCTCGCGCTTCGTTTAATTGAAGCCCCCGGGTGGGCCAGGTCCCGGGGGCAGTAAAAAAATGTGCGGGGGCCCAATCTCCCCCACACTGCCCCGGGCATCGCCACCCCTGGGGCTTTGCAACAATATTTGCGGGGAGCACACGGCCCCCCTGCAGCCCCGGGGACCGCCACCCCCCGAGGCTTGTTTTTTTAGAGTTTGGGGGGCCTGTAAGGCCCCCCCAAGCCCCGGGGACCACCACCCGGGGCTTTGATCAATTATAATCGTGGGGGCACACTGCCCCCCCGCAGCCCCGGGGACCGCCACCCCCGGGGCTTCTTTTTTTAATAAAGTATACCTGTGTGGGGGGCTTGAGCCCCCACATGCCCGGGGACTGCCACCTCCCGGGGCACTAATATTTAAATTTGGGGGTCTGTAATGGACCCCCGAGCCCCAGGGACCATCACCTCCCCGGGGCTGTGCAAGTGAAGGGAGGGGGGCCGCGCGGACCCCCTCCTGGAGCCTGTGATCGCCCTGGGGACCAGCACCCCCCAGGGCCGGCTCCTGCAGTGTCCCGGGGTGCCCACCCCGGGACACTGCTGTTTGCTATGGCAGGACGGGAGCCTCGCGGCTCCCGTCTTGCCATAGCAAACTTGCTTTGGATTTTGGAAGAGAGAGCAGGAAACCTGCTCTCTCTTCCAAAATGCAAAGCAGATTGCTTTTCCACACAGGGAGCTGCATGTCAGGAGCTTCCCATGTGGAAAAGCAATGCTGGCTCCTGCAGGACGCGGGGAGCTGGCAGGACCGTGGGGGCATTGGGGCTCCCCCCACGGTCCCCAACGGATAGGGCCTGCCCCGGGGGATGGGGTCCCCGGGGCAATAGAGGCCTCAGGAGGGGGGCCACGCAGCCCCCCTCCTTAAATTTTTTTTAAAATGTGGACATGCCCCGTGGGATGGGGTCCCCGGGCCGGAATTGGCCACGGGAGGGGGGCCACGCGGCCCCCTTCCCGTTCATTTTTTTTTTTTTATAAAAAAGGGGTCAGGCCCTGGGGGATGGGGTCCCCAGGGCCCAAAAAAGGAAAAAAGAAGGGGGGCCACACAGCCCCCCTCGCTTCACCACTCTGCAAACGCGCCCTGTGGTGCGTTTTAAGTTGGGGCATTAATTCCCCTTGAATACTGGGGGTCCCTGGGGGCCAACTAGCCCACCAGGTACCTCCAGTGCGTGCCACAGGGCTGCGTTGCAGAGAGGTGGTGCAGGCCATGCCCCTTTTTACACCTCTCTGCAACGCAGCTCTGTGGCACTTACTGGAGGTACCTGGTGGGCTAGTTGGACCCCAGGGACCCTCAGGATTCAAGGGGACTTTATCCCCCAACTTAAAACGCGCCACAGGGCGCGTTTGCACAGTGGTGAAGGGAGGGGGCGGGCCTGAGGTGACATGTGTGCAAACACGCCCTGTGGCGTGTTTTAAGTTGGGGGATTAAGTCCCCTTGAATCCTGAGGGTTCCTGGGGTCCAAATAGCCCACCAGGTACCTCCAGTAAGCGCCACAGAGCTGCGTTGCAGAGAGGTGTAAAAAGGGGTGTGGCCACGGACCACCTCTCTGCAACGCAGGCCTGTGGCACTTACTGGAAGTACCTGGTGGGCTAGTTGGGCCCCAGGGCCCCTCTGGATTCAAGGTGATCTAATACCGCAACTTAAAACGCGCCACAGGGCGCGTTTGCACAGTGGTGAACGGAGAGGGCGGGGCCTCAGGTGACATGTGTGCAAACACGCCCTGTGGCGCGTTTTAAGTTGGGGAATTAATTCCCCTTGAATCCTGAGGGACCCTGGGGGCCAACTAGCCCACCAGGTACCTCCAGTGCGCGCCACAGGGCTGCGTTGCAGAGAGGTGGTCCAGGCCACGCCCCTTTTTACACCTCTGTGCAACACAGCTGTGTGGCGCTTACTGGAGGTACCTAGTGGGCTAGTTGTACCCCAGGGACCCTCAGGATTCAAGGGGACTTAATCTCCCAACTTAAAACGGCCACAGGGCTTGTTTGCACACATGTCACCTCAGGCCCCCCCCTCCCTTCACCACTGTGCAAACGCGCCCCGGGGCGCATTTTAAGAGGAAGTTTTAATCCCCCTGCCCTATTATGTACTAGGGCCTTACAGAGGAGGTCATGCTAATGACAGGGGTACCCCAACGCATAGTGTTCCCTAGTGTATGTAGGTGTTTTCACTGTATTCTAAGTGTCTTTTAGCATAGCACTGGCTCTAGGCCTGGTTAGTCCGAGTCAGTTACCACCAGTACCCGTCTGAAAAAGTTGTGGGCACAGGATAATTTTGCAACAAGGCCTCTTTCTGCTCCTCTGTTGGTTCTTTCTGCACATGTCTTGCTTCTTCCTAATCTTTTCTTAATCTTTGTGGACTTCTGTTGCTTCTTTCTGCATTTCTTTTGCTTCTTTCTGTGCGTTTTTTCTTCTTTCTTCACATGTCCTACCTCTGTAGGCATAGTTAGAAACTAGCATTTAAAAAACTTTTGAAATTCCCTTAAAAAACCATAGGTTTCAAGCACGTTATAGTTAGAAATTAGCATTTAAAAAACCTTTGAAATTCACTGAAAAGACCATAGGTTTCAGACACGTTATAGTTAGAAATTAGCATTTAAAAAACCTTTGAAATTCACTGAAAAAACCATAGGTTTCAGGCACGTTATAGTTAGAAATTAGCATTTAAAAAAACCTTAGAAATTCACTGAAAAAACCATAGGTTTTAGGGACAGTTACAGTTAGTTGGACATTTCACTCCTACAAAACCATAGAAATCCCCGTTATAGTTAGTTCAGCTAACTATAACTCGCGCCCCGCAATGCACTGCTGATGACGTCACATATTACATCACTCATGACATGGTCAGTGACATCACGGATGACATCACTGATGACATCTCAAATGACATCACTGATGACATCACTGATGACATCATCCATGTGATAATTTGATGCATCTTCTCACACCCTAATATAACCTTTGATACACCCACTCTAAATTACAGACTGCCATTCTCAAAACCATAGACACTCCAACACCAATAACTACATACCCACTCACTGATTCTTAGGTCTACACACACATCCACTCACTCACCCGTACAGTCACTCATACTTACGGTCACTCAGTACAGGACTATCATATGCACTCATACACCTACATAGACACTCACACACCGCCACTCATCCATAGAGGTACTCACACACCTAGTCAGTCATGCAAATAATTAATCACACTGCCATTTACTCACCTATACAGTTATACACACACCAGCTCACTTACTCATACAAATACTAGCACATTCTTACGCTCTTATACAATCACTGATACAAGTACACACTCATCCATACAGCCACTCTCACAATCACACACTCTCACTTATAGACATTTATATACTCCAACACACATATATGCTGCCTTTCACATATGTAGTTACTCACACATGTACCACTGAGATATACATTCACTCACTAACACACCCATACACACACTCACCCACCCATACAGTCCATCACAGATGCACTCTTGAAACCATGCACCCAGTGAATCACCCACTCACACATCTATGCACAGAGTCACATACACCCCACCCACACAAACACTCAGGCACCCATACAGATACTCAGACAACCAATCAATAACCCATGTAGACACTCATGTAGCTATTCATAAACCCATGCAGCCGCTTACATACCAACAGACAGACGGATACAGACATTCACACAGTTTAGTCACTAACCCATGCATTCAGTAAGATACGTTTAATCACTCACTTATAGAGTCAGTCACGCACCTACTAAATCATCCATTCAGACACTTATACACCCACTCATTCTTCAATACGCCTTTCCCTATATATATTAAACATATTTAAACTTTACAGAAACACACAGTCACTGGATGATGTCATCAGTGATGTCATTTGAGATGTCATCAGTGATGTCATCAGTGATGTCACTGACCATGTCATGAGTGATGTAATATGTGACGTCATCAGCAGTGCATTGCGGGGGCGCGAGTTATAGTTAGCTGAACTAACTATAACAGGGGAATTTCTATGGTTTTGTATGAGTGAAATGTCCAACTAACTTTAACTGTCCCTAAAACCTATGGTTTTTGTGAATATATATATATATATTCACTGAAAAAACCATAGGTTTCAGGCACGTTATAGTTAGAAATTAGCATTTAAAAACCTTTGAAATTCACTGAAAAAACCATAGGTTTCAGGCACGTTATAGTTAGAAATTAGCATTTAAAAAACCTTTGAAATTCACTGAAAAAACCATAGGTTTCAGACACGTTATAGTTAGAAATTTGCATTTAAAAAACCTTTGAAATTCACTGAAAAAACCATAGGTTTTAGGGACAGTTATAGTTAGTTGGACATTGCACTCGTATAAAACCCGTGAAATTCCCCCGTTATAGTTAGTTCAGCTAACTATAACTCGCGCCCCCACAATGCACTGCTGATGACGTCACATATTACATCACTCATGACATGGTCAGTGACATCACTGATGACATCACTGATGACATCTCAAATGACATCATGCAGTGACTGTGTGTTTCTATAAAGTTTAAATATGTTTAATATATATGCCAAGGTGTATTGAATAATGAGTGGGTGTATAAGTGTCTGGATGGATGATTTAGTAGGTGCGTGACTGACTCTATAAGTGAGTGATTAAACGTATCTTACTAAATGCATGTGTTAGTGACTAAACTGTGTGAATGTCTTTATCCGTCTGTCTGTTGATGTGTAAGTGGCTGCATGGGTTTGTAAATAGCTACATGAGTGTCTATATGAGTTATTGTTTGGTTGTCTGAGTATCTGTATGGGTGTTTGTGTGGATGGGGTGTGTGTGACTGCACATAGATGTATCAGTGGGTGATTCACTGGGTGCATGTTTCAAGGGTGCATCTGTGATGGACTGTATGGGTGGGTGAGTGTGTGTATGGGTGTGTTAGTGAGTGAATGTATATCTCAGTGGTACATGTGTGAGTAACTACATATGTGAAAGGCAGTATATATGTGTGTTGGAGTATATAAATGGGTATAAGTGAGAGTGTGTGATTGTGAGAGTGGCTGTATGGATGAGTGTGTACTTGTATTAGTGATTGTATAAGAGCGTAAGAATGTGCTAGTATTTGTATGAGTAAGTGAGCTGGTGTGTGTATAACTGTATAGGTGAGTAAATGGCAGTGTGATTAATTATTTGCATGACTGACTAGGTGTGTGAGTACCTCTATGGATGAGTGGCGGTGTGTGAGTGTCTATGTAGGTGTATGAGTGCATATGATAGTCCTGTACTGAGTGACCGTAAGTATGAGTGACTGTACAGGTGAGTGAGTGGATGTGTGTGTAGACCTAAGAATCAGTGAGTGGGTATGTAGTTATTGGTGTTGGAGTGTCTATGGTTTTGAGAATGGCAGTCTGTAATTTAGAGTGGGTGTATCAAAAGTTATATTAGGGTGTGAGAAGATGCATGAAATTATCACATGGATGATGTCATCAGTGATGTCATTTGAGATGTCATCAGTGATGTCACTGACCATGTCATGAGTGATGTAATATGTGACGTCATCAGCAGTGCATTGCGGGGCGCGAGTTATAGTTAGCTGAACTAACTATAACGGGGGAATTTCACGGGTTTTGTACGAGTGCAATGTCCAACTAACTATAACTGTCCCTAAAACCTATGGTTTTTTCAGTGAATTTCAAAGGTTTTTTAAATGCAAATTTCTAACTATAACGTGTCTGAAACCTATGGCTTTTTCAGTGAATTTCAAAGGTTTTTTAAATGCTCATTTCTAACTATAACGTGCCTGAAACCTATGGTTTTTTCAGTGAATTTTAAAGGTTTTTTAAATGCTAATTTCTAACTATAACGTGCCTGAAACCTATGGTTTTTTCAGTGAATTTCAAAGGTTTTTTAAATGCTAATTCCTAACTATAACATGTCTGAAACCTATGGTTTTTTTCAGTGAATTTCAAAGGTTTTGTAAATGACAATTTTTAAATGTATTAATTGTTATCTTTATTTTTTTGATACTGATTTACTACATTTTTTTAAACTATTTATTTTTAGATATTTTATTTTTTAAATTACATTGTAATTACATTATACATTACATTACAAAATATACTTTCTCAGAATGAATTACTTTAGTTTAAATACTTTGCAAATAGGCAATAGACTTTTAAGTACAGTAGTTACAGTTGTTGCAATGGGCAACACAATTTCAAACACAATGCAACATTGAGCTCAATGTGAATTTCTAGTTAAATGCAATTAGTTACTTTATGGATTACTTTTCTAACCACAGGACTGGATCCTAGATTCAGTCCTGGGACATCTCCTGTAAACAGTTGAGTAAAAGCGTTTTGGTTACAGTAGTGATTTTTAAGGAATATTATTGTATTTTAAAAGTTGACACTTAGAAACTTTTTCACATAGAATCACCAATGTTATCCTATGGGAGGAAATTCACTTAGCAGGTAAGTAGTGTTATCGTTACTTTTTCTTACTCAGTGGTGGATCCTGGATCCAGCACTGGTGCATCTCCTGTAAAGAGTTGAAAGAATGCGTTTAAGTCATACAGGCGATTTTTAAGGAATATTTGTAGTTTGTGAAAATCGACACTTTGAAACTTTTCTGCTGAAAACCAGACAATGGATTCCTATGGAAGGAAATACAAGTTACTGGTAAGTACGGTTAGAATTACTTTTCAGGGTCAGTGCTGGGCTAAAAGATGCAGCACTGGGTTCTCTCCTGATAACAGGTGAGTAAATCGGAATTCGTAGTTCGGCTGATTTTAGAGGAATATTTGCACAACGGGGTGTGGCCTGAGGTGACATGTCTGCAAACACGCCCTGTGGCGCGTTTTAAGTTGGAGAATTAATTCCTCCTCATACCCGAGGGTCCCTAGCGGCCAACTATCCCACCAGGTACCTCCAGTATGCCCCAGAGAGCTGCGTTGCAGAGAGGTGTTTAGAGGCCATGCCCCTTTTTACAACACTCTGCAATGCAGCTCCGTGGCGCTTACTGGAGGTACCTGGTGGCTAGTTGGCCCCCAGGACCCTCAGGATTGAAGAGGAATTAATTCCTGAACTTAAAACACGCCACGGGGCCTGTTTGCACACATGTCACCTGAAGCCCCGCCCCTCCCTTCACCACTGTGCAAACGCGCCCGTGGCGCGTTTTAAGTTGGGGATTAAGTCCCCTTGAATCCTGAGGGTCCCTGGAGTCCAACTAGCCCACCAGGTACCTCCAAAAGCGCCACAGAGCTGCGTTGCAGAGAGGTGTAAAAGGGGCATGGCCTCTGTACACTCTCTGCAACACAGCCCTAGCGCATACTGGAGGGTTCCTGGTGGGCTACTGCCAGGGACCCCCAGTATTCAAGGGAATTACTTCCCTTCTTAAAACGCGCCAGGGGGCGCGTTGCAGACTGCTGCGGGGAGGGCGGGGCCTCCGGCGCGATGCCGATCTTTTTTTTTTTTGTATGGGAGGGGGCTGCGTGGCCCCCTTCCCTCAGCCACTTTGGCCCCGGGACCCCATCCCGGGGCCTGAGGATTTTTTTTCTAAATAAAAACGGGAAGGGGCCGCGTGGTCCCCCTTCCCTGGGCCTCGATTGGCCCCGGGACCCCATCCCCGGGGCATGCCTGCTTTGTTTTTTTATTTAAAAATATTGGAGGGGGGCTGCGTGGCCCCCTTCCTTAAGCCACTTATGGCCCCGGGGACCCCATCCCCGGGGCCGGCCTTACATTTAAAAAAAAAAAAATTATTTGTAGGGGAGGGGGCCGCGTGGCCCCCTCCCGGGCCACTAATGGCCCCGGGGACCCCATCCCCTGGGGCCTGGCCTCTGGTTGGGGACTGTGGGGGGTCCCCAATCCCTCCACAGTCCCGCCTGCTCCCCGCGTCCTGCGGGAGCCGGCATTGCTTTTCCATAAGGGGAGCTGCTGACATGCAGCTCCCCTTATGGAAAGCTGATTCTGCTTTGCTTCATTGAAGCGAGAGCAGGTTTCCCTGCTATCGCTTCAATGAAGCAAAGCAGTTCTGCAATGGCAGGACGGGAGCCGCGAGGCCCCGTCCTGCCATTGCAAACAGCAGTGTTCCGGGGGTAGGTACCCCGGGACACTGCAGGAGCCAGCCCTGGGGGGTGGCGGTCCCCAGGGCCATCAAAGGCTCCAGGAGGGGGACCCCCTGAGCAGGGGTAGGGGGTCATGGTGTTTCTACCCTGCCCCCTTTTGCATTTTACGCAGTTGTTTTTCTGCTTTCTTGTTCCTCGGTTCTCCTGAGGAACAAGATGGCTGCCAACACTTCCTGGTTTGGAGTGTTGACAGCCAATTAGCATGCAGCTCGTGATCGGGAGGGTGCGCGGATCCAACGCGGCCATAAATATCGAAACGTTTATTTTAGATTTTCTCCAAAACTGCTGAACGGATTTACACCATTTTTAAAAAGGGTGCTTTCTGTACCAAGCACTACCTTTTTGCCAAATTTGGTGTAATTCCGTTTAGCAGTTTTAACTATAGCCTGCATAAAGTTTCCTATGGGAAATTGATTTTTTCACTCTTATTTTTTAATTTCTCCGCAACTACTGAACGGATTTACACCATTTAAAAAAAAGGTCGCTTTCTGAACCAAGCACTACCTTTTTGCAAAATATGGTGTAATTCCGTTCAGCAGTTCGGGCTGTAGCCGTGGCTAAAATTTCCTATGGGAATTAACATGGAGAAAATCCGTTTTGGGACTCCCTTTTTCTCGGCCGCCGCTTGATGAATCACCCTGAAACTTTCAAGACAGGAGCGGACCGGAGCGCCCCACTAGTTTTGAAAATTTCGCGATGATTCGTCAAGCGACGCCAAACATATTGGGAATAGAATGTTGCGGATTTCCTATGGATAAAGGTCCTAACTATAACTATCTACTGGCGACCGCCAGTAGATAATATATATATGCTGATGGAGTTGTTGGATATACGAGCTGAATAAAATCTAAAGCTGCACCAAATTGTGGTCCGTACTCCATTCATGCGCAGAGGTGAAGAGGCTGCGAGAGGAGTTTGCTATATATATATATATATATATATATATATATATATATATATATATATATAGATTCACAGATGCTGTGCTTCGTGGTTCCCAGCCTCCGGCGTCGGTGCCTGCAGACGGCAGCAGCAGCCATATAACGTGTAAGGATTTCCGTATTCTGCTCAATTGACCAAAATAACGAGATGCGGCACACCAGAAGAAGCACAAAATGTATTGTGCACAAACCAAAGGACGACGCGTTTCTGCGTTAAGCCTTTGTCAAGCAATTTCCTGTACATCAATTACCCATAGAAATAAATCCAGAAGTTTGGCGACATAGAAAAAATACTTCCGTGTTCCGTACATTTCTGCTTGTTCATAATGCGACAATAGCATAATCACTGCATAATAAATGTTGTAACAAATAATACATTGGTGATTAATCAAATTCATCAGAATGGCAAGTTCATAACAATTTAGCAGTGTGAATAGCAAAATATTTTTATCAACTGTAGGTTGCACCACCCAATCCAAATATCCAAGGGAAAAAAATAATAATTTTTAAAAGTCCATCCAATAATAGAAGTGTTCAGTTTACTTTATTCTTCTTTTGAAACAAAGCACCAAACAGCCTTTCTTTTTGTTCTTCTTTTTATTTGAAATAAAGCACCAAGCAGCCAACGCGTTTCGTTCTTTTAGAAAAGAACTTCGTCAGGGCGATTGAACTGTTTTCATTTCTTTATGTAAGTAAAGGGGAATCGTCAGGCTAGTTCAACTAAGAACTCCACACGCGACGTCACCTTTCATTTTCCGAACATAAATTGAATATAATGGCTGTTGTGCCAAAACCACAGCGTCTCGAGCAACAGGATGTATGTAGATTCGACCGTTCTATAGCAAAATATATTGGTGCGCATGCTCGATTGGCTACTCTGTACTCGGAATCACAGTAAATAAAGTTTTCAATACCGAGTTTCAACATACTGTGCAACAAAGATAATATGTTAAATGGCCTGAGGAGGGGGGCCACGCAGCCCCCCTCCAAATATTTAAAATTTTTAAAAAAGAGGGCATGCCCCGGGGGATGGGGTCCCCGGGGCCAATATAGGCCCAGGGAAGGGGGGGCCACGCGGCCCACTTCCCGTTTTATTTTAAAAGAAAATGTAAATGAAAATCCTCATGCCCCGGGGGATGGGGTCCCCGGGGCCAAAAGAGACCAAGGGAAGGGGGGCCACGCAGCCCCCCTCCCATACAAAAAAAAAAAAAAAACGGCATCGTGCCGGAGGCCCGCCCCACCCTGCAGCAGTCGGCAAGCGCGTCCCCTGGCGCGTTTGCAGATGGGAAACAATTCCCCTTGAATACTGGGGGTCCCTGGGGGCCAACTAGCCCACCAGGAACCTCCAGTATGCGCCAGAGGCTGCGTTGCAGAGAGGTGTACAGAGGCCACGCCCCTTTTACACCTCTCTGCAACTCAGCTCTGTGGCGCTTTTTGGAGGTACATGGTGGGCTAGTTGGACTCCAGGGACCCTCAGGATTCAAGGGACTTAATCCCCCAACTTAAAATGCGCCACGGGCGCGTTTGCACAGTGGTGAAGGGAGGGCGGGGCTTCAGGTGACGTGTGTGCAAACAGGCCCCGTGGCGCATTTTAAGATGGGGAATTAAATCCTCTTCAATCCTGAGGGTCCCTGGGGGCCAACTAGCCCACCAGGTACCTCCAGTAAGCGCCACGGAGCTGCGTTGCAGAGTGTTGTAAAAAGGGGCGTGGCCTCTGTACACCTCTCTGCAAATCAGCCCCCTGGCGCATACTGGAGGTTCCTGGTGGGCTAGTTGGCCCCTAGGGACCCTCAGGCTTGAGGAGGAATTAATTCTCCAACTTAAAACGCGCCACAGGGCGTGTTTGCAGACATGTCACCTCAGGCCCCACCCCCTTCCTTCACCATTGTGCAAATATTCCTCTAAAATCAGCTGAACTACGAATTCCGATTTACTCACCTGTTATCAGGAGAGACCACAGTGCTGCATCTTTGAGCCCAGTACTAATCCTGAAAAGTAATTTTAACCGTACTTACCAGTAACTTGAATTTCCTTCCATAGGATATCATTGCCTGCTTTTTGCTGAAAAAGTTTCTAAGTGTCGATTTTTGAAACTTATAAATATTCCTCTAAAATCAGCAGAACTACGAATTCCGATTTACTCACCTGTTATCAGGAGAGACCTCAGTGCTGCATCTTTGAGCCCAGTACTGATCCTGAAAAGTAATTCTAACCATACTTACCAGTAACTTGAATTTCCTTCCATAGGCTAACATTGACTGGTTTCACTTGGAAATTCTTCTAAGTGTGGAGTTTTGGAACTTTATAATATTCCTCTAAAATCAGCAGAACTACGAATTCAGATTTACTCACCTGTTATCAGGAGAGAACCCAGTGCTGCATCTTTTAGCCCAGCACTGACCCTGAAAAGTAATTCTAACCGTACTTACCAGTAACTTGTATTTCCGTCCATAGGAATCCATTGTCTGGTTTTCAGTAGAAAAGTTTCAAAGTGTCGATTTTCACAAACTACACATATTCCTTAAAAATCGCCTGTATGACTTAAACGCATTCTTTCAACTGTTTACAGGAGATGCACCAGTGCTGGATCCAGGATCCACCAGTGAGTAAGAAAAAGTAACGATAACACTACTTACCTGCTAAGTGAATTTCCTCCCATAGGATAACATTGGTGATTCTATGTGAAAAAGTTTCTAAGTGTCAACTTTTAAAATACAATAATATTCCTTACAAATCACTACTGTAACCAAAACGCTTTTACTCAACTGTTTACAGGAGATGTCCCAGGACTGAATCTAGGATCCAGTCCTGTGGTTAGAAAAAGTAATCCATAAAGTAACTAATTGCATTTAACTAGAAATTCACATTGAGCTCAATGTTGCATTGTGTTTGAAATTGTGTTGCCCATTGCAACAACTGTAACTACTGTACTTAAAAGTCTATTGCCTATTTGCAAAGTATTTAAACTAAAGTAATTCATTCTGAGAAAGTATATTTTGTAATGTAATGTATAATGTAATTACAATGTAATTTAAAAAATAAAATATCTAAAAATGAATAGTTTAAAAAAATGTTGTAAATCAGTATCAAAAAAATAAATATAACAATTAATACATTTAAAAATTGTCATTTACAAAACCTTTGAAATTCACTGAAAAAACCATAGGTTTCAGACACGTTATAGTTAGGAATTAGCATTTAAAAAACCTTTGAAATTCACTGAAAAAACCATAGGTTTCAGACACGTTATAGTTAGGAATTAGCATTTAAAAAACCTTTGAAATTCACTGAAAAAACCATAGGTTTCAGGCACGTTATAGTTAGAAATTAGCATTTAAAAAACCTTAGAAATTCACTGAAAAAACCATAGGTTTTAGGGACAGTTATAGTTAGTTGGACATTGCACTCGTACTAAACCCGTGAAATTCCCCCGTTATAGTTAGTTCAGGTAACTATAACTCGCGCCCCCGCAATGCACTGCTGATGACGTCACATATGACAATGGCAGTCTGTAATTTACAGTGGGTGTATCAAAAGTTATATTAGGGTGTGAGAAGATGCATCAAATTATCTTATGGATTATGTCATCAGTGATGTCATCAGTGATGTCATTTGAGATGTCATCAGTGATGTCATCAGTGATGTCACTGACCATGTCATGAGTGATGTAATATGTGACGTCATCAGCAGTGCATTGTGGGGCGCGAGTTATAGTTACCTGAATTAACTATAACGGGGGAATTTCACAGGTTTTGTACTGAGTGCAATGTCCAACTAACTATAACTGTCCCTAAAACCTATGGTTTTTTCAGTGAATTTCTAAGGTTTTTTAAATGCTAATTTCTAACTATAACGTGCCTGAAACCTATGGTTTTTTCAGTGATTATATATATATATATTACCTTCGGGCGAAAGCCAGTAGGTAGTTATAGTTAGGACCAAAATTCCATAGGAAAAGCGTTTTTGTTTTGCCAATAACTTTGGAGCCGTTTCCCTACCTACTGTCTAGCGATGAGGCAGGAGGCAGGGAGCTTTGAGATGTCATCAGTGATGTCACTGACCATGTCACGAGTGATGTAATGTGAGAGGTCATAAGCAGTGCATTGCGGGGGTGTAAGTTATAGTTAGCTCAGGTAACTAGAATTGCAGAATTTCACTGGTTTTGTACGAGTGAAATCTGACCCTAACTATTACATTCCTGTAACCTTCGTATTTTTTTGTGAATATATATATATATATATATATATATATATATATATATATATATATCATTCAGTACCCATGAATTCCCACATTCCAAGTTATCTCCCTACCGCTATAGTCAAGATATAAAAGTAGAGATGGATAACAGTGAATTACATGTTTTTTTCACCAAGAGGTTCTGAGTGATATCAAATAGAAAATGGGAGTGCAGCTCGAGTTGTCTATGATGTCACTCAGATCCCTGATGTGAAAATCATCCCCGTAATTCACTATTCACCCATCTATTATTTTATGTGTATGTATGGCCCCCAATATTATATTCCCCTGCTTTCAACTGCTGCTCAGGGGCAGAGGATTAATGGTGGAGCCATACATAACATGGCCCTCCCCACCAGCTATATATGATTAAACATACCTAATAATACCTTACCCAACCCCCACCACCTTTCCTGCTTTTGTTCCCCTTCTGCTGCTGTGCTTTATGCTTTCAGTCAAAGCAGACAGACAGCACTGCACTGATAGGCTCTGAGTTCCATGTCAGTCTGGCCTGGGAGGCCTTTATGAGGCAGTAAAAGTGGGTAAAGAGTTTTGTCATAAACTGCTGTAATGTCATAGCAGTGAGTTACCAGATTTTCAATATGGTGTAAATGATGGAGACGTCCTGCAGGGGAGCCAGCAGCATAGGATTGCATTTTGGCTAGGTCTTTATATGTGGTCAACTGCAGGGGCAGCAATTGTACAGATGTCAGGTGAAGTTCCCTCACATATGAGAATCTGGCTATCATACAGATTCCAGCCCCAGTCACACAGCAGCCTTTCGAGCACGCTGTAGAGCACTCCCTACCTGGTGAGTGTTAGCGCTCTAGTGCTCCCTCCTTGTTTCACTGTTTTAGGAGCATGCATGCACAGACGAACTGCTGTTATGCCAAATGCAAACCCACCAATGCACATCCGCACCAGGAAGTTTGAAGCGATCCCCCATCAAGTACTCCAAACGAGAGCTTTTGGAACTTGCCACTAGTTTGACCAAGGCATGCCACTGTCTTCTCGACCTTGCTAATACAGGAACTAGGTGTGGGAGCAGCGGGTTCTCACCCCTGGATTCATTAAAGGCCAGTACAGATGGTAAGGCAACACATACCTCTAAGACCTTGTTCACGTTCTACTCGATGAACTGTAGGTCTTTAGCCAAACACAAACTGGATATGTATGACTTTTTGGAAGAGCATCAGCCTGATGCAATCTTCCTTACTGAGACTTGGCTTACGGAGGAGTCATCGCTGGACCTAGTACAGGCTATTCCATCAGGCTTTGCCATTAAAAGGCTGGATAGACAAGCACAGAGCAGGGGGAATCACAATAATTTGCAAGCAGTCAATACAGTGTACTTTTTTCAATCTTTGCATAGAGAAAAGTGAAGCAGCCTTCTTTGCTCTGGCTCTGACTGATAATTGTACGATCTCAGGAGCCTTGATTGATCCCTCCCCAGGACTCGCCTCTAATATTGTTGCAAGGCTAGCGGATGCCGTGTCCCCATTGGCACTTTGATAGTCTAATTGCATGGAGGTTGGAGATTTGAGTCAACATTTGGACGACAGGACTTGCCCTGCAGCTTCGACTGTGGTTGCAGACTTTGAAAGCTTGCAGCTCCTTCAACATCTAACGTCCCACACACACAGTTTGGGGCATACACTGGATCCTGTCTTTTCAAATGTAGGTGACATAGTTATTAAGCAGCCTTTACCACTTGCATGGGCTGACAATTTCGCCAGCCCTTTTCAGTCCCCTATGAGAGCACGCTCAAAACTCGCACAATAGTCCTGGCAGTACGGGCTAGGCGACGGGCCAAAGTTAGTCCTTCGGCTCTCAGTGGCGCTCTGGCTAATAGCCATCCTAGTCTGGACAGATATACCAATATAGCTGATGCACAAGTAGATACTTGGATTAATGGGGCACTGGATCAAATTGCTCCCTTAGAAAATCAGACCCTCAATTGACTACGGCCGTCAGCGGACTGGTTTAATGAGGACTTATCAGTCTTTAAAAAGTGCAAACAGTTGGAGTGCCTGTGTCGCTGAGAGCAAGACTCCGCCTGTAAAAGGGACTATAAGGCAGCAATTAAAACCTATCACTGCTGCATTAAAGAGTCCTGATATGATTACTACACCAATAAAATTCAGGTGGCCCAAAACTCTCCTCGTGAGCTTTTTACTGTGGTGAAATCATTATCATCCTTAGCTGGAGCCCCTGCTAGGACCACACCAACAGAGGAAGGATGCAATGCTTTGGCGCAGTTCTTCCTGGAAAAAGTAGTTAATATATATGATTCCTTTCCAGCAGGAGCGAGAGACGCCCCTGATTTGAACGCTTGGTTCAAAGGGTCGGAGGACAGCTTGAGGTTGCTTAGTTTCAGGTCTATTGAATCTGAAGAGCTGACCGTAATATATACCTCAGGTTCTCCATTAGATCCAGCTTCGCCATCCATTCTGGAGCGAGGACTGGAGATGATCCACACAGTTTGAGGTGATTTGATTAATAACTTTCTGACCTCTGGAAAGGTACCTGGAAGATGGAAGCATGCAGTGGTGGTCCCACTCCTAAAAAACCACTGCTGGACCCCACCAAGCCGGAAACTTTTCATCCAATTTTGCTACTGCCACTATTCTCCATTCTGCAAATTCTCTTGCAGAGAAAGCTGTCAACAAGCAGCTGTTGAGCTTCATAGAGAGCCATGACCTATTACACAGGACCCAATCTGGATTCCACCACTCATACAGCACAGAGTCAGTCTTATTGCTGGTGAAAGAGTCGATCCGCCAAATCTTAGACATGGGCGATTTGGCGGGACTGTTGTTGTTGGATCTCATTGCTGCGTTTGACACTGTGTCCCACAATATCTTGTTGGAAAGACTCTGGAAGTGCAGTGTAGGACTTAAAGCACTGATATGGGTTGCTTCTTTCACAGTAGCCCCATCAGTCAAAGGTGCTCCCACTGATGCAAGGGGTGCCGCAGGGCTCCTTGCTGAGCCCAACCCTGTTCAATGCATATATGCAACCATTAGCTGACGCAATTGAGAGCTATGGGTTCATGATCGTGTCATAAGAAGATGACACACAGCTCATCATTACGCTGTCAAACAATTCCAATCATATGACCACTTCCTTATGCCTCTGCCTAGCAAAGGTGGCTAAATGGATGAACTCAAATTGTCTGAAACTCAATGCTGGGAAGACAGGTTCTGACCTTGGGAAACAATTCAAACATCTGATCAACTGCATGGCGGGCAAAAGAGCTGGGTCCAGTTCCCGACTCAAAACCCAAGGACAAGAATCTCTGCATTTGGGTGGACCAAACCACTGCAGTAGCGAGGAAATGTTTCAGAATCCTTAAAATGCTGAGGAAAATGTTGTGCTTCCTGCCGGATGCAGCAAGAAAGACAGTAGTGCAGGCCTTGATACTGTCAAAACTGGACTACTGTTTAATCTTATATCTTGGAGTGTCACAGGGCAGGATTAACAGACTACAAAGAGTCCAAAACACTGCAGCCTGACTTATAGTGAATTTGACTAAGCGTGCATCAATGGTGGCTGCACTCAAGCAGCTCCATTGGCTCCCTGTGAGACACAGGTCTTCATTCAAGGCCTTGTGTTACTGTTACAAGGCCTTGAATAACAAAGGTCTTCAATATTTGCAACAGTTTATCAGACCTTATGTACCACTGAGGAACCTTAAATTAGCTGGGGAGATGCTGGCAGTGGTCCTCAGATTTAAGAAAGTATGCATGGGCGGGAGCTCGTTTGGCTACCTGACGCCTAAATTGTGAAATGCTCTGAATTTAGAAGTTTGCCAGGACAGATGGAAGACCTGCTCAGAAAAAACTAAAAACCTGGTTCTTTAGCTCAGTATGCAGGTGGGTTTGATGACGGTCTTGAGGCTGATGGTCACCTTTACCTAGCGTTGGGACACCTCAAATGAGGTAGCTATGCGCTTTAGAAATCACATTATTATTATTACTATTATTATTATTATTATTATTATTATTATTATTAATGAATAATTTGGAACTGGAATATAGGGAGGTAGTCTGGATCTCACTTCATACACATTTTCTAAACAGGGGATGTGGATCAGATGTCTAAGGCTTCAGAACCAGATTGGCAAGCTTCTCATTCAATTGTCATTTCCAGGCTGTACTCCACTTCACACTAAGGCTGTGTCTGATGTCTCTCACTCCAGGTAGCAATGGGGCTGGCTCCAAGCAGGAGTAATCAAAACACAGGAACAATGAAGCATGAGTTGTCTGCACCTGGTTGTCATCAGAGTTCCCGAAGCAGTAAGGAGAGAAAGAGAAAAGGGCATACGCTGCCTAGAACCTGGCTCACTTTGAACAGAAATTGCAGTCCCACACCTGATCCCTACTATCCACCAACCTGCAGTACTTTGCTAGCAAAGCCCTCATGAAATTTTGAAAGGTATCCGGTTTTCATCCTCCTATCTTCAGTGTCTGGGTCTCCACCATTCAGTCAGAGGAATGCAGGTCATACATATCTAAACCATGGGCATCCGAACTGGATGACACTGGCTCCAGTACTCAGACTCACATAATGCACAGAGTACAACTACCACAAATGTGCCACACATGTAGTGCACTTACATGCACCTTTGGCATGCATATAGAATCTCAGTGGAAGGGTTTAGGTTCCACATTGCAGCAGAACTTTACCAAAGACGGGTGACTAAACCATGCTCTTCCTGACACAGAGAAAGTGGTCTGGTCATATTACATATTCACAAAACACACTAAGCTGCAACCACTACTTTATGTAATGTACCAGGGCAAGGACAGTAGCCCACTGTTTCATATAGGAGTACTCTTGGTGCATTCCTCCAGGTCACAGGAGAGATATATGAGTCTATCCACAGGCTACATTATTGTGACACCAGTGTCAAAATAGTCACCAGGATACTAGTTTCACAGGCAGTCGGGGTACTCGGCAGGGGAACACATGTTTTACTTGCCGGGAGCCTTCCAATCTCATCATTCCCCCAATAGACTCCCCCTATTGGCTCTTGGGGCCCGTCCCCTCATGCTCTAAAACATACTCAATCAGACATCAAACTATATCTGATGGAACTCAGATATCCTCTAAGCCCCTCTTTGAGCACTTAGAACCTGACACTTTGAGCCATAGGAGCAAGGCAGAAGTCCTAAAAACATAAGTGGGTGTACTTTTTGGCATCTGTGTTGTTATGTTACTTCACAGAACTTGACATCATGGGATGCAGTGTCACAACCCTTTCATAGCTCGAATTTTAATGGCAGTGGGTCCTTTTTTCAAAGTGACAGGTGGGTAGCGTATTTATTTTCAAGGGAGCTTTTCTGTTCAGTTTCTTGGCAAAGCTTATGTTTACAAATCTCAACTGTTATGTTTCTGCGGATTGCTCCTTTATGTTTGCGAATTTAGCAGTGAAAACCTGCATACCTCTTTTAAGAAAAATCACTGTTCTGATCACTTAGGGCCAGATGTATATACATAGCATATTGCGATTCTGAAATAGCGATTTTTACCGAATCGCTATTTTGGAATCACAAAATGCTATGTATGTAGGAATCGCAAAATATTTTGCGATTCCTTAATATTACCTAATAGCGATTTGGTAAATAGTGAATCGCTATTAGGTAATATGACTCCATTCATTGCAATGGGCCTATAGGCCCATAGGAATGAATGGTATTGCATTAGCTAATTTGTGATTACCAAATTGGTAATCGCAAATTAGTGAATGCAAAGCCAAGGGTGCCCGGGGGCCTAAGGCCCCCCTGAAGCACCCCCAAAATGTACATAGTGCACATGTTAAGCACATACATGCCTGTGCACAAAATGGCACTTTGAAAAATTCATTTTTTGTTGCATTTTTCAACATTCGCACTTGGTTACCATCAAGTTGAAGTTGATGGTAACTAGCGTTTCCTAAATGCACAGTTCGCATTTAGGAAAGGCTTCTTTCATGTGCATTAGGGATTCGCAAATTACGATTCCCTATTTGCAGTCGCAATTTAGGCAATCACAAAAAATTGCGATTAGCTAAATTGCGAATGCAAAGTCTTTCATACATTAGGAAAGGCCTTTTTCCGTTCGCAAACGTTTGCAAGCTCAAAAAGACTTGATACATCTGGCCCTTAATGCTGACATGTGTCTCAGATTCCAAAATACTTAATCTCAACCCTCCATTTTACAAGGTCAATGAAATGAGTGCCATGCTAGACTGGGTGACAATTAAATAACAAGCATTGTCAAAGTCAATAGGTCTGTGTTTCAATCAATCAATCAAGGATTTGTAAGCGCATTACTCACCCGTGAGGATCTCAAGGCGCTGGGGGAGGGGGTATTTTGGGCAGCTCCGGCTCACCCGAAGAGCCAGGTCTTGAGGCTCTTCCTGAATGCTTGCAGTGTGGGGGTTCATCTGATGCTGAGGCGGAGTTCGTTCCAGGTCTTGGCCGCGATGTAGGAGAAGGATCTTCCGCCCGCTCTGGTTCTTCGAATGCGTGCGATTTCGGCCAGGGCAAGGTCGGTGGAGCGGAGGTTCCTCTTGGGGGCGTAGAAGGAGATTCTTTCATTGAGGTATCGGGGTCCGGTGTTGTGGAGGGCTTTGTAGCAGTAGCGGCCCGTGGTGGGAGTGCTGCCGGGCGGGGACGTGGGGTGGGGGAGGGGCAGGGTGGGGGTTAGTAAAGTACGGAATACGGCCGTAAAGAGGTAAGTAGACATATAAATAAATAAAACGAATTTCGCTGCGCGCGCGCTGCATCGCATTTGGCGATGCAGCGCGCGCAACAAAATTCATTTTATTTATTTATATGTCTACTTACCTCTTTACCGCCGTATTCCGTACTTTACTATGCCCTACCCTGCCCCTCCCACGCCCCACGTCACCGCCCGGCAGCACTCCCACCATGGGCCGCTACTGCTTTGTAGGCATGTGTGAGTATCTTGAAAGTCACTCTTTTTTTGACGGGGAGCCAGTGGAGGTCTCGTAGGTGCTGGGTGATGTGGTCCTGTCGTCTGATGCTGAGGGAGAGTCTGGCTGTGGCAATCTGGACGTCTGGAGTTTGTGGAGTAGAGATTTGTTGATTCCGGCATTTGACTGCCAGCCTTTAGGCTTTGTTCAGGCTTGTTTTTTTTTTCATTGTTATTGCAAAACTTTATTGTATGCGAAGCTACTTGGCCCTCATCTATCTAAAAAAAAGTGGAGGCTAAAAGAAAAACAATTTTAGGTCTCATTGCCATTGTAGTCCATGGCACTGAAGGGAACTACTTTGTGCATGGGTGTGTTCCTTGTGAAAGGGCAGAACGCCTCAGTCAGAGTGAAGTTAGCCAGTGTCTTAGATGGGCTGACCCTTTGCCCCATACTGTAAGCTGTGATATTTGGAAGAAAATGTGAATGACACTATGGATGAACAGAGGTGGCTGAAAGCACCTCTTAGTAAGTATAATATACATATCATTTTAGTAAAATCAAAAGGTCTTGGCTAACGCCAGTCCTAAAAATATGTTATATGCCATGCACTGTATCAGGAAAATGTTCCATGAGATATAGTTTTTCTCTTTAGCCAAGTCTCAAGAGTGGGTCCCTCATCCTGTTTCTCATCTTTTGAGGCCGTAATACTGAGGCTAAAAGATGAATAGCCGCTCGATAGTCTTCATACAGTTAGGAGCCTCAATGGCCACTCCAATCTAGGCCATTTTCAGTGAAAAAAGTATTGAAATTCACCTTGAGTCTAATTTGGTCGCAATGCCATTGCATAGGTTGTATGCAAAGCAATAGCTTTTTAGCAGAATGGGGCCACAGAGACTAATGTATGAGACATTTAAACGTACACTCATTAAACAGTACTTTGATGATTAGTGAATGTTCTGTAAATCTGACCAACGAATAGCAGGTAATAGAGGTTTTTTCAAGGTAATTATTTTAGAACCAGTGTCCAAACAGAATAGAGAAAACAAAGTACAGCTGCTCTGTGCTGCCGTCCTTCATTAGAACTGCATTCTTGTGGGATGCTGTATTTGCGAGAATGACAAGTTTTCAAACAGAAAACAGCTCTTTTCTAGCATGAGGTTTTTTCTACTACCACAAAAAAGTTTGACCCATACAAAGAAACAAAGAATGGCATCTTGCATGCACTCTTTCCCATAGGAAATGTGCTGCTTTTAGGGTATATTTTTAATGTATTTATTGCTGAATCTGATATAATTTTATAAAGATATGATGGAGACATTTTCCTCTGTGGAAAAATAATCCTTCATCAGTGTTTTTCCGTCACAGATCTGGACTGTACCTTGACTCTTCTTGTATGCCAAGAGAAATGTGTTTAATGCTATTGGAAGTAGCTCAATCCAACTGCACCAACAGAGAAGTTGTGCTTTTGCTGTAGAACAAGAAGTGTTCACTTACGTGGGAACAGACATAGGGGTCGATTCCGATTCGGGCCGGAAAAAGCACCGACCGACTCGGAGCCGGAAAAATTACCGACCGACACGTACCAGTGGCGCCCGACACGCCAAGTACAATGCAAGCCGCGATAAATCCGACCGACACGTCAGGAAACCAAGCCGACCGACCGAGCCGCTCGGAAAATAGCAATCCGGACGGAAAAACACGCGAATCCAACCGACCGACACGCACCCGGAACAAATCCGACCGAATCGTACCCGCCAACTCCAAACCGCAAAGTACGATGCAAGGCGCGAAAAACACGACCGAGTCGGACGGAGGACAAGCCGTACGACCGACACGCATACAAAACCGAGCCGAAGCAACACAATACACCGCGACCGACGCGTACGCAGCATACAAAACTGCACAAACACAGCGTGAACGAAACGGAAAACACCGTACGAGACCAATGCAGGGTCTGACTCGGTCACAAGAACGTTTCCAACATACACAAACAGCACAAAGGAAAAATCAACCAAAAAAAGGCCAAACAAGCAATTACCAAGCCAATAAATACTGGGGGGTGGGGACAGAGAACAAAGACACACCCACAACTCCACCTATATAAAGGACACAAATCACTACCATGAGCCTTTGCAAATGCCATTCCACTGCCAGCACCCAAGAGAAAGCAACCACACACCCACAGCTCATCCCTCACACAAGCCACACACCATCAGCACACCAACAAATACCTACCTCACATACACCCAGCACAACACACACCCACACACCCTCACCTGCACACCAACACACACATCACCCACCATCACCACCCATCACCATGCCCCCAAGAAGAATCCCAAGTTCCTAGATAGTGAATTGGAAGTCATGGTAGACGAGATCCTCAGGGTGGAGCCACAGCTGTTTGGCACTCTGGTCCAACAGACCCCCATGTCGCAGAAAACCAAGATGTGGGAGAGGATCATCAACAGGGTGAACGCCCAATCACCATGTCGGCGCACAAAGACGGACATCCAGAACAGGTGGTATGGACGTGCGCAGGAGGGTACGGGACCTGCTGAAGATAGACTACATCAACAGCCAACACACCGGCAGTGGCCCTCCTGCCAAGCCAATATACCTCAGGCCCTGGGAGGAGAAGGTGCGGGCCATCCTTCCGCCAGTGAGCGTATATGGACTAGAGAACATCCCAGAGCCTGGTGAGTACACAACAAATGTACACAATAAACTGCCACAAAACACACACATCACTGTCAAGGGAGAGTCAAACCATGCACTCATATCAATTACACAGCAACTAAAACAGAATCATCCCAAAATGTGTATGTCAGTCAGATAAACACAACACATGCCATCAAAAAAGTCACATCCAACTGTGCCAACACATGTACAAACACAACCACAACTACAGCTAGGCAGTGGCACAAATAGAACTAACACACACATCCACACATGTAGCCACCACAACAACACCAACACACAGTGAAGACCACTCAAAGGAAGGAATTCTGTGTATGCTGGCCAAGTCAGTGTAGCCAATAGCATCATGGGAGTCGCAGTCACACATATTGCCCCCCCCCACAACTGTCCCATCAACACCACCCTGAACCATGCTCACATCACAGGGAGTGGAGAAGGACTCACAAGATGGCTGACACTGGCTACTGCTGTGGGGAGCACAAGGCCCTGCTGGCAACTGTGCACCAACAAACAGCAGGACACCACTGACTGACATCCTGAGAGACAACTTCCACTCCCTGCAATGCAAGCACGTTCCATGGTGGGATATCTGGCTGGCTGGGTGGGAAGGGGGACTTGCAGCACTGACTATAGTCACCAGCACCTCCCCTCACCCCCCCCCCAACACAAACTCCACAGTACCCACCTGGTAGAATGCAATGCCCTCCATCCTAACACAAGATCCCACAAAGCACCACCACCCTGGGTTATGTTGTGTGAAGCACAGGGACACTCTTGGGACTCTTAGCCAAACAACTGCCAGGACAACACTCCCAGCCATCCTGTCAGCACAGCCAGCCCACCCCACAGGGAAGCAGAGTCAAAAGGAAGGAAGCATGGGCATGCTGGGAAGGGGGTGGAGGCAATAGCATGATGGGAGTCGTAGTCACAGACATATTGCTCACCCCCACAACTGTCCCATCAACACCACCCTGAACCATGCTCACATCACAGGGAGTGGAGAAGGACTCACAAGATGGCTGACACTGGCTACTGCTGTGGGGAGCACAAGGCCCTGCTGGCAACTGTGCACCAACAAACAGCAGGACACCACTGACTGACATCCTGAGAGACAACTTCCACTCCCTGCAATGCAAGCACGTTCCATGGTGGGATATCTGGCTGGCTGGGTGGGAAGGGGGACTTGCAGCACTGACTATAGTCACCAGCACCTCCCCTCACCCCCCAACACAAACTCCACAGTACCCACCTGGTAGAATGCAATGCCCTCCATCCTAACACAAGATCCCACAAAGCACCACCACCCTGGGTTATGTTGTGTGAAGCACAGGGACACTCTTGGGACTCTTAGCCAAACAACTGCCAGGACAACACTCCCAGCCATCCTGTCAGCACAGCCAGCCCACCCCACAGGGAAGCAGAGTCAAAAGGAAGAAAGCATGGGCATGCTGGGAAGGGGGTGGAGGCAATAGCATGATGGGAGTCGTAGTCACAGACATTGCTCACCCCCACAACTGTCCCATCAACACCACCCTGAACCATGCTCACATCACAGGGAGTGGAGAAGGACTCACAAGATGGCTGACACTGGCTACTGCTGTGGGGAGCACAAGGCCCTGCTGGCAACTGTGCACCAACAAACAGCAGGACACCACTGACTGACATCCTGAGAGACAACTTCCACTCCCTGCAATGCAAGCACGTTCCATGGTGGGATATCTGGCTGGCTGGGTGGGAAGGGGGACTTGCAGCACTGACTATAGTCACCAGCACCTCCCCTCACCCCCCCCCCCCCAACACAAACTCCACAGTACCAACCTGGTAGAATGCAATGCCCTCCATCCTAACACAAGATCCCACAAAGCACCACCACCCTGGGTTATGTTGTGTGAAGCACAGGGACACTCTTGGGACTCTTAGCCAAACAACTGCCAGGACAACACTCCCAGCCATCCTGTCAGCACAGCCAGCCCACCCCACAGGGAAGCAGAGTCAAAGGAAGGAAGCATGGGCATGCTGGGAAGGGGGTGGAGGCAATAGCATGATGGGAGTCGTAGTCACAGACATTGCTCACCCCCACAACTGTCCCATCAACACCACCCTGAACCATGCTCACATCACAGGGAGTGGAGAAGGACTCACAAGATGGCTGACACTGGCTACTGCTGTGGGGAGCACAAGGCCCTGCTGCCAACTGTGCACCAACAAACAGCAGGACACCACTGACTGACATCCTGAGAGACAACTTCCACTCCCTGCAATGCAAGCACGTTCCATGGTGGGATAACTGACTGGGTGGGTGGGTGGGTGGGAAGGAGGTCTGGCTGTCAACCAAACACAATCAATGCAGACCATGTTCACACCCCAGAGAATACATAGAAATGCCCAAATAATGCAGGACAATGTGCCACACCAATATCAACCCCTGACTGTGACGACTTAGGACAATACAATGTACAGGCCCGCACCCCGAGGCACAGTCACAACTGTCAGGTGTGTCAACCACTGATGCCTGCAGAAACATGAAATACATTGTTTGTGTCTCCCAAAAACAGGTGATGATAGGGACACAGCAGCAGACGCTGAAGAGTCCCAGTCCCAGGCTCAAGAGGATGCCGAGCTCACTGGCGTCGTACAGCCTCTGTCCTCCTCGGACGATGAACAACCTGGCACATCCGGTGCAAGTCAACATTGCTGCACCAGCAGGACCACCAGCTGCAGCACCAGCAGGTCCACCAGCTGCACCCCTGCACCCACCCCTCCAACGACTGTCACCACGAATACCATCCCTGCCGACATGGACAGAATAAGGAACAACACCAGCGCAGTGACCCTGGACCAACCTGGGGCCATGGACACCACCACCACCACCACCCCCAAGGTGGACCAGGGTTATCTGTGCGTGCAACTGCACACACTGCACATGTCAGCAGGGGTGGTGGGAGGGGTGGGAGACAGAGGTCGCTGCTTGCAGACATTGCTGGTGTGCATGAAGA
Organism: Calotriton arnoldi; assembly: GCA_963921515.1. Classification (NCBI taxonomy): domain Eukaryota; kingdom Metazoa; phylum Chordata; class Amphibia; order Caudata; family Salamandridae; genus Calotriton; species Calotriton arnoldi. The sequence continues at coordinate 10,878 of CAWUFW010000485.1, read as the reverse complement.
CCCACAACTGGTACGCATAGCTGATGCGTACCAGTCCAGCACCGGAGAGCTCAGCCAGGTAGTGGGGCTCCTCAGATACATCAAACAGCAGCAGGCTGCCCATCATGCCCGCTTGGACTCCCACATGTCCCACGTGGAGTCACACATGTCACGTGTGGACTCCCACATGTCCCGCGTGGAGTCCAAGTGGGATGTACTACATGAGATGACGGCGGTGCACAGGGACATTTTACAATGCCTCCGCCAGATGAACAGCAACCAGTCCACACCTCCCTGTGTGCCAACAACATCTGGTACCGAACAAACTGCAACTGCCACAGGGAGGGAGGAGGACTCTGGCGGAGAGTCCCCTGCACCGCAGCAGCCTGCACTTGAGGGCCCCCCCAAGAAGAGGGGTCGTCCGAGGAGGGGAAAGTGAGAGGCTGATGGCCAAGCGCAACTCCCAGGAAGCCTGAACCTGTTCTGGATTTTCGCCTTTGTGCACAGACTGTTCACCCTGTTGATGGCAACACTACTCCCACACATTGCATGGGGAGTACAAGTTGGAACAATGTGTCAGACAACTGTGGCCCCGATACTGGGGATCCTGTCTACCTGGACTTTCAATTCACCTAGGAACTTGGGATTGCAAGATTCATGTACAGCACAATCCATCCTATGCACTATTAACACAGATGTATCACAATAAACACACTAATACACCATACTTGCCTCTGTCGTGATTCCAACGTGGGTGCTGTTATGGGGATGATGAACTGCAAAATTACACTGTGTATGCGAACTGCAACAGCAAGGACAACACAGGCATGTGAGTACAGGCAACGTGACACATATGAGGGAGACACACCACCAGGGCTACACAACACATACACACCTAGGCCATCTGACTCATTGCCTACACTGATGTTGCCAGGGAAGACGGTGCAATGCACAGACACCACACCCATTCCCAGTTGTAGTCAAGTAGCCCACAGGTGCAGTAAGCAAATGGCAGTCAAATGTGTGACCACAGACAACGCACATCACTAAGTGAAGCACAGGTTTATTACACAGTAGCAACATGCCGTAACCACTACAGATGCAAGGTAACCCCACCTGGTAGCGGGCACACAGTCAACAACTGTAGACGGAAGGAAGTCCATGGGTGTGGCGCACATCACCTGTAGGGACACAACAGCTACCAGCCTGGATGTGCAATCACGTCGTCGGTGGACACAGTTGACCAAACGAATCTGAAAGTACCCTGTGAAGGACAGAAATGACACACAGTCAAAAGCAATGCAGTACAGGACAGATCAGCAAAACTCATGCACAATACATGTTACAAGATACCCACCCAGAACCAAGTTAGCATGTCAACACTGTTGGGGAGTACAGCCCACCTGTCACCACACATCGCAACACACATCCTGTCAAGTAGCCCATGGACACACTCCAACAGCACCAGAGCACCACCCACACATCATGCCAACTCACATCATTCACATGACACCTCAGGATACTCACATTCAGCTAAAGAAGTTGGTGATGAGCTTTGTGCGGACATCACCATCACCATCATCATCATCATCATCGTCACTGGCATCGTGGTCCAGGCCAGGATCCTCCACAGGTGGCGGATGTTGGTCATCGTCATCCTGGATGAGAGGCAACTCCTTCCGCACTGCCAGGTTGTGGAGCATGCAGCAGACGATGATAATCTTGCACACTTTCGCAGGGGCATATGGGAGGGACCCTCCGGTCTTGTCCAGGCAGCGGAAGCGGCTCTTCAGGAGACCAAAGGTCCGCTCAATCACTCTCCTGGTCCGACCATGTGCCTCATTGTAGCGCATCTGGGCAGGTGTCACAGGGTTCCTGAGGGGTGTCAGCAACCACGGCATGTTGGGGTATCCCGAGTCACCTACGGACAGACAAGTGCACATCAGCTGACTTGGAAAAGTGGGCGGAATACTACAGATCAGATCACACACAATGGCACAAAGTCAGTACACACCGACAAGCCAGGCACGCTGGTTCTGCATCTGTGCCATCAACCTGGGGATGCGACTACTCCTCATCACAAAGGCATCGTGTGCTGAACCAGGGAAACGGGCACACACGTGTGTGATGGTCATGTCTGCAAGACACACCACCAGTGCATTGACCGAGTGGTAGTGCTTGCGGTTCCTGTAGGCCTGCTCCTGGGCCTGTGGTGGTACCAAAGCCACATGTGTCCCATCAATGGAGCCAATGACATGCGGCATCCTCCCCAGGGCATAAAAGTCACTCTTCACGTCAGTGAGTCGTCGCAGTCTAGGGAAATATATGTACTGGTTCAGGAAGAGCAACATTGCCGCCAAGAAATCGCGGAGCACACGGCTGAACATGGTCTGTGACATCCCACCAGCAGACGCCACAGTATGTTGGAAGGTACCGGTGGCAAAGAAGTGTAGGGCTGCCATCACCTTCACCTTGGGGGTCAGCGCTGTAGGATACGGCCGGCCAGGCTGCAAATGTGGGGACAACTGCACTGCCAAATCCTCAATCAGCTGCCTGGTGAAGCGGTACCGTCGGATGCTGTCCCGTTCCACCATCGTTGCCAGGTCTGGGAATGGCCGATGGACAGCAGGAGCCCTGCAGTGCAGAGGAGAAGTAAGCAAGATCGTCAGTCACCCCACATATGCGGCATTGAACACACTCAAGTTCCCATCATACATCATCATGAGGCACAACTACATGAAGTGTGCAGTACCGGAACGACATGTATGGTACATACATGGCCAACATCTGTCAACACGGTCCTACAGGTGGCATCAATTTGTCCCAGGTTGGCCCATTGGATATCATGATGCTGTGTCACAGTCACCCCCAGTGACATGTGAGGACAGATGTGCCCCAGGCACCACAGCTCAACGACAGGCACATTCCCAGGGACCCTGTAATGCCACATGGACACTGGCATCACCTGGAGTATCATGTGTACACCACAGCAAAACAAACATGACCCCCACAGGTAGTGGCCACACTTGCCATGGCAGGAGAGCCATGGACGTCTGTGACACACACGCACAACATCAGAGTCCATGCACACACAACGTGGATGTGGAGACTGTCTCCCATTGTGCACATGAAATCAGAGACATTGTAAACACTACATGCACAAAGACTGTGGAGGGCCATCACTATTGTGCCACTGGGACACCCTGGCTCAAACATACCGTCCCACATGGGACTCACGGGGTATGTGACATGACATACACAAACACCACTGTGAAATGTGACCATGACACATGCACAGATATGAACAGTTGCACATCACAGTGGTCACGTACACGTAACACCCAGGATCCTGTCCCCATGAACACGTGCACAGCCTGGGGGTGGCTGCCCACAGGTGACACCCACAGGACAACATGTACACCAACATACACACAATAGGAAATGCAGCCTTACATGCCTTATGATAAGGTTTGGACAGGCTGTCGTGATGTAGGTGTGCCCCTCACTCCCTGGGAGCTATCTGTGGCTGGCATATGTCCATCTGAGACAGGCATGCTGACCTATGCCAGTCACATATACAGTGATGCGTTGAACAGCAATGGACCGATCGGTGCCTCCGGCCGGCCCATTGCTTTCAATGTGTGCGGGTACGCGTTGTACCCCTGTGCGCAGTTGAACTGCAATGGACCGATCGGTGCCTCCGGCCGGCCCATTGCTTTCAATGTGTGCGGGTACGCCGTTGTACCCCTGTGCGCGTGGAACTGCAATGGACCGACGGAGCCCGCCGCCCCATTGCTCTCAACGTGCGCGGTACGCCTTGTGCTCTTCGCTGTGAACTGCAATGGATCGATCGGTGTCAGTCGCCCATTGCTTTCAATGTGCGCGGTACGCTACGTACCTGCGCTGCTGGAACTGCAATGGACCGATCGGCCTCGGCCGCCCATTGCTTTCAATGCGCGGTACGCTACAAATTGCTGTCGAACTGCAATGTCGACTGGCCGATGTTCGCCGGCACGCTTATGTACCCCTTGTGCGCTGTTGGAACTGCAATGGACCGATCGGTGCCTCCGGCCGGCCCATTGCTTTCAATGTGTGCGGGTACGCGTTGTACCCCTGTGCGCGTTGAACTGCAATGGACCGATCGGTGCCTCCGGCCGGCCCATTGCTTTCAATGTGTGCGGGTACGCGTTGTACCCCTGTGCGCGTTGAACTGCAATGGACCGATCGGTGCCTCCGGCCGGCCCATTGCTTTCAATGTGTGCGGGTACGCGTTGTACCCCTGTGCGCGTTGAACAGCAATGGACCGATCGGTGCCTCCGGCCGGCCCATTGCTTTCAATGTGTGCGGGTACGCGTTGTACCCCTGTGCGCGTTGAACTGCAATGGACCGATCGGTGCCTCCGGCCGGCCCATTGCTTTCAATGTGTGCGGGTACGCGTTGATACCCCTGTGCGCGTTGAACCTCAATGGACCGATCGGTGCGCACCCATTGACAATGGGCTTGCCTGGCAACGGACGCGTTTTCGAATTTCGAACGAGTCGGTTGCTGGAAAATCAGTTGGTCACCCACAACAATGTTGCAAAATCATGTATGTCATGAAGTTGAAGTTTTGAAGGATGCTGTGGGCGTGTTTTGGTGCTGCTATTCCATGGATTGGCCAGATTCAGAAGATGCAAACGACTTGGACCTATCACTTTGGACACAAGGGACAGTATCTGCCTCTCCAGCACATATATATTGCTGCCTGTTCCCCTGAGAGCCCACTTGCCTGCACTACATGCTCCAGGACGACATCTGCCACTGCACTGCTGCTGTCTCTGCCCCTCTGGACCCTGCAATGGCACGTACTGTGGAGAGAGCCCCAGCCTTCAGCCTTGAGGAGAACCAGGCCCTGCTGGACAGCCTACTTCCACAGTACAGCAAGCTGTATGGGACACCAGGGGAGCAGGTGAGTGTTCTGTGCACTGCCTTTCTGAATGTGCATTTTGTCTGACTAGCAAGGCTGAGAGTCAGCACACCACTGGCTAGCAGGCTCACTGAGTAGTTGTCACCCCCCATAGTGTGTAGTGACTTGCACTGGACAGGTATGGTGCAGTGACAGTGCTTCTGAACAGGGTTTTACTCCCCATGCAATGATACCATGTAGTGACTTCTGGAAAACTGTCCATGGGCAGCCGTGCACTGCCTGGGTACACCATGTGCCCCTGTGATTGCGACATGTATATGCAACTGTGTCATGCACGGATATGTTGCATGTGTAGTAATGGCCTTATCACTTTGTCATCCTGACAGGCTTCTGCCCATCGGAAGCATGAGATATGGAAGGACATCGTCCGGGCTGTCCGGTCCGTGGGGGTCTACAAGCGCCGGATCCGCAACTGCCAAAAGAGGTGGCAGGACCTTCGGGGCTGGACCCGGAGGATTGCACGGGTCCAGCTGAAGCTGTCGCCTCCTCGCAGGAGGGGCGGAACACGGACCCTGACCCCCACATGCTCAGGATCCTGGCGGTGGTCTTTCCAGACCTGGATGGGCAGCTGAAGGCCAGAGAGCAGCAAGGAGGGGGTGAGTCAAAGACTGCACTGTGTACTCTGTCTAACATGCTATGTGCCCTCCTCGGGCCTGGTTAAACTGCCACAGTACAGCAGTCATGTTGTCCAGGAGCCATGTCCCTCTATTGTGCACTGCCCACTCCTCATCTGATACCCAGGTGTGGCCCTTACATGCAGGGAATTCTGTCACTTAGGACTGTGTCCTTGCAGTTTGCTTGACTCAAGGTGGGAGACAGCATCTGTTTCCCTGACTCTGTGGTGGGCATCATGGGTGGGTCCATTGCTTACACAATGCCTGTATTCTGACATGTATTCAGCGTGTTACTTTGATCTGTGGTCCAATTGCTGAGCTGATCCACCACATGTGGCTGGGGTACCTGGCACACACCCATGCTGCGGGTGGGAACAATGTTTGGGCCCCAGGAGTATGTATATGACGTGTGTCACACATACTTAGCCAGCTGCCTACAGTCCAGGGCTCATCCCTCATTCATGTGGGGCTGGACAGTCATGCCTACTCCAGGCCATACAATACACTCTGTACTCCCACTCCCGTGTAACAGCGGACACATTGTGCACAGTGATTTGACCCCTCAGGTGTCTGCCTCTGTGTCAGTGTGCTGTGGATTAGTCGCCAGGACTGCTGTGGAGTTTCTTGGTAGGGGCTCAGCATGCCACTGGAGATGTGACCATAGGAGACGATACTTGTGTGACACATAGGTGTCTGATCAGCTGCCCATGCAGACTGGGGCATGTAAATGTGAAGTTCAGGCAGCTGTTCCCCATGCACAGCAGAGTGTGAGGGGCTCAGGTTCAGAGGGTAGTGTCACAGGTCTCCCATATGTCCAATAGGTATGACCTGGACAGATGAGGGTTAAGAGGATGTGTTGTGGGGGGGATGTACATGTGCACTTGTGCAGCTCCAGGACTTGCATTCCCCATGACCTACTATTGTGACACAGTGCAGAGTGTTGTTGTCTGGCTGCAAAGTCATACATCACTGAGCCAGTGATGTATGACTTTGCAGTCATGCCTCCGCCATGGCATGTGTCTACTGATTGGTGAGCCTGCAGGGGAGTGACATGTGCTACATGCACACCATAGTGGCGCTGGCTATCAGGACATGGGTGCATCATGGTGTCTGTCGCTGGTATGCATCACATGCATTTCCTATTTGACTCTGGGCATCCCTTACATCCGTAAACCTGTACTGACTCAGTGGCAAGAGCTGTGATGTGTCCACACCGTGTCCTCTGCACTGTCCAACTACTGTGTACTTGGTGCATGTGTCAACACTGGGGTGTTGCAATCCAACAGACACCAGACAGATGGGTGCAAGGCCATGTGGGATGTGAGTGCCATGCTTGGCATCAGACTGACAATTGACTTCTCCTGTTCAATTAGTGCACTTTTAGCAATGTACAACTAATGATGCCAGGGCTTGCTCTGTGATGTGCTGTGCTCACAGTGGTGTGTGCGTTATGTGCAGGTGACTGATGTCTGTCTGTTTCCCCATTGTTTGCAGATACATCCACGGCCACGGAAGGGGACAGCTCCACGGACCAGGAGGAGCCGGAGAGCCAGACTGGGTCAGCAGCCGAGGAGTGGTCGGAGGGACCCAGTGGCACGGAGGGCGAGGGAGCCACACCGAGGAGTCCTCAGCAGCATCCACCTCAGCTGAGGACCAGAGCAACTCGGAGGATGACTCCCTTGTGGAGGCGGGTGTCAGCAGCCACCACACCCCAGCTAGTGTTGCTGTCCCCGCCACCACCAGCACCACCACCGCCCTCCCATCGGCTCCCATTCCCCAGGTCCGTGGAGGCTCCCATGTCCGGGAGCGTGTCTCCTTTGGGCCAGGCACCGCACCCCCTGCCCCTGTGTCCCCTGCTGCCCTGAGTGAGGAGTCTGTGTACCTCCTTCGCCAGCTCCATGTAGGGCAGACAGCACATGCTGAGTGTCCTCCATGCGCACACCGCGCTGTTGACTCAGCTGGTGTCGTTCATGGAGGGCATCTCATCGGGCATGTCTGACCTACAGAGGGGCAATAGGTCCATGGACTCCTCCCTGACGGCAGCAGTGTCCCTCCTCAAACGGTCCCTCACCCCTCCTGCCTCTGCTCCATCCACACTCCCCAGCACCTTACCCATCCCAGGCACACACACACCGGCACAGGCACACACCAGCACACACACATCCAGCACACTGACACACACGCCAATGACAAACGCACACGCACGCACATTCAGGGGACTGAAGCCAGACTCACAGGGGATGGGGCCCTGGAACACACACACGCATCCACATGCACTGCGCAGTCCTCAGTTCCCTCTCCTCCAAAGCACCCTCCCTTGCCTCACCTGCAACCCCAAAGTCACAGCAGCTCTTCCTCTGTGACCTCGGCCTCTTCCCCCACCGATGAAGCTGCTCCAGCATCCCGGGGAAGAGGAAGCCCACCCACACGGAGCAGAGTGCCCCTCGCCCCCGGACACCCTCCCCAGGCGCAGACGGACTGAGGCCCCCACCCGCAAGTCCCCCGGAGTGGTAAGAGCAAGACCCCGCCACCGCCCTGCAGCTCAGGCACAAGGTCTCCGTCCTCCATCCCTCAGGCCCCCACTGCACAGGTGCCCCCACCACACCCTGCCCCAGGTTCCCCCACCCACAGATATACCATCCCCAAGAGGATCCGGCCTTCTCCCCCTGCCACTTGCTCTCCCAGCACCACACCCCCGCTGCGCTTGTCTGTGCCACTGATGTGGTGAGGGTGTCCTCCCCTCTGTCCAACCCACCTTGCCTGTTCCCCATTCTCCTCCCTGGAGGTAGGCACTGCAGTGGAGTCCACTACCGCCCTGTCTGACTTGGGCACTGCAGTGGCGGACCTGTCCACCCCATCTGCAGGGTCCACTGCAGTTGTGCCGGCACCCACGACATCTGAGTCATGCCCCCAGTTGTGCCGGCACACACCATGTCAGACACCTCCACTGCAGTTGTCAGTGGCTCTCCAGCACCCACCACCCTTCCCTGACTCCCTGGTGAGCCCTGATCCTGTCCCCGCGGTGCCTGGCCTGCCCCCCGGTTGCCCCTCCTAGTGGATTGTCCCTGGTATTGTGCAGGCATGCGTAGGGTGACATCTGCCAGTGTCACCCTGTTTGAACTTTGACAATGGACTGGCCATTGGCCTTTGCTCTAATTTCTTCTGGACGTCGTTATCAAACAACACATATGCTGAATAAAGCAACTTTCTTTTCTCTAGTGCTCATGCTTCAGATGTACATGTTGTTGGTGCAGCTAACCATGCCCTTGCTGCAGTGATGGTGATATCTGGTCTCATGATTATGAAGTGTTACTGTGCAGGAACCCATGTGGTCCAGGGGGAATGTGTCCTATCATGTGGTGTATCCATGTCATCAATAGCAGCATCTGAGGGTGTCATGTGTTCAGTATTTGGCAAATGGGTTTCCTACTTACATTGGCAATTTCATATCTGTGGCTTCCACCCCTGCACATCTGTTGTGCCTGCCATCGTTGCATTTGTCTACTTCCCTGACCGTGTTGCCATCTCCAGTGGACATGCAGGTTTGGGCATCAATGGGGAGGGACTCATCCGTGTAGTCAGTGCAACATTGCTATACAAGTGTGTTGGATCTGTGCTGATGATTCCGTTGGCACATCCATGACCAGGCTGATGTGATGGGAGCCCTCATTTGGTGCTAATTGTTGATTGTGTGACCAAGTGCTCAGCTGACATGATGGGGCCCTACTGAGGCAACATATGGCACAGCTTCTCACACAGGAGTGAGAGTCCCCTCATGGCAGTGTGTACACGTGTGACATTGCCTGCGCCCAAGGTGTGTGTTGTATGTGCATGTCTGTGTGTTCACTTCCATTCATGTGCGCATGCTGTGATCCCTAGTGTTGTACCTGTTTGTGATGCTTGCTGACTTGAGCTATGTTCCCCCAAAGTCTTCTCCCTGTGTTCTCTGTGATGTGGGTGCATGGCACATTACTGGCCATCAGGGTGTCACCCATAGGTGTGTTTGCTGTCAGGGCAGAGTTTGTGTGCAGACGCAGATGGGTCACAGTCAGGTTTCCCTTTGGCACTTGTTGTTTGCCCCTGTCATGTGATTTCCAGTTTGTGTTATCTTTCAGTGATTGTGACACGCTGTGTGTGTGACTGCTGGCACTCCTTAGGGTCCGGGCTGCAATGTTGGTTGTTGTCTATGTGTGTTCTTTGTGGGTGACCTTGGCTTCTTCATTGGTGTGTGACTGTGGCTGGGATCCCATTGGTCGGTGTGGTATTGCCGTCATGTCCATGTACAGCGTAGTGTGCAGTGTGTCAGACATTCAGGAGTCTTGTTGAGTGTCCATGGTGATGTGTTTCTACACCTTGGTTCCCACCCACCACCCTGGAATAGTCATGGGTGCATGTGCAATGTCACCAGTGCATGTGTACTTCACTGCTGCACATTGTTGGAGGTCGAGGGGTGTGGTCTTGAGTGTGTGCAGATGAGAGTTGTTGCCCGGCTAGTCCCCTGCCTCCATGTTGGCCTTGGCTTACTGGCCATGCTGATTGATTTGTGCTTGTGTAGGTGTGATGGTAGTTTGTTGCTCAGGACACCTGACTGTGGTTCACAGTGTGAACGACATTTAGCTTTGTCATCACAGTGGTATTTTTATTCAGCCCAGGGTCACCACATTGTGGGGGCCCTGGGGGTGGTGCTGTGGTGTGTCTGTGACTTGCTGTGTCAGTTGTTGTTCCTACGTGCCTGTGTGACATGTGTGTTTTGTGCTCCCTCTCACCTGTCAATGCCTGCTTGCCCACATAGGGGATTTGGATCCATGAGTTACCTTAGTGTGGCAGTGTATGCACATCTGTATGATTGGTATTCAGCTCTCCTCATGTGTTGTGTTGTTGCCTGAGGGACACTGGCACCCCACCCTCACCTGCTGTGTATGATGACAGTGTTGGTCTGCCTGTTTGTGTTTGTGCACCTGCACCACTGCATTGGCATATCTTGGGTGTGCCATTGGCTGTATGTTGTTTGGTGTGTTTCCCCTGCTGTCCCTGGGACTCCTAGGTCATCGGTCACGCACAGTGATCATGGTTTGTGTGTCCCATTGCTGCCATGGTATGGTATCTGTTCACCTCACATCTGCTGTCTCCACAGGGTATCTGCATTTGTGTGCCCATTGGTGCAAATATGTGGTTCTGCATTCTGATGGTCACTTCTGTCATTGTGTCATTGATGACTGTTGACGGTCTCAGCCCCCATGGGTGTTGTTTGTCTGCACATGGCCAAAGGAATGTTTCATTTGCACTGCAGTATTTGGCTCCCCAATTTATGTTGCAATG